>CAJZCY010000004.1:14902500-15507500 GCA_914969975.1 Anopheles atroparvus
AAGGGCTGATCTCAGCATAGATAGAAATATAATTTGCAATCAAAAGTTATTTAAAATTTTATTTCTGTGCCTGGTCATAAGTTATTTGATACTTAATCTTTATGGTTTGATTCTTTATCCTATGAACAAAAAAGTTCTTGCGCAATATTCGTTAGATTCTATGCATTCAGGTTGGAAGATTAGTTTAAGGATCTCTTCCTTTACTATCCTTTTTTTTTACCTGTATGTTTAGCCGCCCGTGAGTGAGATAAGGGTAAAATTTCAGCTTAAAGTCACCATTAAACGACCGAGCAACGAAGCACAGAAGAAAACATAATCCAGTTAACCACTTACGACTGATCTGAAGCAAGGCTAACCAGTTGAATCAGGCTAAATGTGCTCTATAATGACTAGTCCAAACACAGCGCAAACCTTGTCTGCCAAGGCTAGTAATCTGTGATTTCTATTTCCATCAAAGTTCATATTACATCCGATTTGAAGCATCCATCCAGTGTGAAGTTCAAACAGGAAAGAAAGCTGCTACGACTTGGTACAAGTATAAAACACACTTATCCGTTCTGCAAATGGATGACGCCGTCCCGTTCTGTGTTTTCCCACGGGATCCACTGGGCCGTCGTTCGGTCGTTACTATTTGCTTTCCGTGGGCGGACCTTCTGAAAGTTCTTAGCAACAGGGTGAGGCACTTACCGCTTCTGCCGAGTAGAATGTGACACCGATTTGTACAACTCCTTGAATAACACGATCACCCTTTGGGTGGTGGACGGCACAACTGGAAACTTCACAAGAAAAAAAAAGGTTTTATCTTTCTATTGCCGAATATTAGCACAATGCCTGCGGGGAAAATCAACGGTGTCGGTCCATTACAAAAAAGACATCGAAATGGTTAATTTTTTCATTAGGTTAAGGAGGAATATAGTTCTCGATTTTTCTCATGCCTAAACCATAACGAGGCGTCGTTTTTCAAAGTTAACCTTAATTTGTGGTTTGACTAATTAATTTTCTTCTCTACCCTATCCACGTGGGAATTATTTAAAGCTTACTAAATTAATTATCAAAAACTTATCATAAGTGGTAAACATGCCTCCGTTATTACTACTAACCAAAAACAAACCTAAGGCTTCTTATTCATCAATTTAATATGGTGTTAAACACATTAATGACCAATACATGAGGAAGGGAAAATGGTAAATGATATCTTCTAGATAATAACGTAAATCACACTCTGTAAGATACCTTTTGATTAAAATGATGCATATTAAACACTTAAAACACACTTTCCAGAATGTATAAAAGTCAATGGATTGTTTATTAGTTCTAAAAGAACTGTTGGTCAACTCGCACTATAATTGGATCGGTTTATTAAGAGTAAAGGGCAATCTTGACCCTAGACGGACATCAATTTCGATGCGATGCGATTCCATCCCCCAGAACCAGATGCGCTCGTGAGTGAGGTCAATTTGTTCGTTACGTTGATTGATCCCCCCGTAGCCATGGAGCTACCGTGCACGTTGATTGACACTCCGGATGGACATTTTTACACAGCATCCCCTAATCGAATCGCGTCAAAGGATGAAAAAATCATTATGAAGAAAATACGACCCTGCATCGTCTCGTGCAGCATGGTCACGTAGACAGGGGGAGACGGGGGGGGGGGGGGGGGGGGTTGTATAAACAGCAAAAAAAGAAACTCACACAAACACCTACACACGTTGTCTTCGCTTCAAAAGTCTACTCCATCAGCATGTTTAGGACTGTCCTGATCGGTGCTGCATAGGGCATCGATGGAACTTTGCCGACGTCGTCTGACTTCGGAAAGGCATTTCGTTTGAACCTGCCCTGATCAAAAGAATGAAAACGGTCGTAAGGCCATAGGGCAAAACAACACAAACAAAAAAGAAAAACACGCACACACCGACACACAACGATGGTAGTTTCCGCCATCCATCTGCAGATCACGTTTGGTGTCGCCGTCGCTTCGAATGCATAATTTGGAGCACTCGTGCGTCATCCGATGGTGAAGATGGACGTAAAACTGAACTGCCTCCGTTCCACCGAGGATGCTGGCTGGATGGCGCGCCGGGATTAGGGTTGATGTACGCGTGACATGAAAGGCACCGGAATGCCGAATTGCCAATGGCTGGCTGAAGTGTCGTTGGATGTTGACATTGTTGACGCGAACAGCACGATCACGCACGTGATGGCGATCCGTGACCGACGGATGGACGCCATTTTACGGCTGGAGTGCGATTAATATTTAAGCAACGGATGCTCCATTCTGCCATCTTTCGGTTGGGCTGCAGCGTTTATTAGTTTGCCAATCGCCTGCTTTCAAATTCATGGACATTAGCAATACGGTACGCGCACTGAATAGCCTTCGTCGATATGGATCAACATGTCAAGCAACATGAGGGAATTTGGTTCAATTGAAATAATCTTCTTCTTTATTATTAACCTACCAGTCGAGAATTACATGTTTCGGAATGTTTGTCCCTTGAGGAAATGATTCTCATAGGTTTCTTGGATTGATCATATGTTTCCTGTCGCATACCTCAAACGTCATTTGCATGAGAATGTGTTTAGTGTTTTGCGCACACTAAAAAAACATCTTGTATGCATATCCGAGAATTCGTGCACACTATGATTCATGCATGCTTCACCTACGTTCGACATGTTCAACGAAACAGCAGAACGGAGATAGTTCCACATCACCAATTCCACTGGCGCACAATGTTTAACATTTCCAAAAAAGAAAACTGCACGCGCACCAGACATTTCTAAATGAAGGGAAACTCTGGATGATGGAGGAGTAAAGACAGCCCGAGAAACCACATACATACACAAACACACCTCAAACAATGGTGCAATAGCAAGCAACATAAATTGGTCCTAGGAGGCGATATGTGCCATTGAATTTGCTGTTTCATCTTTGCTTCCCGCTCGCTCCTACACATGTGCGGCTTTTGGGGGGAAGAAAACAAATGTGATTGTCGAAAAACGGGTCGAAACAGCAAAAAGGCTGACTTCTGGTACGGGCGGTATAACCAGGGAGGGTATGTGCGTGAAAAATTAAAACGGAAAACAGCTGACGTGGACGAGGAGCACCTAAAGGAAGGATGGTTTTGTGCTGAGATTTCCTCTGCCCGACGCTGGTAAGACACTCGAAACGAATGGAAACGAAAGCGGCCGGTTGGATTGGTGGTTTTGTGAGCGCAACCGGGTGGAACATTGCTGCGGTCTTACCGACATGCATGGGTAATATATGTATGTGTACGGTACAGATGAAATATTTGCATTTTGTATGCCTTTCCTCGGGTAACCCCTGGATCGCTAGTCCTCGCTAGGCAAGTCTTCGGTAAAGAGATATTGTGGATGATTTGTTGATGTTCTATTTGCCTCGTTGCATCACCCGGATAGCACTATGCTCCGTTGACCTTAGCAGGTCCCACGTGCACCGCACGTCATTAAACTGTCCGAGAGAAGACATTTCAAACAATCCTTACTTGGTACGCTTGCAATCAAATCCACTGCATGGAAGTTCGAGCACACTCGCTTGCTTCCAAACCGGTGCACTGGCAAAGAGGTGAACGCATTGCAGTAAGCCCCGTCCTGGCACCTTCTGCAAGTAATTATATCGTGCCTGCGGCAGTGGTGAGGAATTTTGCAGCAGGTGTTTCCTCCCCATCACCATTTTCGAGAAGTGCAGCTCTGCTAGACCTTGAACGTTTAAGATATTAAGGCAGTCCGTTTTTGTTGAACCTTTTGCAGAGGTTTGTGTACGGTTGAATGTTTTCTCTCGGTGAAGCGGTTCAACGATCACGTAACATAAACCAGCATCCCAGAGATGTACAAAATGGCTGCTCAAACAACTTTCACCTCATAGCTTAAAGCATGGCTGAACCCATTAGCACGTGCAGCATTCGTCGGTAATTGCAACCATTTTAAAATAGATTAGGTAGAATTCATTAAATTCACTGATGGCACGGAGACAGATAGGAGCGAGAAAAGAAATTCGCTTAAAACAAACCCGCTTCAATGTTAACCAGTTCTACGTTCGTCGTTGCTTAACTTCGGCCCTAAAAGAATGCAAATAAGAGCGAGGTGATAAACGTCAGACCATGGGAATTGGCTATCCTCCCCGGTGGAAGATGATTCGGGTTCGTGGCGTCCCGGCTAAGACCGGATCGTTCTGGGAAATTGTGATTTTTACGACTCAGCTGGTACAGTTCTTCTTCTCTGTGTGTATGTGTATGTGTAGAAGTTGGTGTACTCCTCCTCGCTTATCGATAGTGGTGAATCTTTTCCCCCGGAGATTGCTCGACTGGTACGGGTACGGGGGCTTGGGCGAGGGGCAACCAAGGCCAAGTAAGCCCTATTATCGTCCGTTTCTTTTTCGTCAGCATCGTTTCGGAGGCTGTTCGGAAATGTACTGCCCGCTTTCCTCACGTTGCCTATTTTATTATATTTGTATTTGTTTCTTGTTTTCTCCTCCACACACACACACACCCATTCATCGTTCGTTTTGCCAGGCAAGCGCCGAGGCCGCAACTCCAATGGTGACAGTTTATCTTATTTTTCGGATGAAGGTAATTCTTATGTCATCTAATTTTCCCTTCATTTTCCGCTCTCTTGAAGCGCACTGGTGCTCGATGTCCGATGTGCTCGCATTTCTCTTTAGACGCACACGCAGTAACCGCAAAAAAAAACGAACAATAAAACAACACGAAAGCCCCCACGGGCCTCAAGGGGGACTCACTCCACGCGGCTAACCCTCAAGATCGGGTTTCTTTTTCGGATGGACAAGGTCCAAGCTGGACAAAAAATTAAGCCCAGCCGCCAGTCCCTTGTCATTGGCGAGCGATAAAAAACGGAGCCACCCGAAAGTGTGCGGGGAACTCCAGCCTCCAAAACGCAGGACACTCATTCAAAGCACGTGACCAGCGGCGGTTGCTCCGGAACGTCGTGGAGCTTGAATTATTAAAGCTCCTGTCTGGGGCCCGGAAGTTTGGCGGTGTCCGTGGAAAAAAAGGGACGCCCGATGCTATCATGCTCGTTTGTTACGGTATGGCATGGCCAAGGCGGCTGAGGAAGGAATGAAGGTTCCTTGTTTTTTTTTTGTTCTCTTGCCATGGCGCTCCACTTGCTCCACGACTCCTTCAACCACCGTGCAGGCAGTAGCTGCTTTGCATTCCATTCCTGTTTCGTAACGCACTGTCTACGGCGCGAAAACGGTACCATTCCTTTGGAATAGGAAAGCATCGGGCGCACACACATACACAAAGGCGTGGATGAAAAATTCTTCCCCATCCCCGAGCCACCGGGAGAGAGTGTCCCTAGGTGTGCTTGGTGGAGGGCAGAGCACTGTGGGAGGCGGGCGGAAAAAATCATGCTAATGTTTGCAACGCAACAGGATCGAAAACCTCCGTACGCGGTGTGGATCTCTACGGAACCTCGGTTGGAGGCGCGCAGTGGGAGAGTCACAGTCTCTGGCGCCATAGTCAACCGTCCGCAGTCTCGCGCAGTAGTCGCGTTGTCGTATTCTGGCATTCCGCTTCTGGTGAAAAACTTTTGCGCCCTCCCTTTTTTTCCTGTCCAGGTTCGCCCATCGCCACGAAGACTCCGGGGGGGTTTTTTTTTTGTTTTCTTCTGAAGGCGGTGTCTTACTGATTTCAGTGCACCAAAACAAGACCCAACTAGCACAGCGGAGAATGATGACAATGGAATACGGTTGCTCCAGCCGGAGCCGGTATGATACCTCGGGAGATTTTCGGTTCAACTCTACGGCAGAGTTTTTCCTTGTTTTGATTCCCCGTTTTTTTTTTCTCTTTGCGCCAGCAAGCAGGAAGCAAACGACCGAGCGAAACCTGGCCGAGGCCCGAGTGGCAGAAGGGGAGGCTGCTGTTTATTCACTTACAGAATTTACGCACGCAGAAAAGCGTCTCCCCTGGCGCAGCTTTCCGTGTTCCGCTATGGCGTAAGGCCGTGTTGGGCTCCCGACAAGGTCGGACATAAATCGCAACGCTGCCCTAGCCTGGCGAGACCAGCTTGGAGCCTGTCCCGTAACGGTCGAAACGTTGCATAAAACTGCTGACGTGACACATTCGCAACGGCGCGCATTCGTCCTTCGTCCTTGACGAGGAGAGGAGCGCTCGGAAATGGGGACGCCCCGGATTATGGACACGTAACTTTACCGCGGCTGATGCCCGCGCTGGCGTCTGGGAAATTTTGTACGGTTTTTACTTCCGAAGAAAGATTTGCTTTTTTTTTTTGGTTTTTCTCGGGGTAGTCACCAAGGGACCGTTTGCTTACTTTGTTGAACAATTTCAGGAGAGCATTGTCGACGGTTGGAATACTGTTGAATTTGTGTTAATAATTTATCTCAAACAATTCATGATTTATGCAAATATCTTCCCCCTGGGAAACTGGCAAATAGTTGTCTTTTAATCTCCAACTGACTGAGGTTGATCTTACGCGATTGGCTGGTAAGCAAACCGTGTGTTTATTTAAACCAAAAAAGTCAGAACCAACCAACTTTTTGAGAAACCAAAAGAGGGCTTTTGGTAGAATCCAAAACTGCACGTTTTGGTTCTTAGACTCCAACTTATATATTTTGGAAATTTTGCCGACTTCAACCAATTCCGAGAAAAATCTATACTATGCCTGTTTCTTCGGTTTCGAGTTGACTGTGTATTGCATTTTCTTTCTCGTGTTTAGTGATGAATTTGGGCAGTCTTACACGTCCGTTTACTAAGTTTACTACCTTGCGACTCGCTTTATTCCCTTGCGGTATTCCTAACGTTCATTATGGACAGGGTTTTCCAATATAATTCATGATGAGCAAGTTATTCAAGTACAGTACTTCAAAGTTACAAGGTTTACAATTACAATTTAGGATGCGCAAGTAGCGCAACAACACCTATTTCGACTAAAACGAGTCATTTTGACCCAAACTTTTCAAAGCGTTAGAACTTCGTCGTTTTCAAGCAAATTTACAATCTGTAAACGGTATTTGGAAGGAACATTTGTCCTTCTTTAGATCTGTATGTATATCAAGTACTCTTCAATCCACATTGTATCGGTAGGAATGATGGTATGTCGGGTGTTTACGGATAAATTGTGCATTTAATTTTCTGGAACTTTCCACCCCCTCAAAAGCTTGAACGTGAGCTACATTTTCCTTGGGTCGGGCAGTGAAAGTAGCAACATTGTACCTAATTAAAACGAGATCAAAATCAACCAATCGATTGGTGGCGCACCATCGGCCCATGGAGGACGGGTTTGTGTCAACCATTGGCCCCGACTGTGCCTGTCAAGTGATCGTAAAAATTGATGACTTCCTATCATCCATCCACCCCTACCGACGCGCTCGGTGGAGACGCAGAAGCCGTCCGCAATTAGCCTCCGTGCGATTTTGTGCTTCGTTAAATTGCTCATTCCACTGCGCCCGTTAGGCGTGCGCTTGGGGGAAACGGAGGGAGTTAGGCCAGGAAATGAGGTTGTTGCGAGAAAGTCGCAAGATCGAGAGCAAACTTCACTCAATAAGCACTACTTTGCTTCATTGGCAGTGATTGGATAGTTGAGGTGGTGTCAGGCGCCCTCCTCCCCGCGTCGTCCATACTTGCCGGTAGGTTGGAAAGTCCTTTGCAAATAGAAGCGCTTTCGAAATGGAAACAATGGCGAATAGTCGCAAGCGGCTATGAAGAGACGACAGTTTCACTTCTTCTTTCACTTGCCGCTATCCATCGCACCTTCCCGGGAAGCGGAGTTTGATTTTGTATGACAGCATCCGAAGACGAACGTCTTCCAGGGATGCGAGCGAACTTATCTGCAGCCCCGGAGCTACGCCAACTCAGTGCCTCGGGATCCCGGCCGGTTAATCAAACGAGATAATAAAACTGTAGGACGTCTTCTCGCCTAGGGCGCAGGAAAAGAGCAAACGCCCTAGGAAAGCGAGACGTCGTGTGGGGGGAGGACAAAGGTTGCCAAGTGCAGAAATGGGGCTCCTCATTATCAGCACGCTTTTACCGAACGCCGGTTGGCCTAGGAGATGTGAGAAGCATCTAAAGAAAGAAAGGACGCTAAAGAAAACGCTTTAAATCAAAAATCTCACCGGTTGTCGCTGTATGTGTGTGTATGTCTCAACAAGATAGC
This sequence comes from Anopheles atroparvus, assembly GCA_914969975.1. Lineage (NCBI taxonomy): Eukaryota > Metazoa > Arthropoda > Insecta > Diptera > Culicidae > Anopheles > Anopheles atroparvus. The sequence continues at coordinate 14,910,649 of CAJZCY010000004.1, forward strand.
AGACAAATAATGTTGCCAGAAGAGGAAATTGAGCAGGTCGCCAACACTTGGACACTTTTGCACCTTGGATCGAACGCGTGTGTAGGCGAGTGTTTGTGCCATTCATTTAATCGAAAAGTTCAACCACCCGAAAGGGAAACTAATTTATCACAAGTCTGCCATCAGCTTCCCCGTAGAGAGCCTTGAGTGGGGCGTTTTAGCTGTCTTTTTTGCCTTCCCTAGCAATCAAGGAGCGTTTAACGATGGGAAAGAGATTTATGTTTATTTAAAAAGAAAATCCAACCAACCGCATTCCCCGTTCCCTCGGAGGCGCTCGGTGTCTTTTGAAGGTGTCGTTGGCTAGTGGACCGTTCTACCGACACTAATAGCCGGACGCGGATTTGGAGTGGCCTCAGGGAGAGATTTTCACCCAAGAAACGAATAATGGAAATGGCTGGACAGAAGCGTGCAGGGAAGCAGGGGAGTGAATTTATTTTCTTCTTTGGTCTTTTCCTTTGTTCCAAGCGCACATCTTTACCATCACCATTAACGATAATCAGTTTTTGTGTTGTGAGTTGTGAAAATGTTTTTTTAATGAATTCGAAATGTTTCCAAATCCAAAGGTTTTGATGAAAATGGTACGGAGCTGATCACCTTGAGCTGTGAGACGGAGAGCGGCAATTTTCCTACCTTTTTCGGATCGTTTGGGGAAGATAAAGATAAAGATGATGGTCGCGTTGTCAACGAAACCGATGAGATATTCCTGGCAGGGCGTTCCTCGTTTCCACGAAGTGGATTCGACAAGCGGCAAGAGAGGGCCGTTGACGTCCTGGTCCGTACGGCTGATGTCGGGTTCGGGTTTTCGGGGGTGGGAATCTGGGATTACGGTGTAACGATGCGTAACGATCGGCGAAATGGAATGGATACTGTGCTCGTAGTGGTGGCTGTAGGACACATCCGGTAAGACCTTACCTTGGTTTCTGGGGGGTTTTTCGCTGGCGGCTACGACGGTTCGAACAGCGCCCATCCATTTTCCCATACCTAAGAGCGCGATGAGGGGGGATCAAGGGGTCGGAGCTGATGGAATGAAATCATCTCTCGGAGAAATCAGAACATTTCAATAAAGAATAAATTTGCTGGGGATTGGACGAACGAAGGGTAATGTACTTTCCATGCGAATCCTCTTTCGTAACGATGGATCAATTTCTCTTTACAGAATGTGTTTGTGACGTAAGCGACGTTGAAGAGGGCATAATTTATCCTCTTTTTTAATTTACAAGAGTAACGTAATAATAAAATTGTATTTGGCTTGCGTGAAGGCTTCAATAAATAGAGAGATGCAATTTTCGACTAGTGTTTCGTTCATTTCCTTGTTTGAGCAGTATGCGATGGGTTGAGAATCGACGGCGAAAACGTCGATCGCAATCTTCTTTAATGCAAATGCATTAAAAGCAATGCAAAGTTGAGTTCACAGCTTCCTGCAGCACCGGAAATCTTGTTCGAAAAAGAAAGCGAAAGAACGGACGGGCAAGCTTTTGAAAGGAGGACGCCAAATGGAAATCAGGCTTATTGCCGTATCGCGCCGTTTCTGAGTGCCGGCTTCCGGCATCTTACGTTCGCCCACACAATGGGGCCGTCATTAGACGAATGTGCCAAGCAAACAAAGAAAAAAAAAGTGAACCCTGACGCAAAAAGAAAAAACAGACAAATAAGAAGACACCGAGTGGTGCGAGAAGTACCGGATGCCTGCCTTTAGATCTATTTATTTATTTCTCCGCGGTGTCCGCCAGCACTACGGCCGCTTGCAAAGACGGAAGGAAACGGATGCCAAGCAGGAGAATTTAGTGCACGGTCTGTGTGAAACCTGAAGCTGAAGACACGGAGTGTAATGCACGACCTAACGGTGTTGTCCAATTTGTGCAGTTGAAAGGTGTATTTTGTGTATTTTCGCACACGGTCTGCACAAACCGGGAGAAGTAAATGAGGAAAATAACTCAACGCCCACTCACAGTGTTTTTCTTTTCAAAGTGGCTTTTTTAGATGGTTCGTGAAATACTGATCAGTTACAAAAGCGCTTTTCTGTAGTGTTTTTATCATAAAACAACGAAGTTAGTTTTCCCCTTTGTTTAAGAGAAGGCAAAGCTCTTTAGTGACCACGTATACTTAATGGACCTATTTTCCCATAAGGACTGAAGACAAAAATATTAGTTGTAGGTATTTAATACACCTGAGCTGTTGTTGTCTTCATTTCGATTTAAAATGAACTCGCTCGTTAGATGCAAACACGAAGGAAGTCAGTCGGAGCATCCTGCAAGTGTCATCGGTTGTAGAAATAATACGCTTACGTCAAACATCAAAAGCCACAATCGATGAGGGTGAAAATAGGATAAAAGCGATAGTCGATACTCCTGTCCTGTGGCGTGACACGTTGTTCTCCTTACACCTCCGTGAAATGCCTTTCACTCCTCCCCCATTGGGTTTCCCTCCCTACGATAATATTTAATCCCACCGTCTCCTGCAGCTTCGTGCACCGTGAACCCTCCACGCGATAAGTGAGTCTCCATAGCGAATGCGCCATTGCAAGACGCCCGGGTGAGTGTGCAGAGTGTCGACTTTCCGTTACGAAGTGCTCCGAAGGATCCGTCCAAGGATCAAAAGCTGCACACGGTGCCGTACTGGTGACGCTGCTCTGAAGTGCGCTACTCTTGCTGCCCTCAGCGTTGAAAATCCTTGGAGTTTGCGTGGTGTTTTTTTAGGTTGTTGTTGTTGTTGTATGCAAGCCAGGGTTCCTCTTCGCTTCGTTTCGGTTGGTGCGTGAAGGAAGTGTGCTTCACGGGCCGGGTCGAGAGTGAAAGGTGGGCATCACTCCATAATCTTCCGCTTTCAAAGAAAATTAAAAAAAAAAACGTGAGAGCTTGAGAAAAGGCAAGCGATAGCGAATAGATAGGATGGACCAATCGTCAAAGTGAAAGTGAAACGAATGTGCGAAACGGCGTTTTCCCGGACGTCGAATGTCAAACGGATCCACTTTGCCTATCGCAAGTGCTTCGCCGCATCGAGTGGACGGGAAAAACCAAGTGAACGGCGTGTGGCAACGGATGCACGGTCAGCTCATCGTTGAAGCACCGAGTTGAACAATAATTATCACACTGAGTAGGACGCATTTGTTTATACGTTGAAAAACAGACCGAAGAGTTCCCGAGGCCGATGTTCGTGCAATCCTAGCTTCCGCATTCTTTCGCTTCGAACAGCAAACAGATGGCAGCTACATACGGTTGCCCTGGGCAGGTAAAGGAACGCGTTGTATCGGTAGATAGAGGTGGTTCAATACGTTGCATGTTTCGTTGTTGTCTATAAGCATGGGAGTTCCTTTAATTTTGTTCGTTATCACTTTTTCTCTATACCTTTTACTTTCAAATACTCATATTTATTCATCTGTTTGTGCGAACTCAACAACACACCTGGTAAAGTGTTTGCGAACGCGTACTTGTCCCCTTGATGATAGCCATTAAAAGGAAATCAGTCGAGATTGGTGACTAGTGTGCTCTACACCTTCCATGGTGTGGATTACCAAAGCGGGCCACTTCAAACACCTCCCAGGTGCCACGACGATATCTTACCTTCGACAACGACCTGACGGGGAATCTGTGCATAGATACGCCGGGGCGTACTCTTCGGTGCCTGCAGCAAATTTATCGACCTTCCTTGGTCGACACCTGTCCACCTGGGAGGGAAATTCTGGGCGGATTGTTACGATGCTTTCGCCTAACGCCCAAAACCTCACACCGGCCGGCTAGAGTTCATGCGGACTTTCTCCGGTGCCCGCTGTGCCGGTTGGGCCGGCGCTGTGGCCAAGATTTATGGGAACCATTTTCGGAAGGTTCCCGGCGATGCCGTGTAAGTTCGGGTGACTATCGGGCACACACGTTTCGCTCCCCTTTTGCCTATCGATGCTAGCCCGTTGCGGTCAGGAACAGGGTGATAAATGCTGTTTCCGTGCCGCGAACATTCCGCACCTGACGGATGAGGTGTTTTCCAGCAAAAGAACAGAAACACTGTGCTCGTCGGCTGCCTTACGAATAGTTCCGTCGTAGCACTATCCTGGCACGGGACGGTGTTGTCCTCGCTCGGGTGGTCTTCTGCAACTAATTGGAATTTTTCCGGCGTCATTTATAACGAAAGGCGAAACCACGAGGAGTTTGTGTAATTTTTTTTTCTCTTTGTATGTTCCAGTCCTGGTGTGGTTGTGTTTTGCAGCATCGATTGCGGAGTCCCGTTTCCCCCGGGGGTGTAATAATTCCGGCAATAAAATAATGAATCGCTCGATTTATGCGCTGCTATCAATCTGAGCGAATCGGAACGGTTGTTGATATGCACCGTTAATGGGCAGCCGGTACATTTGTTCTGTTTGCCAAAATTGATGATATGATATGGACGTGACGAGCGGAATAAATATCACTCCCATGTGTTACTGTGGGAGATTAATGTTGATGAGTAAATTAAAGACTTACAAAATTGTTAGGTTTAAAAAAAAATCAATCGACAAAAGCTCACTCTGATAACAGATAACAACATCCACAGTATTCAAGCTGAAAGCTTAACACGTTTGCCTTCGGTCTGCCTATCTTTTCTCTTATCACTGTCATGCCGTCAACCCGCTTCCCTCCTGTAGCCTGCAGCATCAAAACAACTTGAGACAAATGGGATTATTGAAAACAACCCATACGACATTCTTGAGGCGGATTTTATCTCGTTATTGTTTGTGAGCCAGAGATGGTTACAAGAGAGGAACGAAGGGGTCCTCGTTCGCGGGCAGAATGTTGAAGTCATCTTTGCTGGCTCCGTACGCGACGGTATCGCCCCGTTGATAAGCCCACGACATATGCAGCGAGTTGTGCGCCACCGCGACGTTTCCCGCGCCGTCCACGGCCACCAGACCGGCGGTTCCACCGAGCGATGCACTCATGGCGTCCAGCAGCTCGTCGGCCACCGGCTGCACGTCCCGGCCGGTGAGCTGCGCCGTCCGCAGCACATCGAACGCCAGGCAAACCTTCATGATGATATCGCCATCGCCGGTGAGCGACACACCGCCCAGTGCGTTATCTGCGTAGGTTCCCGAGCCGATGATAGGCGTATCGCCGACGCGACCTAAGCGCTTCCCCGTCACGCCGCCGGTTGAAGTTGCCGCCGCGATGTTCCCGTACGCGTCGATGGCCACCGCACCGACCGTGCCGCCCTCGCTACTGTTGAAGCTCTGGTCCGACGCCTTCCACGCCTCGAGCGAATCCTTGGCGTACTGCGTCACCAGCTGGCCGGGCGGGTCCAGAAACCGGAAGCCCCGGTCCAGCGCGAACGCCCGCAGGCCGTCGCCGATGAGGAAGTTGTGGCCGGAGTGGAGCATGATGTCCCGCGCCAAGCTGATCGGATGCAGCAGGTCCCGAAGACCGCTCAGGCTACCGGTGGCCCGCGTCGAGCCGTCCATTATGCTAGCGTCCATCTCGACGTCACCGTCGACGTTCAGCACCGAACCGTAGCCGGCGTTGAAGTACCTATCGGCTTCCATGCTGCGCACGGCCTGCTCCACCGCTTCCAGGGCGGTCCCGTTGGCCATCAGCACCTGATAGCCGACGCGAGCTGCCAGCGTGACTCCGCGCAGCTTCCCGGGAGTGCGATCTTCCGAGACGACCCCAGCACCACCGTGCACGATCAGCACCGGCTCCATAGCACTGACCCGGCACTGTGTAATATGCACATTAGATACATTCTACAGCAACATTCCTCACACTGGAACACATACCTGCAGGTTAAGCAGTAAACAGGTCGCGAGAAGCACCTTCCACTTGAGACACATTGTGACTCGACGAGCTCAGCTGATCCGCAGTAATCGCGACACACGTCCGACTGTTGAACGATACTTCGCTCGAATGACAGCGTGAAATGAATGGTGGCATTTGAGCAGCTGCTCGTTCATCGTACTACGCTGTAGTCAAACCGATAACCAACACCACCGAGGCACAGGACGTGAATGCGAATGGGTTATCCCAGCCCGCGTCATGTTGTGCATTGTGTCAGATCTGTTTTGCTTTATTGAGTTCACCGGAGAAAGTCTCACCCGAACGAAACCCACCATCGCCAATGGGATCAACTGAACCAATATACGCCACATTGAAGGCAGATGCATGTCGTATTGCATACTTCACGGCTGCAGTAACCATCGGATGGGGATGCGAAAAGGGTTTAGTCGATTTTCAATTAATGAGATTGTCTTGTAGTTTTTTGAGGTTCAATTCATAGTTGGAGTTGTCTATTTGTTTATTGAAATGTTTTTAATATTTAAAAAAAACGTTCTAACATAGTTTAACGTTTTGGAAATGAACTGATAAAATGATTTAAAATTTTTAATACGAAAATTTTGTGGTTCGTAATTTTGTTGACCTTTTAATGTGATCTGTTACAGTTGAAAAAGATACAGTTGAATTTTGTCCTGCTTACTGATTACCGGGAGTAAGACAAATAGTCATACGTTTATGTAGCGGTCCGTTTACTCCATAAAAGGTTTTTTAAACGAGGTAACTATACCATTCATCTTGATAGGAAAAACGACTGGATTAAAGTATTACGTGGGAGGCAGTAAAACATTCACTTGATCCTTAATTTAAAAACGAACCGGCCGAAATTGTTACGTTCGCAAAAATCACACGAAAACATCATTCTTCTGACTTTCTTTTATAGCCCTCCGGTTACCATAATGTTTTTTTGTGCTCTTCTGCACCTGTCCAGGGAGCAAAGTTTTATGTTCCCCAGCGTCAACATTTACGTTTGAACTCTTTTTTTCCTCTCCCGATCCTGCAAATCTGTTTAAGGTCGAGAGTTAGTCCCCGGCTCCCACGTGGCAACCAAACAAAGTCTCGCAAAAGGTGCGTTCTAAGGTTCAAAGGAAACACAACAAAAGGTTTTGCTGACCTTCAGTTTGGGCGTCGTGGATATTGCCACCATTCGCGGGAAGAGTTTCGAAATGGAAGAAAAATTGAATAGCCTAACATACAAAGGGCTTACCAAGAACGTGTACAGAAAGACAATTTGACTGATCCGTACGTAAGGCAACACGTGTTTTGTATCCATCGGACGGTTTGCAAATGGTAGGTTCCTGAAATAACTTTACCGTGTGTTTTTTTAGCCTTTATGTGCTCCCGGTGAATGTATGCGTTTAGAATCAATGTATATGCACAATTCTATATCGACAAAGAAAGGAAGAGCACCGAAAGTGGCTAAAAAAATTAAATTGATTGAAACACGTTTTATGCTGCCCAAAAAATCGATTTCAATTAATTAAGTCTGCTTCGTGCAACCAATTTAATTCAATACATTAATCTCATATTTTATGATTGCCCAAACTCTATGTAACAAAAAAAGAAAAGCTCAAGACGATAAGTAAAAGGAAATCAGTCGGCTGCAAACTGTACAAGTCGAACTACTTTTTCTTCGCCATCGTTTGAAAATCAAATACAAGTTCGCTGATTAATATCCTCCGCCATTAAACACGTCAGGTAAAAGTGCAAGGTAAAGTTTGCGCCTCAGGGAAAAGTCGAAGTTAAATTTTAAACTTTCTCGTACCAGCAGTCTCGGTGGAGCCTGTCCTTGAAGCGTGGCTGTAAAATATGCTGCCTCGGAGTAGAAAACAAGTGAATCCAGTCTTTGATTGGAGGTGGTTATGCTTGCTCTCTGCCAAAAGCCCGCTCCGTTAGTAAGCTTCCGACTGGGTTGAGGAAAACTGGAAAAGTTCAAAACTGGGTGTGTGTGTAAAACACGCTCCACGCACTACAGTTCGATTTACGACAGTTCGATCGAGGGAAGACTTTGCAAAGCAAGAGGAAAAGTTATTGCTTGCGAGAATGCTGTAAAGATCGCTGCCGCGGTTGTTCATGACGCACTGCGACGAAGGGAGAATAAAAACAACAAGTTACTGGCTCGACGAGCTCAAAGTTTCGGCTCTTCCTAGCTTCCGTGCGTAAAAAATTCGAAACATCGTGACAGTTGGAGTGAACTAAACGGTTCCGTTGCGCTGAGCCATCAGAAAAGCACCAACCAAAGTCAATTCCAACGCAAAGTGATGTATGAAATGTGTGCAGCCTTAGTTTCCAATCATCTCAAATTATGCTCCATGACGCTGTTGGCATTTGTCAACTTTGACTTCTCTTGGCTTCTGAGCCAATGCTAGAAATAGGGTGCAAAAAAAAAAAAAAGGGAGGATGAACCGATGCCAATGTAACCAAACTTGCTTTGCAAGTTCGATTGGTCCGCCACGTCTTTTCTGCTGCACAAAGAAGTCCCGCACGGAAAACTCCATCTGACCCCTCGGCAGCTTCTCGCCGAGCAAGGCAAGCTTCGGCCGAGCGGACGAATGGCCCCGTCAAGTCACTCGATTTATTTCCCGTTTTATGGCTCTTTAGCTCATAAAAAATGGCTGTCAATTTTCCAGCAGTCACTCCGGCAGTGTGCGCTTTGTTCGAATTTGATACACGCCGCTGCCGGACCAACGGAAAGATGAAAACGCTGGGCAGTTTGAGGTTTTGAGAGTCGTCTGTCGTTCCTTCCGTGCCGCTGCTTCTTTGCCCGGGAATAAAGACTGGACCAGCGAATGGCAAAGAATCAAATGGCCATCATTAACAACATAGTAAAACTTCACATTAAACCACTTCGCGTGCCGAAGAACTTCCCTTAACGAGGCGACGCCAATCGGGGAGCGCTGTTTCTTGCGTTGTCGAAGGGACTCCAATCAGGGAGCGATTCGATTTTTCTTCCAGTTCTTTCCTGCGCCAGCAGAATTCTCGTTAGAAACGGTTGATGGGATGGGAAGTTTAGTTAGAAAGAATATTCCGGTGGTTGGATAAGCTTTACAATATTGATTAGAGCCGCCACAGCTGGGTTGGAGAGGAAAGTTTTCCTATCCCTCTTCCAAACACTTATTTTATTCATCCACCATGTTATGAATGCTCCAAACACTGGCACAACTGGCCGCATACTGATAGGGTTGTCGTGGTTTCACCTTTTATTCCCAATGCTCCCGCTTGTTCACCTTGCCTTCCTGGGTGACGTAACGGGTGTTTTATTTTTCATTTTTTTTTTTGGTCCATCATCGTTTTCGGGTTATGTATCGATGGAACATAAAAAAATAATAATAATAAGTCCCAGTTTACGATCGGGATCGGGCCGGGAGACCCGGCAAACCCCGTTTCATAAATAATGTGCGCATAAAGAGCTTGGTCGGCATGTTATTTCGTCGTTCGGCATGCTCGGCGAGAGTTGGGAAAGCAGAGGACCCCCGAGAAAGGGGAGCATGGTGATTTTGTGTCCGGTGTTTTATTTCCGGGATGTGGTGGGTTTTCCCTCCCTTTCAAAAGCTGGGGTTTCAACGATTATATTACCATTTGTTGATTCTCAAGGCCAGTGCCTTATTTGAAAAGAAGAAGAAAGAGACATAGAAGAAGAGGGAAGTAAACAAGAAAAAGGGAGTATTAATGGCATGAATTAATTATTATAATTCAGAATGATTTTTTTTAAAGTGTTGAACATGTGTTCGTCTTTCAATTATTTTCAAAATAAACTTTTTAAATTTGAGAATTATGTTTGAGTCGCGAACTCTAAAGCTGTAGCGTCGGTGCGTTCTACTGAACTCTTCATCAAACTTCATTTCTTCATTTGATTATGACTCATAATTTATTCCATTCCATTCTCAGCTATACTTGAACGTTGATTTTGCTCCATTCCAAGAATTTCTCGGCACCAGAATCATTCAGGTACACCCGGTTGCACGAAAATTGGAAATTTATTTTCGAGGGCGACAAATTTGCGACATTGGTTCGTTATCAATTGGATTGGAACATAATTGAATCTTGAGCTCATGTCTTGAAGCCTGCCACCTTCTCCCCGGCAGGTGCCCCGGCATGCGGAGCATTGGAAGACATTCGTTTTGGGTCGATGAAAATGAAATTTCAATCCCGTGACCTGCTTTTACTGGACTGATTTTAGGCCACGCAGTAGATGGGGACGACTTCTCTTCCCGCCCCGTCCGGATCGTCCGGAAACGATACTTCACTTGGCAACTCGAAACTCGAATTGCCGAAGTAGGCCAGACACGCTCCATTTATGGTGTTGAATGCAGGAAAAAGGATGCTTCCGAAATAGACTGCAGCAGCTGCGGCCGAGATCGGTTTTGGCAGGTGCGCGAGTGGATGGCCAGAACACTTGTTGAAATAAAAATAGAGATTCGAAATTGCGCTCCACGTTCTGGATATAAGTGGATATACCTCTTGTTACAAAAAAGCACAAATTCTTTTTCGAATAGTTGTCATAGTTAACCAAAGTTTGTTGAATTTCATAACAATTTTAATTCATCGGCTTTGGTATTATGAAATTGTTTAATAAAAAAACCCTTTAACTCAAGGATGCAAGTAAGTAGACGCTCTTTAATTGATCATTTTTGGTTGAATCGTTTACAAGATATCGTTGTAAAGTAGCTAGGAGTTTGAACATGGAAATAATCAGCCAAAAGGCAAGCAAATTTTATGATTGTACGTAGTGTAAAACATAATCGAAATAGCCGACACAAATTGAGCTTCAATGTAGGAAAACGCTGCTCTTAAAAAAAAAAACATCTGTACACTTGAACCATTATACATTCCTTTTACATGCTTTACAACCTCACCTTTTCTCACGCTCCCACCCCCCCCTCTTTCTTGCCCACAGATATCAACCCTCGTTCAGCATCGGTCGGAGCAGCAGCAGCACACGTCGGAGCTGAAAATGCGCGCCATCGGACGCGTCGGCCAGGCGGTCAACCTGGCCGTGGAGCGGTTCGTGACGGTGGGCGAGACAATCGCAGATGACAATCCCGAGATCAAGCAGGACATGTACGACGCCTGCAAGGAGGCACGAGCAGCCGGTAAGTGTGCAGCGGCGTCGGAACGCGACGACTTTATGTGTCCGGGAAATTCCGGGAAATGTCGAAACCGGCCGTCCGTCGCCTTCCCCGCTCGCTCGCTCGGAAAGTACCGGCGCTAGCAGTGGGTGTAGAAAGTATCGGTAGTTCTCGGGTGTAAGTTTCCGACGGGGACACCGCTTGGGATCTGTTTGGATCATTCTCTTTTCGGTATGCTGCATTCCGTTTGAAAAAATGTTTGTAAGGAGTTGTAATGATGATGTTACATGTTGTGAAACATAACAGCTGCATTCGAAAGCTACCGATTACTGAATACACTGAATTTAGTGAAGGGATACAACCCCATATAATAATTTGTTTGAGAACCATCTTCAATATTTGAAACATGGCAGTTTGTTCACGATAAATGTGTTAAGTAAAGAAAACAATACTTTTCACGATTGAAGCTTTCAGTAAGACTCTCGTAACGTTCTGCTTGCGTTCACCTAGCACAATCTATTGCGTAACATGCGCCCAACATTTGGCGATGGTTTCGATTACAGGTGGTTCCAGGTGACCACAGCCTAACGTCGACTTGTTCTCACCCAACGACCGATTTTACAACCAGCTGTCGACTGACGTGTCGATGCAGTTGGCGGTTTCTGTGGTTTCTGATTCGGGTTTTCCGATGGCGTAATGTTGTGCCCTCGGTCTCCGGAGAACCGAGAAGAGTATCACCGACGGTGGTTGGCATGTTCGTAGGCAAAAAGCGTCGCGTGCAAGTTCATTGCCGATTATGAGCATCTAGTTTGTCGCGTTGCCTGACGGCATAATCAATATCAATTTGTGGCTAATGCGTTGGAATTTTGAAAGCAGAACAAGCTCCAATTATGACTGTCGCTCTATTATTTTAGATACCGCACAGATTTTTTAAATTAACCAACAGTTAATAAAATATCAAACTCTTATTATTGAAATGGTAAAAACCAATCTATTCAAAAATATAAGAAAAGATGAAATAGTGCTCCTTAACCCATTTCCAGTGCAATAACGGGAGATACTGCACAAGGAAATCGATGGTAGAACCTTACCGGGGTTAGACGGGTACAAAATCAATACGACATTTATCTTAAGTCCCAGCCAGCACTTTGAGCGGTGATTGATAGTGACGGTGCCAGTGCAAGAGTATTATTTATGAGCTTACCCTCGACGTTTCGGGGCAGGGGTTTGACCTGGAGTTAGCAACAGTCTGTGTGTCAACCTCGACTGCTGGATGAGAAATGTTTGCAGAGAAAAAAAAATTGACATAAGACGAGCGCTTTTCTAAAGGTTTTTTTTTGTATCCTTACTATAAGAACCAGAAGGGGTCAAGCAGAAGAAGCCAACGCAAAACATCCATCTTTGTCATGCCGGGAACCAACGGCCGTAGTAGAGGCTACGTTTTAACTTTGCGATTGAAAAGCTAGCTATAGAGTGTAAGAAAGCAAATTGTTAAATTGTGTACTTGACAATACGCTTGATGTGTAATTTGTTATTAATTTCATATGTTGATAGTTGATAGTTTTTTTAAAGACGCGTACACGGTACATTTTCGATAAATCGTTTCTACAAAGCACCATGCGCCTCCATTGAATGGTATCGCAAGTTCCGTCCCATAAACGAGAGCTGAAACTTTTTCAAAAGTACACAGCACAAAAAGTATGCAGCTGTGTGGGAGCAATTATGGAATTCAGAAGTTGTTCAATATTGTATGCATGCGTCGGTGCGGAACAATCCTGCAGCACAAGACCGACCGAGCCGACGGGGGGAAAAGCGCGTCTGGGATATTGCTTTTATTGAACGTTTAAATGGTTTCCTGGAAATAGCGTGCAGACAACTCCTGTTCGCTCCATTGTCCGGAAGCCGTCGGGTTCGTCAGGCGCGAAATTTCGAAAAATGCAGCTCGAACGTGGTTTGAATAGAAAATAGCACACCGGCGTCCGCATCGCAATCGGCTCTCGCCAGCCGATTGTCGCGTTCAGTGAGCATCTTCTCGCGGTGGGGAGGAAGAAAAAACAAACACACCGTTGAATGAAAGAATGCACCGAAAGTTGGTGTCACGGTCGAGCCGCCAACACCGAGGAAAAACCGCTCGAAATCGAGAGAAGAGCGAAGGCTTCCTTCCATTCCTTCTTTTCCTTTCTTGCTTGGCGCAGCAAAATCGGTAAGAGAAACTTTTTAATTGACGCAGGAAAAGGCTCAAACCAGGCAGCATCCTGAACGGCGCTGCGTCGGATCACAATCGCACCGCTCTAGTCGTGCGATCGGCCGAGGGACAGGACAACCGTTTATAGGCCGTGGTTGACCGGGCTGTTCCGGAAAAATGATAAAAGAAGCCTCAGCCCGTGGTTGCCGGAGGCGTGTTAAAAGCATTTCAAAGCAAAACGGAAGCCGTACATCTCTCGTGCGCCATTTCCATGCTATCGGAGCGGAAAAAACCGGGCACCCGACCGGAAGAGGGCTGCTTTAATTTTAATTGCATACCCAATTCAATTTTATCTCACAACAATCGGGCGTTGGCGAACATCAAGTGCGCGGCGAATTGTACTCAGTCTCTTCAAGAGATACCCGACACCCGTCTCTCGTTTCATGATTCCCAAAAACTGATCACAGGCGCCTGCTAGGTGCAGTTGAAGCTTAGCATCGGTTCGCTGCATGAAACCTGCTTCTCTCGGGGTAGTTGTGACCTAATTCGCACATGGTGTGGTCCAACGTTCTCCTTTTCTTAAATTGCTATAGTCCAAGTGACATCATTATAACGACATCATTTCGCCGCTGCTTGCCGGCCGTGCTGTTGCTCGAGTCCTCGAGAGGGAAACAATCCGTTTTCCACGTCAGCTGGGGTTTTCCCGCAGAATCCCGCCGGACTTTTGGAATGCTTGTGCGTGTGAGCGGCATCGACTATGTTGGCGAGATTCGTTCTAATGATGCTCGGATATGGAATACTCACGTGCCGGTGTCCGATCCAGCGCACAGAATCGCACCGCATCAGTTCCATTGGAATTCAGTTTCCACTGATGAAAGGAAAACTCTGCACATCTGCGGGTTATTGTCTATTTTTCATTGATTAATGAACTGGGTTGTTTTCCGGGGTGGATGTGGATACTTTTCGCTTTATCAAGGAACAATATCATTGGAATTTATTTCGCTGACAGGAGCAATCTGCTTCCAATTTGTTTCTGCAACTAGACACAGGTTCGAGATGTGCCTCAAATTCGATGCATGTTCTCAACCGGGTTGTCAAAGTGTTAGATTGTAACGAATTACCATTGCATTTCCAAATGATTGTCGAAATTGTACTGAAACTGAAAAGAAAGAACGTAGACGATTTCTAACAATGTTTGTTTGGTAAAACCTTCTGAATAAACTAATACATAGGTTCCTGATGCTCGTTTTTCTGGTCATCACGATCGTTTTCCGTTTTTCGAAAGCATAATTGTTATTCACTTTGTGCTTTAAGGTTTGAGTTAATAGAGAGGCCTTGAAAATAAAAAGGTTCTATCATCAACCCTAAATAGAAAGAACACAAAATCCACACAGAATACTTTGGTGGTATGCGTTAAATAATGCGAGGATTTTTATGGGAAATAACCCAAGCATATAAAAGCCAGAGAATCGGCCAATGGTGGACGAATTTATCAAAACCACCGAATCGGAACGAAGCTCAACAAATGGCTGGCTCGTTCCACGAGCATGAAGCATCATCTGGCGATTATGACCCCGACGCTCACCGTGCGGATGGATGTGCCGGCATTTGTGTACGTGAGGATTTACCCGACCCGATGGGTTTTGTTCTGGCTGCCATGAGCATAAGTATGAAATGGGGCATATGAGAAAAGCTAATGGAATAGGAGAGAAGAAGAAAAAAAAAGGTTTAAAATACAACGGAACCGAAACGAACACCGAGGGTAGGTCATAACATCGATAGCCGTTTTGCCTGCGTTTGCACGACGGCGACCACACGGCGTTGGAAGTTGGCAAGATTGATCCGGCCAGGGCAGGGAAAAACACCAGCTGGTGGAAAATCCCGTACTAATTGAAGCCCTAAATCAATCCACCGGGCGGTGAGGCTGCTGAAAACCGTCGACCCCAGCCAAACGGCCACTTTCACCCGTTGGGGATTTCCCTTCGCGTAACATTTACGCCACCAGAGCCGACCGCCGGAAGAACCGAAAACCCGGAATGGGTGTGATTTTCCGCGCTGGGCAATGGACGCCGTTATGCGATACGCAGAATCGCGACCGGTCTAGCCTTGGCGAGGAAGCAAGGTCTGGCCTTTTACCGACGACGGCACACTGGAAAAAAGCTGCTCCTTGCAAAGGTGTCGGGCGGGTCGGATTTTCCCAAGCATCGAGCGAAGCAGTAGCTGCCGGAGGTTTTATAGGTTTCGCATTATCATGTTATCTTGTTTATGGTGCGATCGTAAAATTGGCCTGTTTAACGCTGGCAGTCGGTGTGGAGATCGCGTTCGCGCTGGCATCGTCTTCGTCTACGTTGTGGTCGTGAAAAACAAACCGGTGTCTAGTACGTATGAAACGTTCCCTTCACTTCTTGCCACGTACTTTGTAGTCGATGGGACGTGTGTGTGTGTGAATATCGCGGACCCTTAAAAAACGTTGTTTTAGTGCAGCTCGGCGTTATCTTGTACGCGCCCACCGGTAGCGCGTCGGAAAGGAACCCCCCTGACTGTTAACGGTGACCTGGAATCACGTGAAAGTGCAAACTTGTTCACCTTTGATGATCCGGAAATCTGGAGGGGTCGCTGGGATGGCCTTCAGCAGAAAGAAAGCTGCCTCGAGCATGTTTCAACGTGAGGACAGAAGCTGGATTTTTATAAGTATAGCAAATTTTATAAGTACAGGTTTTGTGGAGTCTTTATTGCTACCGACAGGTTGCCACTTTGCTGTTCTTGAGATGAAGTCCACCATTAAAATGTTGATGCGCGTCTCAGCTTGAGCTTTGCAGATTTAATATGTTCTCTGTGAATATGTATTTCCCGAAAGGTAAAATGATTTTATTTATTTCCTCTCTATCATTATTATTACGGAGACCATTTTTATGATGGAAAAGTGAGTAAAATTTTACTGTGTTAGCTGTTTTTGTTTTTTTTGAAAGACAGCTTTAACACATCCTAGCTTTGGAGGACATGAACATTGTACTTCTAGGAGAAGAGGCATTATATGCATGAAAATTATACCTTCTTCAGAAAATGTACCCCACCGCATCTAGGAAACCTCAGGCAAACATTCGGGCAGCGATACAATTTCAACCTCACTTCTGCAGCATTTGCACACCCTCGAGACGCTGCGGCTGCATCAGCCAGCGGACCGTGACAGTGAAAGTTAAACGAAATTCGTTTGCGTTCGGTTCCGTTTGCAGCAGCGCAGAGTGTCCTTTCTGTCCGCCTCCGCGGGTTCCTTCGACTTTCCCGCAACATTTGAAAACTTCTCAAATGGTCCAATCAAAAACTTTTGCCTGCTGTTTATTTTAAGGCAAGCGCACGGGGCTAGAAATTGTTTCCTCTCCCGGGCCAAACGCTGGCCATGGGCGTGTTCATTGAATACCCCCAACTAACCGGAACGAATGCAGCCGGATCCGGCGAACAGACACGCAGCGTGAAGTGGCTCACGTGGCTCTTGTGTAGCGCACAGCAGTTGGGGAGTTTTAAATGAAAGCAAATTCCCTCGATGCGCAGGAATATTTTCTCACATACATGTTTTTCGTTTCTGGTTTTGGGTCAGCCCTCTAAGGGTGGGATATCCTGTGAAAACTTTTCTTATGGCGTTCTCTAGATAATTGTTTCCTAAATATGAACGTTATGAACGTTTTTCACAGCACTGTCTTTGTTTCTTTCGTGTGCAACTGTGCAGAAACGACGCAATTGCTGCTAATATACCACCCTGGGCTGCATGAAATCACCTTTTCGTAGAAATTACTTACAGAAAGCAGCAATTACTGCAATCCATTAGAATCTCGTCAGAATAAGATCCTCATAGTCGTGTACCACCTTGCCCTCGAGCGGATTTCTCCTAATCGGGGGCAGCAAATTTTATGCTCCGTTTGACGGCAACCGAGCCATGAAAATCGGCACAAAGCACGCAGCTTCCGTCATACGCGATGTCACGCCGGCATCAACGGCGTGTCACTGGCAGCGACGACTCCCCTCACGTCGGGTCGTGAAAAGCCAACGATGCGAATTCACCGCGCAGAGAAATAGCTGTGCGGAAAGGTTTGTTTTACGCGCTTCTCATAGTGGTGCGGTCGGTCTCGGGGAGTTATATCGTGGTGTAAAGTTTATGGTAAGGCTGCAGCGAAGGTACTGTTTCATCTGGCGTCCGTCCCTGACGAGCACTGTGCGTTGCTGTCGCAAGCCCCCCGCAAGCCATTTAGACGAGCAAAGACGCATAAAATGTGACTGCATTACCGTGGGTCTTTCTCTATTTTGTTTCACTTGCGCTTTATTCTCCGATCCTGCCGGGCGCATACACTTTCGCTTTACGACGGTGCGAGCATGCAGAAGCAGCAATTGAATTGAGGATAACTGAATCGGATGGGTCATTGTCGGGAGGTTATGATTATGGCTATTTGAAACTACAGTGTGGTGGGAATATAATTCCAAAGCTGTTGCATTGCTAGGAGACAATACTTTCAGCTATGAATTGGCCATTCTCAAGAGAGGATATAAAACTGAGGTAGTGCACTAAAATATTAAAAAGTTCCGGCTCCGATTCCGGCTTAGTAAAACACACGGATCCGTCCGGAGTCGTTCGGAGCCGTCCGGAACCGTCCGGAATCGTCCGGAGTTCCTTTCCGGCAGCTGGAGCCGTCAGAGCCGTCGGAACCGTCGGAGCCATCGGAACCGTCCGGAGCCGTCCGGAGCCATCCGGAATCGTCCGGAGCCGCTAGTCGGCAGCCGGAGCTGTCCGGAGCCGTCCGGAGCCGTCCGGAGCCGTCTGAACCGTCCGTATAATTGAAGTATACTTTATAAAGTATAAACATTTAATAGAGCATTTATTTTAAGAACAAGCCTAGATATGGAACACGTTTTCGCAAAGAACTTATTTTAGTTTCTTAATTTACAATTACATTAGTTTAGTCATTCTATCCTTTTTTTAAATCATACTATGAAATAAATAAAGAAGCATTTTTTTTATCAACTCATGGACGATTTGAACCGTTAGAGAATTTCAATTCATTTCAACTCCAACGTTTCCGACGGTTCAGCCGGCTCCGACGGCTAATGACGGCTCCGGACGGCTCCGACGGCTCAGACGGTTCCGGCGGCTCCGGACGGTTACGACGGCTCCGGCTGCCGACTAGCGGCTCCGGACGGCTCCGAGCTCAGAGTATTGCACGGAGCCGCTTCCGAAATTGGTGGAGTCATTCGGAAGCGATTCCGGTTTTGTGTCGAATTTACCCATCACTAGTTTGCACCAAAACTCACCCTGGACATTTCAAAAGGCTCATTTGAACAAGTAGAATGAACTTTAATTGGTGCTATAATCTTTCCTCTTCTTTTTCTTTATAAATATCCTGCACGTTTCATGTGTTACATTTTTACTCCATCTCTTCCTGCAGGCTCATCGATAGAGCGTTTATGTGATATAGCGGCGACAGATCCGACGGTCGGATACTCGCCGCGGCCAAATCCGATCGACGACAGGGGACCGATGATCCGGGCCGCCAGGACACTGCTCAGTTCGGTAACGCGTGTCCTACTACTGGCGGACATCGTGGTCGTGAAGCAGTTATTATTAGCCAAAGACAGGGTGAGTAGGAGCTGGTTGGAGGTTTTTGCGCGATAAAACTGCAAACTTTAACGATTTTTTTCCCTTTCCTTCACTTAACACTACAGGTAGCTAGAACTTTAGGTAGATTAGAATCAGTGGCCAATTTTACAGAATTCGTGAAGGCGTTCTCGGTGTTCGGAGCGGAGATGGTGGAGCTGGCGCATGTTACAGGTAAGTTTCGAACGGATTTATTCCTCACATGGTTCATGTGGTGTACATAAATAGGGTACGAACCAACGGAATCCTCCTCCTTTCATTGTTCTTCAGCATTTTGCTTGGAACATCTTCTATTCTCGGCAGGGAACAGGAACACAATGTAGAACGGTTTAAAAAAAAGTTCACTTGTGACCATTAAGCTTCACCCTATTTCTGTGCCGTGCCGAAGTAGTTTCACAGCTTGTGCAAGACCCAAAAAAAAAAGTCCCCTTGAGAAGCAACAGCAGGAAGCGGAAAAGAAATTGACCGATGAGCTATTTATAAGAAAATTGTTTTAATTTAACGGCCCGCTAAGCTGCACGGTTCTACAACAGCTGGCTTTGTTTCAGCCACTGAAACGGAGTTTGCCCTGCAGGCATGTACCTTGTGCCTGAACGTCTCACAGGAGGGAAGCCAAATGCACCGGAAACACCCACTTCCGGCGTGCCCCGGAAGTTCGAAAGGCACGGACCGACGCCGGAAGGGGAATGTAAATGGTTTTTTGATTCGGTTCACGTAAGCTTTTCCGAACTCGACCGTCGTAGCTCCGAGGGCCTGGGACTCTGTCCGCTTTCTTTATCTACTTAGCATTGACACTTTTTTTTCGCTCTTTTTGCTTCGACACTGTAAGAACAGCATTGGGGAAAGGGTTGCAAAGGTTTATCAACCTCTGAATAATAGCATTCAGATTTTTTTTCAGTTCAAACAAGAAATCGGAGTGAACAAATTGAGACTATAATTCTTTTCCTCGTTAATCAAGTATCACAGTTCACGGATGTTATTTCACGGGTTTTAGATATTTAAGTGGTTTTTTTCCGTTTGTGGTAATATATCATTATAATATGAAGAATCTACATAATTTAAATTGATTAATTGAAATCTTGAATTTTAAAGAAAGACTTACTTCAAATTTATTTATTAATTTAAATTTTGATTTTAAAACGTTCTTAGAAGGTTTTTCTTGACACCATATGAGTTTTTGGATTTGAAAACATTGAGAGAGGCAGATGACTTCATTTATTTCTGCCTTTGGTCTTTTACGACACGTCACATTCAAATTTACTCCACAAACGACCTAGCGTTCGCCCATAAAAGACCATAAAGCGTCATCAATGGACACGATAGAAGAAGAAATAGTAATACTGCAGCATTATGGATGACAAACTGCGGGGCATCAGAGCGCGAATCCCATCAAAACTAGGAACGACTTCCATGCTTTCTTCCTCGCTCTCTCCTTTGGATCCTCGGCTGAGTCCAGCCGCGTCCGATTCGGAGCTTGAAAGCAAACCGTGTGAGGGTTTTAACCATATGGCGATTTAATGGGACGAACATAACGGCCCAGAATTGCAATAAATGGTCTCTAACAAATACTCATTAGAAACAGTTCGTTAGGGCAAAGGTTTTACTTCCTAAAAATTGGACAATAAATTCCGTTTCTAATAATAGAACTTGGGTTTGTTTTCTTCGAAACCAGTTTTACTACCGCATCGACCGAACGGGTTGTGGAGCGCATAATTTATAAGGAGCCGATCAAGAAATTGTGCAATCATTGACCTTATCTCCTGGAAGAAGAGAATTCCATATATTTTTAAATTACATTCCCCGACGAAGACCTCTAAAAGTTGCTTCAAGCTGAGCTGACGTACCGTTCTGTAAAAGAAACTTTTTTTTTGAATTTGCATGTCAATTACATAATACCGAAACGAAAATCCATCAAGCGCTCCATAATGGTTCACTTTTACCGACACTGCCACAAGTCGATGTGAAAGTTTCCCGCAAATCGGTAGCGCCGTGGAGCAGAGGGCACACTTTTATGGTGTGGAAAAGTCCCCCCCCCCCCCTCCCTTCACTCACGCTTTCTCATCTCGCCCCGTGTGCAGCGGCATTGGTGCGGGCGAACATTAATCGGCTTATCCCTCCGGCTCTAATCTCGTCGACTCGGTGCTCATAAATGTCACTCACTGCGGCACAATGCTGTTCCCTCCCCCCGGAAGCCTGAAACCGCGTGTAGGCACGAGGAATAGATTAAAATATATCCCGGCGTTAGAATGCTTCATCCGTGAGCCTTGGGAAGGGTTCGAGAGGAAGTGCGTGTTTCTCCATCCTTCATCCATCCTTTCTCCTTTAAGCCAGGTATATAAAAGTGTGAAAATTTATGATTTCTGGTGTAATAACTTGACACACAATGCGGTCAACGACATCGTGTGGCCTGGCGTCAATAAACCGAGCGCCGGAAGGATGTAAAAGTGAAGTAGAACCAGCAAAAGGGGTTGAGTGATGTGTGGTTCGCTCTACCGGGGAACACGCTTACCCTCTTGCCAGGCTTGGTGCACCGTGAATGGTTCATAATTGCAAACCATAAATTGAAAGTGAGAAAGATTTAATGGGATTAATTAAATTAATCGCTTGTTTGTGCGATTTTCTTCCCTTCCTGGAGCGCTTCTGGGCAGGGTGTACGGTTGGAGTTCCTTTTGTGCGTAGAAACCGCCGAGACTTGCCGCTGACAGCGCTCAGTTTGTTTGTCTTCCATTAGCATCCATGGTTGAACCTTTTTTGTTTTGTTTGCTGGTGTGGCTCCGACTCGTGGCCTCCGATAATCGTTTCCACTTCACCGGTGTTCCGAGAAGGAAGGAAGCTTTTGCGGATGGGTTTTGATACCATTTTCATCGAGATGTTCTCTTCTGGCCAGGCAACCGACAGAACGATCTGAAGGACGAGCGAAGGCGAGCGCAGATGTCGTCCGCGCGACAGGTTCTGGAACGATCGACAATGATGTTGCTAACGTCGTCGAAGGTAAGTCATCCGTCTCGAACATTCGCCTATCTGGTCGCGCCCGTACGTGCCCCTCACCGTCTGCCGGCTGTGTCCGTTTTTGCAGACATGCCTACGACATCCGGAATGTGCCCACTCGAAGGAAAACCGTGATACCGTGTTCTGTCAGATGCGCCGGGCGATGGACCTGATACACTACGTGGTGAAAGATGGCATCCTGGAGTCCGCATCGGACCGGAACGCATTAAGGCAGGTTAGTGAGTGTGTGTGGGTTCGTGAGTGTTTGTGAGGACGCTCGGAGGAGCAGCATTCAGGAGTCGTAAGAATATGGGGTAGACTCCTAGATGATAAGGAGCACTGATGGGAGATTGTCAACGCATCAAATGCTCTTGCCGGAGACTCTTCGTCCGAGGACAATTCATTCGTGCGTGATTTACAGAAAGAAGATTAGTTCGCTTGAGCGAGTCCCTGTGGATTTGACAAGTAACCTTATCACGGATTTCTGATTTATTATACCACCATCTCTACATGGCCCAAATTTAAAAGCTTGAATAAGAAATCAAAAAAAAAAAAGAAAAAGATTAAATACGTTTTCAAAAAGGTTTAATTCCATATTAACATGCATATCTAAGGAACCATTGGTTGGAGGAGGCAAAATGAATCCTTCCAGTAATACTGTCAAAATAGACCGTTTATCAAACCCCATTCGAGCATAACGTTACTCAGATTGTCCAAATAACCTCCAAGTAAACTGCTTTCCAAACGATTCGATTTCTTTCCCGCGTCCCCGAAGGTGCCGGAATGGGATTCGGAGCGAGCAACGGCCTTCACCTGCCTGCGGCACTTTTCCCGCCTGATAGAGATTTCCCGTCCGAACTACGAACGCTCCGGTGGGCAGGGCGGTGCTGGTGGAGTCGTGGCGGGCAGTGGGTCTGGTGCCGCGGTTGGCGTCGGTGGGGGAGTTGGCGGAGCCGGCATCGTCCCGGTGAAGGATCGCACGCCGACGATGGGACCGCCGCTGCTGTCGAAGGAGTGCATTTCGCCGACGCAGGTGCGCGACAAGGAGACGGGCATCGCGGAGCACCGGCGGGAGCGGGACCTGATGCGGCGCAACAGCGAGCGGGACCGTGAGCGGGAACGGGAGCGGGAACGGGAACGGGAGCGTGAGCGGGAACGCGAGCGGGATCGTGACAGAAATTCCATAAGCCATTCCAGAGAGTATAGTACTAGGGAGCGCGAGTTTCCCAAATATGACAATAAAGCAGATGTAAGTATTGAGCCTGTTAAATGCCGATGAGAAGGAACCGCAGGATGCGGCGACCGGTGAAAAAAGCTTCAGTTTCCCATGTTCTATGTTTCGATTATCTTGTTCTTCACCGGCCACTGCAGCTAGGAATTTCGATATTTTCCACGGACACGCGCGAGCAGCTGCTGGCGGCACTGGACAAGGTGTGCGAGAAGACGCAGGACTTCACCGACTCGGCCTACACGAGCCACGAGCACCGGGAGAACATTCTGCTGCTGTGCGACCGGGCGAAGCTGGAGCTCAACCAGCTGATGCGCATCGCCGTCAGCATGGAGCAGTACCCGAACTCGTCGTTCGACATCGACGGCGCCATCGAGAGCGTGCTGAACGCGGCCCACGACCTCACCACCCAGCTGACCCTGACGGCGCAGGACCAATCGGCGGAACTGTCGCACATCATCAAATCCGGCATCGACATTGCCAACTCGCTCAGGAACATTGCCTTAAACCAGGAGCTGGACCGGCTGCAGGAGTGCGCCGACCGGTTCCATGAGCATATCGATCACATGCTGGAGGTGAGTGCGCTCCAATAGGTGGCTTCCCTGTTGCGCCAACAGACGGTGAACTAATGACACCTTTTTTCCATTTTTTTTATTTGTTTTGTCTCCCCAAGGTGTGCAAACTGCTGCGACAGATAGCTTTAACCGAAACACTTCAAGTACAAGCCAAGTTTACCGAAATTAATGTTAGAATCTACGGACCACAGGTGATAACGGCCGCCCGGGCCCTAACCTCGCACCCACAGAGCAAGATCGCCAAGGAAAACCTGGAGGTGTTCGTCGACATGTGGCAGTGGCTGTCGACGGACGTGACCACGATCACGAAGGAGGTGATCGACCTGGCGCAGGCCGCCACGAAGGCGGACAAAACCACCGAATACCTAAGTCTTCCGCGGCCGGGTGTAAGTAGCGACTGTGGGAGGATAGTGTCGAAAGCTTCGGTTGACAGCGGGAAATGATTGGTCCTTTTTCTGTACATCTTTCACTTATGGCACCACAGAAACATGGCACCACGTCGAAGCCATTGAAACCGACTCGGCTCGACTCGGAGGAACAGGAGAAGATTGCCAAAACGGGACTCGAGATGAAGATGGTCACGAACGAAATGGACGCCGAGACTGACAAGTGGAATGGCGCGTCCGAGGAGAACAACGATATCGTTAAGAGGTAAGCAAAGTGGAAACATTCAGCGCCCAAATGTAAGCTAAGGGCAGTCTAATTAAATATTTCTGTGCAAAAGAATTATGCACTTTTGCGTATGATTTTAAATTGATCTTTCTAAAGAATGCTGTGGATCCTACCTTTGCCCTGTCGCTTATTTGCTTATTGCCTTTCCGTTCAGGCCCATCTCTTCTTGAATGATTCTCATCTCTTTCGCTTCCTCCTTCCGTTTCTCCGTAGGGCGAAGAACATGTCCGCGATGGCATTCTCGATGTACCAGTTCACCAAGGGCGAGGGTACGCTGCGGACGACGCAGGACCTATTCACGCAGGCCGAGTATTTCGCCGAGGAAGCCAACCGGCTGTACAAGGTGGTGCGCCAGTTCTCCTACCAAGTGCCGGCCGGTCCGCCGAAGAAGGAGCTGCTCGAGCATCTCGATAAGGTGCCGACGTACGTGCAGACGCTGCAGTTCACGGTGAAGGATCCGACCGTCGGTAAGGCGGCCACCTTCGTCAAAGTCGACCACGTCATCCAGGAGACGAAGAATCTCATGAATGTGATATCGAAGGTTGTTTCCACCTGCTTCGTGTGCGCGGACAGGGTAAGTGGTAGAGCGAGGCCGTCGTAGTATTCGTTTGCTGTTTTTCCCCCATTCCACTTGGTGTACCTTTGTTAAGCACATATCCGTCGGAACCGTGCCTTTTCCAATGCCCGCAAGGCCGAAAAATAATGGAGCAAAAAAAAGGATTCAAACAATGAAATCATCGAATTCATTCGATGGCTCGCCTTTCCCGTTAACGAAATGGCATGAGTAAAAAAAAAACAAAAAGATGCTAAACCACGTTGAGGCAGGACTCGCTGCACTCGCTCAACAATGCAGGCAGGGGAAAAGGGTTTTCCTTTTTCCCTCCCGTTAACTCGACGAACCCGCTTCCGGTTGACTCGAGCGAACCGTCGGCTCCATTTGCATTATTTAATTACAATTCATTATTTAATCAAACACTGATATTCCGTTCCGTTCGTTAGTATGTGTGTAAATATTTTCCTTTGGTTTCACCTCTTGCTTTGATGTGTGTATTCTTTTTTCTTTTAATTTGGTCTTGTGCTGCCGCCCGCACTGAGGGCGGTGTAAATGCGCGTTGGATTACAGTGCTCTGCTTTCTCTATTGTGTCGTGCTGTAATAGTTCCGTTGTGTTTGTCCCGGCCGGTGCGGCAGGTTGTGGAATAATTGAATTGGCAGCATAAATGCCGGGATCGAACGCGTTTCATTGTGGCGGGGGTGCATATAGTTTTAAATTATGCGCATGATTCAACGGTGGTTAAACATTGGCGCTGGAGTCCGTTTGGAAGCGAAGCGTGCTTCGATTTTCCAAGCCTGGTTCAATTTTATCAAAGGATTGGTGCCGTCCTGTTCATGCTGTTGGCTAGGGGTAGGCATTTTTATGAGTATTAATTGGGTTCTCCACTATCGACTGTTAGTCACAATCTCGAGCATTAAATACGATGTATGTTAATGATCAATCGCGGTGTTTCATCGCTGGGCCGTTAATTGCTAATCCGCTGGTTGCTGGCATCTCTTTCTTCTTTTGTTTTGTTTTTTTTGTTTTTGGTTTCATTTACCTATTCGACCTGCGACCGCCAACGCCGGCCGCGGCTTGAATCGCGCAGATCTTCGAGCTGACGGGCGTCCCGTTCGACAACCGGCTCATAAACGTGCCGGCCGTCGCGAGCGTCTCGATCGAACCGTCGGCCACTAGCACGAAGTCCGCCAAAGACAAGGTAACGCACCTTCCGTCGCACTCGGCGGGCCCGTTCCTTCGCTACCCGCGCAACAGGGGACGACTGCTGCTGTCCAAGTATCGCTAGCCAACTCTAGCAATATGCCCGCCACCTTCCTCTCTCAAACAAGCATCTTCCACCGTTCATCCACGTTCACGGGGCCCTGCGCCAACTGCCAACGCTCCAGTTCCTTCCAAAGTTGGTTCCAAGACGAAGAAAAGGCAACCCAGCCAACCGATCGTGTTCGTTCTAGGGGGAGGGTGCGCTACCAAACCTTTCCCTGTGTGAAGTGTCTTTACTGTTGCTGCTGTAATGCATTGGGTTTTCCTTGAATTTTTCCAACTGCCCCCCCCCCCCCCCGAACCCCCTCCGACGTGTAAGATTGTCCATTGTCTTTCACCTAACTCACAACTCAATGTGCATTCGATGAATCGACCATCATCCGAGTTGGCTACCCATCTAGGTTGCGCGTGATGTGGAATCGTCAAGCGAGCGGCTAATCCCACATCTAGTTGCGAATTGCGATCACGAACTCCATTCGAAAGATGCTAGAAACCACAATCACACAACGTGCACACAACTAAAAACACACACGCACACACACACAAACAAAGATTAAAAATCCTAAACTTTGTTTTTTACTGCGGGGCACAATTGCATCGACAAAAGGCTAATAAAACATTGTTTCGGTCTCCTTTAAGAGCGGTTTTGTATTTTCGTGTCCTTACCCTCAGTCCCTGTTTGACTATAGCACACACATTGGCATTTAATTTGACCATTCGATTGCACAATTTATGCTCCCTACGTGTGCACCGAGGCGTTTCGTAAACTCTGTTTCAAACTCTCCACCACTCTCCGATGCATCTGGTGTTTCCCTCGACCGCAGCCTAATCGAAGACGCAGCAACCCGTTCTGTGAGCTTTCCAATACCACTATCTTGACCATTCGTTTCTTAATGGGTGGTCTTATCGCATATCTCGGAATGGCTTCGGGAAAGTTTGTTCAACTAAATGCTACTTAGTGAAACTGAACTAACACCCGCACTACCCGAGGGATCCTTCCCATATCCTTGCAGCACAGCTGTTGGTGTGTGTATGATTTTGTTTCCTCTTTTCGGGCAAATCTGGCATGCGGTTTGTGGTGGACATGGTGGAAGTTATAGATTGCCAGTACCTGGAAGATAATGGTAGAAGTTTAACGCACATGTATGATTACCAGCAAAGGGGCCTGGAGTGAGAATGGAAAATGGTAGCAATTCTCTGTAACCAGTACCGACCGGCTCGTCCGTAAACTCTTACGACGCGCCTCTCCTACTGACCGGCTGTTGTGAACTGCGAGTTTTGAGAATGATGCCTGCGAATAGCTAATGATGTTTGTTTCTTTTTTGTTTTTAATTTTATTTTCCCCTTTTTCTCTATTCCCTCGAAAACCAAAACGCACTGCCGTCTGCAACAAACTTTCCTTCTGTGCACCAACACGAATATACATACACACCAACACCTCCTGCTCGTGGTTTGTGCTTGGTTTGTGCACTTTCCGCACCGAATGTTCAACTGTGCATTTAAAAAAAAAAACTGACCACGTGTGACACTCCGCACAAAATATGCTACCACTGCACACAAACACACAACATCCGCCTACACAATCAACGGTAAATTAACTCAAAATTGTATTGCACTTAACTGAAACTTCGACCGATGATGGTCGGGGAGACATTTCGCAAACCTTTCCTGATTTCCTATCGGGGTAAACGTCATCGTTGTTGTGCTGATGGTCCTATTGGTTTGCAACTCTTCAACAACGGAACGGGCCGAAACTCCTTTGGTTACTATGTTCAACGTTAATGTGAAATGCATCTACAACCACAATCGAACGATGATTTCGAAAACGACACAGTACGGTCTGCGATTGCCTCAGCAAGTGCCGTATAAGACGAAGTAAGGAACGGAAAGCCAAAGGTTGCTATTGCACTCGTCGTCATTCCTAATCAACGAATTTCTAACTTGAAAAATCCGTCCATGAACCATAAAAAAAAGAAAACACTCGCACACACAAGCACGTTGTGGTTGTAGAAATTGTTTCTGCAGTAGACCAGGCCATGATTTTCCCCAGGGAGTGGAAAAGAGTCAATACCAATAGAAGGGTAGCATATCGTATCGATGGAAAACCTGAATGATTAACCGTCAAACTTCGGTATGCCAACGTTGGTCCAACAAACACGCCAAGCACATTCGTACGAGTAAATCTGAATCACTCTCCCCATGGGATACCACATTCGTCAAATGCTAATCGCTGGCTTCAGAAAGTCCGACCGAAACGATCCAGTCCAGAAGCTAAAGGTGGAAAGTTAGCGGTACTCTTGTCGCGAAGAAAAGTCCGCCCCAGCCCCGGAAGTCATCGCATTTCTTCACCCGCTGGTAGCGAAAATGGAAAGAGGGAAAAAAAAAGTGTAAGCCGTTTTGTGGAGTGTTTTTGCCTGCTACCCGCAACGATTTGTGCATGTTCCGGCGTTTGGATGCACGTGCAAAACTGCAACCGGATGGTGCTATAAATAAACAACTGTGGTAAAGTGTGCAAGTGCGCGGACAGTATAACTTTAGGCGTACCTGTTTGAATGCCTCGCTTGGAAATCGCATGACGGGCCTTGTGTGTTGAGGCACAACGAAATGGACCGTGAACACCCGGTTGGCAGAGGAAATCGAGGGGCGTTTAAAGCGAACGCCCACTGCAAGGAATGCACCTTGCATTTTTTAAGACGAGTGGCAAGCACCTTTACAAGTTTTGGAATTCGTGTGACTTAACAGCTATTAACAAAAAATCGCTTTTAAATTGTTCTGTGCTTTTAAACTGTGTTAAACCAAACACTGTTGATTGGAAACTAAACCGAATATGGAAAATGTAAATATCATGCTTATCTTTTACATAATTTGACGTAAAAACATAATTTTCTATATACTTAATATCTGACTTGAGCAACTTATCCGAGCCAAACAATGATTAAGAAAAGCGAAGTGTTTGCAAAGATACAAAATGACCGCTTATAGGTAGGCATTATTTCCATCTTATGAGATGTCTGTTTTAGTCAATTAAAACAAAGCTATTTAGTTGAGTAATCTGCTGCAGCCCTTATTGAAAATATGGGTTATGTGAAGCTTAGTCACAAGGTTTACAAAAATTAACTAATTATAGGTAATACATTCAACGTAACATCTGAAAAGATGGAAAGATTAAGTTTGTGAAGTCTATGAGCGCATATTATTTTCATTAGTTGATAAAATAGTTAAACAGCCGATAAAACAGTTAAAGAAGCAATAGGTTAATTAGTCGTATTCTCAAAACATATGATAAATCAAACTAATCGGAGCATCTTACGC
This sequence comes from Anopheles atroparvus, assembly GCA_914969975.1. Taxonomy (NCBI): domain Eukaryota; kingdom Metazoa; phylum Arthropoda; class Insecta; order Diptera; family Culicidae; genus Anopheles; species Anopheles atroparvus. The sequence continues at coordinate 14,939,962 of CAJZCY010000004.1, forward strand.
TAAGCAAATGCTTGATACCGAATAGTTGTCCACGTAGGATACCGAGTTGGATAAGGTGAAGTTTAACAATGAATAGTTTTATGTATTTATGTGTATTATCCGTACATATGTTATTAAACGGTTCAATCTCTTTGTGCTTTGCAAAACAATGCAGGTAATCTTAGGTGTCCCTATAGTCTAGCTTTCTACAGTATAACCGTACGAGCAATACTAGTAGGATTACAATTTGTCACCATCTCCACCTACTTGGTTGTGGAGCTATCTCTTGAACTTCACGCCTTGATAACGGCTTAAAGAAAGCACACTGATGCTGAGCACACTCTGCATTTAGACTTTTGTTCACTTTTTGATGTTGCAATCATTTCCGTCAGTTGTCCAATAACATAGTTTTCATCTCCATTTCGTCACAACCCCCTCTTTTATCATACGTTGCCTGAATGAATCGCAGAAAATCACTCGCTAGATTGCATCGCCATTGGTATAGCAATCTTATTTAGCATTCATGCTGTCGTATTTCATATCGTTGGATGTCCCAAACCTTGTGGCCAGTTTGCGCCTCCTCGCTACTTTCTTTAGGCGTACACTACTTTAAAAACACTGGTGAACCATTACCGTAGCCAATGTACTAACCGTTGATGTACTCCTGTTTCGTTGCCTGTTACATTGATCTGTGTTTTTACGGCTACTGCCGCCGTTCCTTTGCCCATACCCACATTCACACAATCAAAACGAACATCCTCCGACGGGGCAGCAACTCGGAGCGAGCAAGAACCAGCTGGGCTGTGAGTATAAGCGGGTAAGAACAGCGCTAATCACATTCTCGGCCAAACCACCGTACAAAGTTTGAATCTAGACTCATATCTATTCACATGCATTCAGCCTAGCCGTGAGTTCGGCGAAGTGTTTGTCTAAGAATCAAGTGCGGCGTCGATCGTGGATCGTTTGAGTTGCGTTTGTGTTGAGCTTCGGCGTTCGGGGTGACGTGGGCGCGATCGGGAGCCGCGCAAGTTATTCGGAAAATAGTACGCATCAAGAAGTGGGAAACTCTAACAGAACTACTAGACTTATGTGCCTAGCACACAATAAGAAGTACTCGAGCATGTCGCCAGCAAGCTAAAGAAGCACGAACTGAATGAATTTGTCCAATCGAACCAAATGTATCGTACCTTCACGGTAGAGGATGTTGGTGGCATCATCACCCCTTGCTTAGATAAATGCCTGCCTCCGAGTGGATAAGAAGACTCTATGAATGCTGAGCTTGACCTATAGTGCGGAGATTTGCCCCAACAACTGCGTTGACAGCTTCAGAGAAAACACTTTAATATCCTGTAACGTAATGTATCTTTGAAAGTTATTTGACTGCTTCTCGACATCATCAGCTAGTTTTAATCTTCAGTTTTCATCAAGGTTGCTGTAGGGACATTGTCGGTGGAAATTTTTGGTTGTATACAGTCGACGAAACGATATTAAAAGAAATTGTGTCATGACTCATGAGACATTGTTGCCTTCGGAATTCTGTTTCTATCAAATAAAATATTCAATTCATTTTTTCGAGGAAATATTTCCCGAGTATTCACAGTACGACATGAACGGCAAGCATTTAATCTATGAGCACGTTCTATTATTTTCCATGGTGTATTCCTCATTCGGTAAAAATTGTTCTCCAGATTTGTCAAAATCTCTTGGATTTTCGCAAATCCGTCTTATCAACCGTCAAATCCAATTGGTTTAGTTTGGATCCACATAACACAACATCCACTTCTCCTCATACGGAGTTCGTCTAATTCGCATGAATATCCCAGCTCCTACAGAGCGGCTAACCTCATTTCCTTCCTTTCAGTATTCTGTGCTGAATGTTCTTCGATTTCTTGTCACTACGCTGGTGTCTTATTAAATCTTTTCGCTTCACTTTCACTTTCCTCTTCACTTATATATACACACACACGAACACACGTACACCACCACACCGCTTCAGCATCAGGAGAGTATCGGCGCCATTCGGCGGCGGTCCTGCGATCTCGATGGCATACGCCAATCGAAAGGGTAGCTCAGCCCACTGCTCCTGCCGAAGGATATCGGTTCCTCACACGGAATGTGGGGACGAAGCGTGTAATGATGAATCACTCAGTTGTGACCGTTGAATAGTGATGCACTTTCCATTGCAGTAACGCAATGCTGTTCGCCAAAAATTGGATTTACTTTCTGCGTTTAGGACTGCGTTTAGATTGCATGAAGTTCAAACAAACAATCGCCCGAACCCTTTTGGAAATACATACGGGTTTTCACAGCTATGGCCAACTTTTGCAACGTAGAGTGCGCCGCAATTAGTCGCATCAAAGGCCAAAGGATTTTTTTTTATTGATGAAATGAAATTCGGAACGATTCAAAAGTGTTAAAATAATAATTTTGTTTTTATTTTGTTTTGTGGAACACTATTTGTTAGTTTTCCTAATTTTCATCATAGTTTCAACTGTGTTATTTCGAGATTTTGTAAGTTTGTATAAAACAAATTGAAACCGTTTTTCAGCATCAGTAAACCATTCCGCTGCAACGCTAAAACGCTCCAATTATGAATTTGAATTATTCATTCGATTCGAATTTATTTTTGACTAACGAGCCCCGGCGTTTTGGACTATCTCCCATTGAGTTTCTGCGATCTGTTCTTTAATTGCTTTCATTTTACCTTAGGTTTTGTATTTTGCTTCATCTAAAGTGCAGTACTACTTTGGTTAGAAAAGTTGTTTATTTGTATTCCTGTGTTTAAGTTTGTTTTAGTTTTTTTGTCGTTGTGGAACGGGTATTTGGTTATTTTGCGAACAAACGTGTATTTGTTTATTAAAAAGCTACTGCATTAGATAGCGTAGGTTGAAGTTATGTCTTCACAATAGATAACTCACACCTAATAAACACATTATTCGTTCGATAGGTTTTGGTTTAACATTTATTTGAATGTTTTAGTTATGTGTTTTTGTGTTTAACGTATGTTATGGGTTTCAGTTTCTTTCTATGTTGTTTTAAGTAAAATCGCTTCTGTTTCGTTTTGTTGGTGCTTCATAGGATTGTACTAATCGAATGCCATAAAAAAAGCAAAAGTGATTGAAATCTACCTGATGCTAATATTGATTTTTCTTCTCTTCCTCTCTTCTCTTTTCCACACAATTCTCTTGATCGAAAACACACATACACAAAACTGGATGCAAAAACCAAACCATGCGCACAGTATAAACTAGATTTCAGCGGTCTGGCGGGCCGGGCGGCGGCCGGGGGATCGCGGGACGACGACGGCGCTTCCGGGATGCAGGGCGACAGCAAGGGCTCAACCACCAGCACCGAGGCGAGCATGTGACAGTACGGGATGGCCCGCCGGGGCGTCAAAGGTGACGCCCGGCGGACCCGAGTCTCCTTCCTGCTCTTCTAGAACAAGCATTAAACATTGCATATGTCCATATTTATCGAATTTATATATGTTTGATGATTCTCGTGTAGCCGAGAAGCAGCGACGACACATACTAGTGACGGGCAGTCCGTGCAGCCAAACGAAGCCAATCCACCAGCCATTACTGTTTGTTATATATATGTGTATATGAAATCATAAATATTGAAATATGAATGTTTAGTGATCAGGAATTTCGAACCAAAAAAAAAAAAAAACAACCATGTAAACCAGAACCGAAACAGTCGAGCGTCGAAAGGTGATCGATTGTTTATTAAAAAAAAAAAAACGAAACAGAGGGAGAGAGAGAGAAAGAAAACGCTTTTACTCAATATTTACTCAAGTCTCTCATCTTGAATCTTTCGCACTATGCCACGCAATCAGACGACATCAGTCTTAAGAAAAGCCGTTCTTCTCCAGCTCTATTTTCCCGCTTTCGAAAGGCTTCAGAAGAAGAAACAAAAAACACGAAGGATATTATTCCATTCACTTTCCATTAACAGAACACACTTTCGCTATATGCCTTTCGCCGTTGTAATGCCGTTTTACCGTAGACGTGAACTTCCAGTTTTTCTCCAGTACTTCCAGATCCAACCGTTAGGGAGAAATAGAATAGCGTGTAGACCGTTGCCCTCCCCTAGCCAACTAGCCGTGCTGCTCCGCCCTTTCTCGTACCGTTTGATAGAGTTAGACTCAATGGCAAAATTCCTTCGAGCTCGACAACGAAAGAAGTCTACCGAGCCCAAACAATACTGCTCACCTTAAGCTTGTTCAGAATAGACACAACGTTTTTCAACTGCCCAAAAAAAAAAAAAAACCAATAAACAAAAATACTCCAATATACACGATACTGGGAAACGCAACGTTTACCAGCGAAGGGCTTCAATGTTGCATCCAGTGCAGTGGGAAACATTATTATTATTTCCTGCATCAGTATGGCTTAAGCTTAATTATGTTTTACATAAGTTTATATAAGATTGCGTATCAATAATCTTAAATGTCGCATTTTAAATGATTTCAATGATAAATATTAGTTTTAGAAGATTAGCGACGCTGGTGGAAATACTATAGCAAATAATTAAAAAGTTATCAATTGACATTGACTTAAATATCACTAACTTAAATATTGTATGAGTTGCGTTACAAGCCAACTTACTCGTTGGCTAGTTCCCTTTCGAAGTTAGTTAAAATTGTTCGAAGTATAAAATATTATTTTAACTTTAAGTTCACAACGCTTAATGGATCCCTTAAGACCCTTGTTAATACTAGAAAACTATTGCAGTAGGAAGATAAGATTTTAATTTAATAAACGTGTACCAGCTTTTCATTTGTATTAATGAAATTTATTTTCTTTACTAGAGCTTTATTATTTTTAATTAAACATTTTAGGTCACTTTGCTTCTGCAAAATGTTTCCCCTCGATGTACCGAATTTGCTTGCAAACCCTGCGGCAACGCGACGGCTAACGAGAGGAGGCTTCTCTAGCGAGGAAACACAGGAAATTTCCCAGTCTCAAACCAGACCCTGCAAGCTTAATTCAATTCCTTGGAGAACAGAAGAAAAACGTAAACGAAAGAGGATAAACTCGAACGCCGGAATCCTCGACAGCAAAAATATGCTTCACCGAATCCGTCGTGCTGCGTGCCGATTACCAACCGGAACTAATTTTTCCCTTCCACTTCCCTTGCCAAAAAAGCGTGTGTGTGTGTGTGCTTTACTCTTCTCGTTCGTCCGGACGTGAAGATTGATGCGTACACATACCCTTTATGGCCCCTGCCAATCAAGTATCGAAAGCTATCGTTGAATGAACGACACTGGCATAGGAAAGCAGTGTCACCGCGTGGGGTTGGAACGATTTATCCGACACTTTTCCTGACCTGAAAAAGAGTGAGAAAGGCAACAACAACAAAAAACAGGCCAACAACTACAATAATACCGCACGTGCACGCAGGACACGACTTGGATGCTTTGATGAAGTGTTTGGGAGCCGCTCGGGTGGAGGACCTCGACTTGCCAGAATGTTTAACTTATTTCCCTTCTTCGCGGATGTAAATCTCTCCTCATCCCCTCACACCTCCCTTACGCTAATTCTATCACTCGCTCTGTACCTGTCTCTCTCTCTATCTCTTTGCTCTTCTGTCATTCCTGCATTCTTTTTCTCTCTCTCCCTCATGGGTCGGTTCCCCAAAAAATGTCTCCAGCCGAGCGCTGCTCCCGAACGCATCAAAGTGTAAGGTGAAGCATATGCTTTGATGTCACACCCTCGGGTGTTGCAAACTTTACCCTAACGCATGGGGTAAACCTCCGTGCACTCTCACCATCACCAAAAAAGGGCGGGATGGAAGGAGAACGGACCGGGAGCGCACGGGGCGCTCGACAATCCAGGGCTTCTTCCCGGTTCGTCCTTTCCTCCACTTGAGTCCACTTTGAAAGCTGCAAACAGCAAGCACTCAAATATCAAAGGAGAACACACGACACATGATCGGGTGGAACTGTGCGTGGTGTCGATCCTATGATATTGCAAAGTGTAACTATAGAAGTTGGGAAGGTAGGTGTTCGTTGATCAAAGTAAAACAACGATTACACCAACGAGATAATACACAATCTTTGAGAGCATAAAAAAAAAAACAGGAAAGTTGAACGAATGTGAAACTTCAATCAAATTATGAAACACTGTACCGAAAAGTGTTGAGTGTGAGTTAGTTTAGTATTAGAAGTATTAGAGTAGAAGGTTATTTCGAATGATGATAGCAAGAAAACATGAAAACACCACCCATAGAGGTCTCCCGAAGACCGATGTTTACACTTTATCAACATCGAAGTGTATGATCTTTCTTCAAAATGATTGACTATAAGAAAACATTTGTTTTACAAAAGCATATTTAAGGAAGCAAATGATCAATAAATAAAAAAAAAAAAGATTGTTACTCTTTCAGTTCACGGTATCGTAATGTTCGCTCCTTGCATAAAATCCCTCTCCGTAGCTAGGATAGTACATTCAAATAGCAACAAGTGATTCAACATGAGATAGAAACGTAGATTCTGATAGAAACAGGTTTTTTCCCCCACAGATCTCTAATCCACATTGCTTGTGTTCTTTACGTGGGTGAACAATCCACAAATAAAGTATGAAAACTAAAAAAAGATAGACTAGATTTAACTAAACCCCATCAGCGCGCGTTTAACCAGAGTTGAGGAAGAGAAATAAAATAAGTTGTGATCTCCACCCAGAAGAATTTATAGATGTTGCGTAAGCGTAGCTACGACGGAAGTGGTTTTTTTGTACGTATTTGTTTAGCGTATGGTAAAAAAAGGGATAAGCGGTTGCTTTACATTTTACTGTCCGGTTTGGGTTTTTGTAGTGCATACGGATAAGACTAGATAGGCATTCCGGCTACCCCAAAATGAACGTGTTTCATCGGCGATGGTTTTGTACAGTTGTTTCTGTTCATCCGCACTCGCCTGCGAAGGCCTGCGGCACGTAAAAAGGTATCGAAAATGATAAAAAAAGCTTAGTGTTTGAAAAAGAACTTAAATTAGAGGCGATACTCGAACACAGCGCTGGTACAGCGGTTCAGTTTGATAAAGAATGATACAGTTGCGAAGGAAATGATTGTAGAGGAAGAAACATCGTTCAAAACCGAGTAAAGAGAAGCATAAAATCCCGTTTTTCTGCGTATGTCTGTGCGTGTGATTGTGATTGCGCTAATACTGACGGAATGATTCGACCGTTATACGATGAAGTGAAATAATTATAATCCTTGAAACATAGACCCATCAAGCGTTGTGAGTATAAACATGTATTCAAATAAATATAGTAGAATAGAGGTGCAGTGAGTTGGAGAATTATAGTGATGAACCAATTCTTGTAGAATGTTGTCAAACATGGAAATAACAACTATTTATGTAAACTTGTGACGCGCGAACAAAGAATCGCTTATTTGATTTACCTTCACTGCATTGTTAATAATTTAAAGAGGAGTTCGTGGGTAGATCTTCTTAAAACGAAAGAAGCCATTTTGAATAGAATGTTGTTGAATACCGATTGTTTATCTTATGCGGTTTATGTTTGAAATGTCGTATTTCATGGATGTGTTGAGGTTACATAGAAAACCAATGTTTCTTTCTCTTTCAATTACTACTTGCTACAGTACGTGTTTTTCCAAGGTAATGATTTAAAAAATTTTTTCGGAAGGCAATATTCTATTTCTCATGTTTTGAAAAAGTGTATGACAGCTGGTAGGGATGGCGAAAACGAAAAAGTGTATGACAGCTGGTAGGGATGGCGAAAACGAAAACATGCTCTGCTGAAGAGTCGTTCATAGAAAGACATTTTGAATTTGGATCGAAGAGCATCCACAGGATAGACGTGAGTCAATAAAGCTGACTCGTTTATTAGAATCTTAAACGTACTTAAAAAAAACCTGTAGAAACATTTACTTCCAACTGATATGACTCACTATCATGAACGACATGCAAAAATGATGGAACGAATCAACAAAATTAAACCAAGCTAGAAAACCCAAACATGCAACGTGCTACAAATCGAGAAACAATAATTATCATCTAGTGATGCATGTAGTAAAACAGTACACGCGCGATAGTAGCTTTTATTTTCCGGTAACTCACCACCACATAATCGTGTTGTAAATGGAACGTAGAGCTTCTCTGATTGAACAAATAAAAAAAAGGCAAAGTGGATTACCAGTATTCCGAAGGTCGAATAAATGCAGTAAAGTACCCACCAACTAATGTGTAAGAAAGCGGGATCGCCATGACGGTGGGAAGTGTGTAAAACGATATAAGCAGAGCCCACGAAACTTTTATAAAGTTTCCATTAATCTATTTGTCGATTTTTGTTTTCGTTGAAAACGATTGTTTCTGTTGCAAAATTCATAGCATATTGAGTAGAACATCATAACTTTTATGTTAACATGTTGGATTCCTTAGATTTGACAAAATTTAACCTTAAATTAACAGCAATGAAAAATGATACCAAAAAAATGATCTTTTAGCTTAAAATAACTTTTATTTGTTAGAAATGTACTGTTGGAAGAAGCTCCTTAGAGAACTTAGTTCGCCATTCTCGTTTTTGAGTTAAATCTATAGTTACTAGCATTAGATAGTGTGGCATAATCATACGGACATTCAACGAAATTTGTATCAAATGTGTTAGACGATGTAAATTCATACGCAAACAATCATTGAGTATAAGAAGGATCAGGTAGGGAAGATGACAGGGTATGGTAAACATTGGCAGATAGGTTCAACGGAGATGAAGAGGAATAATAAACAAAAACTATTTAAAGCTACTTCTATTTCTGATAGACAGTTTTTACTACTCGAAAGATGGTATTTCATTAACTAGTATAGAGTTTAAAATGTATTTTCAATCGTCTCTTTCAATCGTGCATGTGGCATTGGCTTGCTGTCTGACTACTGTTTGATGATCCTTACACGTGGAGCTATTGCAGTAATACTTCCACCAAGGTATAACGATCACTTTTTTAGTGTGTCATAGCGATTGTTTCATATAATGATCGTCACGATTTGTACTTGATGGTTAAGGAAATGCGGCTGAATATGGCACAGAATGTTTCAAAAGACCATGTACAGATGGATGAATTTGTGGCTCGTTGGAATGTGGTCTTACAACTTTTTCTAGCCGTTGTATCTTAAAATTTTCCGTCATCTACGTCTTAGTCATTCTAGTACTTACAAACAATGGTTTACTCCTTTCATATCTTAGCGACCTAATCCGCAAACAGGAGGAAATAGTTTGAACGATATTTAGGCGTATTTTTGTACCTAAGATTTGCCACGATTTTTTATAATTACGTCAGGCAAATACCTGCGTCAAAGATCTCGCGTGAGAATTTATCGACTTGAGTGTCAAAGAGTAAACCAACAGATTGGAGATGTCCTTCACGAGGAAGAGAAAGCATCAACGTACAGCTTGGCGATCTCTATGAATAAATCAAATTAAAATTAATATGAAATAAACGAAAACGCATAGTGCTAACTTATACTGAAGCTTCAGGATAAATTTATATATTTAAGCATGAATTGTGACAAGCAATGTTGTGAAACAAACCATAGAGCTCCGTAGTGAACAGGTGCATTGTAGCATGTGAATGTGCGGATCGAAAAAGCAAAAAAAAAAAACCGAAACTACTCGCTTAAGTATCAACCTTTCGGGGCAAGAAATTACTCACATCATTAGGCATCAGAAATGGAATCAGCGAAGATTGAAGAAGAAAATGTATAAATAGATAGACATATCATTCAAACCTTCGGAACGAAACGTTTGCACGATAAAGGTATAGAAGACGTAGAATCTGAGGAAAACACAGAAAACAAAAGTAAAGTATGAAGTGACTCGAAAGCAAACCAAATGGTATAATGTAAAAAAATAACAAAACTATAATCCTGTGCTACATTCTAATCAAAATCATTATTACAATCATTTTGGGTCATCAAAATTATAACCATCGTAGTTGGTTCTGTGCAAGGACCGTTTGGGTGGAAGGAAATAGGTGTGACACTCCAGGAGCAACAGCTGCAGATAATAAGGAGCATGGCCAGCGAGGCGTATGTAATCGAATGTAGTTTGGAGGCTAAAAGAAACGTTTAGACACGAGATGATAGTAAACGAAATAATGTTAGTTTACTGAGTGATGGAAGTTAGATAATGCATGTTGTAAAAAGTAATTAAAGTGGTAGAGGCGTCAGCGTAAAAGTGAAAACAGAAATCGAACGAAACGAAAACTATAACAGTCTTGAAATATTCTCAAATAAAAATCTTTACGATAATTATTAAGTTGGCTTTTTACTTATATTTCATGCCCCGATTCAAACCCCTTGCATCTATAACCGCCTGCCGCCTTGAATTATTCTGTACGTTATTTCGTGTATCTTTGGTTGTAGACATCGTAGCGTTTCTAAAATGTTCAGTGAAGGTTTTTGGCACGTTCCAAAATTAATAATTGATTGATGCGATGTTTTGAAAAAAAAAGAAACACGCTCTGAAGTACTGGAAATGCATACTCCCATGCAAAATGTATGGCTTACCAGGTGAAAAATTTAAATAGTTTCTTTTTCCGATTTTGTGCACCTTAAGTTTACAGTCTTGCAACCAACAGTTACATTATGTAAAAGCAAGTAATTTCACATAATGTTTTAGTGGTAATAACGATTTTTTTTAAAGAAAATAAGTCTAATTTTCAAGCAGACATCAGTTGCTTAGGAATGAATATTAAGAAAAACTGTAGCAATTAGTAATAACCTCTTTCTTTCACTTAAAAATTTTTGCACTCACTTCTATCACTTCTTTTAAAATTTACGTTACTTATTTATTTTTAAGTCGGACTTTATCTCCGATTATAAATTCAAACGCGTCGCGTGTCGAAACCAATTTGTGACTAACTCTTGCTCCGTGTGAGCCACTTTTTATAGCTCGGCCAACAATAGAAAGGACTTATGGTCCGAGCTTTTACTGCGCAAATTATATAATTTTCATTAGATATCTTCTTGTCCTTATCCTTATAACAATTATTTCATCCCCTATCATTTAATAATATTTTTATAGTATAAACTTTCTGAAACTAGAAAATATGTAAATTAGTTCCTATATTTAAAAGCTTAATCGATATGGCTGTCTCGCTTATGGAATGTTCCTAAAGGATGATACATTTGTGTGCGTGATACATTTGGCTCTCATCTAACTAACTAACTAACTTGACCTGTTCTAATTATCTTGACTATGGACATATTTAGTACCTTTCGTTAGGTTTAGCTAAGCTGCATACTTTTTATAGGATCTAAAGTAGTTTTTCAATTAATCTTTATAACTAACTCTTTTATGAATAGAACTTAATTATCATGTCTAATTTTTTAAAGTGTGCCTTTATCGTTAGTACATTATTTCATATATATCTACAGTACAAATTTATTGCATTTGAATATGAAGAGAGGTAGGACCGTACAAGAGTCAAGAGGAATTCGGAGGATCGATCCCAAGTCAGTTCGGATCCATTTTTCCCATTACTAAAACAAAGTTACAAGGTCTGTTGGTCTGTCTGGGACAAATTGACATGTTTGCTTTTTTGTCCAACGAGTTTCCCATTCAATTGTGTACGGAAAATGTAAGCCATACTTTAACGTTTTATAAAATGATGGAATGAGAGCATTTTTGTTTCATCCATTTGAACCGGTTTGAAACGGTTCGTTAAGATTTACAACCAGGAAATGGAGCCAAAGCCACGCCACAAAAGTAAGAGGAAAAGCTTATCTCGCCTCGTATCGGTCGCCGCAAATGCAAAGGGCTCCAGCCGCGGCTTTCCTACTTCTGGGCAGGTTTTATCTCACTTGCACCATCACCGGCAGCATCGGCGGTGGGCGTCTGGCCGCGACTCTGGTGTACTAATTGTTCACCCCAGCAGCGCTGGTTGCTGCATTTTGCTACCCGTTCAGTTCTCCTGCTCCTGGCTGGTCATAAACATCGCGGGACTATTTCGATTGTTGTCGATGATATTCAATTGTTTCGAGGCACCCAAAAGGCAGCTGGCAGATACGTTGGTCCGTATTGTGCTTTTCAACCGCAACGTAAGCATAGTTCGTATCTATACCGGCAGAATTTCTCACTTCGATCAGAGTGCAGGATAATGCAGCTGCAGTTGGACGTTCACTGCGCTTGCTAGACGAAATTTGGTTGTTAGAAACATCCATAGAGGGACTCAAGCTTATGGAGTCTAAAATACATGATATAGTTTGTAATAGAGGAAAACGAAGCTGATATAAAACAAACAGTGATCTGGAGTGCACCAGAATGGCATTTTAGAACTATGATCAACTCCAACGTTTTAGTTCTCGAGAAATTATGACTTGTGATATGGTTTTGCTTCTTCTGTGATATACGTCCTCTTCAATTTTCAGTTTTCCCTTCAACCCGTTTCTACTGGGTTCACCAGAAGCCCCGGGAAGATGCAAACCTGCCAGTGATCTTCGGTAGTGGTTGTACGACGTTCGCCGCTGATTTCGTCCGATGCTTTCGGTCGGGTTGGTGGATCCATTTCAGCATAACCACTGGGGCGATTAAGTGCACGCTCCGTAAACGATGCCGGTGACGAAATCGGGGCTCGCTGCCCCGCTCGAGTGGAAACGAAAATGAAACGATTTCGGTGCGGTTCGCCTTTGCCTTTCCTTCTCCTCTGTTCGCACGCTTGCCTCATCCTCGCCGGCTGCATCGCGATGTTGAATGGAGTTTTCTTCCATTCACCCTCCCTTTTGACTCCACTCGCCCGTTGCAATCGCGCCCGTCGCGAATTTTCCAAACATGGAGCAACAGTGGAAAATTATTGCAGGCGTTCGTGAATGTAGAAGGCGCTCGGAGCAGACGGTTTACTTCTGCTGAAGCATTTCCGCGTTCTAGCAGCAGCTCCCATGAGCGTACAAATAAGTGAATCACATTTTGTTTAAGAATGCGCGAAATTAAGTAAACAAATATTCTGATTTTTGGGAATTTTTAATTGTTGATGATTGATTATTTTCTTGATCTTAAATTTAATGTAAAATTAAGCATTATTAAAATTAGTTCCTTCATCTATATTTAGTTAAAAATAATCCAAGATCTTCTGATTGCATCAGTTTTTTTGATTCACTTTAAAGAATTATGTTTGATATTTTTCAGATCAAGCAATAATTATAGCTTTTGTTTGACATATTTCTTTAGCTTGAAGAATTTGTCAATCATATTTGTAATATGGTCTGTCTAATGATTGGAAATGGTATCTTCATACTACGTCAACCCAGAATTGCATATCGTGTAAACTATTATAAACACTTTGTGCATTGATAAATCATACTTGCATAATTTCACCCGCTTCGTACGCGAAACACCTGTGCAGAGATTTTAACGATTCTTTGCCAGCTCTTTTCTTCGGACCAGTTGCTCGTACCAGGTGTTGCGGCTCGGTAGGAATTCGTTCGCAAGCCGTCACTGTTCAAAGTCGTCGAATCATTCGACATTCCCGTTCGATTTAAATCCGTTGTCGTAGGGCCTGCCAAACCAAAGTTCCATACCCCGGGTTTGCGACTTGGATGGAGACGGGGGTGCGGTATAATTAATTAGAAAAATAGCTCCCAAACACTCCGCCCTCATCAGGCTCGTGTTCCGCTGACTGCAACGTTCAGTTCGGCAGCGTTGCCGGGAAAACACACGTGAGAAAAGAAATGGCGTGTTTTTCTAATTGCTCGGCAGCACGCTTTCGTGTTTTTTTTTTTTTGTATCGAACCAAACAGTGGTTTTCGTGTAGTGGCAATATTAAAACGCCGACTTTCGACCTCGAGGACTGTGTTCGATTATTGCAAAGCGATCGATTCTGTTTGTTTGTTTGATGCAGGTTGTTGTTGTGGAAGGTGGAAACATGTTTTTCCACTGCATCCCCTCCGATGTTTTGTGAAACCCATTTTCTGCGTCAAACAAAAAATCATTATGGTTGATCTTTGAAAAAAGCAGAATAAATCTATCTGAAAGGTGCAAGATGCTTTAAAGAAAGTTTGTTTTCAAATCACCCTAAATAATTCCTAAAGCAAATTATAAAATGTAGACCCTACTTGGAATGAATTTTTTCTTGTACGATGTTAAGGTTATTTTTTTAATTCAGAGCTTATTTTACAAGTAAAGAGTAGCTATCCAACTCAACGGTCCAAACCGATGGACACCCACATATGCACGTAACGATGCAAGGGTTCATCGCTTAGTCTCTCGCCCAAATCTTTCGATTTTTTTTCAAACCAGCATTTCCCTTTAAAGCATATTTGTTCGCACATGCGTACCGGAATGACAGAAAGGATGTTAATGTATGGCTGAGAAAGAGGAAGATGGGCAAACTGTGCCAAAGAGCAAGCGAGAAAACAAAGCATTACCTGTTCCACTGCACACAGCCTGGAAGCTTTCGTACGGCAAACATTGGGTACGTACATTTTCGGTTCATGTTCCAAGCTCGGCCCGGCCAATCTAGCTCCAGGGTGGGCGCGGGTTTACTATGCGCATGTTTGCGCTCGTGCCCATAGCCTTGCTTTTTCTCCCACTGACTCTATTTGGTTAACACGTTTTATCGATATTTAAAGATTTATCAGCAATTAACAGGTTACGCGGGGGGGGGGGGGGGAAAGATCGAACCGTGCGGTTGGCTACAGGACGCGGGTTGGGTGAGCCTGCTTCACACACAGAAAAAAGCGTTGTCTAGCGACTCACCTCAAAATGTCGCCGCAACACGCTGTACCATGGTTCGGGCGGGTGGAAATCGACTTATTCGGTTTTCACTTTTTTTCAACACATCACTATTGAAAGAAATGCTGGTGAAAAGGGGACCGCGCTGTTTCCGTATTTACTGTGGCAAGGTTAACATGCCACGGAGAAAAGTGAACGCCATGGGCGGCTCTTTCCTCCGTTGTGGGAGGATATTTGTTCACTTGGAGGGCGTACTGATAACAATTGTAGTCATTTGAAGGTAAAGTTGGGCTTCAGAGGCTTTCTCTTTTCACAAGTTTTCCTACCAAACAATTGAGCACGAGGGCATACTCTCGTCTTTGATTATTTTAAACTAGATATATCACATGTAAATTATTGAACATTATTACAAACATGCATTATTGTAACTTCATTATATTTAACCACTGCTTGTGCAAATCATTCCATGCCAGTTTGTTTTAATTAAGTGTCCCCTTACAAGAAAACGTGTGCCCAATCTACGAAAATTGCTGTAAATAATTGTACACCAGCAGATTTTCAAAATAAAGCTCACTAAACACAAAGTGAACTTCAACAAGGACAGAATACGTGCACTTAAAAAAAACGAGCATGCTTTGCTCTTGATTTATACCACACCAACTTTATAGGAAGACTGTTAATAGGAAAGTTTCTCTCCCTCTGAATATCGATTATTTAAAAAACTAAACTCGTTTAATATTTTTGAAATAACTCCATGGTATTTTCATAAGCCCTTCTCCTTATTTTTCGGTAAGTTTTTGGATTGAACTTTTATTTTCAGTTCAACCCACTTGAGTTGAGCAAGACGCCTCTAGCATCAATCGAAAGATTCTACCATCAAAAAGAGTCGTCGTGATGCATCAATCTTGCCCGATGGACGGCGAGACGTCAATCGTATCAAAAATAGACCAGAATGCCGATCGCAAATCGCGCCGTTCATCCGCCGAGGCAAAGTTTTGAGAGGGACGCCCGTTGCGGCCCGGCGTGGGTTGCGAGCGATGCAGCCCGGCAAGGAAAGCCGCCCCCCTTTTGGCCCCGAACCCGAACAAAAGAGCAACCTGCGCGGCCGGAGGAAAGGAAACTACACCGAAAGTACCGGTTTCGGTTTCTGACCGCGCTTATGCAATAGATCGAAGATCAATCTTGAGCAACAGCAGAATTAGGCCAACGTAGGGAAAAGTGCACTGTTCGGCTGAGGAGTGCGCGAATCAGAAACCAGAGACCGGAGATAAAGAACCACCGTTACCCTTATTGGGAGCATCGCCAGAAGCGGGGGGATTGGTGGAACGTGGTGAGGGCGTGTAGGCCGTCTATTTCATGGTTAATAAAAGCGTGAAAGCATGGATGTATCGTAAAGCATTTTTTGAGCAAGTTTTTGATTATTTAAGTTATTCATTACAATGCGAATAAAGCCAATGTGAACTAAAAATTACATAATTTCAATTCAACATAGAAACACCCTAACGAAAACCTACACATAATAAAAGGTAATGCATAAAGAATAGCTCTGCAAAGAATAGCGAAAGACACAAGAGAATAAACATTAAACTACTTCCATTTCCACTTTCACCAGTTCTCCCCAATTCTAAAGGTTCACACGGTTGCAATTGGAAATTCCATTTCTTGTTCAGAAGCCGCTGTGAATCGTTCAATTAGGCCCGATTTTTGCCGCGTTACGCAAGCTGAACCGGATCTGACTGCTAATTCTGCTAGGTGTACGGTCTGCGAAGGGTGTATGGTGCTGCTGGCCGAGAGACTGAGCCCGACGATTCAGCATACACGGGAGGAAGTCAGAATTATGCACAACTTCCCGTGAAAGTCAGATTGTGGACTCGTTTAAGTGGATTTGCTGTTTAAATTTCAATGTGGTATTCAGCTTGCATGTGGTCTTATGCAATACCGAACGGATGTTTTGGGTTGATAGATGCAGAACACATTCAGAGGCTAGTTTTTAAATCATATATCATTTTTATCATGTTATTCTTACTCAATTGTAGTGGATGTAGCGGAAGTAGAAGAATTAATAAAAGCGACATTTTTGTGTTTTGTATTGTCTTTTAATGTGTCTTTTCTTCATTAAAATTATTTTCTTATGTTACTCCAGGAATATATTATTAAGTACTGTTAACATTCGTTATTTTAGAAAAAAATCCAATCAGCAAACATCATACTTACAACAAGAATGTTTGATTTTGTACGAAATTGTTCATTTTATTCCTTGAATCTACGTGATTTTTAGTATTGATTTTTAATTCCCTTACGAGCATAACATTCACCTGCAGATAAAATCACGTCTGTATTAAGGCAGAGAACAGCGAGACAAAATTGACCGCACGCGACCAACACCTGTAAGGCTCGTTCATTGATTTCCCTTCCTATTTTTGCAAGCAGACCGGAGGGTAGGCGGTCTGCGGTGAAATTCAATAATAATGTAGCATCGTAAAATCTCACCCGCATCCAAACGGGGGCTGAAAATTAGGGCTGACCGTAAAGAAGAAGAAAAAACGTGCGCAGTGGGCAGAGAAAAAAAAATCTGAACATGCGATTAATACCATCATTATGAAGATTATTACCGCTGGCTTCTGCGTGGATGGCCGGGGCCCGATTTAATGTCGAGCCGCCGAGGAGCGCGTGGCACTTACTCGTAGGTCGTTTTTCCCTTCCCGCGCGTGTGGTAGAGAAATTCTTCTGGAGCGTTTCCACCGGGGAAGGGAGAGCGCAACTGAACCGCAACGGTTATATAATCGTCTTGAACTAAGTCGCTTACAGCGCCTCCGAAACCGAGCCGCCCGACCGACTGGCTGCCGGTGACGGTGCACAGGGCGACCCTTAGGGCGAGTGTGAGAGCCAAAGAGAACTAGAGCCCGCAAAAGAAATGCAGCCATCGAACCAGGCTCTACCTTCTCTTTCCCTGCTAACTGTTTTGCTTCGTTGGTTTACCGGTGGAAAACAAGAACTGCGGCAAAATTGTGTGTGTAAGTAGAATGGAGTGGAGAAACGAGAGTCAGTGCGAGTGAAAGAGAGCACACAGCAAAACAGAAAGAAAAAGTAAGCCTACAAATCAAAGTATAGCACAGATGCAAGGGATGGTTAGACACGCATTAATTGTTGGCGAATCCGCTAAACCCATTCGAGGGACTCGGCGGCGCGTTGAAGCAAAGGGCTGGAGGAAAACTGCAGTCTGGCGGTGGCGCAGCGAAGCCCGAAGGCTTGGAAAATCACGGCGCCGATCAGCTGTTCAGCCGACGGTTTAATTAGAGTGACTGGGAGCGAAAATTGCCAACCGTCTTCCGAAACCAGACCGATGCTAATTAGCATTTTGACCCACTTTTCGGCGTGGCTTGTGCTCGATGGCTTCGGTCTCTTTTCTCTGTCATATTAAGTGCTTATGGGAAATGGCATCGAAAAGGCCCTAGTAGATAACGATAAGATTTGGTTCGTAATAAGATTCGTAAGATTCATAAGATGGCAGATGACACTCCGTGCGGTTGGAAGGATGCAACAAGGTTTCATTTCTTTTTGCAAGTATCAAAGACGGACTCAAATGAAGCATGTACAATTTTCCCGTCCTGCTGCCTGTGCCTTTTACAGCTGAACACGGTTCGTTCGTCCCTTACGACGATCACTCAGCGATCACACAAGTCTCCAGCGACATGACGCCTTCACGCATGATCAGCTTCCTCGACGGGAGCGTGCAGCTCGAACGCCAGATCCGATCACGTGCCTGCCTGATGTAGCTGTCAATGCGAGCTTGGCAAACGCGTGCGATGTCGTACGATCCGTTTGCGTGGTCGTGTCTGGTTGTTGCGAGGCGCAAGTTTCCTCCAAGGCGAAGGCACAGCCGCAAAGGTTCTGTTCGTTCGATCGGGTTCGGGCTGCAAATAGTAAGTTATTTCTGTAACGATTGGGTCAGTTTCCTTTAAAATTATAATGTTGTGTGTCCAAGGGACAGGAAATGAACCAATTGGCCGTTAATCATTTTGTCTCACGGTGGAGAGCGTGAGAAAACGTTAGGTAATGTTTGTAGTAACTGATTCATTCATTGCCATATTCATATTCCTGTTACCAGGATATCTTGGCGAACGGGTAGTTAGGAGTTCTGACGTTCATCACTATAACACACGAAGGGCTCATAATCCTGGAACGTCGAACTTTTCGTCAGTTTTCGCTAGGAACTCGTTGTTTTGCAAGGGTATTCAATGGTATAATAATATGCCGAGGGAGATTGCTGATGCTACAAACGTTCGGGAGTTCAAACGCTTGTGTCAGGCAAGTTGTTAAGTAGACCAAGTAGAATGTGAATCGTTTGAAATAACTTTTGTGCACTGTTTATTGTTTGTGAAAACTGTATTCGTCAACACGAGCTCATGTTTAAAGTAAATTAAAAAAAGAAAATTGAATGAGACAACATGACTTTGAGACACGCGCGCGTAAAAGTGGACATTTGGAGTGGAGTGCCTATGTAGGAACTATCCATCGCTCTCGTGCAATCACGTAAATGGTATCCCGAATACATTCATTGATGATTTTTTCGGTGTAACCAGTTTTTTACGGATAAGGTTTGCTAGTCTTTCCAATCCTAGAAAGTGGTAACTCCCCTCCATTCATTGGACAAGGGAGAGACTGGCTACGCAAAAGGATGGTGCAATTTTCGCCTCGCATTCCGGAGAGCCACCAATAGATAGAGAGATCAATACCACCACTTCGTACTAGGAACTGACATGTCGCGTTAATATCGATAGATAACCACGCCAGGTGGGACTCATCATTAATGTTAAATAACAGTGTTAGTTTATTGAAACGCACTCAAACTTGAGAAATTTATTCAATCTTTGCCAAAAAATTACGAATCCTAAGAAGATGGGGGCACTATAAGATGAAAATACAGAATAACTAAAAAAAAGCACTGTTCCACATGCAAATTAAGCCTCCATTTTCACCCGGGTATCAGTATCCAAATGTCTCAATAACAAAATGCCAACATTAATTATCATTCGACGACCGGCTATTAATTTGTGCGCCGTTGCAAAAGGCCGTTGCTATTCCACAAAGGACAGCACGCTTCTTCGTTGAATGTGGCGTAGTTTCCATTTCTTCATGCAACCAGTGGTCCGCAAAGAAAAAGGTCCACAGCAAAGCGAGAAGTCGTTGACCGCTACGGAGATTGTCAGAGAGAAAAAAAAGGAACACAAAGAAAAATCCATCTTTTGCCATCGACCGAACAAGATCGATATCGAATGCAGGAAGATGGACATGAAAATGTGGCAAAATTAGATACCGGCAAAACTCCAACTCCAATAGTGCTTTATCAACGCCTCAGCAACGCCTTCCTTTTCCCCTTATGCTTCAAAGTTTAAAAGATAAAAAAGCGCTGCTGGAAACAGAAAAAAGCCACTCGATCTTTTGGACTATCCTTACCCCAGCTCACCTGGCCCCGGCAAGGCCATTTGGCCACCGGATCAGTGTGTCAGTGGGCCTCCGCATTCGAGCACTCTTCGAGCCTGTTTTGTCTCGAGAAAACTCGCCGTGCTCCGCTGGTTCGCCAGTCGCCGGTTCACTGCACTATAAATACATCGGTGCAGCCTGCCAACCTACCCTTCGGCGCCCGCTGGCTTCACTCCGAGCGCGGCGCCACTTTCGATTTCGTCAGCCGAGCTTTTTTTCCATTCCATTCCGCTTCTTCAGTTTCCTTCCAGGCTTTTCCACCTGCCATCGGCAGCATTAACGTCGCCATCATCATCATCCTGAAGCCACACAGCCATCCCTTAAAGACCCCCCGCTCCCAGAACGGCCGCTTGCAATGTTGCTGCGAGGCGGTGCTGCAGGTACAGGGCACTACATGTGTTTGCCCTGCCTTGCGTTTGTGAGCCCGGCTTGGGCCGACCAATTTTTCCCCCCCAATCAATCGGGCGCATTTTCAACCTCCCCCGGATCGAGCCTCGGGGGTAATTATCTTGGGCGCTTGTTTAATTGCTGCCACTCGCGCTGCATGTAGGCTATGTAGAACATGGGTCTGCATTTGGCGGGAGTCGGCAGCATAGGGCCGTTTTTGGAGAGGTTCAGGCGGCAGAGCCTCTGGATGGTTTGTGGCTTCGCGTGCAAGTGTGTTCACGCTAAGAAAGCAAAAGAAAAAAGCTTGCAATCTGATTGTAAACAATTCTTAAAGTTGTGGAGTGTGTGTGTGTGAAAATGCATTTCAATGGATTGTGGAAATTTTAACAATATTTCTCTTTCAAAAATCCTATTCTCCTTTCCTTTTCTCATCAGCCGAAACGATCATCCATCTCGACGACGCTGCATTTGTGACGCTGCGCGTTTTTTCACTGTCGCACTGTGAAAATCTTCCATCTTTCTCTTTCTCCGAAACCCGGTGCCTCCTTTGCACGTCCATTGCTGCAGGAGGAGCAAAATCATCCAACCGCTACAGATGGGTTAGAAACGAGCGCAAATAATTGCATAATCTTTGTTTATGTTTCTCTCTCGCTTGCGGCTCAGCTGACTCTCCGGACGGTCGACTGACTGACGGACTGACTGACTGAGTGGTGGACTTGGCGGTGTTGGCGGGTTCAAGTCTCAAGCAGTCGTCTGGTCCGCTTGACTGACGGGACTGGCGGAATGGATGTCTAATTTTACTCTTCACTTTTCTGCATCCCAGAATGCCGTTGTTTATCTACACAGATTTTGTTAGCCCGGTTTCCTAAAAGCACTACATGAAGGGAAAGAAAGGGAAAACTTGTCTTGAAGATTTTTGTCTTCTAAACCATGGCATCCATTGAAAACGAATTTAAATTATCATCATTCTTTTAAATTGCTAGGAGTGTACGAAAATAAAATTTGAAAATCTGTTTGAAGAAAAGTTATTTTGAACATCATTTTGAAATGTCAATTACGTCCAATTTGTTATTTTTAGTTCCAGTAAACTTTGAAGAAGAATAATGTACTTAATTTAAAAAATTCCTAGATAAAAAAAAGTTGGTTACAGTCATAAAATTGAACTGCATAGAACCAGGAAATACAGTTTAAGTTTTAAAAATACGTCAGATCTCCAAATACTCAAAATAAAACTATCAAGAAACTTTAATGCAATAGATTAAATATTCAAAAATTAAATAGGCTTTTGCAAATGAAAGGCTTTAGGCATATCAAAGAAACAGAATATAAAAGTAAACGAACACCATAATATAGTTCCGCATAACGTTTAAATACTTTTCTTTAGTATGTTATTGAATAAATTTTTTTAACAGTTCTAAAACTAAAATAAGTTTATAAGAAACTGATGAGCTTTCAGAAAATTTCCCAACTTTTTATTTTACAGCAGCATTTTCTTATTCTATCCACTTTTTCTGGTTACAGGTAGGAAATTAAGTATCATAAACAATCTGCATGCTTTCAATTGATGGATTATCACGTCCACTTACTCTACAAGCTAAGCTGCATTATTCACCGTACATTCTCTTCTTTTATCAACCCTTTTCTTGTGTTATCGATTGATTTTGCTAAGTTGATCCCTGTTCTAGCACATACTTCTTACGCTAGGGACCGTTTTTTCTCGTTCACTTTTTTTTTTGGTTCGTTGTGTTCACCAAACAATGCACAATAAGTGCATTGCTATGCTTCTGAAGGGAGTGAAGGGAGAAAGGGAAGCTTCGTTGCATGGTGATCAAAAGGGGGGGCAAAAAATTGAGTGCTTCAGTTTTTTTTTTTTGCACACTGTTGTTCTCTTCTGGGCTGTCCGTTCCTTGTGGTTTAGTTTCATGCTGGTGTTAACTAGAGAACAGTAGCACGGTTGCAGTGGTTCACAATCCCCATGACTCCATGGCGAAGAGAAAGAGAGAGAGAGAGAGGGCTGAAGTCTAGAAAAGGGTGCTACTATAGGCCAATGTCTGCACGCGAACGAAAAAGAAACAGATGCGGAGGGAAAAATAATGTCCATCGTCGACACATTTGCGCCGATCGTATTTTGTAGCATAAGTGGCGCTTTTTTCCCGGTGTC
This sequence comes from Anopheles atroparvus, assembly GCA_914969975.1. Taxonomy (NCBI): domain Eukaryota; kingdom Metazoa; phylum Arthropoda; class Insecta; order Diptera; family Culicidae; genus Anopheles; species Anopheles atroparvus. The sequence continues at coordinate 14,962,660 of CAJZCY010000004.1, forward strand.
TCCGTCCCACAGCTAGATTATCCCCGGCACCCCCCCCCCCCTCCTTTCCCTTCTAAACCACCCCGAACGAACGTAGCGTAATAGTTTTTCTCTCCCAGGCCGCCGCACGATCGCCTCCCATCGAGCGCACGCCGTAGAAAGTGAGAGTGCGATGGTTCGCGTTCGTGAGAAAAAGGAGAGGAAGAAAAAAAATCTCACCTCATCGACCGCGACGATCCCCCCCACGCCCCGCCTCCATGCAACTCCCAACACCCCTCACACACACACATCAACCACGTCCCGCCACATCGCCCATCGAGCAAACGCGGAAAGTAGGTCAAACTATGCTAGCTCGTTTTTTTTTCGTCCCTCCTCTAGTCGTCGCTTGTTTTTGTTTGATTTTCTTATGCGCTCGCTTCCTTCTCGTCTTCGTTTTCTGCTCCGGGTGGTTCTTTTTCTCTTCATTTCTAAGATCATGTGTTGACTGCAGCGAGCGTGCTGCAGCCGACGGGCGAGTTTTGCCTGAGAAAAGGGGAAAAAAGGGACAGTGAACAGCGGTGTCAACGGTTTTTTTTTGTTACTTCTTTTCTTCCAAACGTCTCCGGGCACCCTTTGGCGCGGTGAGTTCGATAACGGAGCAATTCGATGGGAAATTCGCTGGAGTGAAAGAACGAGAACGGTGGGTGAAAAACCACCGCCGTAGGCGAATTACATTCCAGAGCGATTTCTTCCGAAGGCACCAAGCAAGCGAAGGCAGGCAATTCCCGCGTTTTGACCCGAGTGTACATTCGTTTTCCGTTGGGGAGGTCTGCCTGCATACACACAGGAGGAAATCGTTCGCTTGTGCTCGAGTGAAACCGTTTTCCAAACAGCTTCGATTGAGAGAAGCACCAAAATTTATTCTTCCATTTTGGGGCAGTTTGTTCCTTGGTATTGATTCAGCTGTCCATCTTGGTGGAGCATCTGTTGCTTGGAAAGCTGAGAATTTTCCCCACGCCAGAAATAATTTTCTACATAATTCATCGAGTGCAGTGTGGTCGAAAACTATCCCTTTAATATAAAAAACCAACCCGACCCCCTTTAGGAATTTCAAAATATTCATTGGTGGCGAACCGAAAAAGCTGCACTTGAATAAACCTTACCAGAATTTCAGTTAAGGCATTTTATCTAATAAAAATAAACACCTTGATTTTCGAACATCGGCAGTCCTGCATTGGGAGAGTTTGTTATGTAGTCACAATTGTTACATTTGTCTGAAGATTAACGAGCGTTATTTTATTGAAAGTGTTTCCCTGACAATCTTTCCAGGCGCACTCCACTCCAGATATAAAACTGCATTGAGATAAGCTTCCTGCCTTTGGTGAAGTGGATTGGTCTTGTTGATATTGACACACGCTCCGTCAACATATTCCTCTAGTTTAGTCGCTTCCGGCTCCGGATCGACGTTTAACAAAATATAATCACTTAGTTTCTCGATTGGAAACGGTTCGCAGCGCAAATGATAACAAGTTCGCCATTGAAAAAAAACACGATGGAAGTGCTTCAAACAGGTACGGCAAGACTTTCCTCGAGTACCTGAGTTCTGGAGTAGGTTAGTAATCCATTTTTACAAGAATCTAATCGCCTCTAGCCATCACGAGTTCACGGGCCCATGGGGAGCATCTACGCCGTGCGGAGTGATGTGCCTTTTTTTGCGTAGCTGGCGTCCTCACTGAAGTGTGTTTACATAACAATTTAAGCGGCACAATAATTACTCCTACATAGTAGCAACTGGATTCAACTGGAGCCCGCTGATCCGCCCCGATCGCACGCGCTGGCGTCGAAGCTTAATCAGCGCTCGCATTCAACCGCGAAAAGCCTACGTCTCGAGATCGCTCGCGTGCGACATGCGGCGACGGCTGGCGTCGGTGGCAACATTGTGCGTGTAAGCTTGTGTGGTTCGGTGGATTAAAATTAGCCACCGGACGAGTCGGCTCGTATCTCGTCCATCGGCAAGGGAGTTTACCTTACGATCGCGCATACTCCCGCTTGGGACGTCGCCGCTACCGAGAGGCAGGTTGGCAGGCGGGCGCAAGGGGAAGGCTCAAGGAAAATGTCACCCACCAGTGCGGTTCTGCTCTGCGCTCGGGAAGGGGGAGAGAGCAGGTGGAGTGGACTGGACCGAGGCTGGCGATCATGATCCCAGAAGCCTAGTCTAGTTTCAATCTTTCGTAACGTGACATAATACCCAACTGGCAGGTAGTGCACCTTCTTCTGATGAGATTGGGCTTGGGACGGCGGCTTGGGCATGCAGCACGATAAAGACTCGAATGGAGTGCACCGTGCCGACGCCTCGTCAGACAATGGGGCAGGTGCTTGATTTAATTAGTATTCATTATGCTGCGACTGACACTTTTCAGACATTATGCGGTGCGATTTATGGTTCAGCGTGGTGCTTTCGGAGCTGGAGCAGTAAAATGATGCGCCTTACCGTTACATACAGTTACATTTTTTATTTATGTTTTGGAACGAGAACTTCAGCAAACGGTAGCTTATATTTTAAATAAAGGGCTAGGGGGAATTTGAAGTGAATGTGAATTCAGGAAACTTTGGAGACACGTAACTTGTGACCTAAGTAAATTAATTTTTGACAAAACATTTTAATAGTTTAATAGTAGCATCTTATCTTAGGGGAAGAACGTAACGAACGATTTTCATAAACCATTGTTCAAACCCTATCGAAAACACCCTTGGGGCTCCACAAGGAAGGGGGGGGGTCCCTTTGAGTTCTTTATGGTGGTTCTTTATGGTAAGGATCAGGTCCCTTAAGTAGTGCTGCCTAGTTTCACCACATTATCATCCATTGATAACTGGCGGTGTAAACGGAAACAGTACGAAAATACCTACCTTACTCCGGAATTAGTCCCCTGTTGCTAGTTGGGAAATCTAAGATGTACCTCTTTGTGCAATTGATGGCGACCGTTGTACGAATGGAAGAGAGTTGGATGCGAACGTTCTTGAGAGTAAATCCCCTATGCCCCCTCTCGTTTGAGGATATATTTTTAATATCTTAAGATACCTTCGTCCTTCTCAAACCTGTGTAGGGGTAAGTGGTGGGACTTATCATCATCAGTTCAATTTGATATAATATACATAAATATGTGCTGCAAAACATCTTAATGGATGGAGCTTAATAAACAGCTAAGACAAGTTAAGGATCATTACATAAAAATTAAAAACTAATCATGTTTTGTAACCATGTTGAAAATCGACTACAATCTTAAATTTGCAAGAAAAATTTTTTCTGGCCACTGGGCGAGATGAAATTAAAATATTCACCTATGTTCATGCCTTGACCCTTTTTTGATTACAATTCTCGAATTAATCCCGTTTTCCACGGTACGGCAATCGATTTATTTTCTGCAAAATGCCAACGAAATAAGTTCAAATGCGTCTTAACATTCCAGAAAACCTTAGGATAGAATCATTCCAACAATGCGTACGAATATGGTATCTTTCAATCAATCTATCAATCGAGACCGAGTCCGCTAGCCGAGAGGCGATTTGTCACTCAACCGGCCCTGCCGTCAATCAACAAAATATACCACGATTTTATTGGAAAATTACAACTCACCGCACCGCCCAGCAGAACTAAGGCAAAGGTTGGAAGGAAAACCGCGCACAAAGAAAAGGCAGAAAAATACGGACCAATGTTACGGGGTCTTTCTTTGAAGCTCAGCTGAGCCTGAGCTGGGGGGGGGGGGGGGGGGGGGGGAGGGAGGTTCCCTCGAAAGGGGGGGCACTGTTATATCATTTTTGGTCAAAATTGGTGGCCGCTGGACTGTGGGGCCCGAGAAGTGCTACCTTAACCCTCCCCATCCTCCGGTGAACGAAGCGAGAGTGGAGGAAAACTCATGTAACTTATTCGCGGCCAGTTGCCACCACCGCGCAGAACGGCGGCGAAAGAAGAGGCGGGTAACAATCATTTTCACTGGCTATGCTCTAAATACGCCGTGAATTAGTTTCGCGCAAGTTACGCGCATCGCATCGTGCGGCGTGTGGAACGAACTACGCAAAAAGGGAACGCAAAAAAAAAGAAACGAAAAAAGAAAAAAAAAACAGACCGAGTGAGATGTGGAGGAAAAACATGCAGCAATGAGTGAGATAGTTAACCGGCAGGGTGGCTAGTTCAAGCATTTTTTATTTTCTTTCCCCGTGACGAGAATTTCCTTTTGGATATTCGTTGTTATAATCTATGAAATATTTAACTCGCATTCACTTCCAAAGAAGTGAGATATGTCTTTCGGATAAATTCTTTCTCCAGTTTAATTTTATTCTTAGTCCAAGTGGTACACACACAAAAAACCAATTGCCAGCAAAAACGGTTTGCAAACCTGCAAACGTAGGAAAAAAAAAGGCACCACATGCAAGGAGAAAACTGGAGTAAAAACGGTTACAAGCGCAACAAACGAGCACAAAACTATCTCGCTGCCCATTACGTGCGTGGTAGTGTGCGATTATTTAATGACGCTGAATGAAAAACTGCGACGAGTGAAAGAAGAAAAAAAAAAGGCAGATGGCGGTTATTCAATAGAAGAAAAAAACGACAGCTGAAGAGACGAAGCAAAAAGAGATGGAGAGTGCAGGAGAGAGCGAACAAGAAGCGGTGCGTACGGTGGCGGTCGGGTGGGGTGGAAAATGAAATGGAAAATCGCGGCCACTGTGCCACAGCGCCTCCCGGGAGCCACCGATTCGGTTCGAGTGGGAAAAAAGGGGGGAAAACTCGTTATCGCCGTAGCCGGGGTGGATAAGATCGCCCGGCCTGGCTCAGCCTGCCGTCGGTCACGGGAAAATTAGCACCGAATGAAAGCGAAAATGAACCAGAAGGGAGGGATGAAAATGGAGGAGCCGTTGGAGCTAGGCGTGAAGGTTCGCCCGGCTGACCGAGGTGGAAAGCCGCGAAATGCACATTAATGAAGTCCATTCATTAAGTCCGGCCCAGGGGGAGTTGTTATGTGATATTTGCTATTGAAAAACCCGTGATTGAACCGTCGCGCTGCGTCCCCGCGCGTTGGACGGAGGAAAAACTGGGCCCGCGTTTACGCGCGTGAAAATGGCAGGTTATATAAGAGCAAAGGAAAATTAAAATTTGGCCGAAAGAGGTTATTATTTCATGGTGCACCTCGATTTGTCTCGTGGCGGCCCCTTTTTGGCCTGAATGTTGCCTGCGCTTAATTTGAAATGCTTATGCTGCGGCCCGAAAACTATTCGCTTTACCAAAGATAGATCTTAAGATAAAAACAAAAAAAACCATCTTGAATTTTTTGAAAATTCCAGAAACAAAAGATAAACGTTGGTGATGCCCAAAGTAAAGTTTAACTTTTAATGAAGTTTTAAAACACTTCTAAAGCATTGCAAAAAAATCATTAACAATGACATACATTCTTTTAGTTGCGGAAAATAAAACAAAACAATGCAGCTTATAATATCGGTAGATTTTTTTTAAACCTCCATGAAACTATTATTTTGGCGTCTTTTTTTATTATGATCGATTAACATTTCTCACCAGCCATCTTTGGATGGGTAGCGTTAACACGGTTAAATAAATTGAACCACGCCACTATGCAAATTAAGTCATCCGTAGACATCCCATGCTAGAGGCGCCGCTTTCTCGGCCAGTTTTCTGGAACTGCCTGTCCTTGTGGAATCGAGGGTGACATGCAGAAAAAAGAAGCTCCTAACGCCTATCGTACGCGTTTTACAGAAAAAAGTAGTTTCCAAGGGAAAAAAAAAGAAACCAAACACGCTCCAAGACATCCAGCGCCAAAAGTGGGTTTCTCACCGCACCGAAGACGATCCGTTGATTTATCGATTATTTATCGGTTATATAACTTTCACTGCCATTCGCCACGCCTCATTCGTGATTCCCGTCGCCCAAGCCGACCGATCCTCCGGTGATCATCATCATCATCAGCAGCAGCAATAGCAACAACAACACCGTCTTCTCCTTCACGTTGGGCGCCTTTGTTCGGGCGCATGGGCTGCCAGTTTTGAAGAGGCGAAGAAACGAGCCGCTTTTCCCGGCCATCTCCCGTCGCAAAGGCTCCGGGCCTCCACGGTCGCCAAGGGGCGAGTTTTCTCGGTTACTGTGCCAAATGAAAATGAAAACCAGTGGATCACGATCATGCGAAGACCTGAAGAGAAAGGGGGAGTTGCTAAAGGGAGTGACTCCGAAGACGCATGGAAAGGGAGATGAAAAATCAGCTGCAGTGTGGTCTATCGGCTTGCCCACCGCGGTTCGATAAGATGTTGCAGCACAATGCGGTGCGCTGAGACTGGAAGATGGAGGAAAGAAAACTAGTATTAGGTTGATGGAAAAGTCTGTGCTGTTTTGTTTTGTTTGTCCAGAATTGTGTTTCAACTCAATTAATCTATTTTTAAATCAAGCTTAGTAAATGTTCAAATAATAACTCCTAATTAACTACAATACGTAATTTGGTACCTAATACGTAAAATATTACCTAATTTTATTTAAATTATTTATTTATGATGTGAAGTATCTAAGACCATTTTAATAAAAAAAATATAATAAAAAAAATAAAAAAGGGTGATTAAAAATAATAGTCTTGAATAATTTGAATACTTCTAATGCTTATTGCATGTTTCATTGGATCGAGAAAATTGGCTTGAGTATAAAACAAAAGCTTCCTCTAAATTCTTGATTCCCTTATTTTCAAACGAAACTCTTACACGCACCTAATAGACCACAGGCAGGCTCACCTTTACCCATCTGCATTTGTATCCATTCGTTACTGGTTCCTCGGCTGAAGATGCGCTGCTAAGAAACGAATCTCCTGCCTCCCTGCCCCGCCATGGCTTTCTCTTTCGTCCGCAATTGGTCGCATGACTGGATGGCCTGACTTTTTCCCAACCTCGCTGCATCCAATTCATTCCAGGAGGATGGCGTGCGGAGGGAGCTCTAGCCGGGCTCCACCGTTTTTTTATTTTTTTATCGGAGTGCTCGTAAATGCTCCCCCACGGCTCGCTGACGATGACGACGAAGCTAGTACGCCGCCAGGCCGCAGCGCCACCAACAGCGGTTCGCATCAGTCCGTCCGGTTATCTAACATACAACCGATTAACCCAATTTTTCGCTCCATCTCTCTTGCTCTCTCCACGTTGGTTCTCTTCGTGCTTTTCAGCTAGTTGGCATCAGGAATAAATCGCGACAAAGGCTCCCCTTCGAGCGAGCGGAAAGCTCTGCCTTGCCAACGTCGCGCTCAAAATTCAACGGGTTCGTCGTTTATGCTCCTAGACAAGTCGGTTGATTGTCGTTCCTAGCGGCGCAAGGAGCGCAAGTGTCGTGCTGCAGCAAACGGGGCTAGCGTACCGGTGGAGCCGCTCGAATTGATTCGCTTTCGTTCGAGCCGCTAGCATTCGCTTCACAATGAGTCTGGAAAACCGAAAACTAAAATCACATCGAAAGAATGCATCTGGAATCGTTGCCAACGACGGTTCACGATCGCTTTAGGACGTCAATTGTTTAACCAAAACCGAAAAAGAGTTACATTTTTTGAGTCATGAGTCACGATTGAGTTGGTCGTTTTAGTTTTTGCATGCACGAATAATTCATTTCCGCCCGAACAATTTTGCTGCTGCTTGATTTAGAATCTTCTCTGGAAATGTTTCTTATGGTTTTTTATTAACTTTTTTAAAATTAAATATCATGAAACAATTCGTTTTAACTGAAAAAAAAACTACGAGGTGAAGTGAAAATGAAATAAAATAAACGGAAAGACACTTTGACATCCACGAACATTCTTCACGTTGTGGGAATGCTTATTTCAGTGCCATCAATTATCTCATATCATCCATGCCAGAGCGAATCTTTCGAAAAAAAATGATGAATTTAACAAGCCAAACTAAATTCCAAGCTGCACACAACGTTGCTGCACGTGACCCTCGCTCGCTCCCCCTCTGCAAGAAAAACAGCTAAGGCAACCATCGGGTTAACTCGCCGTTCGGTCAAAAGTCAGTTGGTGAGATTTGTGGCGGACTTTAACGACTCTCTTTTCTTAAAATCAATGTTTTTGAGATTTTCATTTGCGTCGTTTGTTGGGAATATGACCAGCGGCTCACGTCTTCATCGGAACCGCAGTCAAATGTGTTCGTCGCCCCAGGTCGAAACCATTCGAGAAGATGAACCACCGGGACTACATTTCACCGTACAATGTCGTCCGTTTTGTTGTACTGCGGTTGTTCGTTTGCTTCCACTACGGTTTATGATTAACCTTTGGCACCTTCTTCGGACCGGTCCTCGGTGTGCGAACCGTTCAGTCCAACATTGGGCCCAGTACGGACGTTCAGGCGGACAACAGCAACGGCACAAGCCCATCGCGTGCACCCTTTTTCGGGAAGCAAAGAAAAAAAAAACAAAGAGGCAAGAAACGGGACGCCGACGGAGTGACGAGCCGGGACCGGTTTTACACGGGGATCGCACGGGGTTGAGCTCGTAAATTTCTTTCTTATCCGCCATCGTAAAGATGGATTCACATTTGCCGCGGTTCGGACCGGGCGTTGCGTTTGGGCGGCAACACAGGATTAACTGTTTTTAAGGGCTTTCGTTTACATGTTTTCCGACAGTCGGGATCATGGGAAAAGGTCGTTGGCAGGGTAAAGAATTTTTCTCATCTCATTGTCTTTTCAAAAATCTTAAGACTATTTTTTAAAATGCCGTACCAAAAGTTTACAGATGTCAATCGGTTTAGAATGAATAAAAATCGAGTCAAGATCGATTTCCCAATGTTTGGTATTGTATTGTGTATTGTTATATAAATTCAAAAACTTAATGCTCCTGTCTCTAAAAAAAAGCTCTCCACACAAATAGTGATGCATTTGTGCACCCAAAACTGCAGTTAAACTGCAGCGTGCAGGAAATGAAAATGCAGCACGAAACAACAAACGAAAGCCCGAGGTTACTGACCGCCCGAGTGGAGGAATTAGAGTTTGGATGGAGGTTGCAAAAAGACAGTGACATAACGGTGGCACCGGGGCGTCGGACTAGACAGCATGGCAGAACGTCTCGACGAGGCTCACAGAAACAAAAGCTTTACCCTTCTCCCGTTCTTTTTTTCCCTCCTCAAACAGGTCCAGGGTTCGCTGACTGGCAAAACTGCTCGAGGAGGTTTCAATCGTGAGAGAGAATTAATCGTGCTCTCGGCATAACGAATTGCACTCAACTCGATCGTCGAGTTTATGCATTTCCAACCAAAATTGAACCCTGTGAATTGTTGGGGGAAAATTGCCATAGGTTCTGGAAATGTTACACCTAGAACAGGAGAAAGGCAGAAGCGGTAGAGTGGATGTAAGCTCTCCTAAGAAATTCCTAAAAGATATGCCTTCTGAACCCAGCAATATTTGGTATGAATACACTCTCTCAAGAAGTGAAACAATCAACTGTATCAAAAATCCCTTGACCAACCACAACGCAGCATTATGGTTTGCATTTTTATTTCTTCCAAAGCAATTTCTTACGTTCTCGTTTGCTAACGGTAATTCTTCTGCTATAAACAAGCTTAAACTTAAAACCCCACCTTTGTCGTTATTTGATCCCCGGTTTGCCGTCCCAACCTTTTTTCGTTTTAGAACTTTTTCTCTCTCCTTCAGAGCCTTTCCTTTGCCTTCCTTTTCCTTGGCCGGTGTCATCAAATTGCATCATCAGCATTTGGATGCGCCAAGGTGCATCGCGCCGGTTGCATGGTGTCATCCAACTTATCAGCGAATGTTTTGTTTTTCTTTTATAAAAAAAAACTTTGCTACGGTTTGTTGTACGATCCGTTTCGGCCAAAGAACTGTTCGAAGCAGGAGTATGATCGTGTTTCGTTCCGGGGTGGAGAAGAACGTTTACTTCCTTCTCGATCGCCGGACAGCCAACCAATAGTGAAGCCAACGACCTGACGGTACGGGACTGGGGAAATTTTCACGACAAAAACCTTTCTCCGATTTCCTAGAAATTGCACTGCAGTGGGAAAAAAGGGAGTAAAATTAACGCAAACTTCGAGGAACGTCTGGTTGGAAAAAAAAGGTTTTACTTGCTGAGCAAAAATCGGACAAAAAATAATTAGCACGAAATTCGTTTGTTATTTTGTTTTATTTTTGAACAACAACCAAGCAAAACGGGAATTTGAGTGGCGATCGGGGCAAAATGCACGGTGTGGAAAATCTGTTTACTTTTCCCTGGCACATTGAATGAATTGATGGCACCCACAAAAATGCGCCTTCCTCGGTCGCCGTCAGCAGGCTTAGTGAGTGTGGTTATTAACACTTTTTTTTGTACGGATCATGTTCTTTTTTTTTTTTGCTAGATCAACTCCCATTCACTCCGCACGACGCTTGGCCCGCGACCGGGGAGACTTTACTTGGTTTGCACTTTTAGGCGATTGTTTGTCGAATCCCTTTGCCATTGTTTCGGCTGGAATCGTGCCCGCCGGCAACCCATTTTGCTGATCCACCACACCGCTGGCGATGGGGCAGACTGTCTATTTCTTTTCCTAGGGGTTCTTTTTTTTTCTTCTTCCCTTTGGATTCTTCGGCAGACGATGGGAAATCGTTGAAGAAGTAAAAAAAAAAGCACAAACGCTGCAAAATAACAACAAAAGCCCCAGTTTCTGATTTCGTTCCAATTCTATCTATCGGGGCATTGTGTTGTGTCGCATCTTGGCTGTCGTTCGGGGGGTTTCGGGCCATGGGACCTATAGCGCCGGGTGGGATGCAGCTCACGATGGAAAAGTAGTTGGTATCTGGAGGATGCGAGGAATGTTACGTAACGCCGCTGGAGATTTCATGCCGGCAGGCACGCGAAGTAGATACAGCTGGTCAACTGGCTGGTAACACAGTCACTCTTCTTTACAGAACGATTTGGGTAGCTTGACTTCAGCTTGGTTTGTCTTCTACTTGATAGATCGTGCTTTTTCTATTTTCGTTTCGAGACATTTAGTGCTTGTTGTAAACATTTGTTTTTATTAAATATTTTTATAAAAAAGTGTTGTCCCTGTTCCTTCTCCTTCCTGGCGTATCGACCAGGCTTTGTCTTGCCTTCTCTTTATTCTAGACCGTAAGCGACATTTTCCCCATTAAAAGTACACGTTGATAGTCAATCCTTCATACTGGGGGAGATTTGGTCTGGATTCGAACCTACGCCATCGTTGGTCGTATTCGAACCGGCGTATGCGCTCGACTATCCAACCCCTTACGATAATGCATGTTATTAACTTTTATCTACTGTTTCCAAGCGTGTTACTTACGTAGAAGTTCCTATATTTAACCTAGTAACATCATATTTTGATCTTGTGAATAAATAACAATTTATTTTGACATAATCTTTGAAATGGAATTGCTTTTTAAATACCTATTTTTAATTTTAATAGTCATTTCAATAAAATATTTTCCATTAATGCTGTTGATGTTGTTATAAATTGTAATATTTGAAGCATGATCAGTTATGCGTTCTACGATCATTATCACAGCGAAGAATTTCCCTGTTAATGTTAATCCCCTAAAAAAAAAGCTGCTTGTTAAAACCCCGCACGGTGATTCTTCCCCGCTGCATTCTCTTTGCCCCCAGCGTCATTACTCCCTTTCGATGGATGCAAATACGGCCAGTTCTCGTATACTGGCTGTTTCAGGCTGTTTCACGACTGCGTGATCTTCGGTAGGTAAGGCAGACCACTACCAACACCAGCGCAGCGATCAGATGATAGACAGGTTTCTTTTGTCGCTGGGGACCGAGGGACGAAGAGCCGTGCGGATTGTTAGGAGCCGACCTGGGGAGTAGGAGTCACGAAGGAAGCTTCGTTTGACGATGAAAGCAAGAAAGGGAAAAGCACGACAACTTCGCACACGAATGGGGAGGGATGAGAAAGGGGTGAGGGGGGTGGGGGAGAGGGCATAAGCCACCCGACCGAATTGAGGTCACCGGAGGAGGAAGGAATGCTGTGAAGGAAACGTCGTACGTCCCACCATTCAGATCGATTGAATTTTTCCTCCCTCTCTATCTGCGTGTTGCCCCCAAGCAGCAGGATTCTTGTGTCGACCACACTCGCACTTTTCACCATCCTTAGAGGACAGAGGCAGCCCACGGTGGTGAGGGAACCGAGAGAAAAGATGACGTGGTGGGGAGGATTTAGGGTCGACTGCAAACGGTCACCTCGGGGGACCTGCTCGGCGGGTTTGCCGTGACGTTGCAGCCAAGAGGAAGTGATTGCATCGTGCATCAGATCTAGTGTACCAGGTCAGTTAACGGATGAATGATAAACGAGTTAAAGGGGTTTCCAGTTTTGGACGAGCAAGCAAAAAATAAACAAAACGCAATGGTTGTAAAAATAAGCCGTTTCAAGTTCTGCTTACGCAACCAATCTATTTTTTCTTTTCAACAGTGAAATTGTTTGAAGAAAATGTTATTGGTATTGAACAATTTAACGTATTTCTGGGCAAGATTGATCTACTAGTGCCAAACTTTTTTAACTCATGAGCCAAATTGTTGCAATTAAAACCTCAGAAGAACTACCAGCTTGACCAGGTATTTCAAAAGAATCCTTGCAACTGCTTTTTGAGTTAACACATAGTTTTCATTTTACAATTACATCGTATATGTAATATACGTAATAAAATATACATTGTTTATCAAAAGGAGAATAATGCTAAACAGTTCTTTCCTTCGTACTGAGCCTTCTCATCTCGATTGTTCACATATCTTCTGATAAATCGTTATATGTTTTTGCCTGTTCGAATACGAATGCACAAAACCAAGCGATGAAGTTTGAAGCTAAAAGCAGCAATTTCGCCTGGCTGCTCCATCCGGCAACAAAAATCCATCCCTCGTCGCCAATTGCATCGGTGTACGTGCTTCACGTGTGTTTGTTTTGGTGGGTCCACGGATAATGGATAGTGTTTCTTTCGCTCGACTAGAAAAATCGACCAGCGCGATCAGCCGAAAACGCAGCGCAGACCAAGCAACCAACGAAACTGTGCGACTTCTTCTGCGAAGCACACGCACACACACGCGCGCATAGTGACCCATGAGGGTTTCGCGCCTTGCACTCTACCAGCCGGTACCGCGAACGTGTGGCAGATCCAGGCCCCAGCGAAACTGGTTGGAAATGAAAATAAAAGTGTTATAATGCGTACGTGATGCTGCCGATGCCGATGTCTTTGCCGACGCTCAACGTGGTGGGACGGGATGTGAGACACGCGCAAGGAAGTTGGGGGGAAAAAAGACCCAGGAATTAATACCACCATACTGCCTAGCGCACACTATCACTGCTCGGCAAGGAAACGGAGGGGATGGGGTTTGGCTGCGGCTCCTGCTACAGCGACGGAGTGACAAACCCAAAAGACCACCAGAAACCACTGGCCGCCCCCTCTCCCCCCTCCCATTTCGAGGGTACGAGAAACGAGATAGGTCGGTTCGGTCGAGAAAAAAGTGGGTCAATTCATTTCCATTACATCGCTTGCGCCCGCACGAACACTTAGCCTTACACTTTGTGCTGGTGTTGGTGGTGCTGGGAGGGTTTTTTTTTTTGTTGGTTTACCGGTGAGATGTAAAATGAAACAGGAGGTAGAGGAGGGTCCGAAGGAGCGGGTGAGGGTGAGGATCGAAGGAAAGATTTTTACATCGCACCACTAACCAAATGCCCCGACCCGGGGTGCCTAGGCCGCGTTGTAAAAGGCGATGGTGAAGGGGTCCGGGACGGGTCAGGGGGTTGGGAAAACTTGTGTTTCTTCTGATCTCTTCCTTCTTTCTTCGTGCGCCTGCTGCGGCCAAGCAGACGGCTGTCCAAGATCGAACCGCCGTTCGCGCGCAATGGCTTCATCTCTTTTCGGCAGAAAACCAGCGAGATGTAAGAAAGTGAAAACGCAGTTCTGAAGATGCCGTCGATGAGTCGTGATTCCTGCATTAAGCACGCAACAGCACGACATATGACCTCCCAAGATCAGGCAAGGATGACATATCCAGGTGTAATTTGCGGAGTTCCTCTTTCTGTTTCTTGTAATTTACATTCAAAGCTGGCTGAAATATTGCTTTATTAATGGACCGTCCATTCTTCCGCCTCCGAAGTTTTGCTGGCACAAAAGCAAGTAAAGAGAAACGTAAGATATAGTTTTTTCTTGCTTAAGCTTATTTATCAAGGAGTTTTAATCTTTTCATGCATTTATTGAATGGCATTTTTAAACCATTTTCGACGGTATCAATTTTCAATTTATGGTGTATCATAGAAGAGGTAGGATAGTCCAACGTTTAAGCCGGCAGGAACGCGACCAACGACGGCATGGGTTCGAAACCAGACTAGACCTCCGCCGGTACAAAAAACTTACGTTAAAGGAAAAAAAGTCTCTTAAGCACTAAAATGGGTAAGCTTGACCAAATGACGGTCGTGACGTCAAGAAAAAAAAACGAGTCTATAAGACAATTTAATGATTTAATTCAATTTAATGCTCCCTATAAACGGCTTTGAAAATCGAAAACATCCAGCAGAAAAAAACATCAGAGTAATGGTAGGTTGCATCGGAATTTCATTCACAAACGCGCTTTTTAGTGCACTCTCCAATCTAACGCTATCTTGAATGCCCACGAACGTCATCGAAACGTTTCACTTTCTATGATTCATCCGCTGCAGCTTCCGCCCCGGGTTAAGGCGCGTACTCCACGCGAGGTGACAATTAGATGCTGGATATTGAGCGACACCCACATGCTAACGGATACAAAAACGGAAAAAAACGAATGCAATAAATAAGACGGCTCGTTTATGATATGGCTCCCCAATAGGTCTCCTAGTGTGGAGGGGGTTAGCTCCAGCGTAGGGCTGGATGGGAGTGGTGAATTCTCCTCCAAAGTTGTGAACTTACGGCTTAGACAAAAAAAAGAAAAAAGAAATCCAATTATGATGCATCGACATAGACATACGGGGGGCCTACGTGGTTTCCCATGGCCGGGCTCGAGCACCCACCTCGGTGGGCAGATGCTGCGAGCTGCAGCACGGGTCCATATATGAACCCGCAGATGGCGGATGTTGATTCGATGCGTTTTGTGAATGACGCTCGCTGCTGTCTCCTCCACGTCTCCGAGCATATCCGCGCGTGCTTCCTAACGGGCTAGGCCACCTCCGTCTACGTTCGCCAACATCTACACACAGGGCAGGCGTGTGCAGCGCGACGTTGGCGTATATATCTGCCTCATCTAATGCGTCGCAGCTTCGCATGCAAGCCCGGCAGGAGTTTAGGGAAGCAACCTTCCCCCATGTGCGCACGGCAGGAGGCTTTTGGTTCAGAGATGCACGACCGCAAGCGGATGCCACTCCTCGCTTCGGAACGAAACGGAAAGTTTGGTCTACAGTTGCCATTTTTTCCCCTTTTCGAACGCGCTAGGTTTCTGCTAGTGCAGTCTCATACCTTTAACTCTTTGCGCCGCCCACACGATACTGCATCAGAAGGATGCGAGCTTTTTCTGGTGAAGATTTGTGTTCCCGCTCGCAACGGAACATGACAGGAGGGGTTTATTTTTCATTTTTTGCGGACGCAAGATAATATACTGACTGCGACGCGCCAGTCCATGTTCATTACCGTAGAGCCATAAAGCGTAGCTTTAATTGACTTAACTCCTGCAGGAGATCAACCAAGTTGGGTGGTTGCTTTAAAGTGTTTGCTAAAATTTATAGATCAACCATGCAAATTTATCATCGTCCTAAGGAACAACGCCGGCTGGCGTCAGGCATTTGTCAAAAACGCTGATAATTCGTCTAAGCCAAGACATTGTTGCACGTATGACTCAACCTTTTTCTGAAAACAGAAACTCGTTGGTTGAATGGTTTGAACAGTTCCACACGAATCTTGAAAGGATTATTGATATTCATTTGCTGGTGCATTACAACGATTATATAATCTACCAAATTTTAACCCTTTCTTTATCATTAAATCGCCTACAACTCCTTAACACTCCACAACCGAATGCTTCGAGGCGAGTCGAGACTTGTCCGTGTTCATGCTACTTTATCAAACCAAAACCCTCCTCCTATGCTCGTGGCCTCCGAACGTCCCTACTAGTGAAAAAACTTATCAGTGAAACTAACATTGGCCTAGTTTTGTTCCCCGGGTGGGTCCATACACTGAGACGGTGAGACGCAACTTCACACCGTCCGATTCCTACAGGGTGGAACCTGCTGTAGCTTCCCGGGTTTCCGTCGCAGTTCGAAAAGGGGCACCTTCAGCTTTGGACCTCGCATCGGGCGGAAAAGGGAGTGACCGTGTCAAGTGGTTCAATTGGCCTACTTAGCGAGGGGTACATGGGGCAGCACAACAGGAGAACACTATGTTTGCATCGTCTGCACATGCTGCGGCCGTCTTATGCTGCTAGTGGCGATCGGGAATAAGGGAGACTTTTCCTCCACACCCAGGAAGTTTCCCCTCGTCTTCCATTCCTCCTAGGCCTGCTGTTGTAGCATATCGATACGATAATGCACTGATAAGAGCTTCGTGGTGTGTAACCTGGCCAAGTCCCCGGTGTGACTCCACTTATCCAGATCCATGAATCCAGCGGGTCTGGAAACGAGCGCAAACAGAGCTGCGTGCGTGACACTTCACCGAGTGCAAACTGACGAAGACGATCAGATGTTTGCTTTGGCTGGTGGATGTTCAAACAACGGGGGGGAAACGGTGTAAGATGTAGATGTTATACCATTGCCATCCGAGCGACAAACTGATCGAACTCTTTTTAGCTCAAGTGCACTCTCTGAATGACGTCTCTATAGAGGATGTTTGATAATTATTGATTCCTCTATTTTTAACTAATATTTAAATCGAATGGATAAAGCAAAAGAAAGCCAAAACATAGTTTAGAGAAAGCATCCCTTGAACTTGACACTGTAAACCACAGGCATACAATGTTGCAAACGATCAGTCCGGTCGCCGGGATGGCACGTTCAAACCCAGTCGTCGTGTTTTCCTATGCAAATCAAGCCCATTGACAGTGCCAAATCAAATATAAACAGTAGTGGATGCCTCCCCAGAACACAGCCCGTGCGCTCACATTTGCATCGACCGCATCTGATTAATTGGAGCCCCCAGAAGCTCCAGGCGACTGGCAAACAATAAACAGCGCTCACACGGTTGGACTTGAAGTGAATGATAACACCGAGAAACAGAGGGCGATACAGATTACTTATGATCACAATCTGCTCTGATGGAGCCTCGAGAATTTTTGCTCGAGAATATGGTGGAGTCTTGGGGATTTATTTCTGGTAAGTTTTCTTCCAATTGGACATTATATCGCGCATCAATAAACTCGAAGACACGAACAATCAAAGCATTCCTCAAACGCAATCAGTGCAGAAAGCGATGGTCCTGATAAATCCGCTTTCGATGTGGTTCCAACTTTGGCTTCGAGTGAAGATGCGTCGTGACCTTTAACAAATCGAGGTCGGCTTGGACTGATCGAAATCGGCTCATGACAAACCCCTCGAAGATGATAGGTTGGCAACGGGTTAACTGTGTTGATCGATGGCTAACCCATATCGAACGATAGATAAAACCGGTAGATTTACTATTCTGTTATGTAACTTCAAAGTTTCCTACCAAACAAGACTCTTCAGGTGAAAGAGAATGAGACGTAAAACATAGAGTATGTTTTTACGTAATAAATAGTTTTGCTAAATTTGTCCATTAAAATACCCAAAGAGTTGATCTTGAAGCATACCAGTGTGGATTTGTTTACCCTACAAAACTTGAAACGATTCTTCTCAAAAGTTAAAATTGTGAAAATGCTGCATAGAAAAGTTCAATGCGCTGGTCAAAATAGCAGCTGAATATATCACGCTTGTTACTTAACTCGTATTGCTTACTTTGTGTTTATCTCGGGCTACTTTTAAGTCCGATCAAAATTATCAATGCCCTGGTCAAAATAGTTGCTGGATATATCAGGCTTGTTACTTTACTGGTGTTGCTTACTTTGTCTTTATCTCGGGTTACTCTTGCAATCAAAATTATCAGGAATTTCTACTTCCTTATCACTTTTTTTTTTTGGCTACAAACAGCCTCAAGAAACATTACTAAATCTACTTTGTGTTTCTTTTGTGTGTCTTGCTCAGCTGCATCCCATGCAAAATGCACCATTCCCATAAAAGGTTACCTCCCAATGCGACTGCACATCCGTTCGCGTGAGCCTCTCCATCCGTTCTCGGTGGGACGCTTGGAGGCAGCCTCTACCGCGACCACCTACCAGCAAAACCTTCCCGCTGCGAACAAAACAACGAACAAAACTGTTCCATCGTTTGGAGCTCCCATCTGTCAAAGCGGCGGCCCACTGTGCCGACCGAGTCGGATGGCCTAGTTTAATAGAGCCGCCCGGACATCCTCGAATGCAGGCTTTTGAGTGGATTCCACTCCACTCGGCTCGGCGGGTCCCGAAAAGCTACTCGCTTAAATCGATGTAAATTTTAATCCCTTCGCCTGCGCTTCCACCCCGGGTCGGAAAGCCATATGCGGAGGGCGTGCACATTTAGCTCCGGAGATAACTCGGAGCAGCTGGCCGGCGATTCGACCACTTTCATTGATTTCGTATGCATACGGTACGCCCCAGCGTCCAGAGCGTTTGAGGTACGCGTGGACCTCGCGGCTACTGTGGTTTACTTGCCGGACAACGCGTTTTTCATTACGTCGAAGGTAGCAACTAGAGAAGACAAATCGTTCACCTGACAAATTTGGCTAAATATGGAACCTCCTTCCGGCTCGAGCCGCTACCAGCGTTGGATCATCATCTGCAAAAAGGTTGTGGTAGAGTTGCGGGAGCCTCCAAGCTCGAGTCCTGGCCCCTAGACGACGCCAAAGACAAATAGACACTACTGGCGTAAGGTGCCGTATCGGTGGCCGATGGTCGACGGTGGTTCTCCGTGTGGAGTTAAGAGTGAAGATTCATCACTGATATCGCGCCGGGCCTCTTGGTGCGAACGGTAAACACAAAGAAAAACAACCAACTCGCCGGCACCGCATTATGTAATGCAATTTCGAAAGCGACTCTTCTTCCCTCCCTCTCACTCGAGCGCTCCTCCTCGGGGCTTGTGACAGGCGACTCGTACGCACCCTTTTGCCAGGATGCACCCAGTGTAGAGGTTTGCCGTTTGATGAGGAACGACCAACAGGCGGCTCAAGTCTTCTGTCGATGAAGTTGCCACGCACTAAAAGGCAGACCGAAACATTTGACCACGTCAGTTGGCTGGAACCCGCAAGAAACCGTAGGGCACGGACTGTCTACACAAACGTCTGGCGAACTTCTGCATTTTAAAATATGAACCAAAACATATTGTTGTCGATACCGTCTCGACCCAGGCCGTAAGTCGACGGGTACTGATCATGTCGATCTGATCATTAAAAATCAACGCACGTTTCCCCAACGCACGTTGGTGTGTTTGTCCGGTGATGGGTGTATTGTGCGTATCGGGTTATGGTATCGACCACTTACGATTGAATAAAACATGATCGTTCATGTCGGGACATTGGACGAACCCTCGATCGTCTCCCGTACTATCGCTCGAAGTAAAACTAGGACGTGGTATTAAGTTGTCACTCCCGTTTCTCGCTCTGCGTAGTTCCTGTCCGGTATGGGGTGCTCCGTTGCGAAGATCCAACAACCGCATCGTGACCGAACCCCACCGAAAGGCTGCTGTGGACTCTCGTTCGAGCCTCGCCGCTTTGCATAAGTGCGGTACACACGCGATAAACAAACAGCATGCAGCCCACCGAACGGGCGCGACCTTGGAACGGGCAGCCGGGGTGGAGTTGCTAACTACCGTGGGCCATCATTCCTTCCCATCGTTGTTCCGCGGATCGGACCGAGGAAATCACTTTCGCTTTCACGCACGGGGAAGTCAGCTCTTCCGCTGGCGTGAGAAAAGAAGGTTCGTTTTCACCGATGTTGATCGATAATTGATGACATGGCCGGTGGAATATGGTGTTAACGAATGACCGAAAAGGGTTGCGCTGGTCGTCGCGACCATCGTGCCACCCGTAACATAGGTGCCGGCAAAAATGAAACGCAAAACTTTATGAAGCTTTGAGGCGACAGATGGAGATGATCTTTAAGAGAGGAGTTTTTCTTCTTCCTTCTTCCGCTACTGGCTATCCTTTTTAGTGGTCTTTCAAACTATGTTGTTTTTGTTAACACTTTCTCGACACAGACATAAATTTCGCTCTTCCTTAGTTTTGATGCTGTCCTCATACTCATCCATATTGATTTATTGATTCAAATTTGATTTATTTATACTTTGTTTTACTGTAACAATTCTTAATAAAGCATTTATAACGTTGGTTCATTTGTAATAAAAGTCTCGGAATGGGTTTTACAGTTCTTATGAAGTAGATATGGGATAAAGCATCGATGAACTGCAATCTTCTATCGACTTTCCTTTCTTTCCAGAACACTTGTAGTGATGATACTGGTTTCACCTCCTCCAGACTCCACAACTTAGCACAGGCCAATATGCTCACACGATGGCCGAATGCATCGGAAACCGACGCACAGTGACCTACTTTCGAGCCGCGGCTGCCTCAATCGGAGGTCTACTCGAAGCACTCCACAAACCAGGCCTCGTCGCACAACCAGAACCTTACGCATTTTAAGAGGTTAACAGCGCGAGTTCTGGCCCTCCTCCTGGGGTCGACATCACGCAGCTATCTCCCACCAACGGCCTTCCCTGCCCCTACCGTCCCATGTTTGTGCAGTGAGGTTCCACTAAAATATTGCTGGTCTGCTCCGTTTTTTTTTCTTTCAATTTTTTGTCTGCTAGCAAATAATTCCGGTAAAGGCGACTCCAAAAAGGCGATCACTTAGCGCGGAACGCACTGGTCAAGTGCATAATTCATTTTCGGAGTTTTTTTCCTCTCCGTCACCCCGTCCGAGCCTTCCAATCAAGTTTATTATGCTGCCCCCGGCTGCCAGCCGACCGATCCCCCGTTCACCCGAAATGTATGCTCCACGTAGCGACTGACATTTACAAACACGAAGACAAATTCGACGAGCGCAAACATAAATCCCCCGGAATTCCACGCACGCCCTTATGCAGCGCACCAGAACTGTTACGGGTGTTATGATCGAGGGACGTGTTCTAGTTTTCAACCTATACACCGTTTTGTTTTTTTTTTTGTTCCTACACCCAAAACAGAACCGTCTCGGTGGAGCATCTTCAGACTGTTGCTCGTGTGCGTATGGGTGAAGGGCTCGCGGCGGTGCATTTTGGGGGGATCACTTTCGCTTTCGGTGTGTGGTACCGTCTGCAGGGCGATGGGAAAAGATTTTTTTTAAATCAGATCTAGCCCTCTCTTTCGTTGGACGATCGTAGCTCCCGTTTTCTCCACCACCCTGTCCGTGTTTGTATTAGTTGAGGAGACCTTTTTTGGAGAGGGTTGGGGGTTGTTTACTGAAGGGCTGCATCTTCCATCACCCTCCGACGACGCGAAGAAACGGTTGGCCCTTTGCGTTATCTCGCGTGGGCATTTGGACAGGCGGTGTTTTATTTTCTTGCCTCCTTTTCTTTTTTTGTTTTCTTCTACTACGCATCTCCCACTAACGCACTAACACTATTTTGGGGCCCTTCGTGTGGATGGACCCCACTCTTCCCTTTTACCTTCCACTTTGAAGTAGTTTCGTTTTAAATAGTTTTGACCTATTTCTGCTTTCTTCAGCGTGTGTGTTTGTTGTTTTCCTGCCGCATTGGTTTTCTTTGCCTCTCGGTTTTACGCCCCAAAAGGCGGCAGAGCCCGTTTGGATGATGTTTTTTTTTTCTTCATTTCTCCTTCCTTTTCATTCTCTCTCGAAAACACTATGAAACGCATTCACTGGCACTAAACTGCACATAGACAGCATGTAGCACCTTTTACGCACGTTGTTATCGTGTTTTTGTTTCACTCACGCTTCCCTTATCGTCGAGTGAGCATCGGAGGATTGTTCTATCCCGAAGAAAAAACCTGTTACTTGGGATGCAGTTTTTTTTTTTTTTGCTACTGGCTCGCTCTATTCTGTACACATGATCTAGAAGGAAGAGGAAGTGCACGAGAGGGAGGTCAGCCAAATGAAGGCGAACAAATTGTCGACGTCGTCGCCCGAAATTGGAGCAGTGGAACACACAACAGCAGGTTAGAGGTTTGAGTCAGCGCTTCTATTGTTTTTTGTTTAAGAACAAGAAACACCAGAGATTTTTAAATTGCTTTTAAGTGAAATGATGAATCTAGACAACAAGATTCAAGAGTAAAGAACTGATAATTGTTCATTTGAAAATGTACTGGTTATAATAAATGTTGAATTATGTCAATTTCAGAGAGTTCTTTCGTTTAATCAACCTGTTTCAAAGCTTTATAGGCCTTTTTTTACTATCACCAACTGTATGTGAATTTGAAACGAAGTGGTTTTTTGTTATTTTTGCTCATAAATAATATTGATAAGCGTTCAATTAGCTCCATGATTTAGTTCCAAATATTAACCAAGAAGATGGCAAATCATGACCCATTAGAATTAATTACGACGACGCCAACAAAGATGATTTTGCGACACGGCTTAACTCAAAGACAACAATAAGACGCACTCCTTATCAGTGTTTGTTGCAAAAACTCAACCTCGATGGTGCGAAGAAAGAAAAGAATTGATTTCTATTTTTTATTCTAATTAATTAATTGATTCGCACTTGACATGCCTGACGGACGTGCAAGTTTGAAATGTGTTCGTACGCGCTAGATGTAAGACAGAAACATATGTGCCGTTTCTTTATTTTTCGCCTCGGTCATCGACGCCTGTGTTTTGCTAAACATGGATCGTTTCAAGGTTAACCGACTGCCAAAAAAAACACCCGTATTATCAGCATCAACGCGTCCAAATGTACCGAACTTCGGTGGCAAAGGTGAGCGGATCAAGTCTGCTCAAGGCGCTAGCGATTAGACGGCTGCAGGATGCATCGCGGGTGCACTCGTAACGTAAAGAAACTGAGCAAAAGACTCGTTAATGGTAGATTACACTCCCTTAACCTTTCGGGGCGTCAAAAACGCATTGGATTCGTTTTTTTTTCCAAACTTTTCACATGGAACCTTCAGCCAGTGATCGTCCTATCGGTTTTTTGTTTTTCAAACTCTGATTTATCAGCTGGATGCAGGGAAGTCAAAAGGCGAACGAGCGTGTTGAGAGTATTTCAGACTAATTATCTTTTTTTGAGATAAATGCATCCAGTCCCTCATCTAGCTCTGTTTTCGGATGATGACCTGAAGTACAGGTGCACCGGAAACGAGCTAGGCTTGAACGGCAACGTAGTTCTGCCTCACCTGGGTCATGGTTTCGATATTCTTCGGCAGCAGTCGGGTTCGGTGATAGCTTTCATTCATTGATGCTGTATTTCATGTGCATGTAAACACAGGCCATCAAGGCTGTCAATTAGCAAGAGCACTCTGCTAGACAACAGTTATCGCAACACCAGGTTGGTGCCGATAGCGAGGGAAGCGATGGCTTGAAACTCCGACGAACATTGTTATTCTGGATTAATGTTATATAATTTACCTGCGTTATGAGTTGCCATTTGAATGGCACATTCAAGGTTAAAATTAAGAAAACAGCCTAAAACACAGATAGGAAACAGGAATAACTTGGTATATTTTATTACCATTTTAGTAATATTCTCAAGCTAGACGATAAGCAACCGAAAAGCGGATCCTGCTCTTTGCAAAGATGATAAGTGGTCGGTATTGTACCTTTGGGATGCAGTTTTTTAGGTTATCAGCCACCAAAGCTCCTCGTTGATATGGTTGAATGGTGAATTTTCGAAAACATAATCATAAATCAGACACACAACCGTATGCGTGTTTTGTCTAGAGCAAAAATAGCAAAAGAATTAACAATCTACTTTTATGTTCGTATATTTTCAACCAGTTTAAAGTTTAATTCCTCGCATTGCTTAGCAGAATTTCTGTTGGTCTTTTTTTTGAGCTTTTTTTAATTCCAAGCATTGCACCGCATAATTTCTGTTAGTGTTTTTTGTGTGTGTTATTTTTTGTTTAAAGTTTTTCCTACAGTGCAGTGAAACAGACTAATGGTGCGTGCATAATCTTCGCCATGCATCAACGTCAATTAATTGCAAGCTGGCAGTGGCACGTGCTGAACGAAAATAGTTCTGTACCGTACCGTATACTTTCATGAAACTGCGAACGTTAAAGAGGACAGCATTGCTAATCGTGAGAATGTTAATTGCAAGATAAGAAAAAGGTTTCCTAAAATAATTTGTTCCTCAAATAAGTTTAATATTTGTGGAAAAAATTTATGATTTATGCTTCTTCAAGACAACCGCAACGCGTTTGGTAAGAATTTGTTCCGGATGCGAACACATTTTCCACGGTCGGTATTTGTCGTTTCCACCCTTGTTTCCACCGGAAGGAAGCGGTTTGATTCGAATTGGCTTCGGTTTGGAGAATCTGAAGGAGGTAAACATTTACCATCCCGGTAGCAAAGAACGCGGTGCGTAGGGATAGAGTGCGGCGCCAAGCATCGAGCCAAACGAAACGCATATGGTACGGAAGCAGGCCCAGTAATCGGGCATCGAAGGGCGAAAAGATAGGGCACAAGCGATTGAAGCAGCGAAGAAAAAGACTGCACCGTGTCGAGAAGCGCACGCATGGTGTCCGCACCGCCGAAAACTAGCCGAAAGAAGAACGGACGAACGGTGTTCTAAATTTAGTATTTAGGTCCCGAATCCGGCCCCACCCGGTGCCGGCACTAGCAAGCGGCACCAGCCGAAGGAAAAAAGTGCATCCGGCCGCATCCGGTAGTAGGTCAGTAGTGGAGGTGGTCACCCCCCCCCCCCCCCCCCCCGAGGGCGTGCAAGGGGTGGGAAAAATGCAGGAAAATTCGGCTAGTTGGACGATTTTTGGTCCATTTTTTTTTTTTGGTTTCATTTCACTACGATCAACACGATTCCCGGCGGAGGTTTTCCGCGATTTTTTTCCGTCCCCGGCTCACTGCGAAGGTTTTTTGGACACTGGGATGAGGCAACGGGGGAAGGCAATGCGGCATGCATAATGTGTACGCGATACGCATGTACGCGGGCGTCTTGGGCGTGAAATGTGCGTGGTTCCCGGCGTGAGATGAATCCCCACGGTTGGAACGCGTCGGCGTCCCTTCTTGGCCGACCCCCTCGTTTTGATGCAACGGGGCGAGGGTGGGAGGGGGGTGTCATAAAGACCCACCGCTTCCTGAAGGGCTGAGGAAGGTCATTTTAAAAATAATCCCTAGCAAACGCACCGTATGCGCCCTGCACGCGTGTTGGTACGCATCACGATCCTGCAGCTGGCGCACTTTTCCGATCATCGTTTTCCAAAGATGTGATCAAAACAAAAACGCGTTGGCTAAGCGTCAAGACCATCAATCATATTAGGAGTTGCGTTTAACTCCAAGAAACTGCCGAAAAGCCGATCAAAACTTACTGTATCCCACCTCCTTCGCCATTGCTTCTTCTTCCTACCACAACGCGTTTCCAATGCCCTCCACACAATCAATCCATGTCTCCCAAGAAGCCGATTGTCATTGTCCAGTTTTCGATAATATTCGCCCCTTCCTCGGTGGTGGTAAGTCTCACCCACGAAAGTGAAAGTTTTACTATCCGTGTTCGCTCATTTGTGTTAGTAAAATGAATAAAGTTAACTTCATTAATTCATCGGGGATCGGAAGAAGAACGGAACGTTCCGGCGAATGATACAATTGATTTATTTTAAGTGCACCTTATCAAGGTGTCCTTTAGCTTTGATCGAACGAACCATCCAAATGTAAAATTAAAACATTTGAACCTCGTTGATGCGGTGTGAAATAATTGATAATTGTTTTGCGGTGCCAACGATAAGATGTTGGTTTAAATGCATTTTTTCTTAAATCTTATGCATATTGAACGTGCTGCAGCCTTCGATACACACGCTCGATGGACTTGTGGAGGAGGAAAGGAGAAAAAAACGATGACTAAAGATCTGGCCTCGAATTCTTGACGTCGTGTGACTTTTTCGAGCCGGCTTAATCACTTGGCTATTCCGGAATTAAACTAATCTTCATTAATTTTGCATTAAAATTTCCCCCCAAAAATGCTCGTCTTCCCTTTTCGACCGATCGATGGTTTGATTAAGTACAAATTGTTTATGTCCATATAACATGTTCATAAAAGTAAGCTGCCGATCGACGCTGTGTTATTTAATACCGACTGTTAATATTTGATCATGCCTATCAAACGACCGTCACATAAAAGTAGCACCTCAAACTCACACCACTCTGCCGCCACGCTCGCCACCTTTCATTCATTTCTTCCACACTTTCGAACGGCTCACGGCTTCCCAGCGGCGTAAGTAGCTCAAGTTCAGCCCACTTTCACCCGTCGGAAACAGCCTTTCTTTGCCCCGGCCACGAGTCCGGTCCACCGAGTTTTTGTGGTGTAGCAGCATTTCGCAACCGCCTATCAACTACTGTTTACTGGGGTTCGTGACGGAGCAAACCATCAGGGCGATTCTCTATCATTCAGCGATCTTGTTCTTCGTCTTGTACTGAAAATTTCTTTTTTATCACCCAAATTGTTGGGAGTAAAGGCGGCGCTGGTCCACGGAGGCGGGAGACAACCTCAAGCACGGCTAATTTACAAGCCTACTACTGTCAGGCAGCCGACCCTTGACAGTTCCCGTGGAAGGTGCCAACAAGCGGCGATTTTAGGGACACACTTCTTAAGGAACGCAGTATGAATAGGTTCGGCTTGTCAAGAAATAAGACAAGGGCCGAGGTGGAAAAAAAACACAACATACACTCAACAAACGATGCAGCTCGTATGCACTAACTGATGGTCATCATGTTACCGGGTTCTTTCACCCTCCCCTTCTTTTATCATTGGACACACTTATCAAGCGGAAGGTTGGGCTGTCCGCCGCACGAGGGTGAAACAATAATTTTAATTTTCTCCTCATTCTAATTCCGATCGAATGATGGCCCAACGCCAGAACGAGCATCTCGGATACGTTGTGGCGTTGTGTTGGACCCGCCATCAGAGGACAGAAAAACAAACGGAACGCGGGTTTTCTTTTGTTTTCGTTTGCTGCAAGAGTCTGCACTTCCTTCTGTTTTGGCGCATCTTGTAGCCTGCACCGGGAGGGTTTTTTTTGCGAGTGGCGGTTCATTTGTTCTAGGCAGTCAACCACTAAACGGTCGCACGTTGCATTACATACACTCGATCCAACCTGCTTCTGCCCAGTGTCCTCAAGGATTTTTGAGACCATCCATTTTATAAGAAAGAAAAACGAAAATAACACATTTGCTTCGATAAGCTGAGATAAAAAGGAACGCCATTTTTCATTTGATTAAGCGCATGCAAGCCCCATGAACTTGACATGCTTGCCGTATGAGTAAACCGGTGTATAAATATATTGTCAGTTTCACCTAAACATTTCCTTCCACATTTCCTCTAAGCTCTAGTAGACGATTGATAAAAACCAACAGATGCATCTAGTTTTGCATGAGTTTATTACATTTATTCAGCCCGTTGTTTGTAAAAGTATCGTGTTTATTCAGCTAACAGGTTTGCCATCACAAGCTGAGAGAAAGGAGTGTTAAAAATAGTTTAGATATACATAATTCCGCGTCTATCTATCAACTAGTAAACTAGGCATTGCTGCGTTTGTAAATTTCTTTCCCGCCCTAATTCTTGCATAGAACGATCGGCCACGATTATGTGCAATGTGATGGAAGAATGACTACATTTTTGACAGCTCCACAAAGCTATGAGAATTGCAAATAGGAGATGATAAATGGACGAACTAATGGTGATATGAGGGACACTATCTTGGGTGCATCGGCATAAGCAAGATGTTCTTTTTTATAAGCTAAGTCTAAGTGGTAACTTTAGTTTCGTACGTAGGACACGCCAATTTTTCTAACATTTCCTGAACTACACACATTACACCAGTATTCACAATAATGATTTATCTTTCATTTCCAACTTGCTGCCTTCAAACCGGCGCGAAACGACTGTAAACCTTCTTTGTGTTTGATTGTGAGGAAGGGACAACCGTTGCAGCATCGCTTCCGCTTTCACTTTCGCTTACGTTTTAAATATTCATTCCTTACTGAACGGGTTCTGTACGGCTGTTGCAGTTTTCTCGGGCGCGCAGCCGCAGCACGGGGTCAGTCGGGCAGCCTAAATATTAATAATTCACCTCCAATTCTAAACGCAACGCCTAGCCCCGAGAATAACGATATCGGAGACGCCCTGAAACTCGCGTTTCATTTACATTCCACGATTCGACGGTCTGCGCATTGTTCGTGCTGGTAACTGTCCCTGCTTTGACCACGAGGTTACATTGGCCGTGCTTACTATTTACAAAACTGGTTCAAATTTTATTTTGCCCTAGTTGTAGTTGAGACCTTGTCTGCTGAACGAACAATGCATTGAATGAACAAATGCAAGTTAGGGAAAGAGGTGCGAAGAAGGTGGAAAGATAAGCGAAGAAATGAAAAGGATGGGAAAAAATTGCTTAAGAAAGGGGAAAAGATGAACATGATTCATGAGTATTGACGAATGGCAAATAATTATCAAACGAAATGAAACTTTAGTAAAGCGCGGGAAGCTGTGAAAAGTGTAGAATAGAACCATATAGAAAAGAAAGAAAAAGAAAGAAAGTGAGTAAAAGTAAAAGGACAATATAAAAAAGAAAGAAAAAGAAAGAAGGTGAGTATTGCAAATAGAATCAATGCAGTACGGGCAGAGTAAAAGAAGATAGTAAACAGTAAAGTTCAAGAGTAAGAGTTGTAGAGAAGAGATGTTTCAAAATATGGAGATATGCAGAATAAAAGAAATGAAGCCATCAAATACCCAAATCAGCAGTCCCAAGATTAGAGACAACGATTAGGGATTAGGGAAGAAAAAGAAACCGAATTAGGAATAGAAATAAAGCAGTTACCAGAAAGTTATGTACAAAAACTGTATTTTTCTCATGTTGGGGCCACTTGCATACATGTGATTGGTTCCATAAATAATCTGTGTCTGTGGGAAATTACATTCCAAAAATATTCCATCAACATTCAACAAAGATCGAAAAGCGGAACTGCACGATAGGCGCAACAAGTCGGAGAAACAATATTCAAGTCTTATCAGTAGCTGCCCCGTTGGGTTTCTTTGTGCAAATTTCTTAAGTAAGTAAGAGTAGAAGCCTTTTGACGTTATCTGATTTCTTTCCCACCTTCCACCGGTTCTGTGTGCGTGTGAGTGAGTGTGTTTTTGTTAGACTCTTTTCACGATGTGAACAACGAAAAAGAAGAAGAAGAAAAAAACGCAACAAGTCGTAACGCGAAAAAGAAAACGCTCGCCTTTTTTTATACATTTCCCTACGCACGGTTGCAATAATATTATTATTCATAACATATAGAAAAGTAAACACGAATATCTTAAACGCTATGTACAGGTATTTAAGTTCCTTAGCTTGCTTCACGCACACCACAGTGTCACAGATGATTACAGTGTATAATAGTTGCCTTGCCCGTGTTGGTTCTCCTACTACTGTGTATTGCAAACATTCTGTACTTCCGTCGCCACCTCCGCCGCCATTTCCACTTCCGCCTGCCGCTTCGTCACACGTTTGTGTCACTATTGGTGCCACGATTTTCCACATCACACGTTTCCTTAAGGGCCGGTACCGGAAAATCGAAGCCTCTCCCTCCCACTTTCTCCTTTCTTTGTCTTTGGTTCATACGTAAGCGCAAGAGCGGGGGACAAGCGGACCTGGCGTTACGGGCTCCTGTGTCTCTGGTTCTACCAACAAAGTATCTGTACACGTTCTTCGGGACGGGGGTGGATGGGGAACGAAGTAAAGAACGAGTCGGGATATAGGATTTCACGGTTTCGTTTTGCTGGGTGCAGAGTGGGGCTACAAATGGAAGGGGCGGTGTTGGTGATAAGATGTCAACGATTCGCTACAACTAAGTCCTAACGCCTGCGTCGGTTCCTCCGGGTTTTTGGGAGCGTGGTCCGCGTGCAGGCTTAGAGAGTGAGATGAGAGCCTGAAGAGTCCGCCTGCAGCTGGCGGCTGGATGTCCCGTGTTGGACATCCGCATCGAGCAGCTCGGGCTACCAGCTCCGGACTACCGTTTATTTACAAGCAGGGGGCGCGGGGCCAGGGCTGTCGAAAGTCGAAGCTCCCCGCCTACATGTGGTCGCCCATGTTGGATAGGTTGAGCGCACTGCGGCAGATCTGGTTGATCTCGGGATTGCTGTGGTTCATCAGGTGCATGTACAGCTGCTTGTAGAGCGCGATCTCGTTGTTCTTCTCCTCGATCTTCCGGATCAGCACGTCCTTCTCCTTCAGCAGCGTCTTCACCTTCTCCTCGACCTCGCGCGACCGCACCTTCGCCTTCTCGCGCGACTTCCGCACCGCGATGTTGTTCCGCTCGCGCCTCCGCCGGTACTCGTCCGTGCCCTTGTCCACCGACTTCGGGGCCGTCTTGCGCCCCACGTGCGGCAGCATCTTGTTGTGTTTGGTGAGGTTCGCCAGGTGTGCGGCGCCGGCCGCCAGATGGGGCAACGCTTGGTGGTGCAGCACGGCGGCCGGCGTGAGGTTGGAGAAGCTGTTTCCGTTCCCGTTGGTGACGTAGCTTGGGGTCGTTCCACCTCCGCCGCCGCCGCCACCACCGCCCCCGAGGGGACCGGCGCCGTTTGGGATACCATTGGCAGTGGCGCCTCCTGCTCCGGCCCCTCCGCCCCCCGGGAGCGACTGGTAGCCGTTGATCGTGCCCATAAACTGGGCGCCTCCACCGTTCGCCAGCAGCTGCCGGCGGTACTCGTTTGGGTCGACGGGCTCCTCCTTGATGTTGGCCGAGTCGGCCGAGGAGCCCACCGAGCTGTTCTCGTCGCTGGAGGTGCCACCGTAGGCCGCGCCGGTGTGCACCGGCTGAGGCATGTAGGCCAGAGATCGCTGGTAGCTGTTGGCGCCGTTCGAGTGCTGCGAGAGTCGTGCCTGCTGCAGCTGGAGCGCCTTGGCGGCCGCCGTCTGCACCAGCGGGTTCGCCATCGTACCGTTCGTGCTGCCCACCGTCACCATCTCGGTGAAGATGCCGAGCGCCTCCGGGTCGCGGAACTGGTCGTCGATCAGGTGCTGCAGATCGAGCGAGATCTCCTGCGATGTCAGCTCGTCCAGCTCGGACTGCGAGTACTGGATCTGCTGCAGCATCTGCTTCGACAGGAGGTTCCCGTTGGTGAGCAGGCCATTCGGCACGCCATTGCTCGGATGCTGGCCAAGCTGGACTTGCTGCTGCTGTTGCTGTTGCTGCTGCTGAACCTGCTGGACCTGCTGCTGAACCTGCTGCTGAACCTGCTGCTGAACCTGCTGCTGAACCTGCTGCTGTACTTGCTGTACCTGCTGCTGCTGCTGCTGTTGCTGCTTTAGGGCTAGGGTGTTCTGGTTAATCGCCGTCGGGGAGTTGTTGTTGTTCGTCGGTGAGGCCCCGTTGGCCGTGCCGTTCGCACCGTTGTTCGCACTATTGTTCGCTGCCATCGTTAGCTTCTTGATGTCACTACGCACTTGGATCTGATTCGTATCGTACATTTGCGGCGATTCCATATTTTGCTGCTGCTCACACGGCTGCCAAACGACACATATAGAACGGAACGGACGCTAATCACTGCCACACTAGAATGCGATCCTTCGATTCCCACTCGGAGACACTTCACCACTGATCGGAACGTTCTACAAAAGGGACGGAAAAAGAGCCTTAAGCCGAGCACTGCCCTTTCGCTTTCCGCCGAGTATTGCCGAGAAATATTGCACACTTTCCACAGCACTAGGAATCTTCCTTATTGCACACGGTGGGTTCTACTGAACGACGACAAAAAGGCTTTCACTCGTCACTGCACTTCAGTCCATTCGAGAAGGATCGAAATTGCGTTTGCTTCACTTGCGCCGTAGAGTCCACCATTGGTTTCGTTCGGATGCTCACACCCGAAAGCACTTGCACAAAAACTTCCGTATTAAACTGTCCTCTCATTTGTTGTAGATCCAGAAGTAGAAATAATCCATGATTCGTCCTTTTTTTTGGAATCAGTGCATCGCCGAAAGAACCCTGCAAGGACTAGGTTACAGTTTGTTGACACCGAACACAAGAACTAAAAAAAAAAAAAAAAAACCAGGAAAACAGCAAAACAATCACTCTAGAACCGTTGGCATCACTTCGCGGTCCCCGGGGAAACCGCGCTGGTACCGTGTTGCCGACCGACCGTGTTTTTGCGAAAGATGCTTGTGGACGGTACACTTTCTTAAGACTGAAGTCTTAAGACTATGATGCAACTTGTTATATATTCAACAAACTTCTTCTTTCGCCCTGCCTTCTCGCTCTCACCACCGACAAGTGGCAAGAGAGCTCTTTTCTTTCCCTTTCCTTCTCGCTCACTACGGACACTGGCACGTTTGCTCTCTTGTAAATTTTCCCAAGCTGGTAGAGGGGGGAGAGGGGAAGGGGGAGGGGGTTGGTTTATGCCTCTCCCAACGCGATCCCAAACCGATCCGAAATGTCCCAAAACGATTCGAGCGGCCGACGGCGTGGAGCTCTAACGCGATCTTGCGCGAGAAGAATGCACTCCGAATCTCACTCTCACCGGACGGCTCACTGCTGCTCTCACGCCTGCCGTGGGAGAAAGGGGGCAGGCGAGTTGAAATTCCGGAGTCCCACGGTACGGTGCACTGAGCGGCCCTTGGACCACGACCACGACGAGCTTGCGTTGTCTCCAAAGGGAAGCCGAGCGCGTGTGCGATCGGTTGCGCTGCCTGAACGAGAGTGAGCCAACCGCGGTGTAGCAACCCGACTATCACTCGACCGACGCCGAGCCGCACACACGCATCGCGACGGAGCAGTATACGCTGCACGGTCTCCCCTTTTCGCATGCGGTCTCTTTCGCGCCGACCACCGCGCTCGTTTATCGCGCACCACAAAAGGGGGGTTCGACCAAGTGGAGCGAGTGAGATGCTAGAGCAAAAAGTGAGCCAGCAAAAAGAATCATGAACGTCGGTCCAGCGCTCTCACCCTCCCGGAAAACGGAGACGCCTGGTCACTCTCACTCTCAATGGCCGCGTTTGCCTTTGCCTCTGATAACGGCGCGCGGTTTTTGGCGGTGCGCTGCTGTTTTGGTCTGCGGCGAGCGATCCGCGACTGCTCCATTCACGTGCTTTTGTGCGTACCTCCTCGCTCTCTCTCTCTCTCTCTCTCTTTCTCTCTTCCTTGGCTGTCCCTGTTTCACCGCGTTTTCACTGCCTGACCCAACTAACACCACAAGGCTCCACCGAGTCACCTGCAGCACCGCATGCTGATCGACGTCACCGCCAGGGGTACCGCTATAGTTTAGCCATCCTCCCTTCCTTCACGTTTCACTCGTGATTACCTCCCATTCCTCCCCTCCGGAAAACCCCACCGCGTGCCGATCCCGGTATGATATAATCAAGCTCCGCATAGGCCGTGTTTTTTTTTTTTTTTGGTCGCGGTGGAGTCGCTCTGTCCGGCATCAGGGGCGGGTTTGGGTTTCGCGCCGTTTTTCGCGTGCAGCATGGAGCAGGTTTTCACTTTCATTCTCGTACGCGATGCGCTCATTCGGATGTAGTTGAATATTCAAATCGTGTGTTGAAGAGTGATTAAAATTTCCTTCAATATAATTCACAATCAGATGATCATGGAAACGTTTTACTTGCTAAGGATGTAACATACTTTACATTTCATGCTGTTATTCCTTCATGGCTTGAAGACCATCAGTTGGTTATGCCTACCCATTAAGGGCTATTGTGACTTTTGTTCCTCTTTGTCGTACTTTTATAGTAAATCCTTCGCACCGGGGAAGGTTCGTTCTGACTTCTATCCCATGGCCATGGGTTTATGCCCCACAGTTCGTGGCTCGTCTTCTAACCGGTGTACGTGCGCGGATATCCTGGATCTCTCGAAATTTAGAGATGCGACGTAAATATAAACTTAAAAAAAATATTGCCCTTAATAATTAACGATAGGAAGATTCTGAACATGTTATGATAGTTTATCTTTTCCTCTTTTATGGAATGGTCGATATCAAACCAGGAAAGACATGTATTCGTGTATTTATTTATTAATTTCATAACTAAAATAACTTATAGCTATTACTTTCCAATGGATTTAAACATTTGGCA
Source organism: Anopheles atroparvus (assembly GCA_914969975.1). Taxonomy (NCBI): domain Eukaryota; kingdom Metazoa; phylum Arthropoda; class Insecta; order Diptera; family Culicidae; genus Anopheles; species Anopheles atroparvus. Next base: position 14,996,845 of record CAJZCY010000004.1, read on the forward strand.
ATCGACGTGACAGGGAAACAATATCAATAAACCTAAAATTTAAGTAACTTTAATAAGACCTAAGCTCGTTGCGACGTCTAATCCTTCAATAAATAATGTATTATTTTCTTATCCACCTGCGACGTTCTGGAATGTGGTGATAAATTTAATAAAACCGGTACATGTTTGCTCCTCTATCAAATTTCCCACCATCTTGAAATTTTTCCACCAACTCGCCAGTGTCCAGCAGTCAAAAACATCGAACGCAAACATAATGTATGAAAATCATACACGGCCAGCCAACCGTGCAGAGTCATGGTGACAGGCCTGGAAATCGTACGTTCCGATCTGTTTGGCTGTGCATATCTTAAGAACGCTTCTACACCTTAATTTGCACAGTGATTCCTTATCGCGCTATTGGCCTATGTTGGTGTGAGTGTGTGTGGTTTTTCTCAAGGAGTTTTTTTTCCATTTTTTTTTCATATTAAACGGTACATTTCTTCCACGATTTCTCACTGACCACCAGAGTGACCATCAAGTTCGTGCGACGGTAAATGAATGAAACCGTTTGTTCGACCAGGCTTGAGGAGACGATTTTCGATAAGGGGCAAGGGATTGAAAAATTTCCCGCACGGATGGCAAACAAATGCAGACAGGTCGCCGAGAAAACAGGTCGCTCAAATAAACCACCAGATCGCCGTGGTTCGCACCGTCCCGAACTGGGGCTCAGTCCAGTGACCAACATTTCAGTTCCTCACACTCCGGCGAGCCGGTTCGATAACGCTTTGATGTGGTGGGATTTCTTATCGTGTGTTTGTTTATTGGTAGGTCAGTTTATTAATGATTTACGTGGCTGTACGAGAAAAAAAGAAGGAGTGAACACGAGCTCCTTCATTGCTGCAGGTACTTCTCTTTTTCCCTTCTGTCTCGAGATTGTGTTTTAGGCAAGACAAATGGGGTTGATTAAAAGTAAGCCTCGTGGACGGAAAAGAACAAGAGCACGACAAGAACTGGCTCCAGCGTATCCCTGGATTCCCGTTCCTTCAATCATTCATTGATTAGCGAGACGTTTGATAGCAAATCGCGAGCTCGTCATCGATACGTCACCGTCGCAAAAACATGTGACTCACGGCATGAAACAAAACGTAATACTCACTTATCGCTCATTTATCGCATGACTCGCCCAGCTCCCCGAAAAGGGGTTTGCCGGGTGCCGATTAGCTCTTATCACCGGAACTTGTAACGTCATCAACTGGACCCGAACCGCGATGGTGATTAGATTGTGTTTTGGCATTTGTTTTACTCTTCTTTTTTTGTTCTCTCCAAGCAAAAACCGCACGGTACATTGATGCCCATCTGTAGACAACCGTCTTATCGGAGCGCAGAGAATTCCGGTGTGGTCGCCGTCGCTTCCGGTGGCCGGAAGGGCACGAAACCGGTTTGACGTCACGTGAGAAGATTCACGGCGGGATTCCAGGTATCTTAAGCTACTCATCCTCGGCGCGGCATTCGATAAAGGTGGTTCGATAAAGGAAGGGCAAAGATTGAATGCAGCGGCTTGAAAGAGTCGGCGTAAGGGGCTTTCTTGCATTGATTGATTTTTACTATTTTGTTGTGTTCCTTATCATAAGCCTCATATGTAGGCGTGTGGACTGGACTTAGACAGTGCTGAGCACGCGTTGTTGTGTTGAGCACGTGTTGGTAGGTTTTTGTCAACGATTCACTCAATTCATTGCAATTGTCACTAAACTCAAACAAACTTAATTGAAGTTTGTTTGAGTTTAGTGACAAATTGTTTTGGTTTTCTAGTTAAAAATTCATTGGTTTACACATTGACATTGTTTAACACGTCAAAAAAAAAAATTAAAAATATCTGCATATATACTTTACTTCGATTTTACGTTTGATTTAAATTTTTAACTTTATATATGGACATTATTTAAAAAAAAAAAAACAAGATGTTTTTACCTTGGATATATGGATACCAATCCATATAAAATGAACACTGGACAAATGTATGAACCTTACCACACCTTGCCGTGACGTGGATTCGATTGCCACTATAACTGCATCATTTGTTGGACCTTCATCACTCGAAACTCCTTCAACGGACGACTCAGCGGAGTGGCAAAACAGGTTCGCTGTAGCTTGCCCTCGATGAATGAGTCCGATGAAGCCGATGGATAAATGAGGCCATTTCTTTTTCAAGGTTACCGCGAACGTGAATAATGCAACACGCGGAGAAGCAGATGGCCGGATGGAAGGAGAAACATGCGCTCACTTTCCCCTTTCTTCGCAGTTTTTGATTTTCTTCTTTCCCATCTTTTACACTTTCCTCGATCGTTCACTGAAGAGAGCTTTCTTCGTCGGATCCGTGCCGAGTGTGAGATACTCTGCTCACGACGGTGAACAGATCTGCTCACACGGAGGAGCACGATCGAGTACGCTACGGCATATCAGACAAGATTAGGTGGATCCACCTGGTCCAAGAGAGTCGTGCGGGACGTCGTTTCTTTTAGTTTTCTTTCTTGCCGCAGATTGTCGCGACGCGTGACACGCGCCGAAAGGGGAGGGGGAGAAACGAGCATCAGCATATTTTCACGCCGGATCTGGGTCAATCTTTATATAATTGTTATAACCTGTTGATTCGCACACAGACGCACCCTGCAAGATCTCGCGTCCAACGCGTCTCCGAGATGCGGGTGCGTATGTGTACGTTTTGGAAATTTTTAGCGCGAACCGCATTACGTGACTCAGATGCTGTTTATTTTGGTGCTGCCTGCCACCACCTGCTCCACCCTGCTTGCCAATGTGGAGGAGCTTTCGCGGGCATCTTAACAGCGAAGACACGAGCGGCGAGCACATTAAAAATCAATAAAGTATCATGGTCAATGTGTCACGTCCGTGGTGATCGTGCGGGAAGAGAAAAGGTGTACTTTAAGGCTGCTGCAGTTGGTCTTCTACGGATGCCCCTTTCGGGAGATGGAAAAGACAGGAAATTCCCATCGTAAGAAAACCAGATTTGATCCTTTTCGGAGCTGATTGAAGCATGAGAAAATTGATGGGTTAAATAGAGCTGATCCTTGTTTTAAGACATTGTTAAGTTTATTCAGCTTTAAAAAAAATCTGGAAAATCTTATGATGAAAAGATTACTATGTCTTTTATTTTAATTGTAAAAAATATTACACCGTAATTGAATTGCTTCCGAAGAGGCTCACATACACGGCACTTAGCCGGGAGACGCTAACACGACCTCATGCTGCCCAGCACTCCGACCCAGCTAAACCATGTTCAATCTGCAGCTAATGTTACGGCAACCCTACGGTACTCCAATTTAATAATGATTACCCACGAGAGCCCCACGCTATCAGATAAGTAGCAACGCGTGTCCGGAAGGAGGCACTTTTCTCCTGTCCCAGCCCTGTGGCCCGTGCACCGGTGTGGGTTTCGAGTACATTAAACAAATTATATCCGGCAAGGATTAGGGCCGGGTGTCAATTGGTTGCTGCGGGGGAAACGAGGAACACTCATTGCCATTTAATAGCGTTTGGGCGATTGATTTTCTTCGGTGGGAAAACACCTATCACCGGCTTAATTTTCTTTTTCCAGCAAGGAATAGTCTTCATTGGCGCTTTAACTTCTTTTTCTGTGGCATTGAAGGAGTGACCAAATGACATTTTAATGAGCCTCAATCTCATCTTGGCGGTGTTGAGGAGGAAAATGTGTCCATGGGAAAAGGATTTTTTGTTGTTAGAATATGTTTATCATAATGAATTGACGAATGTCACTGGTAAGGAAGTGAATTTGAGGGCTACTCACTCACGGGTTATCTCAATGATGGTAAAAAGTTGATATGGATTTTATAAACTAACATTGAATGTCACTAGTTTCTCATGTCTGCGCCATCCAACATGATTTCCGATTAAACTGCCGTGAAATGAAAGACAATTATTCATGATCGTTAGACTAAAACTATTTCAACTATTCGATTCTAGTTTCGATCCGTTCCATCGCCAAATAACCCCTATCTTACGAAACCTAATTGGGGGCCCGGGATTGATTTTATTTTCTTTCGGTTTGATTGTTTTCCCTACGCCGTACCTTTCACTCTTAATTGGTGGCCCGGAAAGCTAGTGGTGCCGTGATCACCCCATAGTCCAACGGCTTACCAAAGGAGTACACACGGGCACGATCGAACGCTGAATGCCGACTTTCGTCGATCACGTCGATCACGGGCAATCCAATTGTGGATAGCCGTTTGATTTGTTTGGATGCCAGATGTCATATCGAATCGAGCGCCGGGGCCCTTCAGGGAAAATCCGAAGCTATGCGAAGGGTCTGTCCTGTCAAAACATTATCGTGCGATTGTTTCAACCGCAGGAAGACGATCGCTTGATTGCGTCATCACATTGCGAACGAAAGGGACCAACGATGGAGGTGGCCAAAAGGCGTTGGATAGCGTTTTTTTCTCACCGTAAATACCTCAGGATTTATGATGCGCTTGATACCTTTGAACCGTCGTATGGTTTCTAACAAGTTTAATTAGTAATACTTCACATTGAAAACAGCTTATCTAGATATCTAGTATAAACTTGCACTTCTGTAAAAGGCATAAATACAAGCACTTTTAAGATGGCGTCAACCTTCATGGTCTACAAAGGATGAATGGCGTGAAAAACTCAGCAAATTTGAGGCGGACTTCATTGGCCGGCAGACCAGTGCATAGTTGGTTCTAGGCAAAATATCATCCAATGTCCGATGTAAGGCACGGCTAACCTGACGTGTCCTCTTAGCGATATTATCGTACGCTCACCGACCCGAGACCTTATCAAACGATCCGTCTATTCCCTCAATTGCAGATAAGTAGAAACGTGGCGCCGTTCAGAAGAGATGGTCATTCTTATCACGAAAAAGGCCTAACTTTGCTACTTTGTGTTTTTCATTCATGATGGCGCCGACGGCGCAGTTCCAATGCCCTGCAGCTCGATAACGCCTGCTGCAGAGGAACGGTTTCGAGCAAAACCGATCAAACGAAACACTGGAAACACACACTGTACATGCCGCATGCTATAGGACGACACCACGGAGAAGGAAGTTGATGCAATTCGACTGCAAACATTCGGCGCGTTTTAGAAAGCATGGGAAACCCCATCATTAAACCGGGTTCGTGCGAGGGACTTGCGTACGCTTCCCGAGCGGTTTCGAACGGGAAAGACTATTAAAAGTACACCGGGACGCTATCGGTATCGATCGGTGGCGTTTTATCGCCCGACAATTTGGAGATTTCACTTTCGTTTCAGTACGCAAAAGTAAAGGTAAAAGTTGAAAAAAGGTTACAAGACGCCGGGCGATCTTGCAACCCGGCTGGAAGAGGTTGCAAAGATAAAAGCAAACAAATTGTCACGAGAAATCCCATGGTGGTCCAAGGAAGGTTTCAGTGGCGTTAGGATATCGTAGCGCGAATGGATTTGATTAAGAAACCTTTGGCAAAGTGGTGTCCAATGCTGGGAAAATGGTTTAGAAAATGAAAGTAAACGCTTCCGAAATTAATGGTTGGCAAAAAGGGCGTTTAAGGGGTTAAGAAAGCAAGCGCCAAGATTTCATTTGTTACGCAAAACACCCGAAAAGGATACGACTTGCAATCGAATTTCTCACACTTGTTTTTCCTTTTTCCAAAATACTTAAATGATTATGTAATTTGTTCTTCAAGGTATTTTGATGCATTGCTACATCATTCCGGATTAGTTTAGAAAAAAAAACTCTGAGTTTTTTTTGTGATGCGATAAGTTCAAAATCATTCTGTAAAAGTTAGAGGAGATTGAAATTATCAAACCTTTTAACAATATACTTGTGTTGATGCATGATGTCAGAGAATTTGTCCCACGAACCTCTAAACCTCTAAAAATCACTTCATTATGGCCCACCCCACAAGCGTGCCCTTTTCACTTCCCCAAACAAACGGAAGTAAGAAACACAGGCACGAAGGTGTCCACAAGCATGTGTGCCCGTATTATGTGCGCGCATATATTGTCACCCCCCTGGTTGCCTATTGTGATGAAGTCGCTCGCCACACCACTACCACAGCATAATTACACTGCCCGGAACGGAAACTACTGGTCGACAATGTACAATTTCACTTTCAGTATCAATCGGCATGGTTCGGAATTTCATGTGTGGCGAATTGTTACCAACTTTTTTCCCTCATTTACATTTCCGTTCATCCCCGCCACAAATTGACAAGTTTTAAATTCCGCCGCGGTCGTTTGATCTCTTTATTTTAATATATTATTCTATGTTGTTAGTTTTTCTTATAGACCTAAAGGCCTGCAATGAGTAGGACCTCAAACGGGTTATTTTTGGAAGATTTTGGAGTTTAGAAACCTATGTCTTCTTGGATTACGTCTGTCTATTGTGCCGAATTTAACACCTCTTTGGTGATTTAAATAAATCTCTATTGTGTTTGGTTCTGTCTTTCTTCTAACGTATATTTTTTTATTTGTTTCTTCCTTCCCTCTTTTTCTCTTACTCTCCTTTTTTGCATCTCTTCTTTCGTTTGATTTTGGTTTGAAGTCATTTTTTGTTTCCATTTCCCACTACATTTGCAGCCGATCGCGTGGAAGCGACGCACGTTTTGCCGCGCGTGACACAATTTCGGTTGGCGCTTGATCGCGTTATTTTCCTCTGCCTTCCTTCCTTTTGGTCTCTCACCTTGCCTTGCCTTACGACCGTTGGCTTTTGCCGTAGAGTCTGGCGTGTTTGAAAAGTGAGAGTGATAGCGTCTCACGTCGCGCCGGTTGCCTCGGCTTCGTAGACAGCGCCGTCGTCACTGTAATGATGGTGTATGTTTGCGTTGGTGTCGGCATGATCTGTCAATCGTCTAAAAATTCCGGCACAATCGTTGTAGCTGACTAATCGCGACAGTGGCGGGTGGGCTTTGGGTTTAAGTTCATTAAGCTTAGGCTGAGTTCTTCCGGCTCGGACTGGCTGGCGTCGGGATAGATGCGATGGTCTGGAGGGGTGCGATTTCAAAACAGGAAATGAAAGTTTCTGGACTGTTCATTTAAAACACCCAAATCTCTACGAATTAATGCTTCGATGCACAATTTTAGTGGATTCAAGAAAGAAAAGTTCCACCAACTCACTGTTTAGATTAACACTAAGTGATCATGCGTTGTCCTTGTGTCCTTGCAAACGGTTGCATCTGCAATGATGTTGTTTTTATTAAGATGATTCTCATGTACCTCCACCCCACTTGAAACATCGTTCCCCGAAAGAATTTTCCGTCACCCGAGGGAAATCCGTCATCGCTGCTACCTTCAGCCGATATCACCGCGGTACTCGGTATTTAAGAGAATAATTATACGACCTGGTCCTTAAAAAAATACACTTACTCCCGTCGAAAACTGTCAACGAATCGTACGGCGATGGCGAATCAACCCCGAATGGCCATCGCATGAACGGTTTTTACGATGTGTACACATTAAATCATCAGCATTTTCCCGTCGTCGCCAACGCACATCGCACGGTGCGAAAAGAACAACATGCAATAAATTTCACTTCGCTCTCCGTACGTCAGCCTATCGGTTTAGCCGGTATTTTTCATCGGCAAAATGCAGTCTTTTCCGTAGTCTGCCACTCGGATTTGGCATGTTGCGTCTCCGTGTTTCGAGGCAGATCCTGACCATTTGCCCCAGCGCTGGCAGTGCGCCCGTCATATCGCCGTTCCTCGGTGGCGAGGGCGACATTGTGTCCCGACAAATTGCCGATCGTGGTACACCGGCGACATAATTGATCAACAAATTATTCTCTCACTTACGGAGATGCACGACTCTGCGTTCTTTCTAGATCACTTGGGGTTTGGCCTTTTCCTTTACAGATATTGCATTAATTCATGAGTTAACTGCACAAAAATTCACAGAAAAATCAATACCAAAATTTTGAAAATTGCTGTAATCGAAATTCTTTGATCTTGAAAAGCACATTAACGCCCTCAAACCTCAACACACGAAAATTCAAACATCAACGATTTCAAACATACAATTTCCACCAAAACAAATAACAGTGTAACATCTTTAGCGCCATCTGCATACAATCTGTATGTTAGCTGTTGCACACCAGATTTGAATTGTACGCAAAAGTTGTATGCAGCTTAGCGCTTGCACCCGATTTTGATGGGTCTTCTTTTAGGAACGATTTGGAACTGGGTGCATTTGCAATTGGATCGGACTTACGGGGCGTGGAACTGAAACGATAGCTCCAACTAAAAACGATACGTCCCCGTCTCAAAGGATGTGTCGCATATTTTTTCTCTGAACTTGAACCGTTTTATAGGTAAAATATTAGGTTTTTCTCAAAAATCCCGATATGAGAAAGGATTTTCTACAAAATTGTGTTGAGACGAAAACTGAGACATATTGTTTTGAGACCGGTATTGGTTCTTGATGGAACAGTAATTCAGATGTTATAATATTGCCCTGAAACCCATATAAACTGCACATAAAATAAATTTCAATTAAATTGGAACAAACCACCTGGTTCCTTATGAAGATTGTTATCCTTATGTCATTTTGCGTTGTTTTTTAACATTCTGAGTAGAATGTTATTTTAACCGTATCGCTATAGTTGCTAGTATGTAACCGTAAAAACTGTGTGTATTTATGACTGATTTGGTTATGTTGATTGCCCGTCCAATAAAACTCGAGAAATACAACTGTTACATACTAGGGAAAACATGTGGCATGTAAATTATCTCTAATGAATCTCTCCGGTGATTTCTTTTTCACCGTTATCTAATTAACCACAAAACTAGTTTGACTTATGTTTGTTTAACTGATTGAAACTCAACTTTTTATCGGACCTGTTTGTAAATGCACGTACGGTGCATTGTTGCATTTTGTAATGACCCCCACCGTACCCTTCCTGTACGTACTCGAGCTGATCGATCACCACCAAAAGCTGCACGGAATATCAATCACAAAAATCCGGAGGGAAATTAAAGGAATAAAGAGCGGACAAGAAGTGCATACACCGGAATGGAAGCTGCCCGTCCATCCATTTGCATACTTGATTGCGGGCAGAAAACCGGCTCGTTAACTAATTATACACAAAAACAACCAGGCGTCTCCATTGCCACGATGGCGGTGGATGTAAAAAATGGTGGAGTGAAGGGTTTTTGGGGGGTCGAAGTAAAAAATACTGTAATTGTCACAATTCTGATGAGCATTCGAGCAGGTAAAGGGGAGATATTTTGGACGCTACGGCAGTCAAACCAGCCGTCAAAAGTTGTAAAAGGTTATACAAAATCTACAGTGATTTTCTAGATGTAACTGCATCGCCTAGAAGACCCGATCGTATTTCACTGAAAGAAAACAGATCCATTTGCTGACATCAGGAGTCATTTGTTTTGTGGTGGCTGTTATGATTATCTACAACCCAATCTCTCCCACCACGCAGCACAGCACCCAATGAAGAACATGTAGCCCGAAGTAGTTGTGGAAATAGTTTCAGTCGGTGCGTCACTTTCCAAATCCGAACCGGAGCAATTTGCATTAATGCGCATACATTTGTGCCAGTGCGGGTTACCGTACACCAGCCCACTTCGTCCTCCCCCCGTCGCCCAACCACCCAACCCCATGGCGGCGAAACGAGCGTGAAATTATTCCAATTTTATGGTTGAATAAATAACTTTTCATGAACATGTTTTTCACCGGAAAAAGCTTGCTCACTTCACAAGGAACACAGTGTGTTCGCTTCTGGAAAGCAGAAGGAGCAGCAGCAGCAGCTTGTTTTGCTCTTGGTTAACCGAGACGCAATCCTTTGGTTTTTTTTTTTGTCAGCATTTGCTACCCCAAACCAAGAAGCTCCGGATGGGGCTGGAGGTCCTGAGAGGCTGGTCGTTTTCCCATGATGAATCCTTTTGCGCTTCCGGTGGGACGGTTCCCATGTCGTAAGCCCCGGGAGGAACTCCCCAGAAGGGACAAGTGCTCGTGGCCGATTCGGAGCATCGAAAGTGCGGAACATCCTTCGAACAGATCGTCTCAGCGTCTCAGCGCGTACCGGCGTTGGTAAGAGGATGGTCGGTTCCTCGGGCCCATTCGATAAGCTGCTCGTTTGGACCGCTATGTTACCATTCCGTTTGCCGGTGCCGTTTGCGCCCGCTGAAGCTGAAAGGCTGCCGATGACAGAAGTGTTCCAAAGTGTCCCTCCTGCCGAGCGAACCGCACACAAACCGTGCGACAAGACCACATTGCACGTTTCTCCGGAGAAGGGGGTTTGGGGTTTCACACTAGACCGAGCGCGCCGTCCCGGTCGGCCACGAAGTTTTCCACCCCGTTTACCAATTCGCAGCGCAATCCGTGCAAAATCCACTCGACTCGCGCGCTTTTGCAGCAGGCGGGAGCAACAAACCCAAAAAAAGGGAACCCCGAGTGTGCAAATGCAGTCACGGCTGCAGTAATGAATGCGAATTGAAGCTGTGCGAAGACGCGCCAGTTGCTTTGTGCAAGCCACGAACCTGGGAACGAGGAAAACTTGCCTTCGAAAAGCGTAACCGTTGGCAGAAATGCATCGAGTGGAAAGTTTTCCCTTTGATTGAATGGCTGTTGTTGAGCGAACAAATTGGTGCATATTTTTTGGTAATAAGAAGAGCTTTATCGAGCGCCTCATACTCAAATTCAATGTGCATTCTTTGTTGACGTTGAAGAACGTTCCATTTTAATATTGTGTTTTACTGTTGCGTATTTTTTATGCACTATTTCAACTTAAGAACTGGACAATAATACAAAAACTCCCGTTTCTCTTCCTTCAATAACCAACCTGATGAATATTCCCAGAAACCTTTTGCAAGAGTTGCTGATGTTTATCTGTAAGTTAAACCCAAATAATCTTACGGAAGAAGCATGCCGTCAATTGAAAGTATGTGACTTTTTCTGTGCAAAGAATGCGCCTTCAAAATCCAGACCCGTCGTTTGGTTTTTCCATTTAAAGGCTGTTAGACAAGTTGAACAGATTTATTTCCTTTACCGGGATTTTTTTTTCTTCGTTAAAAGACTTCTTGAGCACAGAAAAAAAACCGCCACAGCTTTGCATGCAGCACAGGCATTGGTTTTCGTGTAAAGTAAATATAAATTTTCTAAATTTTTAGCATAAAAGTGAATTATTTATTTGTTCACTCTCATTCCCGTGCCGATGCTGAATGGTTCGGGCAAGAATTTTCCACCGTCTTTCTGTTTACTTTGCTGGCGGGTTTCTTTCCTTCCTTCCTTGTTTTCCCCCTCGCTGTTGAGACTTTTCCAATCTTTTCCAGCCCTCGTCGCCGTGGGCACCTTTTTCGCGTCTTTTCTGTTCTGAGATTTTACGCTGTGGCGTGAACATGTTTTCCACCGACACTTGAAATCGGACGCCACGGTGGGAAGTGACTCGATTCCATTTTCCACTTCGGCACCGCTCGGAATCGATGTGTGTGCGAAAAGTTTACCGGTAGAAGTCGGACGGGGATGCAAACCGCAACACACCAGCGTTATGGAAGGAAAAGAGAAACAAGAACGAAAGAGCACGAGAGAGAGAGGGAGAGAGAAAGAGAGATACCGGAGCTATCCGGAACAAGCGATCGTCGAGCTGGAAAACCCTCGCCAGACCATATTGACAGTGGGCATCTTCTTATGTGGATCTCTGGTGGGTTTGATGTCGTGCTCCTTCTTACGCCTTTTTCTCTGCGTTTACTCTCTCCCCTTCCCTCCCCCCAACCCCCTTGGCCCTCCTATCGAGTCGTCTTGAGCGGAATCTTAAGCCCATTTGAAATTCTGTGGTTATTTCGGTAAATATTTGTTATGATGAGTTGAAAATGTGCACCAAGACGGAGCAGTGATTGCCACTGCCTTGCGGGTTGATAATGATGACGATGATGCTAGGGAAGATGAAGGTTGTGGTGGTTCTGCCCGAATTACTCGGAGTACCACGGAGCATACTGATTCCATAGAGAAGGGGGTTTTTCAGGCAACAAAGTGCTTGTGGAAGCTGTTTATTGACAAATTTCAACAGCACGCAAATCAATAAAGCTGGAAGGATAATGTTCCGTGAATGATTTCATGCACTTAGGTCCAGGATTAGTAAGTAGCAGATCGAAATTCTTGCAAGATTCGATTTGTCATTTTAGACAGAATTTAAAATTGAGTTCCGTAAAAGATTTTAGTTATTAATGTTCACACAGAAATTAAAATGATGTCCAAATGCTTATGCTTATAAGAGATTAAACTATATTCAAGCGTTGTAAGTACAAATTCATTCAGTTTATAAACAGCGTTCAATTTTAGGGAAGTTCTAAATAACAAACGTTTCTCTCAATGTCTGGACTATGTTTTTGTGTGCAACTGTCACAAGAAAATAGGCGCTTAAGACGCACCGGATGGCGTAAGATTATCCGCAAAGGCATCCGGCAGTCGCACAATCGTAACTGGCAACTGTATCTGGCATAAACAAATAATTCAATCCCATCGTTCCCCTTTCCTTCGCCTTTCGCATCCCGCGAATGTGTCGATGGTGTTTTTCAACCCAGCGCAACCGTAAAGATGGTGCTCTTAACCATCGGCGGGACAGATCGAATGCTCGTCTTGTCGTACATTGTCTTCCCTTTGCGCTGGGTTGCTCTCGTCGGGCGATGGTTGTTTGCGAATCGTTTGTCACAAACGATTAAGAATTACGCTTCCAGAGCCACCGAACGGGCCAATCCAACGAGAGAGAACAAAAAAAACAGATCGTTGAACGGTGAAAAGGATAAATGAAATCACGTGGAATGTGGCGCCGGAAACCGTTGCGCTTCGCTCGAGGGCAATAAATGGATAGGCCTGTTTTTTGTATGCTTCCGTTCAATAAATGCCAGAAGCAGAACCTCAGGGGAACTGCGGCCCCCCCGGTGGAGAATCGAACTGGAAGCAGGACGCCCCGTCAGCATTTGACACTGAGCCATGCTAAATTTGTTAATCGCACACTTCTAAAGGCCAAATGTATTAAATCGGTGAGATGGAAATACGCTGTGAAAGTTTTTTTCGTCTTCATTTCCTGATGTTTTCCGTGTGCAATGTTTTATCTTTCATCGCTTATTGCTTGTCTGTTTGGAAGGATAGAGCAGTTCTTTTTTTTTAAATCCTTAAAACGATGGCACGATGTTTAGATTTAATTTCCAATGACATACGCCACTGGAAAATGGTGGACAGAGGGCTAACAAACCATTGCATATTGTATGTGTTACTGACCGTCCTGAAATAAAATGAAATTCTTTATTTCTTCGTCCCATCACTCAGCGCCCCCTGGTGGTGTGAAGCGATACGACTCCCTTTCTCAACCATCAACCGAGAAGAAAGTGGAACTGAAGGCCTTGATTTCTTGATCCGTACATATATCCTTGCCACCCAACCAAAGCTGAGGAGTGTCATTTTAAATTAATTCCCATTGAACGATTTCGGGCAATTTTCCCTCGGCCCGCTGAAGGAAAATCCCCATTAAGCGATGGTGTATCACTTTCCCCCGACAGGAAAGCCTCACACACTCCTTTGCACACGGTTGTGTGCGTTTGCTCGGCAAGGCACTACAGCAGCTTGCCTTGTTAATTAAATTTTTCTGCATGTTTGTTGACCATTTAACCATTTAATCGGCCACCATTTAAGCTGCGGAAACCGTAGTAATTGAAAGAATGAACCCGCGTTTTCGCGTTTGCATACATCGGCGCAGTGTGTCAGCATTCGCGTCGGGGCATGTGTATATGTGTGCTTTTGCGTTTGTGTTCAGGCTTGTAATTGCTTTCTGGTTAGTGATGCAAATTAAACACCGTCTCGGTCCGCGCTGTTTGCATTGATTTCGAAGCGATCAATCCGGAAATAATTTCACCGCAGTTTCCCCGCTTTCCCATCCAGCCCCGTCCCTGTTTGTTCGCAATCGTAATGACACCTTCGATGGCCCGATGTTTTATTCCCCGGCCTGGATGAGCGTCATGATGAGGGAAAAGGCGTCCGTGACAATTGGGGTGGATGGTCAATTCTTCCAGCGGCTCCAGCGGATTTTACTGACAATGCGAAAGAATGGAAACAATTTTAATGGCAATATTTCACGTTTGACAATAAATAAATGCGTAACAGGGTTGCGAAAAAAGCCACCAGGAGGTGGGGGTGTTATAAAATAAAAGAGAAGAGCAACAAAAAAAAAGGACCAGAATACCCTAGACATTTGCCCGCGGTAAAAGTGGAATTAAAAGTTTACGCAAAAGCGAAATAAAACACGAGTTGAGATACATGCCATGATTCATACAAGCGGCAATGACAGTCGGGATGCACATCCTGTCCGTGCCGGCACGATGAGCCATTATGCTCGTGGACATTTTCGATTACGTTTAACCTACATTTCGATCGGGAACTACAACATTTTAATTTTTTCTACCAAACCAAACCTACCATGCATGAATCCCTCAATCCCTTGAAAGGTCTGTAACTTTGGAGCGCGTTGAGCTTCATTTAAGTTTAAAATAAGTAAAATGGCCAATTCTTAAGCATTGGCAGAAAGCCTCAAGAGTCGACGTTCTCAGCCATAAATCGATACAAACATGAAGCTAAAGGGACTGAAACCAAAAAAGAAAGGTTAGAGCTGCACGCCGACAAAAAGAGATTTGAACTCTCCGCTACAAAAAGATAAGATCGACGATAAAAGAATTTCCCAGCACTGGGTAAACCGGTCCAGCTCGAGAGGAAATATAAATTGGTTATATGCTATTTTCGGTTTTCTTTCCGAACGGAATTCGACATTGACAAGAGACACGGCTCCGGATGTGTCAAAAGCACGAAAACCACGGATGAGCTCCTGCTATAAGGCGCCATCTTTCGGTACAGTATAACAAGTTTACGATTGTGTTTTGCCAGCGTTGAACTTTCGTAGGGGGGTTTTGTTGTTGTTGTTGGATTAGATTTCCACCCAGTCTGCACATGTCATGTTACAAATAATTTAATAAATACAAATAGATTGCCGGTTAGAATCATAAGACTCTGGTTCTTCAAGCCACGAGTTGATGCCCTCCCGGGTTAAAATATTAATGCTGTATTTTCCGATTCGGAAGAAAAAGAAGGATGAATAGGAAAAAGAAACAGATACTTTCTTTGTTGGGAGTATTGCATGATTTTCAACGTTCCGTTGATTTCTTATGATTTATTGCACATGCAGGCTGCATCGTTTTCATTAAAAAGAATTTTCGCTGTTCTTTCCAAATTGTTTTTAATTTACAGTGTGCTTGAGCTGGTTTTATCCATGGGATTTTTAATTTATGATGATGTTTATTAAATCAACTATAACTTTGTTTTTTTTTGTTCCTTTTTTATGGTTGCTTACTTACTTGTCGAGTAAGACGCACACTTGTAAGACATTTTGTTTCTTCGCCAGAAGCTGAAATTAAAAGGGCCCCAACACTGGCCCAAGCCCATCAACGGACGCTGGCTGCGCGTTGAGTGAGAAATGGTTTGCAATAGTGAAATTAAATTTCAATTTAATTAGGTTTGCTCACTGCGCTGCATTGCTCTGCATCTGCAATCCGATTGCTTCTTCAACCTTCAACCATGCGTTTCACCGAGGGGAATTATGTTTTTTTTGGGATGCTGTTGTTTCGTCGTTTGTTTTACAGGTTTTTTCAATGGATAGGATAAGCGTAAACGCGTTTAGCCGATGTGCAAAAATGGGCTATCAAAGTTGAAACCTGAACAAGCCATGTGTGAACCCATCAAGCCAAATGTCGTATTCATCAGCATAAACACACAATCGAACACCAGATATTTAAACCTCATTAACATAAAAGTCAGATTCGAGGCCGGTTTGTTTTGGTTTTCATAGATGCAAATTGTGTACACATACATATATATTCAACCATTTGAGCTTCAGTAGTAATCAAACATTATTCAATTTCCATAACAGTTATGAAATAATAATTGATTAATCTATTGATGCACAGCGTGGACGTTAAATATGTGTAAACAGTAACTTTTTTTTTAAATGCTTGAATATATATGTATGTGTACACAATTCGCATCTATGAAAACCAAAACAAACCGGCCTCGAATCTGACTTTTATGTTAATGAGGTTTAAATATCTGGTGTTCGATTGTGTGTTTATGCTGATGAATACGACATTTGGCTTGATGGGTTCAAACATGGCTTGTTCAGGTTTCAACTTTGATAGCCCATTTTTGCACATCGGCTAAACGCGTTTACGCTTATCCTATCCATTGAAAAAACCTGTATGTTCATTCATTCCTTGTGCAGCCACTTTCGCTCAGTTTTGGTGCTCACTGACTCAAAACAAACCGCGTCTCCTCTATTTACTTTCTTCATTTGGTTAAAACTTTTCTTCAACCCATGCGCTCTGCTCTGCTGGAAGAATTCGCGCCGCCCGTCTTCGTGATGATCGGCAACGTTCTCATTTTCCTCCATTGTCGGACGGCACCTTTCTTCCTGAATTGTAAAAAAAAAAAAACAGGCAAACGACGGTGGACGGATGCGAGCCGGTTGGGGTGTTTCCTGGCTTTTCGTGCCTCGTCCGCCGTGGCGTTTGAAATTGCATCAGATTTTTTATTTACCTTCGTGCGGCGGCTAACTTCAGAGTGCGTTTTGTTTCGTTTGTTACTTCCTTTGAGTGAAGATTGCAAAACGAATTATTCTCAGCGTTTTCCCATCTCCCGAGGGGGAGTCATGGAGTGTCTACTGAAGTGGTTTTACCTTTTCTTTTTTTTTAACTCTACAAGGGGGGTATCCTCACTGCCCCGGGAGAAACATCATGAAATTGAAACTGTCCGCACCGAAAATGGAACGGTGCCTTCGGTGGGGTGTAAGCGGCGACTTGGAGTGCTACAAAAACTATACCCCGGATAGCCACTACTGTCCAGTCCAGAAAATCCATCAAGTCAATCGGACAAGAGGATGAAAAACATACAAAACCGGGAGCGGCAGCGAAGCAAACGAAGCAACGGCAAGGAAGATAAACTTTCGAAACCGGAGTCCTCATCATGTCCATCATCCTTGTTCTTAAAGTGTCTTTAAAAAAAAGGGGAAGGAAGAGCAAAGGAACGAAAGAAAGCGAGAAGAAAATAATGGCCTCAGGCACACCGACACATCCGAAGGTTTGGCTGACGGCGACGCTTCGAACGATGCTGCTGATGATGATGATGATGGTGGCGATGGTGATGCTGACATTTCTACGAGGAGCACACGCCCGGACAGTGGCGCAACTACCGGGCGGCATCCATAACGTGCCCGAGCTACGGGTGAACATTATGAAACACAAAACATAATTAGCTGAAATTAAATTTAGCTCGCTGCAAACAATGCGCGAACTGGAGCGGAGCCGGGCCGGAGTCATTTTTCAGCGCGCCGTCATCTTCGATGCACTTTTCAATAAATCTATCCCAGGATTTCTCCCCCAGGCTGCGATATGGGGCGACGGTCCTTCCGACGGAGCACAACAACACGAATATAGGCCAGACATCTCCAGCTTGGTGACGGGAGATTCACGGCAGGCATTCCATTTTCCGGAACAGAGATAGAGTTGTTGAGCTCGACGTAATTATGACTCTCTTAACCATAACTTTGCAGAGAAAGAGGATGGATTTGTTCCGATAATTGAAGCCACCGAGCGTTGACGAGCGAAATGAGCGTTCGTTATTTTGTCCGCAGTTTTTTTGCTACAAATTTCCGCTAATTAGTGTTTCGAGTGATTAGTGACAATAATGACAAAGTTGGAATCCTATTCGATACACTGTTGCAAATACCATTATAATGTTGTACCGAAAGAAACGTTCCACTGATACTGTAATGGAACTTCCGATATTGCTATCATGGTTTTGATGCATTGTGATGTTATTTTGCAGAGAAAAGAAAACGAAGATACGGTTGAAGCCTAAGAACTCAAGAAATCTATAACAAAGCGAGTTAGTAGATTAGTTGCAGTTGTTTGGCAACGGCATAAAAATAGATGCCAAATTGAGGCTTCTCCATTCCAGAGAACGCTGTTTTCCTAAACACTCGGATTTTATTCCTGACTTTTTGAAATACAACAAGTGATGAAAAGGTGTTCCTAAATAATTCGACAAATCAAACTATGATCAAATATCATTCCAAAGAAAGCAGTATACAGAGTACTCAAGCTTCAGTTTAAATCCAGTAAAAGAAAATCCAAGTATTTCGATATGGAGTGTCTCCATTATTTGTCTATTTCGGTGGTTCGGTAATAATTATCCTGAACATACTGAAGATGCACCTGATAACCTATCTTTCCTCGTTTTCCGCAAGTTGGTTAGTTTTTTTCTCCCCTGACCACTGATTTATTAGCTCATCTTATTCTGCCTCCACATCGTACAAAACATACAGAACACATCTAGCGCCTAGTTTCACAGGCTCATGAATACTGTATTTATGCAGCTGCAACCTCTTCAACAGTGCACTCGGTTCCCTAGTTCATACTCGGCGCAGATTTGCCGTTTTTCTCGCTCCTTGCAACAGCTGCACCGTGGATCCGCTTTTCCCGGTTGCTCGTAACTGACTTGCAATGTAAAACAAAACGCGAATTGTGCCCCTTTCTGCCTCTGCTACATCCTGTTCTCCGGGAAGGGTCGAAAATAAAAACAATTCCTCCCTCATGTCGGTTACCTTCTTGCTGCCAGCGTCGCTTAGTACATCATAATCGCTCGGTGTCGTCTCTTGAGCGCCGGTGTTGGAGTTGCTGGAGGTACAAGAAATAAATGTTAGTTAACTTGCAGACAAACGGTCCCGAACATGCACTTCAATCTTGCCTCACCCTTGCCAAGGACATGGCTGTAGCTGTTTTAACATTTTCTTACAACTGTGGGCCATTTTGCCCGATCGTCAGCTGACGCCTTGTTCGAAGTCGAGCGTTCTTTAGTACGTCTCCGGTTGTTGTCTGTTTTAGCTGTACCATCGTTCCGAGAAAACTCCCACCTCTTCTCTGCCGATGGTCTTTTGTCCGTGCCTTTGTTTTGCACTGGCAGCAGCTGCATTTACAAGCGTTGCAATTGCACTTGCAGAAAACATCGCAGTCGAGTGGGATGCAAAATTCCTTTGCGGAAGAAGAAAAAGAAAGAAAGTTTATTCCTTTTTTGTTTTGTTTTTTTTTTGCCACGTCGATTTCGACTCACTCAACACATTCAACTCCATCCTACGCCGTTCCTTTCGAATTGCGCCGGGTTCGATTTCGATTCTGTTGTTTTAACAAGCATTAACTATTCATCGGAAGCATTACGGAGGGAAGCGAGGCTTTTGTTGTATTTTTATGCTTTCCCAATGCACACTGTTCTGCTTAAGCAAATAAGAATTCAAATCAGGCTTGGTTCGTTATCACTTGCAGTTCCTTGCCTGTTTTATTGCTTCAGACGAATTGCACAGGAAACAACAGTGAAATAAACAACCCATCGAAGGGGGAGCTTTTTGTAGCTCGCGAATGAAAGAGTTAGGGTAACATTAAATTCTCTAGAATTTTAAATAAAATGCCAGGAGAAAAACGTCCATAAACGTCCAACTAAAGAAAATACATGTAAAGATACTTTATTGTTTGAATATAAAAGGTATTTTACATTGAAGGTTACATATTTGGCTATACATTTTGCTTGCCGTAAGTTTTAACATCTTTTTCGTAACTTAATTCGTGATAGAAAATAGTTTTCCAGCCAACCAATGATAAGCGTTTGTGCGTTGACACCGTACTCCTTGGAAGCGAATACCCTCACGAATCCCTGATCTAATTTTCTTCCATCAATTTCCCATCATGCCGAACGATTTATTTTTCGGTACATTTGCGTATGACATTCCATTTGGCAAACCACTTGGGAATTTAGGTCACCTCCTGCTCGTCCTCCCGCTTTCAAACGAGTGTTTTTCGAGTGAATAGGTGATAGATTTTTCTTCTTTCGAAACTTCATCCAAACCACGGTCACTTACCGGTCGGGTGTATGATTGCCGAGACTGGACCCTTCTTTGTCGGATCCCTGGACACTAGCAACATCGAACCAGTCGCCGTAGTGTCATCTTGGGATAAAACCGACGCCGGTGTTGCTGCAAAGTTGTCCACTCGAAAAATGGCTATGGAAAATCGATCGTTCGGACCGAAAGGCGTGTTCCAGCCGGGCGTCCACTTCTTGCGAGCGCCATCAGGTCAGTTTGATAGCTCACCCAAAGTTTGTGGTGTGTGAAAGTTTGACTGGGAAAGATGCGTGGGTAGATATCATACCGGTGGTTAGGCAGAGAAGCAGTCGATGGGGTCGGACCTCTCGACGAAAGTGTTGATTGCAATTGATACTGAAGATCTATGTTGGCTGGTGGAACACGCTCTGATAGCACGGCGATCAACATCACAATCTTATTTATCTTTGAGAGAGCAAATATTACCGTGATTTAAATACTACCCTATCATCTGCTGGTGACCTGCTTGCAATCAATTTTTCTATTTAACGCTTATCACAACGAAAATTTGATCCTGACTGATCTGCTCAAGTAGATTTAGTTTCTCAGCAACATCCGAAGCATAAAATTGGGGAAAGTGCGTCCGAATGAAATGTAAATCGCTTCAAAAAATCGGCTGCCTGGTGTGATTTATGGTCAACTTTCCAAACTACTGTCAAATGCGATTTGGGAGGCAAAATCGATTAGGTTTGCCGGTTACCCGTAACTTGTAGGCAAATTCGATAAGTGTTCCCCCCGGAAATGTATCAATTCATTTTATGGTCAAGTATGACGAGGTGAAGGTTCACCCTAAAAACCCACCTTTAAAATATTCCAGGGTACAGAAACATCAATTGCACGTTCACCATGATTCGTACGGACTTATCACACTTCCATGGCAGAAAAAGCATAAATTATAACTTATTTCGTAAGACGATTCCATTTCAATTGGTTTTTTAAAGTCATACGTATACAAGAATTTTTTTAAACATACACAAATGCTTTTGGTTTTACATGTACAACAAGTTGCACCAAAAATTGTTTCGCATTGCCATTATTGATTTTTTTTACCACCTTTGTTTTCCTCATCTTTAGCGTTTGGCTGATTATTTTCTTTAGATTTGCTTCTTTTTGTTTTAAAAACCTCCTTAAAATCTGGTTCTATGGTACGGCGGCTTACGTTGAACTGATCATCGAATACACCATTAAGACCCATGTTGTAGTAATCGATCCACTCTTGGCGGTTAGCTGATTCAATTGAGGTTACTGTTGCTTCTATCTCATTTTCCGTTGGGACTTTTGAAAATCTTCGCAGACTTTTGATCAGTGATTCCAGGATGTTCCCTACGTTATCCAAATTGATGTTTCGATTGCCTGCCTGAATAAATGTTCTCAAATAATCATCGAGTGCTCTGCCTACACTTCCACTCTCATTAAAGGCTTTGTAAACAAAATCAGTTTGTCCGACCATATTCTTCAGAATGGTTTCAATTTCTACGATACGTCTGTTTATTTGCTCCTGGGTCTCCATTGGATGAACTTGCCTCAATCTTTCCCTGATTGTTTTAAAGTCAAAGTCGGTTATGGGAAAGACGTGCGCAGCGTGTACCCATTCCAACTTGTCCACCTTTGTTGCACGTAAATCCTTGTACACACTGTTACCAAACATGCATATATCGTTCACAGCTACCCCTAGTTCTTTGCATAGCTTCATCAATCGACCGTAGCCGTAAAAAAGCATGCGGCATCTAGCCAGTAGGTGTTGTCTCGGATAAAATCCGTTTTCTCCAGGACTTTGCAAACGCCCAATTTTGTCAAGCTTAAGCCGTATGATAAATTTCTCTTCCTCCGGAGCTCTGGGAGGCCTAGCTGGAGCCTCCGGGTAGAGTGGAATTTCAAGCCACGCTGTTATAACCTTGCGTCGTTTGACAGTATCGCCTTTCTCAGGAGCTTCATTCTCTTTGTCGATTTCTTCGATTTCCGCTTCCTTGTCCTTCTCATGCTGATTTTTCCTGCCATCTCCCTTCCTATCTTTGTCACCGTCATCACCGGCACCGTCGCCGCCATCTTCTCTAGCATTTTCAGTTCCACTTTGATTGCTGCTCCTGCTGCCATCTCCATTGGCATTGCCACTGCCGCTGTTGTTTGTTGCTTGGCCACTGGCTTGGTTATTTCCTCCGCCACTGTTGTTGCTAGCTGAGGAACTGCATTTCACAACAGCTTGCTTCACAACAGTTGCTGGACGCGCTGGAGCAACTCTGACTTTGGTCTGTGAAGCTGAACTGTTGCTGGGCGAGGAAAAGCTGTCCACAAGAGCTGCAATGCCGAACCCAACACCAAAAACTGCAGCTCCTATTCCTGTCACGATTGCAGCTCCTGTCAACACTGGAGCAAGTGGGACTGCCGCTACTGTAGCAGCAATTCCGGATAAGATCTCTGTCACCAGAACGACCTCTTCTACCACCACAACTGTTGTCACCACAACCGTCGACATGTCGTGAATCTGAAAACTATAGTAAACCGTTATTAATAAACTAGCAGCCTAGTCTAAGTTGTGCTTAAAACCGCCAACACATGCTCAATTTAATAGCAAATTGTAAGAAAGAAGTGCAATAAGATTTGTGTAGCATGATCTACAAACAAATTAAGCAACCATCACGGTATGGCACGCTCAAATGGGTTTGTTCCAATTGATTGTTTTTTTTTAATTGTTCAAAAAACGAATAATTTCCACTGGATCGCTTGTCTACTGTAGCTGCCTGGCAAAAGTTGCTTGAACTATTTTGCTACTGTATTTTTACAGAATGAATTTTTATGCACAACCATCTCGGGGTGATTCAGTTTCACTGCGCAATCCGCCTGTTTCGAGCATTCCTGTTCGTATCTGGATATTGAAAATTTATGTGAACGGCGATAGGCCGAAGAAACAAACCAAGATAGCGCGTTCACGCTGAAAACATCGTGAGAGGCGATGGGAGGGAAAGGCAACTAAATTTGATTCTTAACATATCACGCACACTTCCAGTGATTGACTTGCATGCACACCTATGTTACACCAGATTCCGCCCTCTTTCTTCTTTCATTAAGATGAATCATCACGTTAGCAAAAGCCTCCAGTAATTCTGGACTGTAACTTTTCTTGAGCAGACGAAACAACGTGATTGGATGATAATTTCATGTATTGATGCGTTTCGTACGCGTGGAATGAGTGAGTAAATGTGTTCGCATGCCTTAAATTATTATTTCACCTTTCTTTCAACTTGACGTAGAATAAACACAAGTTTTTCACTGCTTTAACTTGGGATATGTGCTACACTTTAACTCGATTCCGGAAGGCTGCCAATAAAATGCTTTAAATGCGCCCCAACAGTACGTCGTTTGTCTGTTATTGCTCAAGTGCTCTTCACAGCCGCCGGCGCATGACTAACTAGGCCTGCGCTCTGATATAGAACTTGAACCGTCGCGAAATCGCACGTCCGTAAGCGCAAAAGATTGCGTCATCCCCTTTTGGACAATGGGAAAAAAAGAAAAAAGGTCACAGAATAGTTTTTGTAAAATTATTTTTGAAATATTACTTGGATAAAAGTTGCTCATTATTGACTGACACAAAGACATTAGAATAATTAAGCAATTTCAAAAATGGCATTTTTGAATGAAAGTTGTTGCAAGACTAGTTCACTGAAACATATTTCCATTCCCTCCAATTTACTTGTAATTTAAGGAAAATTGTAATCTGCTTATTTCGTGCAAGATAAGTATATTTTTTACATTAGCATTCTCCAATTTATCAATAAACACAAATTGAATTGACATGAATCTACAGTTAGAATAAAAGTATTTCAAATTACAAAAAACCAGAATTTAAATAAAAAAAAAAACATAAGACCGTACAACTTGACCAACAGGAAACACCAAAATGGTTCCCATAGTGATGGGGTGACTTTACGTACCACAACTACTAGCTCAGCGCATGGCTGAGTATATGTTTGTTTCTACACAGTGCTGTTCGAAATAAAAGACGAATAAAAATATTCCATCATATAACCATGATTGGTAGCTAAAAGAAGTTTTACTGTTTCATATTTTTCACTCTAGTAATATAAACTGGTACAAAGAGTCAAAACCATGGTACCGTTTTATATTCATCAGACGATGCATGTTACATTTGGTTGGTTTTTATCGATATTTCGATAAGGGTTCAATATGACCGAGCAAGCAAACTTGCCAAAAGGCTGTACGTCACTGTGGATGCGATGTTTAAAATTTACAACCTTCTGAATGGCCGAAAGAAAGGGTTGTTCAGAAGAAAACAAAGCAGCAATAAAATGTCTTAATCTGCGATGCAAAAAAACCGTACTGAATTATCAAAATTGCTTAGGTTTTATCAAATCTATTAAGTAGGTGATTGATTGGCTTGATCACCAGGAACATTGGAGTGTGAACAACGCTTTGGTCAACGAAATCGTTTTAGAGGATTTTGGAGGACACGTTGCAAATTTTTCTTAAGAAGGCTACCCCATTACGTCGCCATCGGTGTTTGCGTTTCGCATCTAGTGGAATTGATCACTAATCTTTCCTCCCGAAAACCACCAGAGCACGTGCGGTTTGATGACTTTTTTCTTAAGCATGTCCTTTCGATTTGCGAACTTATTACAGCACACTGCGAAGGAAGAGCCTTTTTAAAGATGGGCAAAAGATACTGCTGCTCATTCACAGCACGAACAGAAAACTTTGTCAGCGACAGTGAAACCAATCTGGAATCTTTGGACCAGCGGATTTCGTGCAGTGCAAAGATTTCGTTCAAATCCTTTTCGTCGTAGTTCATTTTTGTCTCCTTTCGTTTGCTGTGTAAGTTTCCTCGCGAGACGACGGGAATTGAGTGGAAGAATTTCTTGTCGAAGGTTCGGAGAGCCAAAAGAAGCAATGAAAGAAAATCTTCGCTAGTTGGATTTGCACCGAACTACGTCTTCTTTTGAGCTGCAAGAAGGCTAGCTTTAAGTTTTCCGACGGCGGTTAGTGTTAATTTTTATGCCGTCTCATGCTAAAACCCAAGCTCCGCGCTGATCCTCATCAGATTTGGCATCCGAAAAAGGAAAGATGCCGCTGCTGTTGCCATGTGGGGCGAAAGTTTTGCCCCGTGGTCGGGATTTTCATCCACCGCTGTTCGACGTTTGCTCCGAAAGGCTCACCGTGCACATTTGAGAGGTGTGAAAACTATCAACATTATCCCAATGGTGATACTCGCAATGGCCCAGAAACGACGCATAGCACATAGCAGCGGGCTTATGCTATTTGGCAGCATGAACTTTGGCACTGAAACAATAAGTACACAAGCTCTGGGAAAGTTTTCTCCCCACTCATCCCTGTAGGTGGAGTGGGGGGAGTGTGTCCGGGATGGATAGATTACAAACTTTTATTATAACATTTATTTTTATGACTGTTATGGCCCGTGTTTAACTTTTTGCTCACCATCGGTAAGCTTTCTTCCATGCCAACGATCATTCTGGATTCATTCTATTTGTACATTCATGTAAAAACACGAAAAGAATTCTTTTTTTTTTAACCATGGAAAGCTACACAAAACGTTTTATTTTTGTGTAGTTCTGTTTCCGCATGACCAAAGTGGACTGGGTATTTCTTACACTTTTTTCCTTTCTATGCAAACTTAAGAGTACGATCTTGACTTGGACCGTTTTTTACTCAGCGTTTCTTTTATTTTCATCCTGGAAATGGATACATAACAACACTTTCATAATTTGGATTGGATTGATACGATTATCTATTTTATTTACATGTTTCTTCTTGCGTCTATTACGAGTAAAAATCTGCCGGTGTTTCAAAGTGTCCTTCATTTCCGTCCAGAAGCTTTTTCTCATTTCACACACACATTGAACCCATTTGATGTTCGTTCGCGAAGGCAGTTAACTAGCTCCCCCCTTTTTTTTGGCCCATTTCCAAAGATTTGCTATAAAAATGTGCCAAAGCAGATTTTCCCGAGCACGAACCGCGGGCATGATACAGAATATATGTGGCGACATTCTGTGCCCAGTTTTCGGAGAACAAACGTTCCAAATTGGACAAGATGAGAGTGTGTGAGTGAAACAAAAAAAAGCGATGGCTGCAAGGCGGTGATGATATCTTAAGTGGAGGAAATTCTGTATCCCCTTACCCGAGGAACGGAAAGAAACGAGCTGAAACTATCTTGCAGGACGCCGTTTGCAGCTGATATGGAAACCCCGAGCGGAAACGGGAATCGGAAAACCGTACACCACCGTAGAAGTCCACCCTATTTCCATATAAAATAGTTAGTTTGGTGGGTAGGCAGAGCTTCATCTCTCTGCGATGGATATTTTACTATCAGCCAAACCAATCGGAGCCAATGTTGGATGGTATGATAAAAATCTAATTTAAAACCGCCAGAGAAACGGCATGTAAAAAGATCGTTTTCGCAAGCTCTGAAACGGGAAATTGATTCAAGTTTATAGGTGCAGGATGGCTGCGACCCGTTGAGAGATAGTGTAAGGTTTGTGAAAATTGTTTGTGGCACAAAAGTGACATTTAAAATTTGGAAAGTTCAGAAAACGAAATTTTGGAAAGTTGAACTATTAGTGAAATTGCAAATTTCACAGTTTTTTCACTGGCATATTAGAATTGCTTCTCGAACTGTAGTTCCATTCCATCCAGCATCACAACTATTTCAATCAAACTTTTAATCGAGTGATAATTGTTTCGCGCATTTTGCTGTGGAGGGAAAGCACCACGGAACGGTTTCAATTATCGGTGAAAATATTTCAATAAGTATTTTTCCGAAATTTTTCCACTCGCTTAAATCATTTCCTAATTATCCTGAACGGAAAAAGTGTGCGCTGAATGGAACCGAACGAAAGCTCGCCATCGGGAGTATCGGTGAGGCAAAGTTTAACAATTACGTCTGCTAACTTCCCCCCCAACATCATAATTATCAGCAACAACAGTGGCAAGCAGCATCGCCGGCGTCATCAGTGAGAAAGTTCGCTGATTATAATCTCTCCAGCACACTGATGGATGAATGTTTTTGTGTGTGTGTTCTCTCCCCGATTTTCTAAATTTTCACCATTCGCCGCCAAAAAACGACCCGCGTCGTGCGTATTGTCCATCTGTAAGGGAACCATACTCCGATTGAACAATAACTGTTATTATAGATGTTGTCTAATTACTTCTTTACTTAATTGCCCGTGAAATTAGCTTTCAACTTTCCTCCGGCCTGCTGCACCGCCCCCAACCCGTCCGGTGAGTGTGTTTCGTCCTTGCAACACTCGAAAAGGAAATAAGAACCTCACGCCAACCCGGAGGGCCTCAAACCTTCGGGCGGGTTTTTGACGGAAATTGACCAGAAACCCGTTAGTGCGGACAGCGATTCATCCGCGAAGACATTTGGCGAAGGAGTTTTCCGCGAACGCAGCATAATGGGTCGGATTCTAAAACAGACCAACTTTTTCCCGGAGCTGAGGTGAAGAGGAAGGTGCTTTTTCCTTCAGACTTTCTCTGCCGCTCCATCAGTTGCTCTCCGAGAAATTGAATTATTTACTTTCGAATCATTTCGATTGGAATTTCGACGATTTTTTTTTTCCTTACTTGAACGGGAAAGAAAATATTGAAAGCTCCAAAAAGAGAAAAAAAAATCTTCATCGATCGTAAAAAAAATTCTTTCAAGTTCAACTTTCTGATTCTTTTTCGATCTTATTTTATTCGTCAAATTCCCTGAAATAACTTTTGAGCTCGCGCGACGCTTCGAGGCGTTTAAATTGGACAATTAGAATCAGAATTGTTTCCTCATTTGACTGATTATTCTTTGATAGTTTTAGTGCTCTAGAAGGAAGCGATGGGGGAATAGGAAAAAAATAAGTTCAATATTTGTGAAGTATGAATAAAAAGGGACTTTTCTCAGCACTGAGGAGTGAGCAATCATTTTAAAAGTTTTCAAAGTTCATTCAATCAAGCGTTCCGTTAGTTTTGGGTTTCTTTTCCTTTCGGAACAAATGATCTGAGAGTAGTGGGTAATTACGGTAAAGCTAATCCTTATGCCTTTACTCCATGGTTAAAAAAAGTTAGCAACATCTCCAAAGACAAAATCTTTATAAATCGTAATAATAGTAGAAGCTGATGGTTATATATTTTATACTTTTCGAAATATGTCCCCCATTTCGGTGACTTTGATTTCCATGTCCCCGAGCAACGCTTTGGTCATCAAACATCCTGTCATTCGAAGACAACAACAGCTTGCCCCAATCACCCATCGAAAACCCACACGGATCCGGTCTCGAGGCACAAAGTTCGATTGAAAATTCAAGTAACGTCCCGAGCCATGGTCGAATCCAGCGGGTGACAATAAAAGAAAAGAGGAAAAAAAACAGGAAACCAACATACCGAAGATGTTCCGACGACATTGCCAGCGAGCGAAAAAGGGGGCGCCCCAGTGTGGGCCATTTTCATTAAATTTCCGTTCACACAAAGTCCCACCGCAATTACTTCCACTCGATTGGAGTTCACGCTCAATATTTGTCGAAGAAAACATCCTCCGCCGGATGACGATTGGAAGGGAGCGAAAGCACGCTGGCTCACTCCCCTGGGGGATAACCCCGCATCGCCAGATCGAACCACGTCCCGGCCCGTCTTGACCGAGCGAAGTTGTCGTCGCTCAACCCTTGTGAATAATATTTGCATTGACGATAAACCGGGAACGGGACGAAAATCTCGAGCCTCCGAAGCCCGACTCCATCGCGTTGCGTCCCATCTCGAAGACTACTCGAAGAGAATGCTCACACCAATGAGAACAAGATCGAATAAATTTTTCGTCTCCGAGTCCCGTGAAAGCCCGTGAAAAGGAATTGTTAATAATCATCGAAAATGAAAGACATTCCGTATTCCGTTGACAATTTGCTTTCCGCGTGAGAGTGAGGGAGAGGAAGAAAGGGAGACGGACACGGTGGGCCTATATTCTTCATTCTTTTGCATCCATATTTTTGCTTTCGTCCCACAATACGTCGCTAATGATTTCCACATTGTGTTGTGGCCGGAAAACCCCGTCCGCCGCCCGTCTGTTCTGCGGTCGGTTGATCATCTGATTTTATAAACCTTTCATTTTTTTTTTCTCGATCGATGGAACGAAAACTGCATCAAGCGATATAATAGTGTTACTGGAGGGGAAGGAAACCGGAACTTGGTTATAGGTCAGCGGGAAGCGGGTCAAGATAATCAATTTATGTTTGCGAGTAGAATTGTATCCAGCCAAGTGGCTTGCTTCTTGGCTAAGAAAGAATTATTTGTTAGGCTTAAAGAAGAAATTCCAGGGAAACAAATCAGAGGAATTTGTCTGCTGAACCATTCTGAAATTCAGTTTCCTTTTGTTGTTGGAAGGATTGAATACGTTTTTAAATAAAAAACTTTTCAATATAGCAATGAAATATAACGGTCTGGTTTTTCTCACATAAAATAACATTAAACTATAATTTGCAAATCATTCTTTGATCCTGAGCATCATTTCAAAGCATACCAGAAACTAAATGTGTACAAAACATTTAAAAAAAAACATGCAAATTACTGGAAGAGTTCACTCACTGTTCATTTGGTTGAAAATTCTTATTCATTTAAATCTCACATTTCACAATATTCCTCACTACTCTGAGCTGCTTGCTCACGACGAGATAAACATTCATTTCTTTCTGCCTCACGGTTTCACACCGACAACATTTTCCTGCCCGAAGCTGAATGAGTCTGGTGGAAAACTCTCATCCCATTCCGCTCCACGGTTTCCTTGGCAACCGTCAGTCAGGGGATTCCATTGGGATTTTCCTCGGGCGCATGTGGCAGCGACGGTGGTATCCGGTTTTGAAGGACGTGTTTTTGTTTTGACGTCGCTCCCGCATGTCAAAATTGTTAGGGAGAGCGTTTGCGCATCGCGTTCCATCGGAGAAAACATATGCATTTCCTCTCGTGGCACTCATTCTCCTCGAAATCGAACTCGAGTCAGTTTTTCCTTTCCTGCAATGAGCAACGAAATGAATTCAATCCAAACATTGAGATGTGAGTACAGCTTCCGCAAAACGTGAACAACTCAGATGCTTCAGTTGAGATCCCACCATTGCGTCGATGTCCGGTGAGGGTGACCCCGTGAAAAGTCGTTGGCTGAACGGGAAAATGCTTCGGGAAGTCCAAGCAAGGAAGTTCGTGGAAATCGTTCCAGAGCGATTTTGGACACGCAAAGCATAAATCACTCATCATCGTCTAGTTTTCCGGCAGGCCCAAGATTTATTGGCAGCGAAATGATAACGGGAGTCGAAATGGGATAACTGCCGAAGGGCGAAGAAGTGGATAAGCCTCCCTGTTTGACACAAAGAACGATAGCGTTATCCAATAGAATGTTTTGGAGGATTGCCTGAGAAGAAAGTACAAGCACCTTTAATTTAAAAAAAAAATTGTAAAGCATCTTCTTTATTCATATGTTCACGTAACTCATTTAATTTTAATTGTACCAATTGAATTGTCGACCAGTTCTTACACGGTGCATCAACGACGCTGTGCTGCCATTAAAGGAAACAAAAGCTTCTTTCTTTCGTAAAAAAGGTCATTAGGATCCATTGACCTCGTTTTGCAGCGACGAAATCCCTTATCCTTCACGTAGCCTACTGGCACCATTCAGCTTTCGACGCTCGTTAAAGTACCAAGGTTTTTTTTGTTTCCTTCCATTCCGCCACAAATCCTTGACGGACAACAATGAGCGTGTGAGGAAAACACAAAACACCCAAGAACAGGGGTTCATTTGGTTGCTTGTTCGAACCAGGGATGAACCAAACCCTCCCCTAACCGCGTAGTGCGTATCTCAGAGCGAAAGGACCTTTCTCTCTTCAGTTGTTCCTTCTGAAAAATCGCATCCTTTCCTCGTTGTGCACGCACTGCTCCTCGACAAGGATTATGTTTGATAATAAGCGGCTTCCCGGAGATTTTTTTGACGAGCGAGAGAAAAGGGCCAAACATCAGCACTCGCAAAGGATAACGGCATCCTCTCGCTCAAGCGCTACATAGGTTCGAATGATTTCAACTCCTCGTGCCGGAGAGTGAGATCTTCGGTGCAGCCACCGCCGACGGGTGCCAAGGATCAAGGAAGCCGTCCGTTTCAGTTTCAGAGTATCCTTCGCTGGGGATGGACCACACGCGCGCGCGTCCTTTCTTCTCTATCTCTATCTCGCACTATCACCATTGCATTCGCTGAACAAAACGCCTGCCAAACCGGAGGCTCACTTCGTCCGGAGGCTCGCTAGGTGTAAGGTTCGTGACGAGTTGGGATGTTTTTTCGTTTTTGTCGTTTGTTGCTGTTGGGAAAAGTGATCGTGGCGTATACGATAACGATAATAAAACACCCTGGTTTTTGTTAGTGGAAGAGTGGAGTTGGAGATGAAACGAAACTGGTTAGAGCCGTTTTGCCTTGGAGCAGTTTTCGCAGTGAAGTAAAGAAAGCCTTTCGTGAATATCTCGTGTTTGTCAAGATTCGCGTATCACCGGTTTGTGAGTTGTTAACCTGCAGAAACCTTTCGTTTCTCGAAGGGAAAAAGTGATTGCCGAGGAAAAGTAGAGACAAAAACAACGTGGCACGAGTGATCGAAGCAAAACTATCGTATCGTGCTACAGAATTAAATTGTTCGTCTCCCCGTGCTGCCTAGTATAAGCTGATATACTGTTATAAATAGTGTGGGTTCTGTGGCTGAGTAAGAATAATCAACAAACATCCTTCACTCATATCACAAGAACACGTTTTGAAGCTAGGAAAGAGTCCCGAAGTGAAAATGTAAAGCAGAATATTTTATTTCTGTGAAGATGTGAAGTTTAGCTTCCAAGCTAGCTTTCACTGACGTCGTTACACGTCTGCAAGCGAATGCTGGATGCTGGTAAATTAAGCAACGCGAAAAACGAGCCCCATCATCACATTCGCACGGTTTAACCGATCTAATAAAGGAACGCTTTTCATCCGGTCCGGTCCTTCCGTAAGTAGTCGTAAGCAGAAAATATTGGATCACTTTTTCTTCGACTCATCTCCACGCGCCCTCGTCTCACATGGTTTACTGGATTTGTGTGTGTGTGTTTGTATGCCCAGCAGTGCGCTTGGGTGTGTTTGTGCGCCAGTGGGTGTCGGAAAACCGCTTGTGTTGGTGCCGGGGAAAACTCGCAAGTCTACACAACGCGCCACACCAGCCGCCGTCGACCGGGGAGGAAACTTTTCCCCCCCGTGCCTGGTTCGCTTCTCCGTCACTCCGGCGAAAAGTGGGGGCAGGATTTTCCGCCGCTCGTGTGCGACGTGGTGCAGAATGGAGCAACTTTTTCTTCTCATTACGCGCATACCGAGCCAAATGCCGTACACAATGCGCTCGCACCGGGAAAGCAGTGGAAGCAGCGGGTGGAAAAAAAGGGGAAAACTTTCGTTTCACCCAACTGGAAGAATTTGGCACTAAAGCCAATGGCAGCGGGAGATAGAGAGAGAGAGAGAAAGAACGGGACAGCGAGGGTGAGGGTGAATATTCCCGAGAAACGTCCACCGAAGAAAAACGCACGGGATTAAGCAGCGACGGGCCAGATGGCGCTTTGGTGCGGGTTGGAGGGGGAAAGGATAAAATGAAAATAAAATCCAACAGCCCCAGCCGAAAGTCGGCAAGCTGATCCACCGCCCAAGACCGGAACGCGGACTGGTGACCAACGGGGAAAACCCGGGAAGGAAAGTTTGCGAAGAGAGCCGGTGTCCGGTGTGGAATTGGTATGGAAAGTCACGGCATCACGACCGGGCGACGCCGTGGGAAAGCGGTGAAAATAAAATGCAGAAGGAAATGAGGCAAACAAATTAAATTAAAAGAGAACAAGCCAAGCATCGGGTGCCTGACGTGGAAGGAACAGAGAACCAAAGTGGACGAAAAATGTCGGTCAACGAGTTTTTGGCACCGGGAAAATTGTCGCAGGACAAAAGTCGGAGTCGGTGTCCAAAACAAACAACCGAATACACTGCGAAGAGCAGAGTGGACTGTTGTTTTTTTTCGTCGCAAATCAAAAGCCAATTGCTAAAAACTGTACCGAATGGGAATAGTCAGCCGACTACGAAATTCCATTTAATTTATCCCGATTTGCAAAAAAAAAAAAAAGGCATGACCTATAGCTATTTTTTAAATAACAAGGTCACATGAAACCTCGGATCTCAGCCTTCATCGAAACCGGTACGCTTAAAAACCTACTCGAGTTTTAAGGAATTTCAAATCCATTTAATCTTAAATTCCGGGAAAGCTTTACTCCCAAAACAAATTGGACAGCTCATCGATGGTGTGCTCTGTGAAAACTAGGCTCAGGCTGATTGGCACTCGAGTGGAGGATAAACTCTGCGAAACAATTTACCAAACTCCCTAATTAATGCGGAGCGTTTGGTAGAATTAATTCCTAACCCTCTGCCCAACCCGCTAGGTATGGTGGGTGGAAAGCGGAAATCAAAATGGTGAAAAAAAAACCTCCACAGATTAGGGCACGAGTTGGAGGTTCGGGTGTGGAACTGGTTTCAGCTGCTTCTGAAAAGGCTTTCCATTTGTCGAATGAGTAACCGCTGACGTGCGTTCCCAGGAAAAAATGGTTGGAAAAGGAAAAGCCCATAATTGTAGCCCGTCATCAAGAAGTATTTTCGAAGCTTTTTTGTTTTTCACATGTTTCCAAAATCCGTTTATCCTTCAACGGTTCAGCGGAGGGCTCATCGATCCCAAGGCTGGTTTGCAGCCGGTCGGGCCCTTAAACTGAGATGGCGGAAGGAAGTGCAAGAGATAGCGGCTTGGACGGAACATTTGGTAGAAAAAAAGGGCTACACCTACACTGAAGGAAAGGAAAAAGTTGTTCATAAACAATCATTTGCTTGTTTTACACAGCACAATCACACCCTGTGCCGATGGCCAGGCGTCCGCTCCGTGGAGTGATTTGGGATTATTTTCTGTTTTTCCAGGGTTTATCAACATTCCCCCATTCGTACTCTCACCAAAAATGCTCCGCTTCCCCGCTTCAAATTCTGTGCGAAAACCTGTGCGGAAAAATGCAAACTTTTTCCACTAATTCACCATCCGGGAGCAACGGAATGAACCGCCGCCTATCTATTCCGGTTGCTTCGATGAATATATTTTTTCGTCCGCCAAAAATGTCTGGCAGATAAAGTGTGGAAACAGGAAAGATAAAAAAAAAAATGGGAGGATGGTCTTGTACCATTCAATGCAGACACAGCTGCGGCAGCGTTGGAGATTGTTTGTAGCGGTGGAGAAAAACGGGGAAAAAACTCGAAAAAAAAAACTCAACAGTGAAACATCACCCAGCACCACCGAGGGAAAATATTTCCTCGCCCCAAATTCCCTTCTTCGACGTTGTACTTTGCCTCCGCACAGGGTTTCACTCATACGAACTGCGCTCGGGCTCAGGTGAGTTGCAGAGACTTTCCCGAGGGTGTAGGCAAAATTCGTCCTCATCCACGAGCAGCAAACGTTCGCCGTGCCGAGGCAGCGGGGCAATCCTGGCGTCTGACGTTATTGCTGCGGTATTTCAAACTCTTCGGTGCGTCCTTCTGCCTTCCCGACGGATCGGTTGGACTTATTTTTCAACCGCACACACAACCAGCCGGCTTTCGGAGGCCGACAACATCAGCCTCCCCGGGCGCTGACTTCAAAAGAAAAAACCACAACAATTTTGGGATGATATTCGAGATATTTAAGCCTTCAATCTGGGCGAACCTGCCTGTCGGTGCGCCAGGTTAGGCTTAATTTGGATCACGCCAGTCACCATCGACAAGCACCATCCCGCCGGTCTTGCTGTGCTCTGCTGCGGTGAAACATTTCGGGGGTGGGAGTTTTACGCTGCGGGTAGTTTGGGCCGTGAAGTTCGGTTGCACCTCATAGACGGTTGCGCCTGGGACCTTTTAAAGCCTTGGCAATTGCGTCGCGCTGAAGAAGATATGTGTCGGTGGATTGGTACAGTTTTGCGCCGCTTGAATTGTCTACGCTTCATAAAGTTCTAACGAAAACCAAGTAAAGTAATTGTAAGCAGAGTTAAAGCAAAAGATCCTAAAGTATACTTTTTAAACGATAGCATTAACTGATATAAAAGTAGGCTTACTCCTGTTCCAAACGTGTTGGTTTCTACACACAGTTTAATTGTTAACAGTTGACAGCATGAAAATCAAAAAGCTGATTTACATGAAACTGAACAACTAAAATTTTAAAAAATCAAAAAAGGATCACTCGTGTCATGTATTACCGTCTACCGTGGTCAAGTCGTTATCCGCATCCGTCGTATCCTGTAAGATGTTTTTTGTTTGGTCTGGACAGTTTAGAACTAAGAAGAAAAATGACTCAATGTGCGTTCCTACATAAAATTCTGACAGGTCAAATAGATGCCCCTCAAATTCTGGGTCAAGTTGGGTTCTTGGCTCCTAGTAGACCTCTGCGAAACCGACCAATGTTGGAGTTGCCGAGTTCAGTCGGACAACGTTAGGATCTCAGGAACCAATGCGACAAATGGTTAGGCTTTATAATATGACCACCCAATATGTTGACGTCTGCTCATCAGTTAGTTAGATTTGCGTTCGGCTGTGCGGATCCAGTCTACCTAGACTTAAGATTTTTATGTGCGATATTTTTTTTATGTTTGTGTTATTCACATGATAATCAAGCTGTCATGTTTAATCTGTCTTTTTTCACATGATATAGACACTTCATATTTCTGGGTACTGAGCGCAGCATGTGAACAAAAATCATATAGGTTATGTGTTAACCGAAATAAATGGTCTTTTTTCCAAATTCAGTTACAATCAATTTTATCATGCCATAAAAAGTAAATTTATGTATTTTTTAGTTACGAACCTCCCATCGTTCGCACTAAATCACCAGTGATTGTTTTGCAAACGTTGAAACGTTGGTTAAAATGAAGTTAACTGTTGCCGTTCCCGAAAATAAGCCTAAAGAGAAACTCAGTCTGAATATTTTCCTTGAATAAGTCTCTGTACTAGCATTAAAACAAATCCTTAAAACATACTGCAGCGCAAGTCGTGTGCCGTTTATCGCCCATTCCATTTTCAGCCAATCCTTTCTTGTCCGTGCAGGCACACACCTCTTTGATTCGCAATGAAGGCGCGAGTTCCGTAACACGCATCAAGCTGTACGTCAAACGATGCCGATGCTTGTTCCCCACAAACCATCTTTTTTCGTCTCTACATCCTCTCATTAGCGCGAGTCGTGTAGGAGCAAAAGTGAGGCCGACCCCGTTTATCTCGTCGCTAATGATGAAGGTCCTCCATCCATCGTAGGTACGCATCCAGCCGATCCGTAGTCGCCTGCTGTGAAGCAAAGGTTTCAATTCGCTGCGCTTCATTAGGAGGATTTTTAATTTATAATCTTGTTTGTAGTGCTCGTTATGATTTAATGTTACATGAGATGATTATAAGCGTTTTGGGACTAGCTGGAGCTGGATGGCAGGTGGATGTGGTTTTTTGAGGCGAGAGAATTGTCGATTGAACCCTGGCACAGTTGAAGGATGATGAATTGGATAATTGGAAAAACATGATCGGAAAATTATCATTTCTTCGTCAATTATAGCGTGTAGTCTTGCCAAAACTAGAAATAAAGTGACGCCATTCCAAATTTCCTGTAATTTTTGTTGCACAAAACATTTAATCGTACACTTTAAATCAGGTTATAACTGTTTAGCAATGGTTTCCCAATGAACAACTGTGCGTTATTAAGACTGCAAAACAACATTTTGTTTGTGCTATAAGCCCGGTGGTAGACACTTCCCCGTCACAATGGAGCCAACCGATTGCTGGCACGGGCATGCTATCATCCCAGTCCATAAATCCGATGAAGCGTATTTGGGTCGGCGCTTAAGCAGCATTATTCGTGGGAGTTCTGCTCGAAATCAGATTAAGCGATCGGGAGCGGGGGGGGAAACGGAAGTTTTCCCACCTCTTGCCATCCACCTCAGCGCAGTTCGCGTTTTAATGCGATGCTGACACATTTTGCCGAAAAACCGAACCATTTCGGCCGCCCGGTGCAACTGCAATTTACAGCCACAAAACCAACGGCCAGGGCCCGGACGCCCTGGCAGGCGTGCAGGCGGAGGAGTTTCCACGACGCCCCACGTGCCCTTGCGGGTGTTTGCGGGTTGCATCACACGGCCGGGCAATATAGTGTTGGAATTGTAGTGACCATAAACCACAAACAATGGCGACGGATGGACTTAATTGCCGGTTCGATAGTGGGCGACATGCAGGCGCGAGTTCCGGGATGCAAATCTGGACATTCGGTACAGGTTTTCGGGATGTGCGCCATCGCATGGACGCATGCGACGTAATAAACACAAGCCGAGGTAGTTTGCTGACACAATTCCAAGGGTATATCAGCATGCACCGTTCCAAATTAAACGTACGGAAATGTGATACTGAACGTTACAAGACACGAATCATACATCCCTAATGAAAAGTAGGTGTTTGTTATATGTTTTTAAATAAAAAAGTAATGTTGCCATGTTTCCTATAAACTCAGGACCTTGAAGTAGAAAAAGCATACCAATTTCAAATTATAAAGCAAAACAAAGGTTTGGACTCTTGAGGAATGTTATTGAAAATGGAAAGGAAAAAACATGTATTTCTTATACTTATACTGAGCATAGGTTTTGAGGAAGAGTACTTTCTACAAAATATGAGAACCAGTAGGTAAGAGAAACCCGAAGTGAAATCTCCCTTAGTTTTAATTAAGCTTACTTATAGAAAATCTTTCACTATGCTCTTCACAGTTGCAAATTTAAGTCCCACCACTAAGAAAAAAAAACCATCAACCAGAATAGGTCAAAATAACATGCTTCAAATACTTTTCCATAGCTTGGCGTGTCTCAAATTTCATAAGCGCAAAAAAAACAAAAACGAAACAAAAACCCCTGCCTTTGCTGCATAAGCCACGGGTGGAAAGTTTATCTCAACGGCACGCGTTTTTCACGGCACAGTTTTGCCTAAATTATGCCTAATTTTGTTTTCGGTCGGAATCGTGTGGTGCCCGAAAAGCGCTCTTCCTGAGCGCGTTCTCCCATTCTGGAAGCACCAGCTGGAAGGCTTCGGCACTTGGGTTGAGTTTCGGTAGGAAAATCCCGCTGCAGCCCTGCCGGAATTTCCCGGGCGGCCTTCACGGGGACGCCATAAAACACGAAACATGGGGTGTGAAAATGAGCTGTTGGTTGTTGTGGACTATCAGTTCGATATGGTAATTAAATGTTTGCGTGCGAGGCAAAACGCACACAAACACATACACATTCTCTTCTACAAAGGAACGTACCGTACGGGTGGAAAAGCGGGTGCGGGCAAAAGGCTTCTAAGAGGATTTGATTCCGCTCTGTCACGCCATCGTGCCGGAACGGAAAAGCGATTGAAAATTGCGTCGTGTGTGTGGCGAACTGTGCGGTTACACGAGCGCGTGTTAAGTAGCTGATGCAAAATGGATCGTTCCCGCGTCCACCTTCCCCGTCCACCCCATCCCCTCATCCCTTTGCGTCACGTGTGCGCCACAGGATTTGCCGTCCCGGGTGTGCAGTTTCCAATTTTTTTTACCTCGTTTTCTTCGTTTTTCGGGCATCGTTTCATTATTATTTTTTTTTGTTTTTTAGAGATTGGGCCATACGTACCAGGCGAATCCGAGCTGCGCCTTTGATGGGTTTGGGATTATGCATGCTCCGCTGGCTTCATGCGTCATAACCATCCGCACCGCTGGTGATGCGTGCGGAGGAAACCAGTTTCCCATAAAATTACCTGCCAGGGCGAACTGGCAACACGGACAACCTTGTTTTGGCAGAGATGTTACGGAGGGACTTCTGTGTTTTCCTTAACACCACCTTCATCTTTCCATCATGCGCTTGGAAACTAAGAGTCTGGAAGTAATTCCACACAAAGCGCCATGGTTTTGTGCACTGTGCGAAAATTCGTGATGCGATTTGTTTCTTAAATCTGCATTTCAACTACTCTAGCTGTAGAAACATTTCAGTCAAAGGATGATTAAATTTGAAAATGAATATGGTATAAATATTAAAAGCAGAAAAACCATAAAATGAAATCGATATAAACACCTTAACAATAAGTTATCAAATACGAGGAGTACACCTCAGCTAGGAATAGTTTCACAGTCTAATGTTTGAATCATTTTATTTCAATCTGTAAAAAGTCCCTTACAAGTAAGATATTTTATAGGTTTTTAAAATGAGCTCTAAAATGCACAACCGTATTGATATTTTGTGTGACATTTACACTTGTCCGCGTGTTCGACAATCTGAATGTACGAACACAATCGATACGATGGAGTGCCAAGATGACTGCTGCATTTAACCCAATTTTCCACCGATCGATAATGCTTCTTTTCGGTGCACATTTGTTCACCCGAGAAAAAGCTAGCAACCGTAAGAATGTGCTTTTCTGTCGGAATGGTGCCTAGCTTTGATTTCTTAAAATAAAGAAGAAGCAAAAACATACGTGAGGAGGCAAAGAGGACATTCATTTGTAGTAAAGTGATGTAAGGTTTATTTCATGGGCCCAATGCAACGGAAAATGGTTTTATAAATCAGTTTCTCGTCTTATTGACGTCGTTTTGGGTAGAAAAACATGCTTGCGGACAAATACAAGAAACCCTTATTAAAAAAAATGTAATCCTGTAGCAAATTCAGGCAACGAACTTTTCACCCACAGTATATAAACCAAACGTCTTGGTAATTGTTGACAATTTGGTTTATCGCAGCGAAGCGTGTGTTGCTGTTGAGTTTCTGTTTGCCTTCCCACGCGTTCCCCGTTCCCTCGCCCCAAGCTGAAATCCGCCTTTCTTGAGGTGCTGGGCGGAGGAAAAACGTCCCAACACGTAAACCTACGGTCGGCCCACGTTCAGGTGGAAAGGATCGTTTATCACGGAACATAATTAATCGCAATTAAATAACCATCGTTTGAATAATAACCACCGCTCGTGCCAAGTGGAACCGGAAAATGCCTACTTCACTTTTCACCGCTGTTCATCGGCGGTGCTTGACGTTCTTCGGAATGCTGCTGCAAAACCGCCCTACGAGTTCTCGGCCGGCGGCAAACAAGTGGTCGAGTGGTAAATAGGCTGTACAAATATTTTGCCTGCCTCCCGCGCGTGGAGGTAAACCGTTTCCGTTCTTGGACGGTGGTTCAGCCATTCGGATGCACTGTTGAGCAGGAAAATAATGTCGCAGATAGTGTTGAAATATACTACTGCTTTTCATTTGAATGTTATAGTTTGGCAAACGAAGACCTTAAATCCGTTTCAACGGTTCGTTTATGTATTTTTACCATTCACACAATGTTCACAGGGTAAACATCCTTCCAATCATCTTCCTCTAAAAGACTCTCACGTAGCACGAGTTTCAGAAGGACACAATTAGTGCCCTAAAAGTGTTTCGAAAGCGAGGGAAAGCATCCTCTTGAAGCTATTTGTTTGACCTATTTCTTCGGATGTTCCACATCTCAACAGCACCTCCCTAATGAGCTGTGTAGTTGTTCGATGAAAAATGAACCTACTCTCGGTGCTAGCTCTTGACTTGTTCGCTCAATGTACTCCCTCACGCCCGGGAAAACTATTACTCGCAAGCGGATCGTCGTTCCGAACTACCATTTTCCGGCGCACGTACGCTGCAAAATCCAAACGGACACAGAAAGGAAACCGAAATGAACTGGGGATGACTAATTGATGGATTCGTTCGGTACCGTTTTCGCTTCACTCCGGGTGGATAACTGATGGAGGCGATGGGTTAGCGCTGAACGTGGGAAATGGGGTGGGAAACGGGGTGGGAGTAGTTGGTTTTTTACCACCATCCATATCGGAAGCGCTGTTTCCGCTGGCGTGCTGTAAGGAGAAAATTCCTGTGATGGCATTTCACTTTCCGCTTTGTTCGACACGTATATTAGTTGAACTCAAAGCAGGTACGTGCTGAAAACTTAGCAAAATGTTATGCGTTAAGGCAACTTTATGTTTAAAAAAAAGGTATTGCTCAAGCATATTATTCCGTGAATTGTATGCCTTCAACAAAACTCTATGTTTGATATGTTAAATTCAGTTTCATCGCATTCAGGTACATTTCATCCATGCCATATTTAAGCTCTATACACAATTTGCCAAATTTACATACTCCATTTGGAGGTTTTCCTCATGTCAACTTCGCTTTATTGAGCGTTTTCAACAATCGATACGGAAATCCATCGTTTTTAGCAGTTAACAGCAAAGAACAAGCATTTCCAAGCGCCTTACCGTTTCCTGCCATCCATTAAAGATGCCCGGGACGTATTCATAACGCTGGCCTAGTCTGACGTTCGATGGCTCCGTTCGATTTTCTCGGCGTCAACATCCTCCCCCCGGGTCACCCCCACGAAACCGCCAGCACACCCATTAGGCAGAAAGCTTCCGAGGGTTTGCTTTCATTCCAAGGCATCCTCCATCGTCACCCCGCTCTGCCCGAACTTGGCTTCTTCGCCGTGCCGCCGCGCTTTGTGATGATGTAGAAAATTAAATTATTTCCATTAGTTTCCGCCGCCGCCGCCGCCGTCACCCGCGGACACAAACCGAGGGCGAGGGTGGCCAAATAATAATGAGGCTTTAAGATTTGGGTCGAGTGCGGTGCTTCCTCGTGCACTGGCTACGCCGCCTAAAGCGCGCCGGTTGGTCCAGGAGGAAGTTTAAATTTTACACACCGTCTCCCGCACGGCATCCCAGGGCCCAGGAAGGAACCGATTCAGCAACGGGAGGCGGGAGTTTTCGCGCGAGTTTCGCCGGAAAAGCCTCCCTGCCAGGCGTTCGGTCGCGCTCGTATTTATGGTGCGTCGTTCTTTAAGGCATAATTACCGAATACATTAAATTATAGGGCGCGGAATGCTGAAAACACGCCCGGTGCGAGTGCGAGACCTCCCCGTGTTAGCAGGCGTTGGGCCCGATTTTTCAACGAAAGTCTGTTTTTCCCTCGCTTTTTATTTCGCGCCCGCGGGGACGAAACCGGGAAAATTTGCATTTCTGATGAGTGGATGATGTGGGCATTTTTTTTTTAAATGCCGTTGGCAAAATTTCCAGCACAAACGAAGGAACAGAAGCACTGGTGATGGCTCGCCAAGATATGGGGGGATTTTTTGCAGACGGGAAAGTGCGATGGTGCTGGATTTGAGATAATGTTTGGACAATAAAGACGGAGCAGAACAGACAAACACCGTGAAGCACATCGATTCTATTTTGCGAGCACTGTTTCTCCCCAACATTAACATTTCTTTTCCTTTCTTTCAATCTTTCACAGGACACACAGGATCGAGTCGGATGTATTACAGGCGTTTCATCCAGCTTCGAACCAGCCAGTCTGGTTTGGAAATGTTTATCTCTTCCTTATTATGCAAAATAAGTGCACCGACTGTTTGTGCCAGTATTGACCAACAAAATGTTTCATCATTTTAATTAAATTTATTTTAGCAACTTCGCCGATTCTACTTTTTTTTTTCAAGGTTTAATCTAGTAGAATAATAAAGCCGTTGATTAGATATAATCGAAAAGTGAAGTGAAGTGAAGCATGGATAGTGAAGATCGAATGATTGGGTATTGCTTGAAATAAGAAAAAATGTAAATTTAAGCGAAACGTTAGTGTTCTTTGACCAATAATACCCACAAAGGGTACGGCACAGATTGTGACACTTCCGGTACGAGCAGCCAAACTCCGTTCGATGGATTACGAAAACTTTGGATAAAGCAGGGAATGCCGTCATGATACCAACCAGCGATCGACGTGTTTGGATTATGTTTCTTTGGTATCTTCTTTTAAAATGTAAGTAAATACTACAACTTATTTTTCAAATTTGTTTTTTTCGTGATGGCAATTTTTAATGAGGAGTTTATGATGTCGACTCTGATCTCAGAGAATCGACTCAGATCTCAGATTGAGAGGCGAAAAACCTAACCGATCCCGATGTGGATGTCAAATTTGACGGATACATTGTTTTGGAGCACACTCTCCTAAAACATGAACCAATTCCTTCGCCGAACCTGACCAACTATTGCTGACCCTTCTGCTTGATAATGAATTCGCAGCGAATTGCTGGCCCTACGTCTAATGATCTTCCATTACAGCCTTGCGAGGGATTGAGCGCGTCAGCGAATCTGGAACGAAAAACATGCACTCTTTCGCTGCCTTCGCCTCCTCGACCATTCAAATTTGTCCGAACGGGGGTTTGGGGTTGATTAAACATTTACATTTTGCTGCTTTCTGCGCCCCGTTCTGATAATGAATTAATTCCATCAGCGGAGGTTAAGTTGCTGGACTGGAGGGCGCATTTGACCTCGAACTGTTTTAATCCCGAGCCGTTGGGGATAAGAATAAAAAAACCCCCCAGATACCTACAGAGGCGGACGATGGCGAAGGTGCACCATTTCGTTTCTCGGTATTCATAATCACTGAAAGCTTCTGGGTTTCTGCCGGGGTGAAATGCTATGAATTTCTTATGGTCGCCTCTCGTTGGTGCTTATTTTCACTCTTAGCCCGGCTCGTTTCGCTTGAGCCTCTAGCCGTTCAGTTTAGTTGGAAGATGTTTTAATTTGGCAGCATCCGTTTTGCCTCAATCTGTTTGTTTCTATGAATTCGAATGAACGGAATGAGCTTTCATTCATGGAAATAATTTTTTTGCATTTTTTTATTAAGGTGTGGGAGAGTATTTACTAAAAAAACCTTAGTAAAATATCCAATTTTGTTTAAGTTATGAAAGGTTTTTTTCGTCTCATCACATTTGATTCAACAAGGAGGAGGATTGAGCTTTTTTTTTTAGTGCTTCACTTATAGCACAAATTTTAG
This sequence comes from Anopheles atroparvus, assembly GCA_914969975.1. Lineage (NCBI taxonomy): Eukaryota > Metazoa > Arthropoda > Insecta > Diptera > Culicidae > Anopheles > Anopheles atroparvus. Next base: position 15,040,691 of record CAJZCY010000004.1, read on the forward strand.
GCATAAAAAATAAAACCGTAACAAATTTTTTCTAGACCCAAACACCCCCTTCCTGTAGACACTACCGCCCTCTCTAGGACCTAGAGTTGGGCCTAGACATTCGCCCCAGATTGCTGTACGATTTGCACAACATAAATTGATTCGATCATTGAAGCGTGTATGATGCGTTCCCTTGCTCGTTTCCTTGTGCTGCACGCGATGCAACAGCGTTCGAACAGCGCGCAACAGCTTCCCCCATGCATGGCGTCCACAGGGCATACAGATACGATGGTGGAACCTTTTACAACGGCTTTCCCGCCCGAATGGCGGAGGTGTGGACGATAGCATCAACAATTTGACTGCCACATGATGGGTTTCGATGTTGCTCATGTTTTGCTCCTGCGTTCACCCACCGAAGCCCGTTGGCATTCGGGAACGTTACACCGTGCAAGGATGGTGATGATAATAACCGGTGAGCCTTGTGCATTGCTGTGCCGGTGGAGGTGCTAGATTGCTGGTTGTGTGGTATGTGATTCCTGCCTGCCTGCTGCCGGCATGTGCTGGTTCCAGCGATGGAGGCTGGATGGGATGTTTTCCAGCACGGAAAGGTGTAACCGATTTGTTATTAGTCCTGCTGCCAGTCCATAGCTATTCTGTGGACCTTTAAAGGGGGATGGGAAGCTGTTTTTGCTTGGTATTCATTCCCGGAAGCTTTTTTTGTATTATTACAACGTGAGCTGGAATGTGAAAATTACTTACAACAAACAAGTAATGCTTCAACAAACTTCCCTGGTTTGACTATTTGGTTCGATTTGTCCTACGCGTGGAAACGACTTTCATCTACACCATCTATTTCAAACCATGCAATCGTCCCTTTTTTAACCAACGGAACAAATGATAGTGCAGAAGCGTATACACGGTCGTAGCACTCTGCTTCAGTTACTCTCGTTACACAAAAACCGTATAATCAACGAACGGCATCCGGCACGTTGGAACCGATCGCATCAAGAGCCTCCAATATCCTAGGCTGTCCAACACGAGCAATGATACAATCTGGCAGCGGGCGCCTCTTACCCCGAAAAATCCTCCCGATTTCGCGAGCCCGCTGTCATGGTGTTTGCGTTTCCCAGGAGTTCCTAAACTTCCCGACCGTTAGCACGACAGCGACGATAGAACTCTGGAGTCTTTCCTACGAAAACGGGACACCGAACCGTGGAAGATCACGTGCACTACACGCGTAATTGATGCTTGCAACACGGACACATCACGGAATGGACGAAACACTGGCCGGTCGTTAAAAGAGACGATGGCTGGCCGGACTTTTCGTGTGTCTTCTTGCGGGCGGTTTTCTGCTTCGCATCACATTGCAAAAGAGCTAACGAGTTTTCATAAGAATTGATAGATTGAACCGACAATGTTGATCACACGGGTTGACGCTCGTGGAGCAATTTTAATCAACTTGTTCAACATGATTTTTCTCTCCATTTTCTCAAAACGGCCATAGGCATTTGGCTAAAATGTTGAAAATGCCTAGGAACTAAACATATATTATTTACTGATGGTACTTGCTGATTGATTGTGTTCACGACCGTAGTTTAAAGTTCATGTATCAAACAATATGTTGAAATAACTTTTCGCATCTTCCTCCTTCACTTTTTCGACCTTCAATTACGACGCTACGCTTTGATCTCTCGGCCATCATTCGTTTCCCCCATTAGTGTTGGCCTGTTGGAGCCGAGCACTCAACGTTCCTTCCCAGTCGTTCCCTTTCATACAAGGGAAAAGGAGGACAAACCGTCCCTCGAGTACTGAGGCTTCATTTGGGATGGAGTGGTGACAGCAGAAGCTTTCAATTTGTTCCCAACCCCAGGGGATGGCATAATTTTTAACCGTTACGCTGGACATGAGAGACTATTCATATTAAAGGGTTTCTTCATGCCGGATGGCAGAGATACAGAAGAAGCTCACAATAATTGTATGGCAGGCGAAATCGACGTTATTTATGTGAAAGCCTAAAAGAATTTCCAAGACCATTCAGTCCTTAAAGTTTTTTTAAATGAATAATTGTACAATTTATAACGATGAAAAATAAAGTTGTTTCGTTACGGTTGTTTTACTTTCAAAATTTTATACATCTTCTTCTTTATCAATTGACAAACAATTGACAATTTAAGCTTACTTGTGTGGCTGAAATCGTTATTCCGAGAAACTGTTGGTACCTCGCAAAGCTGAAGGCATTTCATCCGCTTTCAACAGTTCCTCACCGGAGTTAGGTGGAATTCCAGCTCTTAATTGTCGCAGCTCCACACGGATTTCTTCCGCTTTATCCTTCCGACCTTGAACCAACGCGTGCTTTATGTATAACCATTTTGTTTTTAAAGTGGATGGATGGCACGACACTTTCCACCAAGCTTTTGCGAGTGCGAAGGGCATCAAGAGTGCTCAGGAGAAGATACCAATGCGAGAGTACTTCAGCTCATTAGCATCACCGTGTGGGATTAACGAAGGAGCTTATATTAATTAAGCTGCGAGTGCGAACATCACCGAAGGAGCTCAAGAAGGTGTTTTAGAAGGTTAAATTTAATATTAAAACATACACAAAAGTTTGATATAGTCATGTGCTTCACTGCGCATCGGAGATCCAAAGTGCATTTTTTCCAAGGACTCTCAGGTTCTGCTTTGGTAACATTTCGAACGGCCTTCGCTAATTTGGTATGTGGGAATTCTACCTGTGTCTTAAGCTCAGACAAAAGACACAGATATACACACAAGTGCACATCAGCGGCACGCGAGTACTCCACTACATGAAGGGGCACTTCACACCAGGGCTCATGAGTTATGTCTTCTGGCCTCACATCACGCCCGGTTCTGATTGTGCGGAGAGATTTCCCCAAAAATCCCCCCATGCTCGTAAGAAAATATGACGAATTACGAACGAACACCGCGGCTCGCATAGATTATCCGCGATGATGATGATGATGATGGAGCGCACCATTCTTTTAGTCCGTTTTGCTTTGTCGGGTTTTCGGCGAAATCAAAACCAAAAACAAAGATCTTTGTTGTTTTTTTTTTCCAACCGGTTTGTTTCGACCCAAAAGAAAGCCTCGACACGAAGCTACAAAAGCACGCGCAGAACGGCGTAGTTTCCGCCCAAAAAGGATACCGGAAAAAGGATAACAAAGCGGCTCAAGAAGCGGCACAGGACACAGGGTAAGATGGATGGTACAGGAAGGAAGGAGTTGGGCCAAGGTAAGATGAACACGGCAAAGAAAAAGAAAGGCAAACCTCCCGCCAACCGTCGAGGGAAGAACTCATAAATCTCCGTTATGCTACCATTTTTTTCTCGCCACTTCCTCAACTCTGCCGTTTTGTATTGTTTCTGCGCGTTTTCCACGTTATGCACGATAAATTACACCACTCCCCCGCCCCCCCCCCCCCCTTCCTGCCCTTCCAGCCGCACCGTTCCATCACTCCCAGCAATCCACTCGGGCTGGGAGAAACCGTAAAAGTATTGTTTTGCTCACGTGTTTTCGCGTTTCACGATTCGTGGAATGTGTTTTTCGACCAGTTTTATCAAGATTCACGTTTTCGGCCGGAATGGCTTTCATCTCGTGCAGGTTTCGCCGCGGCCGGAAGTGGGTAAAATAATATCGCGCCCCTTGTTTTGGGGCGGCACAAAACGGTGCCTTTCGATGGAAAACCATTTTCGTGTCGCAGGCGGAAGAAGTTATGGGGAGAAGCAAATAAATCTTCCCCCCCAATTAAACTCGTGCTCTATTTTATATGTTTCCTGCAATGAGTGTATAGGAATTAATCATAGTGGAACAGTTTCTAAGTTATATAAATTCAATTAACATAACAAAAAATGTGATTGTTTGCATGCGATACGCTTAGGAACTCAGCAAAATTCGAATGGCCACGTACACGTTGGATCAAAAGTTATATCAAACACCATATAATCTCTCTCCCTCTCTCTCTCTGCTGGTGAGCGAAACCAGGGAATCCAACATCCCCAGCCTGTGGCCTTTGCACTTGCAAATGTCGACAGTTGTTTAAAACTCCTCCATTTGGCTGCACGCTGTTTCCACCGCGCTAGCCATAAACTACTTACAAATTCGATTCGGTTAGTGGCGGCTGGCCGAAACTAGCGATGGTGTCACCAAGCACCACCGGATGGACGGAAGCAATTTGTTCACATCCTTATTTACGAAATTGGTGTTTCATCAGCAAACCTTTCCCAGCCGAAACGCAAGACGGCGCGGAAAAGCCAGCCGCGGTGAGGAAAATGGTTAACAATAAATTGGTGCGGTCTGGGGTTCCGCGAAGCATCGCTATCGCTCGGAAAAATCTACCTCCTATCTGTCCCTTTCTCTAATACTCTTTCTGAAAATCTAGGACAACGAAAAACGCATCATACCGTTCGGTTTACGAAGGAAGGAAAAAAAGGCAGACGCACCGCGGGAGTTAAATTTTCGGAACCTACTCACCAAACGGTTTCAGTGGGAAGAAAATGGGAAAAGGAAAATGGCAATAAATATTCAGAACACGATTAGTTTTCCCCCAGCATCGCCCCGGCGCCGACACGTGTCGGTACTTAATGAAATGTGACGAGGGTTTGGTCACGGCCGCGTGTTTTGCTGCCGCTTTCGTCGTTTCCATCGCTCGCGCCAGTTGCTGCATCCCGAAAGGTTGCAGGCCACAGTTTCGGGGCTTCTGGCTCGATGCTGTTCCTTTTTATTTGCCTCTCTTTCTCACACCCATCGGGTCCATTTTGTTTCCACAATCATTTGAATAATGACAGCGACGGATCGAGGTAATTCTTCACCGCTCTTTCTTGGGGTGCAAAAGTCGCCATTCAGGAACGGGGGTTTGCGAAACATTGTGAAGGATGTCGCGCGAAACGTCAACCGACAACGGGGGTGAGTGTATATTGACGTCCGGGTGAAGCTTCCGTGTTTCTTGGATCGGAAAGGGTCGGTAGTATGAGATGGAGATCACTTTATCCTTTGGATCGGCGTGTCGGCGGTGTTTAACGATGCACTGATTTATGATTATCCTCGGGCCAAAACAAACACGGCACGTGACTCGTGCAGACGGCGTGCAATGATCTTTCGCGGCTGTGGATTATTGAAAGCAGGTTTTACTTTGGTCAACAGAAGAATCTGATCTTCTCACGTAGCCCTCACGTGAAGGGCAATATTTGCCTACATGCGTGTATTTTTTAAATCGTATTTTGAAGTGACCACACAAAACGAATAGGTTCAGAATTTTCTATTGAATCTTTTGTTTTCGTTATCATTTCGTTGTCATTATCAGAAGCATAACATAACCAAATTTAATCTATTATTAATGTGTCAGAAAAAAAACAGAAAATGATTGATTAACTAAGTTGCTAGCTGGATCTGACTGTGAATATTCTTGAATGTGTCTTATAAATTAATACGAGCTGAACATTAACAGGAACAAATAGCAAATAATCGCCGGGGATCTGGGATAGCCGAGAACGAACGCCGGCTCGAACACGACCCGCGTCGACGTAGGTTCGAAACCAGAGACCGGACTTCCTCCGGTTCCAGAAACTGACGTTTTATCCACGTACGTTAAAAGAGAGGAAAGTCTCGCAAGCCCTAAAATGGTTCCTCTTGACCAAATCACGGTCGTTGCGCCTAAGAGAAGAAGAATAACGAATATTCTACAATAATATTTATTATATTATGTTGTTATATTCCTTAGAAATATTGTCACTTTAAAATACACTGACATTACTTTCGTTTTTTTTGTATGTCACATCACAAATTCTATTGCGATGAAATCTTTCAAGTAATTACGTGTCAAGATGAAAAAAACTATACAACCCTAGTGAATTACAGCCACCACTTTGCTTAAATCCTTACCGTACCTCAAATCGTTCACAAGACCTGACAGGGAAAGCCCAGCAGGTGGCTTCAGGTCCCCTTCTGGCTTTCGACAATCGTAACCCGCATTGAACTGCTCTCGTAATTCCCGGGTCTCACATTCGTACTCGCAATGAATTGCGGGCCCGTTTCAACCGTTTGCCAATGCAGAGGGAAAGGTATGCGTGTATGCCTGTCTGATGTTGTGACACATTTTCACCCATTGTTGTCAAACATGTTACCTTTGGCAAATATGTATCGCCGATCGTCCGCCGTGAACGACGTGCCTTACAATCCTGACGATGATGCTGATGATTATGATGATGATGCTGATGGTGACGACGACAATAATGCTGCCGCACCCCAATCCACGCGGTGACCCGTTTTCCATTATCCTTTCTTTGTCCTTTCCGGCGGGAGGCGGGAAGATTTGAGAAAAGTGGGAAAAGTGGCGCAAACAGGGGGAATACCATTAAGCCGCAGGATGTCGTACAGCTGGTTTCGGTGAAATGAAGTCGAGTGTGCGTGTGTGTGTGTATGCCAAACGGAGGTTCAATTGTGCGTGCGACCCCATTCCGGATTTTTTTTTTCGTGCTCGCGGCTCGTTGCGGGACTTCACGCAGCGAATTCACAATGCGTGTCACATTGCCAACAGAGCGCACTCGAATGCAACGAGGGATGTTAAGGGGACGTATGGCGAGTGCAACAAACTATAACTTTGATGCGGAAACGTTGGTTGTGTGGACGGGCAAATAAAGAGGCGTGAAGAATGTTTCTCCAAATAAACTATCGAGACGACTGGAAGGATCCTGTGTGGTGAACATTTTCCTCTCGCAGAAAGAAAGAACTTAACCTTTTCTTGATGATCAATTAAATGTACTGGAAAGACTTAATGCCGTACCCCATGAGGCACCAGGGCAACCGGTTATCCCAATCGTTACGACTCCAGTAAAACATTTGCGAGGTAAAAATCATTTGACAGCAATTCTACTCAAAAAAGGGTCTTCTACAAGGCTTCAAGGATACGGAGGGGTAACAAACAGAAGGAAGCACAACGTTACGACGCAACGTGCAATCCCTTCTCACTTTCCAACGCATTTGTTAATCGGTGGCTCGTTTCTCGTTCAATTTCAAATTAAACTGGGCCCCGGATTTACGCCGAGGGATTACTGCCGCTTGGCCATAATTTATTACCGCTCTACCCGGTTAGGTGAGTGGTTGGAGGAATGATTTGAGAATGTGCCAGTCTTTGAAAAGGCCCCGGTTGTTCGGGAATCGCATGTTCAAAGCGGGATAAATCGAATTAACATGCACATACACTAGCTGCGCCTTGTTAACAACCCCCTTTTAACAAACCTATTGTATGGAAAACTAGCTCGGGCACAATCTTTTTCATTCAGAGGATAAGGAGCATATAATGTGCGTCTTAAATCGATCTCTTACATGTGCTTCAATGAAAGTATCCGATTTGGATGGGATGGACCGGGAAACATCAATTCAAAAAGAAGCAATACTGTTAAACGAGTTCTCATTACATTTCAGCACAAATGTGACCAATTCTGCAACGTGTTTTGACTCTACTTTTATGCGATTGAGGCTTGACTTGCAACTCCTTAATTTAAGACATGTTGCGCAAGAGTATTCAATACTTAAATTATTTTTTTTTTTAAATTTCTACAATAAACATAGAAGAATTTAGTTACTGGCATTTAAAACTATAATGGAAAAAAAAAAAATTTAAAACGATTCACACATGATCACGTTTACGTGGTGTCATTTATTTTTACCGAGGAACAGACACCGACACTTGAGGTAAAACGAATTTTCCGTTACATTTGCTCGCCCTTGGTTGGCTCATTTACTTATTTGCTTCTGGTCTTATTTGATTTTTTTTTCTTCAAACTCAAATCAACCAAGCTCTAGTCTGGCAGCAGACGACTTTACGTGCTCTAATGTATGTCTTCCAAGTCACCAGGACGTGTAGCACTGGATAAGAGTGTGGGGAAGTGCACAAAAATGCTAGCAAGAAGCCCCTGCTGAAGCGGGTGGATGAAAAAAGACAAGCCGGGGAGTTATCTAAATTACATCCTCAACCAGACGCAAGTTGATTTATGGCGTCATTAGTATGAATGTGAGCGTGCTCGTTTGCACGCCCTGACAACGGTGAGTGTGGCGATGCAATAGTGGCGTAATGTTTGCGCTATCGCGTTTCACGCTCCTCCATCCGCCCCTGTTCGTGCCAGCTCTCTTTTTTACGAGCATCCTTTTGGGAGCATCCTTGAAGCTCCCAGTGCCACCTCCTGTCCAACGTCCGGAGAAGTTCGTATCGTTCCGGGCGGCGTGAAAATTTAAAAATTCCTTCATCATCGCGTCAAAGATATTGCCTTCTTGGATTTTCCTTCCGTCGGTTTTGAGGTGCGGGCCGGGGCCTCGTTAGTTGCTTCGAATATTCAGGACCCTTCGGTGGGACCACCACCACCCAATGGGAGGCTCGAGGGGTTGAAGGAGGATGAAGGGATTCGGGACGCGGGTGCTTCGAAGAGCGATAACGGTTCGTTATGGAGTAATTGCTGTAAAGCTGGGTCGACGGGAGCTGCTCGACTGTGAAGACAAGATAGATTCTTGACTTCTTCTCCGGCAGCCGTATCGGGTAACATGGCTTTCGGTGCTAGTTTTTCACGATGAATGGAAGAACTTGAAGTTGAAACTCTAACGAATCATTAAAGGGTAACACTATGAGCACAAATTGATATTGGTTGGCAGTGAGATAGGGGCGGAAATAAATTGAATTTTTCTGAACGCTGAAGCATGAAACCAGGGAAACTTTTCCAATATGTGTCCTTGTTGTGTATTGCTGCCTATCAAGCTACAGCAATTGCCACCATGGTTTTTAAAAGCCGCAATATTTTAATGAAAGCCGCAATCTTTTCCGAACAACACGCACCTCTTACTAAATCGCCGCATTACCGAACATAACTGCCCGATGTTAAATTTAATGCCAGGAGATCTCGTTTTTGTGTACAAAATTACATGCTAAATGCTCCTTAATACTTAAGGCTACTTGAATAGATTATTTAAAATAAGCTAAAACTATTGGCTTTGGAACTAAAGGTTGACCATTGCTGTAATAACATTTTTGTATCCACAAAACTTGTAATTATTATCGATTATACAAACATATAAAACTCCCTTTTATTCCCTCTCCCGCCCTAACAAAACAAAAAATATCCTCAAAGAAAAACCCAAGGTTCCTTACATCATTTCCTCGTTGGAGCAATTTCAGGCTTTCGAAAAAGAATCTTGTAATGAGTTTTTTTCCCCATGACATTGAACAAGTTGTCATGTTCAGCATGATTCGCATGCATCCAATAAGACTCTGTTCGAATTTTATCACAGCAACTCGGCGTAATCCAATAACTCCCGAAAAGAACGCGTTGAAAATTTAACATTTCATACGGCAAAAAAAAAAATCTCCTCTGTAAAGCTTAAAGGGCGCCCCATAAGAAGTTAATGGAACCTTCCAAGAGCGGGTCCTCAAAAAACCCCCAGCAAAATCCTGGCCGACGCAACGTTCCATTTCTCCTATCGATTGCAATCATCTGTACGACGCAAAGCGAATCCAGCATGCATGGAAAACCGTTCGCCTTGTGCAGAAATAAATTTCCCTTCGCCTGATGGTTGGGGTTCTCCCTCTCTCCTCGGTGGGCAGCAAAGAAAAAAAAAAGGCCGAGAAAGGACAAAGAAGGAAACAAAGGAAGTAATAGCATTCCATCAGAGCGCCGTGGAAAACGTTGCCCCGTAGCCCGAATGCGAGAGCGGAATACTGATGACTGGCGCTCGATAAGGAAGGGAGGACAGGACATGCAGACGGCCTCGAACTGAGCATAATCTAAAAATGAATAAATTCAAATCGCTTCATTTATCCGAAAGCGTCTCCCCGCACTTTGTCTCGTTTCTTTCTCTTTTTATTTGCCATGCCGAAGTGGGCTTTTACTTTGTCCCAGCGCTCGACCTCGGGCTGCTGCTCCTCGGGCTTGTTTTATTGTGGACCTAAGCAGAAGAAGAAGAACGCGAGAATGCAAAGACAGAAAAAAAAACTGCGCTGAAGGGAATGTCCCAAGGAAAGAGCGAATTCGGCGACATTTCGGCAAGCGACGGCGTCTTTGCGTCGGTTTATTGGGGTTGTTGGTTCCTCACCGCCGCCAGGGCGTCCTGTTCCCTTCGGTACGAACCCTCCGGTAGCATCATCCTCCTCCAGACCGGGGAGGGATAATCGAATGAAAAAAGGCCTGCAACATTGCCGAAAAATGCGTGGCTTAGCGGGCAGAAACCGTACGTCCTGCCGTCAAAAGACAACGGAAGAAATTCATTTCGCTTCCCTCGAGAAGAAAAACGTTCCCTTCCCTGTTCGACCGGCGAGGTGTGGGAGAAAAGAAATAAAAACCTGCGGGAGATAACAACACGGCCGAACGGTAACGACACCGCTTCAGATTGCTATCGTCGTTAGGAGGCGAGCACTTTTTTCGCCCATACCTTCCGTTTCGTTTATCGTTTTGGACGAACATTTTCCTCCGTGAGTCACTTTCGGATCCACCCGTCCTGCGTCCTGCGAGGGATGCAGCTTACGGCTAATGTTGAAGAATGTACGAATCACTCCTAACGCGCTTAATGTGTCCTTGTGTTTCATCCTCTCATCGCGTTCGCTTTTCTTTTTTCTCGTGCCTTTTTCCCACCCGGTGGTTTTTGTTTCCACCCAGTGACAAACGAGAATAATGGTTTCTGGAGCCCCGGCACCAAGCCGGCGGGAAAAGGAGCAATCGATGTTTTTATTTATTTACTCCGCCGCTGGCAGCACTGTTTCGTGCGCCTCCATTAAAGCTCATTTTGGGAATGGGTGGAATCGGAATGTGAGTATCATTTACGTAAACCTGATCCATCAAGCGACGGTCAGTGTTATGTTGATGGCAAAAGTATCCAATTTTGAAGATATTCGTTTCTTATCAGTATCAAATCAATGAATTGATTTTTTTTTTTTGGTTCAATACTTGAGATACTGAGCGGTGATGTTCCTATAAGAGAAAGCCAGTTGGTTGCTATGAACACCTTTTACTGTCATGCAAAGAACTATTTTCATATCAAATGGTTTATGGTTTCTGTTTTGTAGATCAGCGCGTTCTGATTAAAATGCAACTAAAGTGTGTGTATTTAAGTCGTATCAACCCATCTATAAACAGGTCTAAGATAACCATTTTTAGAACAAGTAAATTGGCGTGCTCCGTTTTTCTTCTTCAGTGCACTTTCGAATCAGACCAGCACCAGACCCATTTCGAGTGAATGAAGTTAGCCCGGAGCCAATCGGGCTCCGATCTTCAAAAGCCTTCGATTCTGTCCGTCCGTCGGGTCGGCCACGGTCTCCTTAGCTCGGCTCGGATCCAATGGACGGAGGCAATCCATTTTATCCCTCCCCAACCGGAAGCTAACCCCAAAAAACTGCCCCAGGCGTGTTTTAGATGGAATAATTACAGCTTCTACCGCCTAGATTATAGGCCAGCAGAAGTGGGAGTCGTTGATGACGAGCTTGAAGGCAGAGAGAAAGGCAAAAGGCGAAAGGAAGAGCAGGATGGGGAAGATTGCTACGGGTTGCTGTTTCATTTAGTATTTATGAAAAATATGAAGAGGGACTGGCATCGTGTAGATAAAATGATGTACCACAACGGTTAAACGCTGCCCCCATTTGTTCCGATGCCGCTTTCCGGCCTTCGGGGCCTTTCGCTCGGAATGGCGTTCCACGTGCGGCTCACGGCTAGGGATACTTAAGGATGCAAAAGACGTAGCCCTCGGGGTCGTCCATTGTCTGCGTCCATTCCGGTCCGGTGGCACGACCCGGACTGGGAAAAAGGATTTAAACAAATACCTTGCGGATATTTGACGGCTAAATCGAAATCCCACCAGTACTCCCACCAGTGCTGGCCGGTTATCAGCGCAGCCATCTTACGGAAACCATCGTGCTGCTGCCGGTCGAGGAGGAAAGACTTCACAGGGTGCAGGTCAGCGGGGACTTCGGATTTGAGTTAGGCTTCGATGCTTGAATACGCTCCGAACACGGGGCAAGATATTGCGTGGTTTTCTCAAGTCTCTTGGGATGTTCTGTTTTTCTTTCCTCATCGTAATATTACCAAACACCGTGTGACGGCATAGATTAAAACATTAAGCTAATGATTTGTTCGCTAGCCTTAACCCTAAGTGTATTCGTAACAAGTTTCTGAACTATGACCAGGAACTTATCAACAGATAAGTACTCTGATGCACGCTGAACTCAAGTTTGGACCAAATTTTAATAAGTCAAACATATGTTCCTCTTTTGTCCAGCCTTAACATCCATACTTTTGCACTAATGGAAGCAGGAATGCTATTCCCTAGACTGAGTAGGATTCATTTAAACGTTCTTCGGGGTGTCTCTGGCATTACGCTCGATGTACACCGACCCTTGCTGGACCTTAATGCTATACTACTCCCAAATGAGTCGACCAACGCTCCAGACTGTTCGGAAACGGATGTTCCAGCAAGACGTCTACTCGTATGTACCCTCGGGAGTCTATTTGCCCTCGGGGAATCCGGACCGGGAAATGGAATGGCATATCAATCCGGTCCACACCGACCGATGGCAAATGAGCTCAAGCAGGTTTGATTTCCACTGGATCCCTCTCAAGCATGCACCAAAACAGCCGCAACGCAAAGCCCGTCTCAATCGGTGACCGTTAGGAAAAGGCCGTTGCCTATCGAGTAGGTTAATGAGTGTCAAATGATTGTTCGCTAGTGGGCAGCTCGGGGACGGTTTTCGTTGGCCCACCACTCGACAGTTGTACGAGGTTCTAGTTGTGCTAATCCGGCGTCCAACGTCGTCGATTCCGAAGCCCAGCCCACCGTTCCGTTCGACAAGCGGAATCGGAAATACAAAATTCAAACAACCAACATACCAACTCCTCCGCCAGTGTAACGGCAATGGTTTCGCCGCAGGCTGTTTGGAAGAACTTCCCCATAAGTAGGATGAATTCATTCGGAGCCAATTTGATGGAACGCTTCCTCGGTCAACCGTGGCGAATCGATTTGGGATTGCTTTATCGGCGTTCCACCGGCGAGCTTCCGGAGTAGCACGCGATCACCGGGATTAGCCTTTCAAGCGATTATTTTTACTACATTGGACTGAGGCGTTTTGCTACGGGTTGAGATTGAAATAGTAGAATCGACGTGTATTGGAAATTGATCCGGAGAAACTTTCTCCTTTTTTTAAACTTTAAGATGTTTCATTCGAAAATAACGAGAAGCCTGTGGTTTTTTTCTAAGGCTTAAGTGTTTCACAACTTGACCGATGGTTAAAAGTTTCTAAATTAACGGTTTTTATTTTAAATAATGCCATCTACTTAAGTATACACATTTTAATAACTTTTGTTTCCGTCGTTTTTGTTTTGATATTGACAGTTTTTCCCTCTTAACGAACGCGAATAAGTCAACCCATCGTTCTGGGGAGAGTCCGGCCTGGATTCGAACACACACCTACGGGGTTTGATCTCCCGCACCCCTTCTAGCCGGCGTACGCGTTCGGTTTTAAGTTTGATGTGTTTTAAGGAAGTTGAATGAATGTTGTTAAACAATTACCAACTAATGTTTTCGTTGTTGAGTTGTTTATAGGCAGCGAAGGTATAAAGAAAAACTCATTTCAACCCGCAATCATCAAACTGTCAACCTTAATGGTTGATAGCAAAAAGAATGTACTACATTTGTCTGCGAAAACATCTGAGCACCATCGCGCGAGTAAACACAAAGTGTGGCTCATTGTGTTCATTGTTAACGCCGAGTGTGTTTGCTGCTTGCTTGCCGAGGTTAGTAAGTAAAACGGTTCGTTAGTTCCGTTCGTCCTTAACGAGCGTGGTGCTGCTGCGCCCGTACGACAGCCGAAGTGTGTGTTCGTCAGCAAACCATCAACATCAGTGCGCGAAGACGATGCCGCCCCTCCGAGGCGCAGAGTTAGAATAGATGAAGAGCAGAGTCCTTTTTCTTCCTTCCCGGATGTTCGGTAAGGCATGGGTCTTGAAAGAGGAGCAAACGGGGGGAATGGCGAAGCAAAATGACAACTAGCAGACGGTGGGGACAGAAAAGCTCGTCGTCAGCAGCAGCAGCAGATGGTAGCAGATGGCCGTGCTGTTTGCTCTGTTTATTTCCTGTTCTGCAATCAAACGGCGAATTGATTGGAGGGATAAACACACCGTCCGTTGTTGTGGTGCGTCGATTGTCAGCGTCAGCGGAAGAAAAATCTGGAAGCGATAAGTAAATAGTCTTCCGCCATTCGAGCGTTTACGAGCGCCGGAGTGCTGGCGTTGTTGACTCATCGTCAGCGTGTCGTTTTGTGCTGAGCTGGAAGAAAATCGCGACACATAGACCGTCTCCTCGGTCGCCTCTCATTGTTCCTCACGGGCACCAGGATCCCGGCGTTGGAAATTAGTTTTACGACTTCAAACAAAAACTGATCCGAGTGACAAATGGGGCAACCGACGATGAGAAAATCCCTCTCACCCCAGCAACTTCCGGCATTCGTTCTGGAATGTACAGGATTGTTCAGAGCCTCGCTCGTTCCGTGCTCCTTTCCAACCGCTAAACTTTTTTTTCCCCCCAAAACAAACGAACTGCCCAACCCGAAAGGCAAACGGTCTTGTGTGATAGCAATTACTTCGAAACCTCCCGCTCTCGAGGGAAAACTTCTCCAACTCCCGCAATGGATGGGGGCTAAAACTCCACCACCGCCAGCCACGAGAAACACAATCTATTTCGGGCATTGCTGCAATTTGCATTTCAAAGCAGTCTATTTTTCTTCATCGGCCTTCCCCGCTGCACGCAGCGCCCGGAGAGTGAAAGTTGTGGTGTTGCGGTTTCTGGTGGTTTGGGGAACCCACGTTGGGGACGTCGTGTACGTCCTCTGGAAGGACCTCACGATACGTTCATTCATGTACGGCACAGGAAACCCATAAACGCGTTTGATGAGTGTGGCGAGAACGATCTGGCACGAAATGGGAGGGAAATACATCGCTTATTGGTTTTTTTTTCTCCCATCGCAGGCGAGAATGCTGACAAAATGGCTCAGTTTTCCCCCCCAAGGCGATCGATGGATCGATGGACGTGGGTTAAACGGGGCGTCTTCCAAGCGCAATATATCTTGTATTTTCACTTCATCCCGGAAGGTTTGACCGGTTTTGTATAAGCGGCCGAACCATTCGACGGGTCATTGGGCTTGCGGGTGATGGGACGACGGGGGGGTTGGTTGCGGTTTGGGTTGAATGTCTGCAAGTGCCAAATTTGTCATTCGACTAGCGTCCTTCATACGCGCATGTCATCGATGAGAGCATGACGTGCCTGAAAGGTATACTATAGCGTTGAGAAAGATGCACACATGGTACGCCGTATTGGACTCTTGCGCTCGGAGGGGAATTTTATTGGTCTTCTTCAATTTTTATCTAGCTGTTTTCAATGTTAAGAAGACCTGCAATGGCGTACGCCTCTTTCCATCGTATGCATGTGCCATTCAAAAATGTTTTTTTTTTAATCCAAAAAAGGGGGAAAGAGATGGAAACTTATGTTTTCGTACGATGTTAATGTGAATCGAAGAGGGTGGAGGATCGACATAGACAGACAGACAGACAGACAGGAAACAGAAGAGCCGGGAGGGCTGGTGCAAATCGAAGAGGGATAATGTCTGGCACATGGGGTGGCGGAAAAACGGGAAATTTGTGTGTTTATTTTATGTGCATAACTTTCAATAAATTCGTACATCAACAACATACTTTTTATGGTTCACAAACCAACCCGAATGCGCGGGAGGCTGCAGCATGATTGCCATTTGTTGCCACCCGTCATGGCGTCCATTCTCACTCGTGTTCCTTCCTCCACAGGATTCTCGTTCAGAAGATTTTGTTAAGCAAACACGATATGCTCGTGCTGTTCGATAGGATATTTTGGTGTTCGAAAGAATACATACATATATGGTTATGACACAAGTGAGTTTTGATAAAGATTATGTAGAACTGGTGGTATGTAACTGTTTGTGTATTAACTGCAGTCACTCAGCATCGCAGGTCATGTTCTTTTACTAAACCAATCAAAATAATGCTCAATAAAAATTAATTATAACGTATTTTACTTTTGACATTCTGACAATATTTACTGAAACAAATGTTTTTATCTGATTTTGTTCAACAAACTCAACTTACAAAGATCGGATTCTTATTCGGATTTTGGAACTCCCGCCCTTCATCGGCGTTATCTGTAAATGTATCGATGAAAAGCCATTAATTTTAATGAATCATACCATCCAAGTGTCGCATTCAAGTTTGGATTTTGGATTTAGCCCGGTCCTGCCTTCATAAATCACCTTATCCATCGCTTTTGTTCGTCCCTTGGCTGTTTTTTTCCTCTTCTTCTTCATATCCCTCCTTATCCTGGTGACTCGCTGCGACCTTCATCCTGCTGATCCGACAGATTTATCCTTCGGCTGACGTCAACGAGGCCGGAGGAATGTTGGAATGGTCGCTTCGCAATCGAAGACGAACCGTGGGCTGCCAATGAACGGCGGTCTGAATGCGAATGCTATCTGTGCCAGTGTTTTTCTTTTTCCCGTCCCACCCCACCCTAGCGAGTTTTTCCACGCTCCTGCGATGAGCGCTCGGCAGTTATGCTCGAACAGTAATATCTGTCTCCTTTGGAAGCGCCCTTGGTACCGGACCTATAGCCTGGCCTCACATCCTGACAAACTGTCTCCTATTCCGGACAGTCGTCATTGTTACGACCGCGGTGCAGGGAGCGACACGCCGAGTGACGTGCGTCCGGGACACTGCACGGAATGATTATGTTTCGCCGCTGCTGTTCTGCCTTAGCCGTCCGTTTACGGCCGACGGACCATCAATTACTTTCGCTGGAGGAACTGTCAGGCGCACACTTTTGTTATTTCTTTCCACCCCCGAGAGCCCTTCCTTCTTGACGTCTGTCACCGCCGGTCATTAGTGGTTGCGTAAGATGCCTGCGACGCCAACTGCAAACAATAGAGCCGACCGGCGTGGAGTGCAATCAATAACATCATTACCATCGACATCATCATCGTCACCGTCATCGTTATCATCCCTGTTTGGTTGGCTTTGGAAAACCTGGTGTACCTGCTGGGGCGGTTCGTTTCGAAGAGTTTGATTCACAGAAATTGAATGACATTCGAATTGGAATGTTATCATGAATTTGAAATATTTCGTTAATCTAGTTTTTCAGCAATATGTGTGGCATGTTACGTTAAAACTTGTCTTCTTAGACCTTTAAGCAATTCTTAAAATTCCAAACAGAATTTCTTAGAATTTATCTAACATATGGTTTTCTATAAGAAAGACTACATTTTTAAAAAAAAATTAATTAAATTCAATAATGTTTTCAAATTGGTTATACAAACTAAAATATATCAAAGAAATAATAAAACAGTGTAGGGGAAAAAGATTTATAGCAGAAAAAAAATGGATGGGAAAAAAATAAACCATTAATTCACTCAAAAAAAAAGCATTAAAACAAAATGGACGATATTAACCATCGCAACTAAACTATGTCGGACAAATGAAACTAGAACATTGTCCAAAACGGGCCAAGTGTTCAGAACAGTTTATATTTTATCGCTTCTCGTTTATTGCTTCCACCATAATCAACCGCCAGCAATTGGACCGAAACCGCTGTCCCGCGCGCTTTCGCCATCATTAAGCATTCATTCACGGTGAGGCGAGGAAGACGTTTAACTGCGGACGGCATCCGCCCACCTAGGATCATCGCCTAGCCGAACGGGAGCACCGGTAGGAGCTCCTCGAAGCCGGTCAACGTCGTCATAAATTGTGTGCGGATGTGAGCACATAATAAATGCTTCTACACACACACACGGGAAGAAGAAGAAAAAAACGGCAGAAAAACAAAACAAAGCCAACCAAATTCTTGGCCCTTCGCGCCCTCGCACCTCGTTCAGTTTGCTCCAGGAAGTTTATTATTATTTTATCGTCTAATGAACATTCGCCGCGCGCCGATGAAAGGGCGCGTTCGCAAAGATGTTCCGAAAAATGGCTAAGCATTTGTGGGGAATAACGGTTTTATTCGGCTTCGGCCACCCTTTTGGGCTGAGGGTGGCGTTTTTCTTTTTCTCAGCCATCCGCTGGCTGCCTTTCTTTTTCATACTCCAACCCAATCACCATTTGTCCATCTCTTTCTCTCTTGCAGACGTTTTATAGCACGGAATTTGCACGCTTGTACCGTATCGTGCCGTAAACTTCGAGTTGAGTTCACTTCCTTCCGCTCCGTTTTGTTTCACCATCGAATTAGTTCGAGCGTAAGCCAAATGAAGGAAAACGAACGTGTCCCTCCACGCTCGCAGTTTCTTTACTCCCACATACCCCACCACGTGGATTCATTCACGCAAAACACCCGAACACCGTGGCTGGGAAAAGTGGAAAAGAGCTCCAAAATTGCCAGAACCACCGGAAAACCTGTGTGTTTCTTCTTCTTTTTTTTACCAAGGTTCATGCCACACACACACCGAAACGTTTATGCGTACGTCCTTGACGCTCCCGTCGCTACACGAGGAGGAAAAGCGTGCGAGAGGCTTTTCGGGTGCTGGGGCGAAAATTAGATTCCGCCAGGATCTTATCAAACATTTATCTTCCTGGCCTTCGGGCGAGCACTGGGCTGCATGCGTGAGCCGCATGTGGGAAGTGGTTGCGTTGAAAGCGAGATTAATAAGAGTAAAATACCGGTAATCAAGCGAACAAGGGGACGAAATGAACTTTGTAATTAACTTCGGCTGTGGAAGTTTGCCGCTGTTGATCTGATTATCGGGGCGAGTAGTTTTTTTTTTTTAACCTAACTTAGACTTAGAGATAGTCTATTTGAAATAGAATTTGTTTTTGCGTCGAGATTGTTCATATTATTTTTCCTTCGAACAAATTCAATGTTTATAAGACGCAAACAGCCGGTTTTTCATAGGATTTGGAAAATTTTTTTCTAGCTGTGCAACAATCAGTGAACGTTTTTTTAATGTATAAGTATGTAAGTAGTTGACTTTTAGTCCTCAAGGAAAAAAAGCTCTTATCCAAAGCTTTCGCAAAAACTGTTTTGATTATTCCTGTTTTTTTGGAAAAAGAATTTTGTTTGTTAATTTCGCTTGTTATCAGCGCACATGAGGCTACAATTATCGAGGATCAGCGGTCACGATGAAAGGTCCGGCTTTTTTGTTCTGTTCCTTATCCAGCAAAAACATCTATCAAATTGTGCTCGGGACCGTGTTCGGGAGGGAAAAGATAAAGCCTACGAACGTGCCACGTGTATGCTGGGACCTCCGGTTACATGGCTGGTCACATTCCTCTCGTTCGGTCGTGGCTGGAGTTTAAATCGGCAAAAACGCTAACCGGAGTAACATTCATCTTCACCTTTGCGATGGGATTTTCTCCAGCTTTTAATACTGCTTTATCGGACTAACGAATCCACTGAGTTGAAAAGAGGAAAACGAACAAAAAAAAAAACACACACACACACACACGAAACCGTATAAGTGAAAAAGCGAATGCAAACCGACGCTCCTGGGAGACAATAAGGGCTAACAGCAGAACTGGCAGAAGCCTGCCAGTTAAGCGTAGATTTACGCGAAAAAATCATTGTCAAACCAAGCTTGCAGGATCATAACCTAGCCAACGCTGCGTTGATGATTTGTATGCATGTGTGTGTGTGTGTGATTGTTTTCGTTTTTCACGTTGGCTTTTGGCGGTGTACTTTTCATGTGATGTAAGTCTTCGCAAAAGAGGTAAAAACAGTTTGAACATAAAGGATTCAAATGGAACAACGAAGAAAAAAAACACACACAGAAGGAAAAAAGGCTATCACTTTCCCGTGTGCAGCTTATCAGTGGATCAATCCTCACAGTTAAAGGGGTTTGGGGTGGTAGGGTTTATTCCGCTGGTCCACCGCTGGCAACACTGCCCATTGCGCCTGAAAGGCTGCAACCGACTGAAAATGTGCACCGTTCGGATTCATTTGGACGTCATTTTGCAACGAGAATTGTGCATCCACGAGCCCGCGAGCACGCCATTGTTCTCGGCCAAGTCGGGTTTTATTCGCACAAATGAACAAATGGGCCGATTCTGGTCCCCCTCCTTCCGCGCCACGTGGATTCCGCTGGCTCCGTGCGATTGCGACTACAAAAAGCTAGATTTTCCACCGCCAGAAGGGTGATGCGTTGCATGCACACCAGTTGTTCGTTTGGACGTTTTCTCCCGTGGTCCCGATGCGGAAATATGGTGATTTTCATTACTATTTGCCGTTGGTGTGGTTTTTCAAAATCCGTACGTTTTGCAGGACGGTTTTTAAATAAATGAATAGTGCGAATCGTTGCACTAACATTCATGTAAAGTGCTAAAAAAAACGGTAAGTCCTTAGCTGTGTGAAGAACCAAGGTAGTGGCAACTTTTTGTTTAAGTTTTGTAGCATGAAAACCTGAATTATTTTTAGTATGAAACCTCCTCTCTTAAATTAATTTAGTCGAGTAACAAGAAATCGAGCTTTAAGATTCATTGGAGTATTTCACAAACTTGAGGATTTTAGTAAAGGTAACGAAGTTATTTGGTTTTTTTTTTGTAAACCCATGTACCTTTTTTTTTTTTTATAAAAAATCGTTTATTCGTGTGTAACAAAAAGTATGTCTTACAATCTAATTAACAGTTTTTACAAGAACGAGGACGACGACGATGTACGACAAACGTATATGGTGAGACATCTACGGCGTAAACAAACACACAGCGAGGACGTCTACATCAATCACAGCATCGTTGTTGCCAAGGATGTGGATGATGTAGTTGGCAAAGACACTTAAAATTGCACTGCGTTTGCTTGCTCTAGTTCGGTTAAGAGCAGGCCGGTGCAAGTCCTCAAAACTTAAATTTGACCCTGGAGCAATTTGCCTAAGGTGTTGCTGCATGCAGGCCCACGCTAGCGACACGCGTGGGCATGCAGCAAATTTGTGCTCCAGGGTCTCGACGGCGGGACAGAACGAGCAACATGGTGTGGGGATCCTTCCCATTCGGAAGAGGAGGTCCGCATGCGCGATCTTCCCATTCACCAGCAGGAAGAGCGTGGACCGTTGGTCAGAGTTTAGTGTCCTGGATCCTATGTTTCTCCAAACTCTTCTCCATAGGATCCTAGGAGAGGCATGGACCACCCTCGGATCCGGAAGGTTGATTGTTGCGGTATACCGAAGAGTGCGTGTTGTGGTGTGGTGTCGCTGCTTTGCCGGTATGTAGGCCATGTGCCGGATGACGCTGCGCAGACATGGGTCCGTTGTTGGAATGGAACCGACGTCTGGCGGATTTCCGGCGTTGGCCACATGCCGGCGGCTGGTTGAGAGGCATTCCTGCTGCGCGATGTATCGGTTCGTTAGAAGCGCTTGGGTGGTGATGGCAGGGATGTGTAGATTTAGTCCACCGCGGCTCCGTGGTAGCGCCATCTGCAGGAGGGGTACGCGTATCCCACCAGATCCGTTCCACAGCAGTGATCCAATCATGTGAGAGACCTTCGCGACGTCCAGTCGGCGGGGGCTGCAAACCGACGCGACGAACCACAGCCTTGGGAGCAGGAAGGTGTTTAGCAGCAACACCTTCTGGGCCAGGTTCAGGTCTCTCACACGATGAAGCCAGACCAACTGCCGGAACTTCTGGATCACCACGTCCCAATTGTGCGCCATGGCCTCGCGGATATTGTTCGAGAACAATATCCCGAGGAGCCGGAGACGCTCCTCGGTGCGTAGCCATGGGACGTGGATCCTCGTTGCTGGTGTGATGTGCCCAATGTCGATCGCTACGGTTTTGCCTACGTTCAGCCTTGCCCCCGAGCATAAGCCAAACGCTTCAATCGCTTCTTTCACCCGCCCGATTTTGGAAAGGGATGTAGTCACCACTGAGACATCGTCGGCATATGCGTTGATCAGGTCATCCTGATCGCAGCAGATGCTTTCAAGCTCAGTGATGAGGGGATGTAGGTAGATGACAAACAGGTGCATTGATAGGGGATCGCCCTGTCTGACGGAACGTTGGATAGGAAAGGAAGAGGAAAGCTGTCCATTCACCAACAAACGGGAGGAGGACCTCTCTCCAATTGACCTGAGAAGCCCCACCAACCCGGGATTGAATCCAAGGGAGGTCATGGTCGTCCACAGGAAGTTTCTGTCGACGCGATCAAAGGCCTGCGAGAGGTCGAAGGACACGAGCTTGCCGCTTTTCTTCCTCCTCTTCAAGTCCAGAATTCTCTCCTTAACCGAGAGAACAGCTTCGAAAATATTGTGAGTTTTGTTGCTACACTTTTGCGCTGCGGAAATCATCTGCCACTTGTCGATAATATTATCGACTCGTAGCTTCAGAATTCGCGACAGCAGCTTATAATCTGTGTTAAGGAGAGAAATCGGACGGAAAGAGGGCATTGCACTCCCAGTTCCCTTCTTTCTCACCAGCACTATGACGCCGTCGACAAAACCTCGAGGAAATTCCCCACGAAGGGCCTCGTTGAGGACGTACCCGAGCTCCCGTCCCACTATGTGGAACGCGCGGAGATAGAACTCCCTGGGAATTCCATCCGGGCCGGGTGACTTCCGAGGTGCCGATTTTTTTATTGCATCGAAGATCTCACTTATAGTGATTTCCGCCATGCAACCATTGTTGGTATCACAGTCCTCTGGAATAACCCGTCTGCAGGTGAAAGCGTCATGTATTTCTGTATTTTGTATGTTGTCGGCCGAGTATAAGTCTTTGTACTGTGTGTACAAATACTCGGCGATCTCCTCCTCTAAGGCAAGAGTCGTTCCATCGTCAGTCTGTATTTTGTCAATGTTGGTACGTCTCCTCCTCCGCTCGCCCAGCTGGAAGGTGGAAACTCTTTCACCATCGACAAGGGTCTCATTTATCCTAGTGAAGTGTTGGGAAAAACGTCTCTGTAGGGAGAGCATTTTCCCCTTCACCAGGTTAATGGTCGCCAACTCGTCTGGGTGATTTAGATATCGATCATATGAGGTTTTAAGTTGCGCATAGAGGATACCCTGATGCAGACGGAAATCTCTGTACTTTTCGTTGGTTTTCCAACGAAAGAACGACTTTATCCTGGGCTTGGCGCATTCGACCCACCATGTCATCCAGGAACCGTAGTCCTTCCGTTGGCGTGTCCAACTGCTCCATCTGCACTCGAGTTCCTCCAGCACCTCATCAGATAAAATGTGAGGGCGAAGTTGCCAGTATCCATTTCCTCGCGGAACTGGGAGAGACGAAAGGCTGATCCGCACCGTCAGTGCCTTGTGGTCAGAGAAGGAGATCAGATGCATGTTGGTTGTTCGGAGTTGTGTCTGTATGCTTGCAGACACGTAGCAGCGATCGATGCGTGAGCCCGAACCACGTGTGATGTAGGAAAACTCAACATCGTTTCCTCTGAGAGTCTCCCAACTATCACACAGACCTATGTTATTTACGGCATTTTGCAGAGCAAGACTGAAGTTTCCGCCACCCGTCGCATCTTTCGATTTCAACACACAGTTGAAATCTCCTGCTAGAATGACGGGTTCCCGTGCATTCCGCAGGTAGAAAGGCAACGTTTGGCCGAAGAAAACCTCCCGCTCCGCTCTGTGCTGTCCTCCCGAAGGAGCGTAAACATTGCATAGGGTGGCAGTATTGTCAAGCCGGACGCAGATCAGACGCGAGTCTAAACTGCGCTCGACTTGAGAAAATTTTAGGCGCTCACGTAAAGCGATCGCTGTCCCCCTCCTGGCTTCGTTGACATTCGTCAGTACGTTGAAACCAGGGATAGTCAGGTCGGAGACATATACTTCTTGCAGAAATATAATGTCCAAGTCCATTGTCCGAATAAAGGTCGAAAGTGCGTCGAGTTTGGTTCGGTTTGATATTGCATTCAGGTTAACTGTGGCAATATTGAAATTAATGTTGCTTGGGTTATCCATCATTAGGCTGTATCAAATCGGACAAACTTTGTCCGGGAGTAGGGATGGGAAGGGAAAAAGAGATAAGCTTTACTTTACCTTCGGGTTTTTGCGGTGACGTACGGAGGAGCGCTTGGTCGTTGATCCCTGTGACGTGCTGGAAGCATCGCTTTCAGTATCGTCACAGAGCCCGCGCTTCCCTACTGCAAAGCTGCTCATGTCGGTAAGGATTGGGAGGGTCGGGAGAACGGGCGGGGTTATGAACACGATCTCATCGTCCTGCTCATCACACGTGGCAGCCGGTGGCGCTTCACTCTCTACGACGATTGTCTCCTCGGAGATAAGTGAGGGCGGTTGCTCTCTGGAGCGAGTGCAATTCGCAGATCCAGCCGTGCGTGTGTTGGTGCGCGGTGCTTCTGCTACTTGTCCTGGTTTTTTGCTACTCTCTCCGTTCGCAGGCACGGCCTGCGCCCGCGGCTTCGGGTCGTCTCGTTGCACTGTCGGGTTTGTTGCGTGAGAACGCTCTGCGCTCTCCTCGAACCGAGTGAGACGGGTCCTTGGCGTCAAAGCGTTCTTTGGCGTGAGGTCTTGGCGTTGCGGTTTTTTAGACTGCAGAGTCATTAGTGTGTTGGCGTAGGATGGTTTCACCTCCTGCCTGTTTTTGGCACAGGAAACGCCATGATGTGTTTTTTGGTTGCAGTGTCGGCACGTTCTTATTTGCCCACGATAAGAAATCCGCGTGAGTTCACCACCGATTTGAAGGTACGAGGAAATGGGCTCTTCTCGTATCATCCTTATCACACGCACACCAGAGAGCACCCCCGCTAGCGGTGACTTCTCACCGTGCACCTGTTCCTTGATGGTCAGTATCTTTCCATACCTGGCCATTTCTCGCTCGATCGTCTCGTTCGTGACGTAGTATGGAAGGTCAAGAACCTTCACGTCACTGGCTCCGTCGAGAAGTTGGATGTCGAACGTGTAGTAAACACCTTCGATCGTTTTGCCATGTTTGCCCTGGTGCTTCTCGACGCACGCGCGGGCTTGCTCCTGTGAGCTCATTTGTAAATAAACACAGAAGTCTATTGCGTTCAAGTGAGCCCGTAACAGATTGGATTTACAATCCACAATTTTGCCCAGCAGATCGTGGACTTCTGGCTCCCCTGGCTTCACTGGGAGCGCCGAAAAATCTATTCGTAGGGAGTTCTCCCATCTCCCTTGCACTGCCATTCTCACTTCTAAACTTTTTGAACTGTTTCAGCTTTTGTCTGAGCGGACTCAAGAGTAGCACGTCTGGTTGCTCGCAAAGCTAAGAGCGTACTACCTTGTTAAATTAATCCAATGGAATTCTACTGACGTAAACATCAAACTAAGAAAGTTTTAATTATTAAAAAAAAGATATTTAAAGAATGCTGCTTTGTAAAATAATGTTTCAAAGCCATTCCGGCAAACTTCAAACAAGCAAGCCTCAGTGATTTAATTGCTACTTCCTGTTGTTGATGGGAAGAAGTTTAAAATTCCAATCTCTAGAAATCCGTCAAAATCAAACTCGATTGCGTGCGCCTACACCCCCCCCCCCCCCCCACTCCCCCTCCAGACGATGCCACCCCTACGAATTTGTAAATAACAGAATGAAATAATTAGGTCACTCATCGGTTGGATGATCCTTTCTAATGCTCTAAGTTCCGCTAATGCCACTTGCGCCCACTCCAACCGTTTGCCTTCGCTGGCATTTCGAATGGATTCACTTACAAAATAATCTGACCAGTTCCGTCGTCCTCGTCCTCGTCGCCATCATCCGCACAATCATTACCTTCATCGTCTTCCCGTCACAATCTTGCGCTTATCACAGGCCGGAGAAAAAGATAAAGCAAAAAGGGAATGAAAAGAAAGAAAAGAAGAAAAAAAACCTTCGGCCGATGCTTGAGCTCCCGGTTTCGGGGATGATGGCTCTTCGGAAACTGATAGGACCGATGCGGCAGGAGCAGAGCGGTGGTTCGAGGATTCAAGTACTAGCTCGTTTGCCCCCCCTCCGGCCTTCGTCGCGGGTTCGACTTTGCTGACTCACGAAAAAGGACCATTAACGAGTGTTTCTGACTTCTGCCCTCTAATAAAATGATTCGATTTTTACGACCCATCCCGGGGCCCCCGAAGAGCCGTAGAAGAGTTCGATACACACGCCGCCCGGGCCATCGACGATACGGTACTTTGCGCCCCGTTTTATGCTTTTTCAAGGATGACCAACTTTTCCGACGAAGGCGGCGAAAAAAAAACACGAAGCTCATAACGGTCCTGTCCTTCCACCGATGCTGAGTGGACGTGAATGAGGGTACAGCGGGAGGAAAGAGAGAAAACAAAAAAAACGAGAGCTGTTTCAACTTCCAACTCGGCGATGATATCGTTGTCTCCGAACATCGCCATAAAAGTGCCGGGCGCGTTCTCCGTGCCGCTTGTAAGGGTTGGTCTAGCAGATGCCAGATGCTGAAGGAGGGGGGGAAAAAACAGAAAGGTGTCCAATTTTGGCGATGGACATCTTTTGTGACCGAAGCCGAAGCACAGTGCTCCAAGAGGAGCTCTTCAAAAAGGCAAAAAAATATGGGAAAACGGGCTAAGTCACGCTTAGAGCAAATCTTTAACTTCAACTTTACATTCTTGGGCTAAGTTTTGCGTCGGCGAAAAGGACGCTGAAACACATCCCGTACCCACATACGTCTAGTCCGATTTTATTGGAGACGGAAAAATAGTTCCCCGGAAGCAAATTGTTCTTTCGAAACGGTTTTTGCTTCCAACCATTTGTAGTATTTGTTTGCCTTTCATTTCTCACTACTTGATTCGAAATTCCGGGCTCGAATACATGTCTGCCTCGTTATTTCAAATCCGAGTGCTTCAAACGATCCTGCCCGGCGTAGTGGAGCTCAACTTCGCACTGGAAAACTTAACCTCACAGATGTCTTGCGAGGGAAACTTTCAGACGACTTGGGTGTGACAAATGGCAGGGTATTGCAAAACATTCAAGAAGAAAAAATATTTGATCCAAGGAGAAATAATTTTTACCGCGTTTGAATAACCATGGTACCCGTAATGGTTCCGCTTCGCCGCAGGAAGATATAGCAGCTTTGTCCTTTTGATGAAAATTAAAATTTATTCTCATTACCTTACAATTGGATACGCGTTAGAACTGCATGTATTTGTAGGACGAAAAATAAATGTTTGGAAAAAGATAAATTCTGACTAGCCACTATGGTAGACCCAAACAGAACACAGGCGCATGTGAACCGAACACGTGCAGATATGTTATGTTGTCTGCCATTGCCGTAACTAGTCGTTCCACGGTGGTCCCTCCTCGCTCCATCCGGTTCGTTACATAACTTTCTTCAACCTTCGACGGTGAAGACAACCAGCAGTGCCACAGATCGGCCGTCCGTAAGTGCACGTGGTCTATAAGAAGAAAAAGTTGCTTCCCACGAAAGACTCTCGGCAACTTTTACGCCTTCGTCCGGGTTTTCCTCACCACCGCCAAACCCGACGCATTATGAATGCGTATTCGAAACGGAAGTGAGCATCCAGCATGCTACAAGACATTAACGTGCGGAAAAAGTTTTATCAAATGGTTGGTTTTAGCTAGATGGATATGGATATAACTCCACCGCACTCTGTTTCGCCTCGGCAGCACCATCTTTCGGTGTCGTTCTCCACCTTCCCGTTGCGATAGAGCAGAATTTATTGGACTAGGGCCACGCCTTTTCTTTGTTCATTTGGTAGATTCTTTTTGATAGATTATATTCGGGACGGCGAAGCGTCGTGTTGGCGGTCGCTCGTACGCCGTAGTGGTTTTTTTGTTTGTGTCTGTCGGGGAAAAACTGTCCGAAACAGCAGCGGGACCGGCGGAAAACACATCTCCTAGACATGTTTATCCCAGTTATGTGTCCGTTTTGGTATCGTCCGGTGTTTCCCTTCTCTATTTTTTTTTTGTTACTCAACCAGCGAAAGAGAGACGCTATGTGCAGGATAGATTTTGAATGGTTTTTCTTTCTCTACTTCGCTGGTAAATGTTTGCCCATAAGTAAGGAGATGATACACTTCACAAAGCGCAAAGATAAATTATTTGCCTGTAGTCAATTTAGCATGATTCGGTAACGGTGTGAGTGGTTCTTAATGATCCGGAGCGACTTATAAAGAATTATTGCACACTACTTGTCCGGGATGCTGACGAACAACGCTAGAATCATTTATTAAACTCCATCACGAAGTGTTTCAGTTGAGTTCGAAGACGCTTCCTGGGTTTTCGTGTACAGTTTATAAAAAGTTATTTCATAACAGTCAGCAAAAGTTTAAATGTTATTGTAAAACTAAATATTACTAAACACTTTTTAAAACTGTATGATGTGCAACTCATCCTAAACCACATGTGATATGTAATAAATCACACACAAGAAAACTAAATTAAGTATAATGACGCTTGTCTGCATTCAATCGATCGTAAAGTTGAATGAACCCTAAGGGTAGATTTGTGTTCTTTCTTAGTTGGTTGCAAATCAAAACGGAAAAAGAACCGCCATCAAAATATGTTTAGACCTCGGGCAGACGTAAAGGAAGCCGTAAAATTCGCCTTGCAAATCACCGACGCTCCGACCTAGTTCTTAGAATGACTCTGCGCAAAAGATCTACGGCATGATTTCGTAGAATAAAGCATCATCTTCATGCTTCGGTCAGTGTACTTTGAGAGCTTCATTCTCGAGAAACGGAGCGGGCGACAATAAAAAAGCAGAGCAGGCGGATCATCAACGATGAATCATCAAATCAAGACAGACCGAGCTTCTTAGCAGTCATGTTCCATCAGGCAGGCCATGAAATTTGAAATCGTGCAAAGTGCATCCTTAATCTGTTTTGAAACATTAGCCATTTAGAGGAAACTCGAAATTGAATACATTTAAATTGTGCTCCCATTCTTCCTATTCATCCCTTTGCAGGTTCGCTATTGACACATGTGATTCACTTGCCGGTTGCATCGGGGACCTCGATCGATGCCGGCAGCAACCCGCAGCTGGGCAGCGGAAGCAATATAGAGGATCTGTACCACCGAATACTAGATGACAACGAATTTAGTTTGCACGAAAGCAGTAGGTTCAACCGGCACAGCGAATCGAGGGACCGGAAACCCGTCGCTGAGCAGCGGCCCCACGAGACCCGCCACATCGCGCCCGATCCGCCACGGTGGCAGGGCCCGACGTCGAGCCAGCGGGTGAACAATGATCACAAGATCAACGTAGAGCCTCTCCGGGAGGTCGCTAGCGTAGGTAATGTAATGAATGTCTTCGACGAGCTGGACGAGGACGAACGCGATGTCGTGGCCGGTTCGCCCAAGGACAGCAGTCGATTGCTCGCCGAGGATGTGCAAGATCAACGGGAGCTGTTCGAGGCCGAAGGGCTGTCGAGTGTGTTGCGTGACTCGCAGGCCCAACCGGAGCGTCATCGTTTCGTCGAGGATAGGCCTGAGGAAGAACACCATCTTCCCACCTACAAGCGCCATCGACGATCGTTGCTGCGCCGCAGATCGATACGGCTGAAGGAATCGATCACCAAGGAAGAGACAACTCAAACGGAAACGGATGAAGCAAAAGACTCATCCCGATCGACTGCATTTCAGTCCCAGCAGCAGCACAATCCCAATCCTGCCGCCGATACCGGCTCTGTTGTACAATCTACTTCTCATCTTCCTCAAGCAACGGATAGCAACCATCCTAGAAATTATGGTAGCAAAACTGATCCCTCATCTACGCGGCAGCTACACGAACAGGGACCGACGGTAAAAAGCACACCAAGTACGGCTCCGAAGCAGGAGGCCTCCTTAGTTTTAGCAAATGGTAGCCATAGTAACGGTGGGAAGCATGAAGTCGCGCGGACGGAACGGCCAACAACGGTGCCACATTTGTCGGTGCCGGCCGCCGCCAACGAACATCATCATAATGGCGCTGTCCCGCAGTCACCTGCCATCGGAATCGACAGTTTCAATTTGCTAGACGACAGCGTGTTCATCGCGCCCACGGGGCACGGGCCCCGGAATGGCAGCGGTGCGACCAGGCGGTTGCCCCCGCTCGGCACCGACCTTACGCTCGACGAGCACGGCAACATTTTCGGCGATGGCGTCGGGGAAAACTTTGACGAACAAATTATCTTTCTCAACGGACCGGATCTGCTGGAGACAAGTGTCGAACAGCAGCAGCAGCTGCTTTCAGCGGAGAACGGTGGCGTGGGCTCGAGGCGTCCACTGGGGAAGGTGGCACGTGAAGTCACACGGCTGGACGCGGCTGATGAGCCTCATGCGCTGCCACTGCGACCCATCATTCGCGGACCGTCGGAGGACCACGTGGTGGAGGACAACGTGGTGGTGGTGTACGCCGACCAGCACGAAACGGTACGGCTGAACTGCGAGGTCGACGCCGACATCACCACGAGCGTGTGGCTCAAGGACGGCCAGATAGTGCACGTGATGGACAAGAAGTCACGCACCGCCGACATCCGGTTCGTGCGCGAACCGCTCGGTGCGCTCACCATCCAGAACGTGATGCTCGAGGACGACGGCGTTTGGCAGTGCGAGGCGGAGAATGCGCGCGGGTTCTTCTTCAACGGGCGGCCTATAAAGTTGATTGTTCTGGGTAAGTTTTCGCTATAATGAGTGCTAGGTTAGTCCTGACGTGGGTCAGATTTTGCAAAGCGAAGAATGGTCTGAAACAATGTTGCTTATTTCTCAACCAAGCTTCCGTTTATTTTCTGTCTTATTTCATGGTTTGATTTCCTTGTTTGTTAGAAGTGAATCATCCTCCTGCCCCCTCTGTTCCGCATTCCACTGAACATCAGCAAGAAACTTTTCCAAAGTAGACAAAACTCCCTCGTGTTCCTGTGAGGATGCGGCAGAACAGTAGCGTTTGATCTGAAAATCGAAGAGCAAATACCGTACAAACAGTCGTATCTTTGTTATCAATCAGAGGCACCGGCAAAGTTTACTCACTGAACCTCCAACCCACCATCCCACCGCAAGCCCCGTGTCCCATTCATGTTCCGTAAATTTTGCAACAGCCATCTTTGCGGATTCCATTGCCGATGCCGTGTACTTCCTTGCACTGGGGACATTTCAATCACAGTCGTCGATGCCTCCGAAACTCACTCTTTTACATCCACTCTCCCTCTCTCTCTTTCTCTCTTTGTCCTCCACCGTTGGAAACTATCTTTCGCAGATCCACCGAAGGAGCCGTACCTTTTGATCGATTCTCGGCGGCTAGATGCGGGCAACATGTTCATCCCGGTGAAGGAAAACTCCGAGCTGACGCTTGCCTGCGTCAGCGAGGGGGGCAACCCGAAGCCGTCGCTTACCTGGGAGGTTCTGCTCAGCCCCGGTATCGACCGACACGCACAGAAAATTTCCAGCGAAGTGCTCGAGCTGCAGGAGATTAAAAAGGACAAGGTGAGTGAGTGAGACCACGCCGTGGCAGTGTCTTGCATGATGGATGAAATGGAAATAAGCAGAAGTTGCGCCTCGAGAACCAACGGGAAAATATTTCCAATTTCACTTGGCCGGAGCAGCCATATGTCTCATGCGCTTTCATGTTTTTTTGTGTGTGTTTTTTTATGCAGGACAAGGAACCGTACAAGATCAACAGTGGTGCCATCTCGGAGGTGAAGCTGCCGGGTGTGTTCCGGGTGCACCACAACGCCCGCATCCTGTGCATCATGGAGCACCCGACGCTCAAAGTGCGCCAAAACGCATCGATTCTGCTCGATGTGCAGTGTGAGTGGAATTTTTCATTAGCCTTCTCATCTCGGCCAACCGCCTGGATCAAGATCGACTCCGTTTGATCGCACGGAGCGCGACCAAAGTAGCGTTGGATTAACATGCAATTTTCCTGTTCTTTGGAAACGTTCCGTTCTTTTTTATGTTGCGGCTACAGACACACCCTCGTTCGCCATCACCCGGACGCCCGGATTCGGCTATCCGCTGCGGGAGGGAATCGAAGTTTCGCTCAAGTGCGACGTCGACTCGAACCCACCTAGCACCCCGCTCTGGCAGAAGGACGACGGTGACACGCCGGTGCCGCAGATAGGCGACGGATTCCTCAACTTCAGCTCGATCCGGCGCGAGCATTCCGGCTGGTACAAGTGCACCTCGAGGCATCTCAATTTTCAGTACTCGAGCATCGGATACTATCTTAGCGTACGCTGTGAGTAGAGCTTTTTTCGTGGCTTTTTTTTCTATTCGTATGACTCATTTTCGATTCGGTTTTCAAATTTGCAATTCTGCGGTGTGAGAAAAATCAATCCATCTAGCCAATTCATTCGTTAGTTAGTTTGAGTGTCTTTGCTTCACTTTGGACTTCATTGCAAGGAAATTTACGATAAAGCTATTCCGCGTTGCTTATCGTTCATCGATCGGTTGGTAATTGAATGCATGAAGTTCCTTTCTCCATGCAAATTTCTCAGGCCAACGAACTTAGACAAACTTTGAACAAGCAAAAGGAAAACAATTTTATTTGGAAATATTAGGAATCCACTTTCATCCTTGGTAGCACAAGAACAGAAATGGTTGATTAACAAATCAATATCCCTGATTGGGTAAGAATCTACTGTATAAGCGACATTTTGAATCGAAAGCCAATTCTCACCTTTTGCGCCTCGCTTGGTGTGTGCAATGTTCTGTGTGCTTGTACTCAACTCAATTAAAAATCAATCTTGAAGAACTATTCGCTTCCGACTGCCGTGCAACCTCATAACCCACTGGGGCCAATGGGCCAATCACTCGGTTGCTCGTTGCGCACACGAACTGCGCGTCAAAGGTGCATCGGCAATGGAACTTTGATTCATTTTCCTGCCATAAATTAAACATTTCCAATTAAACAACCATTGCTGGTGGAGCTTGCTGGAGCTGTTCCAGGAACTGTTAGCAACTTTGTGATGTTATGGATAATTTGCTTATAATTGGAAGTCCATGTGCTCGGGCAATTTTTCTTAACTTATTTGTTAGTCCAAGATTAAAGTGAGCATTGATTGACTCAGAAGTAAACATACTTTACGTTTCTTATGCATTCATACGAACTTATGGAATGCTTGACAAATGTTGCAAATATGAGAAAATAATCATGTTCTTTTATAAACTGCCGATGATTTTGAGGAGAGAAAATTATGAAACATTCCCGCTGTGCTCCCAAACTTTTAGATGAACCAGTCGACGTGACATCGGAACCGGTCGAGCAGGATCTCTCCATGTCGCCATCCTCCTCGTCTTCTTCTTCGTCTTCGGCATCTTCTTCTTCGTCCGCCTCCCTGGCCTCCGGCGCCTCGTCCCCGGGAGGAGGAAGCACGGCTGCCGGAGCATCGGCAGGCTCCGACCAAACCGGTTCGAACTCCTTCAAGGGTGGCCAAATGGAGGTCGAGCTGGGTGGTTCGGTCACTCTGCAGTGTCCACAAGGTATTGCCTTATTGCTGCAGTATAGTCCGATGATGCAAAAGGACTGGTGGTCTTTAAATGTGGCTTCTTGTCGTTCTCGATTGCAGGATCGCTAGGCTGCTGGTCACACTTGGATCCGGTGACGGCACGATTGAAGGGGCTCGGGGCGGGGATCTACACCCCAACGGGCCAGTTCTCACTCAAGGATGTCGTCTATCAAGACGCTGGCACGTACAAGTGCGTTGGACAGAATGCGAACAATCGCAAAAAGCTCGAAGTGCTGCAGACCGTGTCTATTGCTGTTAAAGGTAAGTGGTATAAACAAATCGTTGTTTTTTTTTTTAGATTGATAAATAAGTTTCATTGTTTCTTGTGAAAGATAAGCAATATTTTCGAAATAACTGCATCTATTGTGAGTTTTGTTTTCTAAAACAGTTCTAAATGAAATTACAATTTGTTGCCCCTACTTTGCGGTTTGCTTATTAATGGAGGCTTTTCTCGATTGATGAAAATGTCCCCTCGACTAATCAACCGCCATTCTTCATACGCTTGCTTTCCTTCGCCGGTGGCTCGTCCGGATGTGCGTTGGTTCTAAAATTAATGCACCAATCAGTCGTTTGAAATTACTTCAATCTATTCCCATTCGCCCTGGAGCAAAAATAGAAACGCTAGACAACCGACAGCTCCGGCGAAGGTTCACCGGATGTTCCGGGCGTGCGTGCATCAAATGTCAACGTTGCTGATGAGCAACAATAATTTATAATAATGCCAATAATTTGCAATCAATGGCAAAACAAAATTCATCACGCCGTAGCCGCACGGTGGAAGTCGAGTTCTAATGACGCAGAAACTGTCGTGATTGTAAATTGTATTTTCCTTCGATAGAATACTGTGATTTCCCCGTTTTGATTAACGGATGTCAGGAAAATGCTCGAGGGAGTATTAATTCAAACAGAACGAATTATTTGGTTCAATTCATTTAACATGCTGTGAGTTAACTGATTTGATAATTTGATAATTTTGACATTAAAAATTATAATCATTAATTATCTCTGGTTCGATTCAAAAGAAATTTCCTGTTTTTAACATTATTCTAAGCGTACTAGAAACTGCGTAAGATAAAGTACAAACATTTGAATGCTTACTAACGGCTCTTTTGAACTTTTTTCAGGCTGTGTTCCATCCAGCTTCATTAAATTATTTTGTCAAATACGTTCACACCGACCTTTTTTTTTTTTTCTTACAAAGCCGTCGTTTTCTGGGGAGGCTATCAGTAATTGAAATCTCAAAAAAAAATAAATCCATGACGAAAGGCGGAAATAAATTACGTCTTTTCGATTTGAAACGGTAAAACTACGACACCGTTGCCAGAGAACTTCAATTACCAAGTGCAACTACACGTTTATAGATATACGATCACTTTCCTCCCTGTCCGCTTTCTCGTTTCTCTGGTGCCACCCATTTTTCCGTCCTACCCTGCGAGACGATTATCTAGAAACTTTTCCCACCTTTTCAGCGCCACCGCCATAAAATCGCAGCGTCGTTCGGAGTTTGTCGGGAAGCGTTTCCCAATGGTTTCCAATCTCGGGTCGTTACGATAATTGAAATTCTGCTCCGCAGCAATTCGCAATTCTGAAGCAGTGTTTTGTAAACTCGCGTTATTTACGGCGACCACCTTCCGGGAGTGCACCAGAACGCAGTGCAGCGAATGAGCCGGGCGTCCCATATGGACATTGCTTTGCCGTTGCTGCTCGCGTAACCGCGTTATTTACGTTGTGTGGCGATACCCGTTTTCGGTTCGCAGCGGAAAGTGTCTGCCGAGGCCGACGGATATCCGGTCCGAGTGGCCGCAGCTAAGCGCGGCAGGTCCTTATTCCCTGGGACGAACCAACCCGTTCTGCCGTTGACATCGAGTGAATGTTTCAACAGCCGTCACCAGCCCGGCGCCTGGACTGGTAATGTAAACGTTCAACAGGATGCGTGCCTCGTTGGACGCCGCATGTGTTCTCGAGGTGCAACTGCGGTGCAGGATCTGTCTCGAGAAAGAGAGAGCGAGAGAGAGAGAGAGAGAGCGAGAGACAGAGAGTGGGCTGAATCGCGTTTATTTACTAAAAGCATCGCAACATTGGACAAACCGTAACACGCTTCATGGTAAATTAGTTTTGTGGTTACAAATCACAAACTGGTGAGGTTTTGGTCGTGCTGTGCTAGGATGCGAAATGAATGTCAAGTGTTCAAATCTCGTTATCACACATTCGAACAAACATTTGTTACACTCGCATCGTTCAAAATTAGGTTCAGTAAGTTTTTTTTAGGGTTTTTTCCGAATATTTTAGTTATTTTTTCCATTATTTGAATATTATTCTGATTGGTTTTATAATATAATTCGCAGCTAAAGTATGATATTATTATGTTTCGACACTTTTAATATAATATATATATAATTGTTGATATATATTTCTGCAAAAACCATGGTTTTTTGTGATTCAAACACACTGATTTAAGGTTTACTAGGTTTACAATATTCGGTGTGAAGGGCATTTTATCCCGGTAAGAAACCATATCTCGGGTTTAGCTCGCTTTTTACTGTAGGTATTTTTTCCGGTGTGTTATGCGTTGATTTTTGTGTGATGGTATTGGAAGTAAAACCAACAACGTTCATGCGTTCTATCTGCAATAATAAACATGAAAAAACAAAATATAAAAATAAGCGCATTTCACGAGAATCAGAAATCATGCAATACAAAGGCGGTAGTATTAACAGAAAAATCCATTACGCGTATCCTATTGTCGCCAAACTCCATGCGTATTCGGGAGACTAAAATCAACATCAGGGTGGAAAATTGAATTGTCCCGAAAATAGAAAGCATAAATCATCGAGTATTGTCCAGACCGGGGCTAGGCTTACACGTCACGTGCTGTTGCTGGAAACTATTGTTTAACATATTGTGCTGTGAAACCCGAACAATTCAATTCCACGTGAAAATGTGTTATGCCTGCTGTCATTTTGTTTCTCATCTTGCTTCACGTTAGTAAATCGGTGGCCGCGAGACAGATGGTAGATTTTTCCGGATCTCCATTCGTTA
Organism: Anopheles atroparvus; assembly: GCA_914969975.1. Lineage (NCBI taxonomy): Eukaryota > Metazoa > Arthropoda > Insecta > Diptera > Culicidae > Anopheles > Anopheles atroparvus. The sequence continues at coordinate 15,077,108 of CAJZCY010000004.1, forward strand.
TTTCCTGACACTTAAAGGATATGCACAAACATTAAAAATCGAATCATAGAATGATAAAGTTCGGACTGTTTTACTAGACATAGCTACTCACTTCTTCACCTTCCTCTACACAAAATATTATTCACTCGTCAGTATCGAATGTTATAAAATATTCGCTTCAGTCCTTTTCGTTTTCGAACACTAAATTGTGAAGAAATCGATCCTTTTTTGCCCATACAAATGGCGACAGCTTTTTCATCATACCGTTCAATACATTTTCATTAAAATTGCACATTGTTTGCTTCGCAGTCACACCATATATGATTTTCATTGCTTTTATTTTATTTTATTTTTTGCACTCACCGCGGTTAACCACCGTGACAAACCGAACACGAGTTGAAAATTTATGATTGTTGTTGAATAAATGAATTTGACAGGATCGGTTGACCGACGAGCGGTTTTCTGCATTTCACGCAGCCGGCGCGAGACGTGTGAAAATCACAACAATCGGCACGCATCGAGGTTTAGAATGGGGAGGGAAAATACACCTATGAGAGAATCCGTGACCGCACTTTAGCACCATCGGATGTGGCTTTCATTTAATTTGATTTTAAACCTCTTGATTCCACTTGTGAGGGAAAAAGGGATGCTTCGAATGTTTCGTACTGCAAAGAATAGAAAGTTTAAAGGTCAAATAAACATGGCTGGCGTTTTACCGAGCAAAATGAACCAGCTATCTTAAATTAAACATCTGCACAGCGTTGCAAAAAGCGTTTATGCTAGCTTCTCAAAGCATTTTTAAATGTGTGGGCTGGTTGTTTTCTAAGTTCGTTTGCAACCATCACCCCCGATCGTGGAAACAGATTGAGTTTAATGTGTCCCAAGGGTGGCTTTCCGTTTAATAGGATTTTTGAAATAGTATCGTCTTCGACAAGAAAGCTTTGCCCAATTTTGTGTAGGCCGATGACGTCAGAGTCCCGCAACAGAATATATAACCATCATGAATTAAACCTATTCGAATGACATTTAAAACACGGTTTCTCTTTGGTTGTTTTCTTTTCAACAGGAGCTCCAAGTGTAAGTGCCAGAAATACGACTCCTGTCGCCTATCCCGGCTCGCCGCTGCATTTGTCCGTCGAGTTCTGTGCCAACCCTCCTGCTTATGCGGCTCGATGGCTGCACGGCGATCGTGTCTATACGCCCGGAAACCAGTATGGAACCGATGTGCTGGCCTATGGGTTTATTGTAAGTATACACTTTTACATGACTTTCTGTTAGATTTGTGTCTCGTTAAATTTTTCAGTGAAACGGCTAGAGTGGGACACGAAACTTACGCGTGTAACGCTCAGACGTTTTTTTCTCCAAAGCAATTGCCAGACGAAATGAAATGTTGAAAATTGTTTGTAATCATGCGTTAGGCACGGTGTCCCAATCATTCCTACTGCTAAAAGCTCATATGTGCTCATGTCAACAAAAAAAACTCAAATCTCGAAATTCTTCCTTTCGGTTGATTGCAAACGTGACCGCATCTGCGTCGAACGTGAAGTTTTGCAAATCAACTTGCACTATCCGCTTGCTAGCTGATAGCACCGGTATAACTGCCTTGGAAGCAAGAGATTGAGCTCTGTTATTTGCGCTTCAATGTGCCGGGGAAACTGGCGACACAACGACATTCACTGACGAATACGGTTGGATTTTCGTTTTCTTCCTCTCGCTTCTCGACGTGGAATACAGGACCTGCCGACACCGTTCTGCAAGGAGGCACGTTTGACCTATGTGCACATGCACGAAAAGGTCCCGCGGACGTTCTACTTCATCGTGTCCTCGCCGGGCGGCGTGGCCGAGGCCGTCTTCAGAGTCAACTACACGCTCAAGCACAAGCAAATCGGTTCCTCTTCGGGCGCATCCGCTTCCGGCGCCGGCTCCGGATCCTTCGGCAGCCCACCCTTCTCCCTGTCGGCGTCCTCCTCGTCATCCTCCTCCTCCTCTTCCGGAACGACGGTGAACGGAGGCAGCTCGGGGTACAAGATCAACACCAACACCATCAACACCGTGCCGGGGAACGGGCTCGACGACGACGAGGAGCTGATGGAGCCGGAAGAGATTCATTTTCCCATCTTCGGCACGGGCGGCGGGAGCGCGGCGGGCCGCCCGGGCTGGCTTCCGGTTTCCATTGCAACGGTCAGCTCGTTCTTGGGCATTGTTGCGGCGCTCACACTGTCCTACGGCAGTCCCTATTGTTAGCTAGCGTAAGGCACCACTAAAAATCACTATCATATTCCCTAAACTATTTCTCTATTACGTTGTTATCGTGACAAAAGCTTCGCTTTCCTCGCAAGCTCAAGCGGCGCCTTCCACGGAAAAGGAAAGCAATTTAAACGGGGCTGTAAAATAACGGCTAAAGCTGTGGGCTACAGACTACCGGCGTGACACTAAAATAGGTTATTCTGCTCCCTAATGATTTTTAAACTATCAAGCCACATCGGTTCTCTGCGATACTTTCCATTTATCATGATTAGAGTGCTCGTCCAGATGAACACTTAGTCTTCTTCAGTACGAAGCACAGGCTTCCTTTTTATTGATATTGTGAATTCTAGCTCTTGCCTTTCCCTCGCCATTCACTGCGTTGTTCTTCTGCGAGATGGCTTTCGAGCACACTCTATCAGCTGCTCCCTTACTGGTACTAGTACTTTTCTGGTACTGTTGAATCTACGATTTTCTCAAACGAATCGTAGCGATGTGAGACGAACTAAAAGAAACATATAAAACGATCGAGCTATTAACATCCGAACCAGAACCATAATATACACCTCATGGAAGCAAATTGTAATGAAGCAGTGAAACCAAATGAACATATTAAAAAAACGGAAGAAAACAAAATCCCTACATGGAACCTGATGAGCTGGAAATGGACCCAAATGGACGCAAAATGGACGTGACCCTTTTTTGGAGCAACATATATTTATTGGCGAGTCCCGGGGCGATCGATGGTGAATGGTGCTGACGAAAAGCCTTTTTTAATTGCGCGTTTTGGGTTGTGCGGTCGAAATGCACCGTTGCAGGGCAAAGTAAAACACCGAGCAAATATACTCAGTTTTGGATGAATTAAACATAACAATATTTTAAAGTTTCGTTTGTTGGCAAATCTTTAAAAAAATGGCCCATCCATCGGGGAAAAAATCGGAAGATACAAGGCGGGGAGGGCATTTTGAGAAAACGTGGCGTTAAGCGGCGTTTAGCTACTCACACCCAATGATATACCTGTACATATTAGCCAAACATATACACGGATGACATAAATAAAGTATTAGCACGTAAGCGCAACACTTGCAGAACACAAGTTTATGTTTTCGAAAGATGTTTCATTTCGACTGAAATTGTTTCCCATTTTTGATCGACATCATTGTTGTGTAAAGAAAAACTAGTTTCGAATGTAAGATCAAACATCAAACCAGTGAACGTTTAGGGAATTAGGTACTTAAACAAAAAAACTCTCCCGAGGAAAAAGGCCGTCGAGAGTGACGTGGAGGGTGGAGAATTTAGGAATATGTTAACATAGCGTTGCAACTCATGCTGGTGGTCGGTTGTTGGATTTTCCTTACGGCAAACACGAAACACTGAGAAACATTAAATTAACACGGAATGTTTAATAAGATGGTGCAATGGACTCTTTTAACCGCATGCTGCCGCTTTCAACACTCTCACTTAGGATCGTGATACCATCGTACGGTTTGCATCGCAGGTAAAGCAAACGTAAAGAAAAATCATGAAAACAAATGGGCGACATGAGCACTAAACAAACTAATTTAAATGCTTACTAACTGTAAACTATCCCTAAACGAACAGCCGTAACTTTCCTATCCTAACTAATGCAAAAGCTGGCAACACCTAAACGACAGCTCATACTAATCATAGTTAAAGTGTCTCATGTACATGCTACAAGTAAGAATGTTGTTGTCATTTACCACTATCGTTTCCATTCTGTAGTATAAACTTTCGCATACTCATCATCTAGCGGTAAGTTCGAACCCCCACGAGCAGATTCGCAGGGAATTTTCTCATGGAGTTTAAATTGATTTTCAAACATGTGCAAACTCATTTGCCAACGTTCATAAATTCGAATGCATGTTTTAGAATGAAAAAATCTATTTTCAGGATTTATTGTTTCCTCCATGGTAGAAAAACATCTCTCATCTCTTTACCCTATCTATACTATCTATCGAAGTATTCACCTTCTAACCCTCCTAGAGTCCAGTGTCCATAAACAAGTTAACATGTGAGAATTCCATCGCAAGACAAAAAAAAAGAAGCACAAGCGGTTGCAGCACGAGCATAAAAGACATCGACCCATAAAATGATATGTACATAAGAAAATAAAAATAAAAATTAAAGAAAAAAAGACAGTCTAGCGGAGGGACAAGCCAAATTAAAGTAAAGAACAACAACAGCGAAGAAAGCAAAAGTAGCTAAAGCAAAGCTGCAACGAGGAAGAAGGCAAGCCCGTTGGGCTTCATAAGGAAGGGGAAGCGAATATCGAACTAAAAGTTCTTTGTAGGGTGTAGGAGAATTGACTACACGAAATTTCATGATCATGTTGAAAGATGTTTGTCTAGTAGGTACATCGATTTATTTATTTCTGTTTTTCAAAGCTAGCAATATCCATAGTTTTTTTTGCAAAACTAATGGAAACAGAAGAAAATTCGTGTCTGAAGGGGGTCTAAGAAAACACTCGTAGTAACGTTCGAAACATGCGTAACTCACTGAAACACCGATAATTTCGATGAAACTAAGTGCCGAATAATGAACATGTGCGAGTTGGTCAAAGAGATGCTACTCGAGCATAGGGACAAGTGAAAGAAATGTGAAAGGCGTGAAAACAAATACCACAAGAGATAAAATATGTTCCCCTGACATTTAAGCAGCAGACGTATCAGAAATACAAGTCACCAAGGACAACAATTTTACAATGATTTAAGATCACAAGCAAACATCAAAACCTAACAACCGAACTGCTTATGAACATTTGACAGGAAAATCACTGAATTCCTTATTTGTTGTCAAAGAAGATTTAAATCCTACAGATAGGAGTTATATTTAACATGATTTTATCTCGATCAAATAAAACAGCGTAAGTCGATCGACGAAAGCCACAGCAAATGATGGAAATAGAAGAAATTTGAAACCAAACAACATGATTGTCATTTTATACAAAAGTGAAAAATAAAATGAAAAATTATTATCAAAATACCGGCGCAGTGTTAATGAAATCATTGGTTGAAGAGCCCGAAAAGTGAACCCTTCGCAGCGTGCCTGTAACGTCGTTTGATTCTATCACCCTTAACACTCCACCGAAGAGCTGTAAAAGAGCCAAACCCCTCCGGTGCGAGGAAACACTTCGCCAAGGAACAAATCTTTTACCGTCAGCCCATGATGATGGTACTTCCTTTATTCCGGTCAAAGTGGGTAGGAGTGGTAATACCTTCTTTTATTTTTTTTTCCTACCATCTGGCATATCAAGATACACACGGATCTTGCAATGGATTCGGCCAAAAATAATTTGCAAGCCTTTTGCAGGGTACGGTGCGTTGCGTCCTTTTGTCTAAGATTGCTTTCCTTTCCCTGCCCTTTGCTGGTTACAGCTTCAGCGGACGCACCGTCGACCGAGCGAGTGAAGCTGCTCCTTCGAAAGAAAAAAAAAACGATCCGAAGATAAAAAGTATAATTTTATGTGGTTTTATTGCCGGAAACGAATAAACGACGACATAAAACACATAATTTACACATCCACCCGGCCAGGCCAGGCCGTGCCAAGTGCAGGCGACGGCTACGATTCGACTTCGGGCGCACGGTAAAGGCACTACTGCGAGGAAGGAAGGAAGGAAGGAATGCAGTAAGGGAAGGAAGTGGGACGAGATTTTCGGGGAAATGAAACCCTCCGCCCGCTTCCATGAATCATAATGGAGGGATTTGCCAGGTGATTCCAGGTTGGCAAGTAAATCGAGAGGATTCGTGTGAACGTGTCATTTGTTTCCGACAGGATTTTCGGGGCGGCAAACCCGTACCGTTTGCTCGGTAAGCGATCGGAGGAACTTGTTCGTAAGTTTTCGTTTCGGGCGTATAGTTTGTTGAACCAAGTGCTGCCACCAATCATGGGATAGGTTTCAAGTATGGAGGATAGGTCTGCGTCGTCGCTGACCGAAATTCGGAGTTGGTTTAAAAATTACAAGTTTCCATTTAATGTTAACTTCTTTGGGAAGTTATTGAATGTGTACATCGATACACAAACCAGATGACAGATCAGTTGAGGCAAGTAAATGAAGAAATTTCAAACAAATCAAACATCGGTTGAATTTTTAATTTTCACTTAGCCATTTTCACAATCGTAGCTAAATATTAAAATCAATTATAGCATTTTCCCTCACCCCGCTCGGTTCGGCGGGACTCCACACCCGGCCGGTTTGAGCTTTCCTCCACTTGAGGTGTCCAGTGCAGTACGCCACTCGAACACCCGGGAAGCAGGCGGTCGCTGTGAGTGTTTTCATAATTGATCATTTTCAATAGTTATCACGTAATTACACAATAAATCCATTAAGCACGAGTTGGCAGAATCACATGTTTACCTTTCATTACCGCCCTCTGGTGGGCGGATTGATTGGAGAGGGCATGTTCAAGTACACGTACACGCACCTCCGGGCTGCACATTCCGCAGACCGCCCTGCCAGGCACGCACACATACCTTCAGGGTGACAGTGCCATCCGAGGAACAATCCGCGTCCGGGCAAACAATATGCGTCCGGTGCGATAATTAATGCAACACCGGGCATTGAATTTGCATAATTAAAGGAGTCCGGTGGCCTATCGCGCGTCTTATGATCAAAGAAAGTGCGCTCCGGCGCCATTTGCCGACCAGCAGGAAGGGGGGGGGGGGGGGGGGAGAGGGAAACTATTTGGATTGGCATTCGGTACCGTGCTTCGTCGGGTGTGAGGTGTGAGATAATGCAAACCGTCCGCAAAGCAAACTGATATCGCTTTCCTTAGGTTAGGCTACGTTTTGCAAAATAAACAATTAACAAGACAGTGACCTGTTCTGTCGGTTGGGGGAGGGGGTAAAGGGCCGTATGTCTGCATTTCTCTGCCAAGACGACAATTACTCCTCAATGAAGAATGTGGAAACATGATGGAGGAACATATAGTTTGATGGTAAGGAACAAAATAATGAGATCCCTGAAATGGCTTAAGCACAAATATCATAATTAATTTAAGCTCTTTTATTTTATAAAAATTAGAAAGGCAAACCAGTTTTTTTGTAAATTGATCAGTCAGACAGTCTATGAGAAAGTTTGTGTGTTTAAATATATTTTGCTTTTCTTATATAGTTAATGAAGATTGATAAGAAAGGATTGTTTTTATAAAATTGATATTTAGAATACAAAAGTGCATAAAACAATGATTTGTTGTGTGAGGACTTGTATTATGCTGTGAAAATTGTCATCTTAAAAAAAAGTACATGTTAATGAACCGAGGAAAATGTAAGGAAACCAAAAAAAAAAAAATGAAAATTTGAATAATCTTTTTTTTGCTATTTTTTTAATGCTCAGAATATTGGAAAAGAAATGCATTCAAGTTGTGAATTGATATTGCTTTCTTCTTTATCTATTACTTTTTCCATCTTTCCTGCTACAATTGAGCTAGTTTTACCACAATGCTGGCGGCTCGAGCAGCAGAATAAACCAAAAAAAAAAAAAATGAAGATGATTGTTATGAATTTCTCCCGCTTGTCTTTGTATGCTAATGCATCTTAATACCCCATCGTCCTGGCCGCTTGTGTTTCGCTATTTCCTTTTTTGTTTTCCATCCACTACCCCCCCCCCCCCCCCCGCCATTACGCCACTTGGAAGCTATACACTATGGTTCCAGCAATCATTGTCTAACGAGCACAAGAGTGTAAACGTCCTCTCATCAACGTCTTCCACTTGGAGCACTCGAGGGGGTTCGGTGGAGGCGGGGGTTGCGTTCCACTCGCGGTTCGCTTTCCGAGACCGAGACCCTTAAAAACCCTCGGCCTCATTGTCACACAGTCATCAGTGGGAGCATTATTAGCGTTGATTGGATGCTTGAAGATTGTTGATTTGTTTCACACGTCTTGAGGAGGCTTCTGTAGTAAGTGCTATTTATCGCTAGCTTTTGTTTTTTTTTTAAACCCTCAACACCATTGTGAAAATGTGTCTTTTTATGTTTATTCAAGAATGCGTGAAGTCACGTTTAATGGTTTCATGATGCATTCGGTTCTCATTGCCTAGCTGAAAGATTTTTTTGACCATCCATACTGTTAAAAAATTTTAAACTAGAGTTAAGAACAACTTTGAGAAAAGAAAAAAAAAACTGAACGACAAATACAGCGATCTTTTATAATTTCTCTTTACCATACGAAGGCGCGGACTGACATTTAAACTTGACCTTTCTGCATTTCTCTTCCATTCAATGTCCTCCATTCAATTCAGTCATACTTCAAACGCTGGCGTAAAATAATTCGCCGCAATGTGGAGGGGAGAAAACTTCCGCGACGCTACGTGCACGCGTAACGAGGCGACACCCGGCGAACGGGAAGGTTTTCTTTTCGACCACACAACGCGGTTTTTCCCGCTGCTCCGTAACATTTTCCCTCCGGCAGGGAGCTGCAAGCACTACAAGCTAAAGCAATACAGGTTTTTTCAATGGATAGGATAAGCGTAAACGCGTTTAGCCGATGTGCAAAAATGGGCTATCAAAGTTCAAACCTGAACAAGTCATGTGTGAACCCATCAAGCCAAATGTCGTATTCATCAGCATAAACACACAATCGAACACCAGATATTTAAACCTCATTAACATAAAAGTCAGATTCGAGGCCGGTTTGTTTTGGTTTTCATAGATGCAAATTGTGTACACATACATATATGTATATTCAACCATTTGAAAAAAAGTTACTGTTTACACATATTTAACGTCCACGCTGTGCATCAATAGATTTATCAATTATTATTTAATAACTGTTATGGAAATTGAATAATGTTTGATTACTACTGAAGCTCAAATGGTTGAATATATATGTATGTGTACACAATTTGCATCTATGAAAACCAAAACAAACCGGCCTCGAATCTGACTTTTATGTTAATGAGGTTTAAATATCTGGTGTTCGATTGTGTGTTTATGCTGATGAATACGACATTTGGCTTGATGGGTTCACACATGGCTTGTTCAGGTTTCAACTTTGATAGGCCATTTTTGCACATTGGCTAAACGCGTTTACGCTTATCCTATCCATTGAAAAAACCTGTAAACTTTCTAAGAACCGCCTACGGTACGGTACGGGGCCAGCATGGCGGCGGGATAAACTTTTACGGCCTTTCCATTTCCAAAGTTCGATGCTGTCGATCCGGCTGACGCCGGGGACGCATTTGAATGAAATGACGCTGACCGGAACTCGCTCCCTACCCGAACAAGGAACAGGTCTGCTTGAGGAAGATAGGGAAAAAAGTTTCGAAAAATTATTTTATTACGCTTGCAAGCGCGTCTTCGACTTCGACAACAAACGCGACTGCTAAAAACAAAGTAAGACGCCGCGATTGTTTTATGTTTCATCGAAACATGAAAGGTTTTGCGTGAAGGAAGACAACAAGACAAGTTCTAGTTAAATAACATAATTGTATAATTCACTGCAAACAATTTTCGTTCCATAATTTCAAACTGTATCTGATATCCTTAATCGGGAAACTTGAAGAGCACGATTTCGACAAATCCTCGTTAGATTAGATTTTTTGTTGTTGCCCATACCAATTTTCCATTCACCCTGGCACTACTGGCTGCCGCATGAAACCTATTTGTTTATAAGTATTTTCGCAGCCCGCGGGCATGAGATCAAAGGCCAGAGCAGTTGCCAATTTAGCTCAACACGGCTGGCGTCGAGAAAAGGGTCCGTCTCCGTTCCACAATATCATTCTCATGCACTTCCTTCAAAGACATCCTCCGTTCGGTTGGGCTCGCGGACACGTCGCGGGTTGGCTGATGTCAAAACCGGGGAGGATGCAAAAAAAAAAGGGAATGTGTTTTAAAAAAGCTTGTCAGCGAAAACGAGCTCAATTTGTTTCATGCCTGCAGGCCCTCCGTCGGTGTATCGCAATTTTCGCCAGCGTGTCCTTTCCGAGCGCTGGTTAGCCTTGTAACCTTTGCGATCGACCGGACGGATGGCGGCTGGAATGGCGGCCAGGAGAACGGTCTTCTGGTGCATGATATTTTGCGGCTCAGTACCCAGCGCTCCCCGATGGGCGGCTGTCTGTGTCTGGGTGCTTCTGGATATCGTAATTTTGTATTCCATGTTTCCTAATTTTTGTCGCGCGAATGCACCGCATACAAAGCAGGACCGAGCGTCGCGAAGCGTCCACGCCGGCGTTGGTCTTGTGCGAGACGAACCGGAGGGGCTACGAGACCTTGAGATATTACCCGAAAATTACAAGGTTCCCTTTTCGATTCTTGCGCGCGCTTGGCATGCACACATGTTCACGCTGCTCGTCATGTAGCGTGATGCTTGTTGGTTTCGGGGGGAGGAAAATGTGTGCAGTAAAATGTTAAACATAATACTGCTACCACCAAGGGCCGTATGTCTTGAGTTTTGCTTTCCAGTTATGAACGAGCATTGTATCGTAAACTTTCGGAGCATGTAATTTACATTCCGTTCTATTTCACGCAGTGCCCGAGGTGGGTGAAAGATTGAACAAGGCGTCCGCATAACATCTCAATGTGTTGTGTCTACATCTCAAGCGTGGCAGTTTTTACAGTGTTACAAACTGTAACAGAATTCCGAATATAGTATTTTCTGCTCTTTGGCTAATGAAAGAGCAGAAAATACTTTATTCGGAATTCTGTTACAGTTTGTAACATTCCAAAATTTTAACTTTATTGCCTTTTCTTCAGAATTGGCCGACTGATCGCCTGCGCTCTTATTAATATACAAAACTTATCGTTTACAGTGTCTCGCGATCGTGAGTCCCAGCTGTCGTTGGAACTAGGTCCGTTCCAACACATTGATTTATTCAAACTGTTGATAAGCACGTTCGCCAAAAATCTAATTATTAATGTTCACAATTTGCAAACGAAATTTCCAACTAAAGTAAAAAAAAAAGTTAAAGTGGCCTTATTTTTAATTGGCGACCTTTTATTTTCCCTTTTATTTTCGCCGTACGACAAAATGGCAAAATTGGCGAACGTTAATTTGTCGGTGAGTTATGACTTGCGTGGACGACGAATGGAGTTTTTAATCGATATTCGATGTTCGTATTTCGCTCCACACGCAAATGCAAACCTCGCAGCACTTCGATGCAGAATTTGTTGAATTTCTTCCTTTTTTTTCCACAACTGCTTTCGGTGTTCAAAAGCTCACTCGTACAAAAAAAGAAGGTAGTCCGTACTGCGGATGTGCGTGCGTTTGATGGGGCAGTTAATTTATGTCGGCAATTGCGTTCGCTGCGGTTTGCCACTTCCGACAGGCGGCAATCACTGCCAGAACTGCCGGCGAATGAAATTCGGAAGATGCGGAAAACGCTCCGGTTTGTCACTGCAAAGCGGCAAGCCTAACAATTGCAGGATTGGAGTTGAGTTTCGATCTGCTGAATGGTAAGCAAATACCGAGCAATTCAACAGATGGAAGCCATTTATACTTTTTTAGCAAGGTTTCGTTAAAGAGATCGAACCATTTCGCGTTTAATTGAAAGAAAGAAAATCTTGTCTAAAAATTAAAACATAAAAATTTATCTCAATTGAAATAAATAAGTTTTTGTGCATATATCCAAGGTGACTAGAATTAGAAACAATAAAAAAAAGGCATTCATGGAGGTTTTTAGAAAACGTTTATGTGACAATGGCCACGAGCGATAAATTATCCCACTCCAAGCATAACGAGGGGAACCTACTCGCCTGGAACGTGGCGTCACAGTTGCTACATCGTTTTATGAGTGCTTTCTATCGAGGCGGAACATATTGGGGCCCGTGGTCCAGCCCCGGTGGAAACGTGTGGTCTTGGCACGGACGAGACTCGCGGTGACCGTGAGAGCTGCAAGAGCTGGTGTGATTTACATATGACGCTTTTTCTCACCCAAAATCCCGGCAGTTTATTGCTCTCACGGCTCGTGCCTTCGACGACAAGCCATCAAACCATCATACGCTATCAACCGGGAACCAATTGCTGGCCGGGCCGTTCGGTTTTGCCGATGACAAGCTTGCTCCCACGGCCGAAAAATGCTTTTCTCTGGTGCAGTGCAGTGCAGCTTCCGACGAGTCACTTTCCGCCGTTAGAAGAGCCTTGTCGACATTGTTTTTTTTTGTCTTCTCTGCTCCAGGAACACGCTGGGAACCGGCGCACGTGGAGCCAAATGGGAGTCAAAGGCAAAGGGAAGCAACTCGAGGGTCACATATTTTACGCTTTAATGCGAATTTACGTGCACACTGTAGGTATCGTTAGGCGAATAGCGATATATTACAATTCGGTGCGATGACAGTATTCACACATTTTTTTTTTTTAGCCATTTTTCCCTCCAACCAAGCCAAGCTGGAACAATCTTCCCAAAGTCCATTCTTGCCGACGGGACGGTTGCATTTTCTTTTTTCTATCTTCACGCTCCCAAAAAGGCTTCTCCATATTTCAGAACGCACGGTCGTACCTCGTAGCGCATGGTTGGGAAAGCGTTTTTTCACCGTCGAACACCACCATCCTTACTGCAACGGGTAAAACCGGAAGGGATTAGTGAAATAATGGAGGCAAATCACACATTGACAGGTGAGCAGATAAAACGGGAAAAGTGAAGAAAAGTACGTTATTTATTTCCAACACTTTCTAACGGTTACGAGCTTAATGCACCATGCTTTATAATTCCATGGCCTTTAGATCTGTCTTCGTCGTTTGAGGTTTTTCTTCTTCTCAAATTTCCACTCCCTTTTTCTGATCAATTGCTGAAATGCTTTTATACTCATGAATAATCAAATTTAAGAATTTATAAGAATAAATAACTTACATGAAATGGTAATCTTTGGAAGTCTTATGTTTTGCCTTCTGGAAGAACTTTTTAAAAGAGTCTTTAGCTAAAGCATGAGTGCAAAACGGTTTCATAACAGATTATGAAACTATCTCGTCTTTGCTGCGAACGCTACGTTGACAATAATCGAGCAACTCCAAGATGTCAGATCAGAACTTGTCCAAGCGTCGTGATTGCCGGCGGCGTTGGATAAATTAAAGTGGCAGAATACCGGCATTAGCGTCATTAATAAAGATTAGCACTGGAACGCGAGGTTCATCGCGGCCAATCGCTCGTCTACGGCAGTATTTTCTCTAGCCAATCCATCAAGGCACCAGGCGTATTTATTGTTGCATTAAGGAGTAATATTCCGGACAACATTCTGCTGGATGCTTAAATGTCAGAAATGTTCTTGGAAGCAAACAAGTTAATCAACACATCTGTTTTCGAGCGTTAAATTGAAGCTTCTTATGGAAAGAACTTTGTCTTTGAAAAATAAACTACTGCTTTCAAACTTTTGACATGTTGTTCTACAAACTCAAAATGCACAAACAAAAGTCACACACACAAAAACCTGAAACACCAAAACTCAATGTATAAACATAAGTAAGAATATGCTTAATGGGCATATGTTAAAGTTATTCATAAAACCACAGGCGAACCATCCGCCAAGGTTTCATAAAAGAAAGCAAGAACATGCACGTACCGTATGCAGCATGAAAAGAACAATGCAGTCGCAGCAGCATGAGACAAAACGCACACCGGAAGCAGCTCCATTGTTAATTATCGCACCATATTCTGGACCCCTCGCTGCTGGAAACAAAAGCCCAAGGTGTAGTGCTCAAGAATGGAGCCAAATTTATTAACACCTTTCTGCTCCGGTGTCCGAACGAAAGACAATGCTATCACGCATCGGACACAGCATTTATGCGGGCAAATAAGGGTGACCGGTTTTTTTTTTTAATACATGGTAACCACCATGTACCAAAAGAATCGTTGTTTGCAGCTCGTGCATACAAGACATTTTTTCATTGTTGTGCATTTTTATGCGCTTTTAAAATCTATGGTTTTCTTCTTACACTTTTACTTTAAAAAAGTTTACTTTAGAGAACTTCAAACACATTATTGAGACAAATTGTTTTGATTCGAAAACACAACTTAATCATACCAATTTCATAGTATAACAAATACAAACTAACAATCACAGAAGACTTATTCCCTCATAGGTAGGTTCCCTCATTAAAAAGAATATTTGGAAAAAAAAAACTTGTTAATCCCTGCAATAAATAATTTTGAATTCTCATCTGCCCTATTGTAACCTCATTTTAAATAAAGAAATAATTTTTACGTAAACTGAATATTGCCAGTCTAGGACAAACAAAGCTTGTCTGCCTCATTTTTCCTTCCTTTGTTGCAATCCTTTTTTCCCTCCTATGGATTGGCCCTCCTATGTATTGCACACATTGTTTTTTTCTTTTGCCACATTTTTTCTTCACACTTTTCGGTGGCAAATTTTCCCTAGACGAGTCCGAACGTCCCTATGGCGCTTCCCGTCCGACAGCGGCGCTACCGTTCGGGTAAGGTTAAGATTTTATCATAAAACCACACAAATTTAATTGGACGCCGGTAAACGGGCCTTTTGTTTGGTCGTTCGCTTTTCCGGAAGATACACGTGTATCTATGCTGTGATTTGTTTGTCTGGTCGAATGGGTGAGAGCTGTGCTGTACGTGTGTACGTGAGTGTATGTGCCCCGGATGTACGTGCACGTTCTGGGTGAGTTTTGTCACCCATCTCACCACATTCGCTAGTCGTCGGCATCCACAAATTTATTACAGTGCAGGCTCATTAATTTCGTTGGTTTGGTTTGGCATTTTTTTTATCCAGCTACCGTTCCGGTGTTTGGTAGTCATTTACAAACACGAGCATGCGTTTTTAGAATGTCTCTATTATCGGAACAATTTTTGCATGGACCGGATATCTCTATTTGGAATGAGGTTTCTGAAGAAAAACTGAGGCCTATTCGTACAATAAATTAGAGATGTTTTGCTAGTTGGAACAAAGGCATTAAAAATTAATTAATACTTATCCCGGTCACAAGGACCTAATAAAAACCAGCTTATGTACAAACCAAAGAAGGATTCCAGATGTTTAAAAAGCATTAAATTGTAAATTTGCCCAGTATAACTATGTAGTCAAGGAGTTAAAAAGTAAAGTTTCCTCAACATAAATGAATAGCGTACTCGATATGATTCAAGCATTGTTATTGGGCCAGAAAATAGTTGTATTCCAGTTGAAACTGATCCAGGAACAACTTTTTCAATCTACTCCAGCGTGTAATTATTGTGCTGTTCCTTTGTTATAGTTATTCGCATCACATCGAGAGGAAAATTATATCATTGAACTTGCACAACGCCTGCCAAGCCTCCCCGGTGCTTGGAGGCTGACAAATGCCTCCGTGAGGGAAGTTTAAATCCGGACCGATCCGGTGTACAAGAGCAAAAGGGGCCCGGGAGTTCAACCTTCACGTAATCGTAAACTTTTCCCATCACAGGAATTTTTAATTGAAGACGGAATTAAAGTAGCTGTTGCCTCCTTTGCAGGAGCTGAATGAATAATGAGCGGAGAGGCCAACGTGCTTTTTCTTCTCTGGGAAAAATCATATGCATGGATTGTTTTTCCTCCCATTGCGGCGCCCGGCAAGCATGTAAACAAATGATTGCGATTTATTCAACCCTCCCTCCAATTCCCTTTGGCTTGGAAAGTGATACTTGATCTTGTCAAAAGCATACCGGCGCGTTGCGTGTTAAATGGTTCCAGTTTCACAATCTACCGACGATTTTATTTTTGCCCACCTAGAATGAAGTATTTTGTGGTCCTTAACGACACCACTTACACAATGTCCCAGCCAGCCAGTGTCCCGGCACTCGTCAAGCCGTAAGACGATTATAATAAACCCCAAACCACTCCCGACCACAACTCCACCGCGTCGCTGACGAGCGAGTCAATTTACAGTCATTTTTCCGAGGATAATTGCATTTTCCCGCTAAGCCGTACTACCTACCACCGCCACGGCCCGCAATTGGCGCGGGTTTGTTTGTCAAAAATCTTATCACGAAACACTCGCACGAAAAATTCCCGCCTGTCACCTTTTCCTCTCACCCCGAGCTTTCCACCTGGGTGCCCTAGTTTCCGAAAGCCAACTCGCTTCCGAGAAGGTAATGGTGGGAAGTTTAGGGCTTTCGGCACAGCATCCCTAACCACCGTCGGCTCCTCGTCGGTTACACCGTACGGAAATGACGACAAAAGCAGATTATAAAAGAAACACGAAGAAAGAAAAAATAAAACAGAATGAAACATTCGTCTCGGGCATGACGAATGGCAAGCCGCATCGACCGCCAGACAAGGTGACGTAAATTTAACCACAACCACCTGGGGTATGACTGAGCTGGGCGAAGCAGCACGAGCCCGGTCGTCTCCCTTTGCTAGAGTCGTCAAACGTCCTGGACAAGGTACAAGTCTGCCAGTTGGCTTTAGGTGAGCTGGCGGAAGAGATCTTAAAGGTGACGTCTGTTAGCAAGACGTTTTAAAGTGTATCGCCGCAATCAGTCCACAAAACATTTGCTACAATAATGTACTTCCGTGTCGTTTTTTTTACCAATGGGGGGTTGTACCTTGCGGTGGAGCCTATTTTGATTAAATTAATACAATTCTATTAGACATAATGGGAATCTGAACTTTACCGGAAGGAAACACAAACATGTCATGCATTTTTAATTAAAATATTCATCTCAAAACGTTCATTTCCTTTCAAAGTACATATAGACATTTTCGTTCGCATTTTCAAACTTTTCCGACGTAGGTTTTTCATCCCCTTTGAATGTGGACCAACTTGTTTACCCATAGTTCAAGAAAGTGCTTATAAATTTACAGTCAGTGGTGAGGGCCACTTGCATACGTTACCTGATTATAGCAATTTCAGCTACCGAGACAAACAAAAGGGGGGAGCCCTCAATCAGCTCAACTTTCTCTCCCGGATGTTTGGGAACGACCGTCTCGGGGAGGTGCAATGCCCGGGACGATAAATAAGAGATCATAAGTAACAAGATCAAAGATATCTATTTCGGCCACTTTACGAAGCACAGTTAAGGGGAGGGGCGACGGGAGAAAGGAAAAATTGCCTGTGTTTATTTTACAAATCAACCCAAAATTGGCCTACCACCGAGCCCATCTTGCTTCCCTTTTTCACCTCAATTTTCCGTCTTTTTCGGTGGTTCTCCGTTAACTCGTCGGAACGGCGCAAAATGTGGACGAAAGGCAACGGCGATGGAAAACTGGCGCTTCGGATTGTGCTGGTAACATGACACGCGACTCGGATTGGTGGGGGAGTGATTTTCTTACAAGTACATCAACAAGGAAGGGCTTCGCCGGGTGAGCAATGCAAGCGAGGACATTCGAGACATGCAAACGCGTCATCCCACCCGAACCGACTACATTGAAGTGTACATGATGTAGTCGGAACCACTTTGAACTCGTTTCTGGCACGTTGTATTGCTCGTCGTTGTAAACCCCTCCAGGGTCGGACGTCAAGGATCTCTTTAATATCGCCTAATTAGTCTACGGTGTGTGGCCGTGTGCTGGTATCTCCTGTGGCGAAAGGGTACGTTACCACTGTGGCGTCACTTAAGCAACGCAATAACGTTGAAAGCCTTTGGGATGATTAATTCTACCATCGGCACACGGCGAGAAGGGGAAAAGGGTTGAAAAGGATAATTTGCAATAATGCATTTACTTCACGAACTCATTTTGTAGCAGTGGAAGAAGGTGGCATCACCGTGTTTTTAAATGCTGAAATTTTTACATTCCATTCTGATTGGTGCTGCTAGATTCTATAGTGGCAAAGGTAGAACGTAGATTTATTACTTTAATTACCTAACTTCTGTTAAAAAATGTAACTTAAAACTTGAAATCTAATCTAACGGATTCTTTTTTATTAATTAATCCGGTTAAGTTCTACTCCGTCGATTGGAGTTCGACAGGTAATCAAATTATAGCTGAAATATTAAATTCAATTTATTAATTTTTTTCTTTCATCTCCTTCTTCTTCTGCCTGGCGTAACGACCGTCTTTTCGTGTTTTCTCACTTTAAAGTACCGGTCTGGATTCGAACTCACACCGCCGTAAGTCGTGTTCTAGCCGGCGTACACGCTTGGTTATCTCGGAACGCTAGTTTTGACATTAACAATCATGCGTTATTCTGTAGATGACAGTTTCGTACTTGTGCCTATCCGTTACGCGGTTTGAAAAATTCTGTTGGTGCGAGGACAAGTAAATCGTACCAGCATTGATTGTGTACCAAAAGGAACGAAAACCCGACTCCAACCCAGCTTCTAACTGACACCTGCATTATGGTGCTAAAACTTGACGTTCCATTCGCGATGAGTTTGTCTGGTCAGGACAGTGCACGACATAAAAATCTATTCCAATGCACACCTGAAAAAAATAAAACACTCCAAACCGGAAACCAGAACCCACGCAGAAGCAGCCACTTTGCATGCGGGCAAACTTTTTTAATAGGATATGATGATGATAAAATTAAACGACTTTCCGAACTTTTGCGCGCAGTCACTTTATGCGTTTGCCGTTATCGCTGGTGGGGGAAAAAGAATTAGAGAAAAAAAACCCCACCAAATCCGCGCGTCTCGAAACGCATCGAGTATATGACGGTTCCATTTATCACCGAAGGCGAGGCGAGCTGGTCGTTTTTTTTAAACCTTCTTTCCCTCCTTAGCTCACGCTTTATGGCTCGCCCATCTTGATTTTTACTGCAACGTCTTAGCCGGGAGCGGATTTCGGTCATCTAGCCAGCTAGTGTACGCCCTATGGCCGGTCAGAACCGCAAGGGCGACTGTTTGATTTACGACCAGCGGTAAGATTTGCAAAAGATTTTATTGCACAGCTCAATCGCTACGTTTTAGGTGGAGGCGTTACATTTTTTTTAAAGCAGTAAAACCGTTTTAGAATGAGAATGAAAGTCGTTCTTTTTTTCAAGCAACCAAGCCAAACGGAAAAAAATTTACTTTCACCAGAACATGTCTTATCTATCCCGAAGAATTTATTTTGCGTCTTCGACTATAACAACAACAATTGATAAACATCAAGAATGCACCTGTCCTACATAAAATTTATTATTTATTTGGTTATTTTTTCAGTTTCGTTATCTTTAATCGCTGCTATAAGTCAAAAACGGAATGCAATACCCCATGCTGGTGTATAATTAAGCGAAAACAACACGATTTCCGTTGACGCACACGGCACCGTAGAAACGAAACTCGTCCAAAGAGACTCTTACCCATCATCTGTGCACCGGATTGGCACTCTTAATCGGTTCCCCGGTGCAGAACCAGCCCTTTTCCCTGCCCTGCCAAGTGCCAGGAAGTACCGTGATGCTCTCTAATGGGCATTCCAAGCAAAACTATTGTCGCCATATGCTGCTAATGGCCGGCGCTGCTATGCCAGTTCGGAGAAAAATGCACCTCCCCAATAAAACCACTGCAAAGGGAGAGCTTCCTGGTCCCGTGCCTTCGTGTCCTCGAGTCGGTCCCTCGCGAAGTAAAACGCGCTTAATTTGCGAAGGGAAAACTATTATATTTGCACCCCAAGAAATAACACGACCAGACGGAGGAGAGATTTTCCCTACCATCAACCACCGAGCTGCCGATGCTTCGTTTAATGAAGCGCAAGATGCTGCCATGGCGGCGCTCCGGATGGCGGGCAGTCAAATGTACAATTTAAAATAATCTCCACCCGCGGCAGGAGCGAAGACAGTCCTCGAAGGCTCGTTTGGTGCGTATGGTGGCCATTTTGATAATTTATCGAGTGGCTGTTACGGTTGCTGACTAATTGCTCGACATTTGCGGTGTTTTGCTAAGTAGAATTATAACTGTTGTGTTTAATGTGTACCGGAAGGTTCTAAATAGTATAAAAACATGGAATTCATTTTTCTAGACAAACACGTTTGATTGATTCTATTGTAGTATATGGAGCGCTGCAGTTTAAAATTATTTATTATATGTTTAGCAAAATAATTCATTCATGCTCTAAACCAATCTCAATATCAATAACTATTTCTCAACTCAAATAATATTATTCATAGCCATCAGTTGCTGGAAAGATCAGCATAAAAAAAAAACTAATTTGGGAACATCCTACCACAACATCCCCCAACTGAACCCGAGGCAGCCTGAACTCCCTCGCAAAGACCAACCGTATTGCCAAGTGGTCAAGCAAGGAAAGATTGTGATTTCGGATCCTTACCCAAAAAAGGGTCCGGATGGCTCGGTCGGAGCCCCGAAGATGGCAGGCAGGGAAGGGAAACAAAGCAAATGGAAACAAATTGCCTTTTGGCACCCGGACGGCGCCAGGCAGCGCCATTTTAGCATTTTCTCGTGCACCCCGCGGCCGGGGGGAGGAAGCGGGGCCGGCGGTGAAAACGGTGCGTGGGAATGGAAATTGATCGGACATTCGGAAAATAATTACATTAAAAGTATATGACCCATTAGCCGTAACTCATGCCGACATAATTGTGCGGAATATGAAAATATATGGGAGAATTATTCAAATAACGCAATTAAAGTGCGTAAGTTTATTTGGGTAAAAAAAAAACCATGGCCAGGAAGAAACGTGGCATGAATTTCCGGAATGCCTTAACGGTACGAATTTACAATGGAAAATGTAAAAAAAAAGTGCTTCCAATGAAACGAACACATCTCACTTCCTGTAAATTCATATTTTGGTGGGAGACTCATTCGTTCATTTTGTCCATGCAGCTTTACCAATTTTCGTATGAAGGTAGATACCAAAGTTTAAAAAATGCTTTCGTTTTCGTGTGAAACTACATTTTTTTAAATAAAAAAGTAATCCTTACAAAAAAATTGATATTGGTCTGTTTACCCTCCGTTTCTAGAACTCTACGAACGTGAAATCTGTAGTTTCTTTGTACCTTATATATCTTTTAAAAGATAACGCCAGTAATGAAAAAGACCAGTTGTCCCACACTCTCCATCATTATTCTGACATAATAAAGCTCGAACTAACGTTCAGACGACGCCTTATTTCTATTCCAACGTATGTTTACTACTTTTTCAAGACTACCGGGAACAAGGCTACACCCAGGATGTCCACCTGCACGAATGGAAGGTGACGAACACTCTTAGTCTTAAATCAGGCCCCTTTTATCTTTCCCACCTCATTAATGGCTCATCAAAGCGTAAACATGTCGATATACTTCAACCTCACTCTGTCGCATCATGCAGTAGCCTATCCATCAGCTGGAAGGAACATTTTCCATCGGAGAACTAAAGAAATTTCATCAAGGCTGCAGGCTGTGGACATAATGAAGCATCCCTGAAAGCCGCTCACAGTCACCACTCAAAAGGATCGAGGTGTGATCAAGCGGTACTAAAAGTAAGCACGCGGTGAATTAAACGGACCATCGCTGCTTGACATTTGCGGTCGCCTGCTTTCCGGTCATCTCGTAGGCAGATTTTTTACGGCTTTAAACCACAGCAAAGTTGAAGAATCTTTTGCAGCACAGGACCTATCGCTTTCAATTAGTGTTTGCCAAACATTTCCACTTCCGTGTGCAAACACGAAAACATCAACTGCCTAAAACTTTCCGTCCGGATTAACATGATGAGATCGTGTGGGTGAAGGAATCGTATCCGATGGGTCGTAAGGGTCGCGTCAACATTTTCCCTACAGCGACCGGGGTCTGATTTTCAAACCGTCAATTTTATTGCCGAGAAGGAAATTCCCCGGTGACCAAACCAAACTCCCGCACCGGATTTGCCTTTCAACGGCGGCTCCCTCGTCAAGCGGGCTGGACAAATGACGTCGGACTGTGTACTTCCGTCGATGGGCGATTCAACATCAACACGCTGTGGAGCAGCTTTCAACAGGCCTTCGAGTGGACAGCGGAGCGGCCTTGTCAAGTGCTACTCGTTCCGCTTTGACAATCGAAACCATCCACCATCGGAGAGGGAGTTTGGGGAACGGTCGGTGGCCAAGCGGGTGCGGTTTGATTGAGGGTGGCGATGATGGGCCAAAGAAAAAGCGATTAAATGCTTACCGCACTCCAATCGGATCAACCAGTTCGTCCAGGGCCGAGGCCCGAGCGAGTCCTCGAAAGCCTTCTCTCGCGCGTCCGCTTTGCGTCTCGCAGTTTCAAGTTGACTCAACGTTCGGGCACGATGATGTCCAACAGAGG
Source organism: Anopheles atroparvus (assembly GCA_914969975.1). Lineage (NCBI taxonomy): Eukaryota > Metazoa > Arthropoda > Insecta > Diptera > Culicidae > Anopheles > Anopheles atroparvus. Next base: position 15,099,399 of record CAJZCY010000004.1, read on the forward strand.
CGGCTTGGTGATTCAGCACTCAACTTCCTTCTCCGGCCCGAATGCGGACGATTTTCGATGGCCTCTTCCAGAAGTGTCTGGTCGCCATTGTCCGCTGTAGGCGATGGCTACAAAGCAGATAAATCAGATAATAATAATCAATGTCAAAGTGAGGCTCCCAGCGAGATTCCTCCTCCTCCGGCTCCAGTCCGGTGCGCTATCGAATGGCCCTCACCAAATTTCACGGGCTGGCCCTTCAAAAATGTGCTCCTCCGGGAGCAACCGACGCCCAGACGGCCTCTGATGTCTGCAACCGCCTCCCCGGAGGCTGTTTCCAAAAACCGATCCCTTCCGTTGTATCGATTGTTGTTAGCGGCAAGGTTATAATTGGATTATAATCTCGAAACACTCGTCCTACACCGGGCCAACTTCTGTGCGGCCGACGTTCCCTCCGGTTGAAGGGTGAAACTTTCCGGGCTGCACACAAGCCCCGCACACCTTTCTCACCCCTTCGAGCGGGTGGTGACCTTTGTCCGGCGTCGGTCCTTGCTCTCCGAACGCATGGCTTCTGCCTTCGCACCACCGCAACCGGAGGGAAGCACCTGAGCAACTAATTCAAAATCTGGGGCTCGGAATTTCCGGAGATTGTTTCCGATTGTACCGGAATCGATTAGTCGACGGAACGTCCGATAAGTCGAGCCGCCTCTCGATATCCTCGAAGGACTCTTCTCTCTAGACTGCAGCCCTTCCACGGCCACTCGAAGGCTCGTGTCGCCGTCCATTCGTACGCCAGGGCCTACTGCCTAATGAGATTCGATAGAAATTCGGAAAACGTTCACCTTCAGGCAAATTTAACTTGCTGGCAAACCGGGTTTTTTTTTTGCGCTGACCTCGGCGTTTCTGTTTGATCGCGATGGAAAAGATGGAGAGAGAGAGAGAGAAAGATGGAGGTGGATGTTTTTAGTGCCTCGAACGAGCCGTTTTGCGTAACAAGGGTGAGGCTTTTGGGCTGATTTAAGGTTGCATATGGGTGTGTCGAATACGTTCCTTCCCGGTTTGCAGAAGGTAAACACAAATATGTCTGCTTTCCGTAGAACATTCTGCCCAACCGTATCGACCGGCAATCGAATTACGGTCACAGTTGGGATGGAATTTTGTTCCCTCTGACCAACGGATTCAGCCAGGTGTGATGGAATCGTCTCCTCATTACAGGTTCATTTTTGCAAACAAGATCTGTTTATTTTTCAGATCCTCGTGCTCTATACTTTGTCATTGAGCATGTTTGAACATGCCGCCTCAAACAATCTTCACAACCAGAGCAAACTACCAGGACGGAATGCTAACGTGTGGAAAAGTAATTTAGGCAGCATAATGTCGATGTTTCATTTGAAATTGCAACAAGCCTAAAAGCATCAGGTTTGGCGAATTAACTCTGGGATTCCTGGGAATCATTCGAACATGCATGCGCCCCTCAGTCATAAGAAACTAAATTAAAAATCTGTCTGTCATTTCCAGCTGAGCCCACGATCATTCGGAAGGATTCCTAATGAAAATCTGTGGCACATCACCTTTTTTTAACAACACGCGAAAAAAAAAACTCTCCCCTTCACCGTGTTTCAATGAAATCCCACGAGATGCGTTACAGATGACGTGACTAAGTCCGACAGCCGTGCTAAGCAAACATGTGTACGGAAGGCGACATCAAAACCCACCACATTTCCATCATTTGATTAAAAAATCCGTAATGTATTCCATTAGGATAGGCTTTTTTTTACTTTGCTTTTCACCAGAGACATGTCAGAGGAAGCTTTTTTCAGTGATTATGGGTCTCTAGAATTTCAATACGTCCTGGCATTAGGAATGAGTAACAAGTTTCCAACATTAACATTTCAAGCTACGCATTTATAATTTTGCATACATAGCTCAGTACTTAAACATTATATAATTTTATAAATTTGAAATTAGCATTTTTAAATAATTTCCAGTACACAACATGTATGATTTATTGCGATGAACATGGCTGTGTTTTCACTCCAAACGGGGAGGAAAACAAATACTTAATCCAACCGCTTACGTCCACTCATTGATTGAAAATTGTCGGAAAATTGTTTCCGCATGAAAATTCGATTAACGCGCAATTTACATTGCACCGAGCCGAAACGATCATGTCGCAGCGCTTGTAACGACGGTCTTAACGGAGGTTTTGACACGATCCCCGGGAAATCAGTTTGCGGTTATCAATCCTCGTTTAATCTCGGCGGGAAAACAAATGTACAAGGAATAATAGCAATTTAAAAAAAAAACAACTCGAGCAAACATGCATCCACGGTCGTTTGCAATTAATGGTGGAATAACAGATTTTCACACGGCGTTTGGATGGACTGTGCGAAGGGGGGCGGGGGGGGGGGGGGGGGCTGTATTTGATGCAAGAGGAAACTCGTCGCCATGCAATCAACGTTCCGGATTACAATTCATTTATGATTGAGTGCAAACGACATTCGAAAGTCTGGCACGATTACAAGCTACCGAGCGAATCGCCGACGGGATTAAGTATAACGCCAGGATTAGAAGTTACATCTTGGAATTACAAAACTCTTCTCACGTTGCCCTGCGGACCATTCTTTCCCCTTGCGCTGATATTTTGAGAGTGCCAGCAACATTAACAATTGGCTTTCATTTACTGGTTCTCCTTCTCTTTTTATTCGAAAGTTATCGACGTATAAAAGGATAAACTATATCCGCATGGCAATGCTCCAGGCGAGGCAACATTTGCTGGATTAAAGAAAAAAAACACTTATCAGTCTTGTACGATTTCACCTGAACTTACTTTACATTAACCCCAACGGAAGCGCCATCCGAACCCATTCTGCACACATCGCGTTACTGGGCGAATGACAAACTGCGGGACTTCTGCGGGCTGATTTCAGACCTCGGCACGTATTTAAAACGTGCTTCATAACGGTTCCCGTAGCCGGCGCAGTGTTCCAACCCACCCCAAAGGCCCGTTTTCTGCCACAAGGAAAAATGACGAGAATGGCAAACTAGTAATGTCAATACGTACCAGGGCAGGGTTGCGATGTGCACATGCGAGAGTAAATATTAGAACATCAAGATGAACGATGCACAAGCAGACTTTCTCCCGGTAATTCTGCACTTGCATTGCATCTGCCCCACCGGGGGGAGTTATGCAATCGTATTCGAAAATGGGCCATCAGAGCAGTTTCTACCACACTTTTTTTTTTCTCAAGCACTCACTTAAACTCATGTTCAGCACTGATGTGGTCACGTTCTTAATCAACTGAGTGCAAGTTGACAACTGCTCCAGACACTATCATTTCATACCATCGTTGCCTAGCCTAAGGAAAGCCAAAATTGTTAGACATTTTAAAGCAGCATAAGATATAGAAGAGCACATTAAATAATATAAAGCATATTTCCCACACAAACGATTATTTGGTAAGTTAGGCAATGTTTTATGGTCTCCTTGATAATTAAAAAGCCAACTTTATGTTATCGCGGGCCTTTCAATGAATGGGTCATGGAAAGAGCTCGTCATAGTTTTTTTCACCCTACATACAACTGAAAGCTTCAAAGTCGACCGACATCAAATGAACTCCTGCAACGTCTCAAGCCTTCCAGTGTATCCGGCACCAGAAAGTCGGAAACATTGCAACTTTCTCCACCACGAATGTACCATGGGTTATGGGAGTGCATTATGCTGCAAAATGGCTGGCGAAACATCAACCGCCTGCCACTGGCATACTGTTCGCACAAAAGGCCAACCGGAACGGGAAGCTAACTAGCTGCTACTGTTGTGTTTCTGTGTCTGCATTGTTGAGATCTCACTTCACGTTCCTACCGCTGTGATCTGTCATCCGAACGTATTTCAGCTTTGCTCCGGATGCTCGTTTTGCTTGTTAAACTGTGAAGCATAATTCGCAAACTTCATATTCTAAACATGTTGAGTTACGTTTCTCCTCATCCAACGTGCAGGCATGGTTTGGCGAAAAATGGTTTTGAAATAATTTAAAAGCTCCACGTCACCGTCCCTTTTCCGCTCAAAAAGTTGGTTGTGAAAAAAAAACGTTCAGTTTCGAGAAGGCTTAAAATAATTTATCACATTTTCAAAGAACTGCTTCATTGAAACCGTCGACCCGAAGAAACTCCTCAACAAGATTGACCTAGATAGTAAGCATTCCCCGATTCTCGGAGACGTTTAAATTGAAAATGACGGGAAAAGAAAACTCTGTTTGAGATGTCGACATCATCATGCCATCCAGTTAGCCTCGGTTCTGCTGAATTTCGTCAGGGTAAATATCCGTGGGCTATTTGGTTAAATCCTTTTCACTTTCGCAGACATACTTTCGGGATTCCATTTGATTCCTAGATAACAATTGCTGACTTGTCTCGCTTTTCATTTTCCCTCATCCATGGGCATATGACTGTTACCGGTGTGGTCACTTTTAAGCTTCAGTTTATTTCCCATTGGAGTGCCAGCCGGAGGCCGTCTGCCTTGCTTTGCGACATCCGCTGGGTAGAAAACCATTGAGAAAATAGACTTTTTTTTATAAATGTTCGCACCCCTGTTTTATGGTGGTTATAAAAGCGCTTTAAACGGCAGGAATGGGAAATTCTTGTTGCTAAATCTCGGAAGCTTTGAAGGTCTATCAAAATTGATTGAGGTGATTCGACCTCTGATGTGTTTGCCGATCCTATGCCGATACCGATACTTGAGAGGAAAAGCTTCTTAGTTGGAGGAACCACCGCAAAGCGTTTTTTCTACAGTAAATCTTGCTAAATGCACAAACATTTTCCGAACGGGTTTCGAACCAAAACATATTTCTTCGCCAGTAAAAATTAATCATGTTTACGACAGTTCATTCCAGAAGCCAAGCAAAAGCGTGGCTGTCGCACTTGCAGTTAAGCTACTCGATCATCACCACTTTCCCAAGCTTCCCTGGGTTCTGAAGTGCATTTCGGTACAACCGCCTAAAAATTTGGAAGATTGGAGATGTAAATATGCTACGGATTTATTGCGGTCATATGATACTTAACTTCAAGAGGAATAAATATTGTCAACAGTGCGCTTACCCGGTGTGTTTCCAGCTCCATGGCCTACTACGTCGACTTTCGAGAACGCTTTTCTTCAAGACATGTTTACTAAGTGAGAAAAGATTTACGAGCTCCTTCCTTAGTGGTGCAAGTGGTTGTATAGGTACGGCGTCCGCAGCGCAGAGCTTCTAGGCAATTATCTTCTACATACTCGGAGGCGAGTCGGTTAGGCCTGGTCCCGCTACTTGCCTTCTGCCTAGATGTCTTTTAACAGTACCGTGCGTTCGGATCGGTATGTTGTGAAACTTTCTCCGGTACGGTGCTTTCCCAAGAGTGGAACTGAAGTAAAACATGGATGCAATGTTAAATGGTAGCACGCGCGGTTTGATAGCGACAAGCTGGCAGTACACCCCCAAACGATGGTGACACCATCGGTACGTTCCCAGGAAGAAAGACAATCCTTTCGCTGATAAGTCCGTCTAGTATATCATTTAGTTTAATATAGAAATGAACATGTCGTTGAACCACCACTGTTTGCAAGCTTGGGTGGCTGGACTATTTTTAAAAGGATCCTTTCGAATTCAGTATTTCAGGGAATTCTAAAATGTGTATTAAATTAAAAGAGCAGCAGTGCTGTAGGCCATTTTCTTGTTGACTACGTTTCATTAAATATAACCGAAAAATATTTTAGTAAAACATTTAACAATCCATGTTTGACAATCTAACGGACAAACGACGCTTTTGCACCACACGCTTTTTTCCTCCGAGGTGGCAGCAAACTTCAATTACGCTTGTAGCTCACTAGCACGTGATCCGTGCATCCGGTAACCTTCTCGTTACTTTCTGATGCTTCGATCTGTTCCACGGTTATCACTTCATAGCTATCACACACATTCCTGGCGTTCCGAATGGGCGCGAATGCAACTACGATCTGCTTTCCCTTGGTCGGCTGCTCAAGCCCGTGTGGCGTGTGATTTTCAGATTCACGGACCACCGGAAAGTTTTCCACGCGTACTGGCGTATCTCGATTCGACGACGATACGATGGACGCATTCGTTAGCGATAGGTGCGACACTTTTCCACGTAAAGGAGCTTTTGCTATTTCATGTTCCGCGTGCGCGTAGGAGAAATTCATAAAAAGAGCCGCAACTAGGGGATGATAGCCACGCCACTGAAGCCGGACGACCGGTGTGTTGTATGTTTGACGTTGAACGCTTGTGTTCAAAGCTTGCACTACATTTGACCGTGAAGCGTGTACAGCCTCTTCGTGGATTCATGTTTCACGGCGTTTCGAGCAGGTTCCAATGTACATGATCAAAGCACGGTGTGGTGCTGCCGATTTCGTTGAGAAGCAGGTGCGTGGAGCAATGTCATATAAATGTTTTATGCAGAGTCAGAGCTTCGTTCCGCGTTATCACACTCGCATAATTCATTAATTAAATTGATCTCGTGTTTTAACCCACCTATATATCTGTATGCACAGAGCAACGTTTAACATTAGTAGTTCTGAGGCAGGCAGACACCACTATCACAGGGATGAAACATTTCAAATTGTCCTTCATTACTCCGGTAATTGCGCCGCTTCAACGGTCGTGATAAATGCTGCGTTTAATGAACAAGACTCGGATTGCGTATAAATGGGCACATTCACGGTGGAAACTAACGCTCAGACGAGCAAGACCGATTCGGTTCATCGGTCTGCGTTGACGGGAATATTTGTTTCTTTTCACTTTCAAAAGTGTGCCCTGTGTTGAAAAGGGCACGACGAGCTCCAACGCAGACGTGAAAGCAGTCATTTTCCAGGACAAACCAGTTCCACCGTGATTGAGCGTACCAGGGCGGAGTTTCAAAGAAATACAATAGTTTTTAAGGATGTCTATGATGTCTCCTAGCAAAGACATTATACAGGGCGATTAAACAAGTTCATATGCAATGAGTAGTTATTGATGAACTAATTAATCAAACAAAATGGAATACTTTGCGATATCCAGAGATGAAAGATCGTTAGAGTTTATTTCCTTTCGTTAGCATTTTGTAACTATTTTCTCCAACGATAGCGAACACCCTGTGTCGATCTCAACAATCCAATCGGAGCATAAAGAACGTTGAGGCAACGCAGAAAAGGGTGTGCCATCCGAGAAACAGCTCGTAATCAGAGTACTTGTCTTTCGACTTTCCATCAGCTCGATCCGAAGACTTACCCGTTGATTAAGGTGCACCGCCGCTTCGTTAATAGTGCGCCGTTTCCTTCCACTGAGTCAAGCTCACGATCCTGGAGTGGAGGATTGCAGCGAAAGAGAGCTCCGAGGCTCGTACGATGATTGTGAGGCAACGTTGAAGTCACTACAATCTCGGCATGATTAATTGTACCGTCTTCGGTGCAGCCCACCGAATTTCCGGAAGCTACAGGACGGCGTACACGACGCGTGTGTTGAAATTGCTCCATACCGGGCTGTGGGGGTGTCTTGCGTCTTGCGGCGCTACTCCACGTGCTTCGTTTTTCATTGTTTCGGCATCACGCTCATTTAGCACCTTAACTGTACCGCCGACGACAGGAGCTTAAGGGCTTGCCGAGCTGCCTTACAACGTCGCAAGCGCTCCAGGAGTACATTAACCAGTAAATTGGATGTCACTTAACGGGAACGGTACCAGCCGAGGAAGCTGAGGAATCTGAGGAGCGCATTGCTGCTTGCGGAGGCGATGAAAATAATTTACCAGCGAGGAGCAGGAGGAGGACCATGATCAACTATTTTCTTCACCTGAAGGAAATCCGAATGTCGTGAAAACGTTAGCTCAACTAGACGGGTTATTATAACGATGTACTATTTTTTTGTTTCAGTAAATTTACCATTGCTAAATAATTTATTATTCAGTATTTCAATGACTGATTGAAAGATTGCTGTACCGAAGAGCATCCAAGAAAGTAATTTGCTTTCTTAAGTTGAGTTGTGGAACTTGAGTTTGAATGAATCTTTAGTGTTTCTCTGTACCAACTCTGAATTAAAAAAAAAGAATTTGGAGCGAGCAAGATTCTCTCTGGAAGCAGCAAAGGTTCAGGGATATGAATTGTTTTCTTTATTTATTACTGCTTTTATTTTTTAACAAAATTGGGTGGCAATTTTTCAACGAAATGCTACTACCAGTAAAGCCCAAACCTGGAGATCGATGGAATGAGCTTGAAATGATATTCAATCACGGACCGAACCGTCATATTTTAGGTCAGTTTTGGGTTAAACACACAACAAATCACAGTCACTGTAAAACCTCAACTGATTGGGTTACGAGCCGAGGGGAGCTAGCTGTTCCGGAGATTTGCATGGTGATGATGATGCCGATGCTTTTAACTGGGGGGATGGGAATGGGGCCACAAGGGCACAAGGGCTGTATCTATACCCACCCTCAAGTGGTCGAGATGGGCGATAATCCCGACAATAAATATTAAAAAAAGATACGTCGGCCCCTTCGCTGCCATTGAATTGGAATTGTAACACCATACCAATTTATTTCGGTGCTAACCTTAACCCTAACGCAGCCCGACTCTGCCCCCGAACGGACCAGATCCGGTGAAATGTGAATCCTTATTTACATTTGTGCGTCTTTCGCCACAAGGATAAGCAAGAGCCATTCGAAATGCGGCAGACGGATGCCGGCCTACCAGAGTGTGTTTGTGCACGTGACCATAATCTTACGCACACACATACGCACGCAACCGACGAGGATCTGCCTCTTGCAGGGTGTTGTATCAATTTGGGATCAAGTTGGATTGGGATGTAGGGATTTGGGCACCAATAATAGTCCTACGGCGAAGAGAATGCATGCTGATTTTTCAGGACCTTTCAATAAACGTTAAACCATAAGGAGTAATATGGATATGGGAGGCTTTAAAAATGTGATTTTTCTTTACAGCAAAACCTATTCGGTTTGTTGCCCTTTTCAAATACCAATATAATGTCGTGGATAGTTGTTTTATTCTAGAACATGTTCTTCGAACAACATTTTCGGATATTATCACTCCTAATGTACATTAAAAACACAATTCAGAGGTTGTGAAACTATATTATTGCAAGAAATGTCCAGGGGTTCCTACCGTTTCTATTTCAACGAGTAATCTGTTGCTCAGGCTGAATGATTTATGATTTATTTAACTTACCAAGAATGAACATTTGAAAAAGTGGTGAACGTAGTTCATAATACGAAAACATTTCCTGACAACTTTGTTGACAATCTCCTGCTATACTTTGACGTCGGTGCGAACAGTTTTTACTTTCAATTCTGTTCTAGGTTGTGAATACGCTACAAAACATCTTTTTATAAATTTTCACGACAGGATATATGGGAAGGTTGACTAATGGTAGTGCTGATACCGATACTTGTTTGTCCAGTATACACTGTATACCGGAAAATGACTATTAAACACACCAGATTTCTGCGTGATTGATGCGAGGAAAAAAAACAATGGAAAAAAACCCACGAAAGTGCCATTTTTCTTCCTTATCTGAAATCACTTTCATTTAGTTGGTCTGTTCAATCCAGTTCTCCTGATCCTCTTTGTCTCGTGGTCGTACACGTTAGATACAGTTCAGAACGACCCAGTAGTGACTTAAATATTGTAAAACTTAAAACCCCTCCACACCCTTTATGGTGGAAATCTCGTGAGGTGCTAGCTACATAAATAATGTTTCAACACATGCGGTGACACCTTAGGCAACAATTTTATAAATGGCCTTTTTTTTGTCTTCAGTAAATTCCTTTGATCGGGCGTTTTATCAACCACAGTCGCTTTAATAAATCGTTGAAGCATAAGTATGTTGCTAGTGTGCACGCTTGTTAAGCAGAGCCAGTCTGCTTCACTTGATAAGCACAATGGAGTAATCCTTTGAACATGATTCACTCGGCTCTATTGAATTCCTATCCAGTCCTTTCTCCTGCTTGTGTCGAGAAAAAGGTTATAAATAAAGATAAAGAGCGCTCGACATAGTTGCTATGGTTAATCTTGCGGTTAGTTGAAGTTTAATTACGTTCGAGGGCAACAAAGTAAGGTGTTTTAAACCCCTGGTAACCGGGCGCACTACGTATGTTTTCACTTATTCTGCCGAGTCAGCACCTTTGAATAAAACTCAATGACTTCCACCCGTAATGGAAATCAAAGGGTGGAAAATCTGAAGATTTTCCCCGAGTCCTTTGTTCAGTTGATCTTAGAGTGTAGATTCGAGTTAATTGATTTCAGGCATTCAAAGATAATCTAGCTCATCCACATGGTATACATCTCTTGGCTTCTGTTTCCTTCAAACAACTCTACTACATAGACGTTTCCCCATCTTCCCCACATACATATTTTTCACGGAGTTTTGCTATCAAAACTACAGGTTTATTTTAATCAATAAAATGAAGCGAAAAAAAATATAAATGAATAGTTAACGAATTGCCAATGTGGAATTATAATGAGGAAGATGTTTGCCAAATCTAATGCACCATTGAAAAATTAAATTCACACACATATCTGATGAATGGTTATCAACGAAACTCTATCTCATACGTTATAGAGCAACTTTCCCAGTGAAACATAAATTAATTAATGCTGAGAACCACACTTTGTAGCACTAACAAACACAAACTCTTCCTCACGCTAGTAAAGCATCATATAGAAAAAGGAATTCTCATGCGGATCGACAGATTCCTAGTTGTTTGGCCTTGTTTTTGCTCGTTTTTTCGACCTGTTCGACGCCGACGCAATCATTGTCAGTTTGTGAAAGGAAAACCGGTGAAGTTAGTTGTACCACAAGCCGGGCCGGCGTGTGAGTGTGAGTGACGAGCGTGAACTTTTCGCACGACCTGGAAACAAGTTTTCAAACACGTACAAAAACCCGCCGGTTTTCCCTCGCCGATCCCGCCACATTTCCATGCAAAACTATATACAATTTCGTGCGAGCAGAAAACAGGAAAAAAAAAAACAACGACACAGAAACAACGCGCGTGAGAGGAAAAACGAAGCTCAAATAAAGTCCTGTTTTTATGCGTCACGCATGTCGCATGTCAGAACGAAAGCTCTGGTGGAATAGACACTGATGAATAAAGATGACACGAGTATTTGATTTATGGGTCAAAGGACACACTGTCAGCTTCAGCGCATCCCCTCCTCGGCCGAGCCGTGCGATTCCGCCCACTGTCCCGGTGCGTGCCAATTTTCCCACCGCTACCGCCATTTCCCACCGGATCGCACACACCATGCAAAGAATTTAGTGACGCCACTTTGGCTGACCGAAAGTCTGTGGTTCGTCGCCCGTCGCTGAACCGAACCCTCCCATTTTCCCTCTATATTCCACCGATTGCGGGAAAGTTTTCCTGCCAGTCGGAAATGGCGGAGAGCAAAGGAGAAAGGGTCAATGCGAGGGAGAGGCAGCGAGAGAAATGGCTAAATGTATCACTGTTTTTCCTTCGTCAAATGATAAATTTAATTTTCATATAAAAGCTATCAATAATGCACATTGTGTGCGTTTTCGTTGGCCACTAGCGTGTTTATATAATTTCGTTTCGAATCCACTAGACGTGAGATGGCCAAACGAGGGAACGGCCCTGCGCAATGCAATCACACGTATGTTTGCTTTGAGTAGCACTTATGGGAACGCTGGAGTATTTGTGGTGCGGGTCGAGACATTTTTCCCAAATTTCATGATGGATGGATTTGGCAGCCATGCTCTTCCGCTCGAAGGGCTGCAGCAATATTATCTACGTGGGAATAGTTTTGCGCACTACTTGACAACATTAAAGTGCTGATCATTTTGTTTGTGAAAACGAGTTATGGTTCATGGAGTGTTAATTTGATGTTTTAATGGTGATTCAGAATAGAACCAGAGATACTTTGCTGTTCCTGTTTGTAGCACACTTTTGCGGTTCAGAATAAAAAGAAGCTCCTCCAGTGTTTGGACGAATAACAGGAATTAGTTTTTAGAATTCAATGTATGTTTATTTATTACAAAATATAAGGATCAGTTTTTAATTTGAAAAAATGGAACTATTCTGAAATGCAAAGCATTTTGTTGATATTTGTAAAAGAAGCCAAATTCGGCGTGTTATAAACTGTAACAGAATCCCGAATAAAGAATTGTCTGCTCTTTGGCTAATGAAAGAGCCAAAATTTAAACTTTTTTGCTTTTTCTTCAGAATTCGCCGACTGATCTCCTGCGCTCTTATTTATAAAGAAAAACTTATCGTTTCTCCGTGTTATCGTTTGTCGCGATCGTTAGTCCCAGCTGTCGTTGGAACTAAGACCTAGTTCCAACACGGCGTACTAATCCATCTCTTTCTTCTGCCAAAAAAAATGTAATTATTTTTCCCCCTATTTCAGGCATTTCCTTGTTTAATTCCCAAGAGAAAACCTTGTCGACTTCTACGATGAAGTTAGAAAAACTGAAATCAACGTCTTGCGAGAACGAGATCAAATTTCCACCATCACTAGAAACGGCCCGTCGGGGCAAATGCTTTCCCTTGCAATCCTTCACATGTCCCTCACCTCTTCACCTAGCAGATGTATGGTGATTGTTTTGATCGATATGATTCCCTACGGATGTGTTGCCCTTCGTGTCGTAGGATTTATGAACGATTGTTGTGTCAGATTTTTTGTCACACTTTGGGGTAAACGTTTTTCCCCGTTTTTTGTGTAGGTAGGTGATTGAATGAAAAATAAAGCGTGCTGTTGCAACTCTACAGCAACGATTGTGCGTGTTTAAGAAACTGTGGACACAATCAACGTTCAAAGAATTCATTATTCAGTTAGGCAAACTGTTCAAGAAAGTACTGGCATGTATGTGAACTATATTCAGCTTTATCAAATCTTGAATCTCGATCGCTCAAAACTTGTTATTTGATTTTTATATGTCTTACCATATTAAAACAATATTGCGCTACATATTCAAGTCGAAGAAGCTATGCATCCATTTGAAAAGCATCTTCATTTGTATCTTGTATCAAGATGCGAGTGAATGTCGCCTCCGATATGGAACGCTACTGCAACAGCGCCAACATACTCGTATTAATTAAAACTAGTAATTAAATCTAGATTGAGGTCCCAAACAGAGCCGTAAATCTCGGCATCTTATGCGTGTCGGCAGACCGGCTCAAACCGCACAACGTGACATTCCGAACGCATCTCACAATTTAATCGATCCGAGCTGAAATTAATGAAAAAGGACCCAATCGCTTCCGTCCGGGCGGTGGCGCAATGAACATCCATAAAAGGAATGCATTAATACGGCAGTGGAAGAAATTTAATTTCCAGTTTCCAATTTGGTGAAACACAAACTCTCGCACACATATGTCCCAGCCCTCGTATCCACACTCGGTCGGTTACTGGTTGAATCGCTTTTCTACATACCGCGAAATTAATGAATCGAAGAATGTATAGCCCCGAGGCGCTTCCTTTCATACACGCTCACTCCATTTAGCAAGCTCCCTTTTGATCGTTCTATCCCTCTCTCTCTCTCTCTCGCTTTCCTCTCTATTCATTCGCTTCTTTCATGCCCACATATGTTCTTATGCCCGAGCTAATCAAGATGGTGAATTTACGGCGGTGAAGAAGTGATAAGAAAAGCGCCAACGTTCTACTTAATTGGAAAACCAGCTGAAACTGCCAAGGCACATACATTGTCAAATTGATTTCCGTACGTTTTAATGGCCATGCTCGGTGCATATCGTCAGATTGAATCTGGTGCACGCTCCTCGTTCAACGGAAAATGATACGGCCGGCTTCGGAGTTCTGCTGTGACCCAAATGTAAAGATGTCGTTAGTGTTTTTTTGTTTTCTTCTCTCGTTTCCAGCTGCATCCAAATGTTACTTCCTTGCACATTTGTGGCAGAAATTTTATCCGAAATTACTTGGTGTTATTTATTTTTGAATGTTTTGGAAACAAAAGTTGAAAGTTGCAGTACAGTTGGTGAAAAAAGCAACACATTCAAACGGTAGTTTCCACCGATGCATATGAAGTAATTTTCCTCTTCCATAATTGCTGCCAAGCAAAACGTTCAGAGGAAAATGCTCCACAAATGCACCATAGCTAAAGTCATTTAATTTAATTTTGCTATCTTCTTCGCCTTTTAACGACGGGCTTGTGAAAATTCACGCTACATAACCCCTTCGCAGGCCAAGCAGTAGAAGTAAAATTAGAATTTGGTGAATTTTCCGAGCCATAATCCTACTGTTAACTTTTTAGGATAAATCGAAATGTTGTTTTAAATGTGCTGGTTGTTACTTTTGGAAAAATTTTCAAGGAACTGGAGGTGTGGCGAATGATGTTTTGTTTTGTGGATGCGGTATGGAACCATGAACCACTTGCGTATCTAAAGACCGATCGAGTTTTCCTCCGCTTGTGGTTATTAATTTTGGACATTAAGATAGCATCCACCAAGACCTCTATTAGGCCGACCGATTGTGCTTTAAGGGCTAATTAATGATCGCAACCATCGCAGCTTCTTGCGTTATCCGACGATCGGATCCAGCAACGCCGAGGCACAAATCTTTCCCATCCCATCCGGTCGCATCCTCCCAGACCCTAAATGACCCTAAATTAACGCAAATCGCCGTTCTGGAGTGAGTTATTTATGGCCGTCGTTCGTCGCAGATGGAGATCGATTGTCGTTGTAGTTTAGACGAGCCTAGTTTTGTCCATCAGCTGTCTAAGGCGGTTTGGATCAGCAAAAGTTGTGATTTATAACAGTCCCGCTCTTTGGCTTTGCTATTATTTGGCTTTCGAAGTTGATTTAGCTTCCAAAATTTCGTTTTTTTAACTCTAGTTCACCATTCTGCCGGATTGAAACCTTGAATTTGAATCAAGCTTATTCAAGATTATATTTTGAACTTTACTTTGAATCCATTTACTCATTTTTCATTCCTATTTAAAGAAATGTCTTTTTTAACTCTTCTAACTAAAAACAAATTCATTTACTTTACTTACTTTTTGAGTAGTATATGAAAAAACAATTTCTGAATAACCTCCAAGGAGCAACGTGAAAAGAATTGGGTTAGGTTCATTTATTTACATGTTTATTAATCTTACCCCGTCCTGAAGCTACTACGAATGTCTGACAGACACGCCAACCCTCCCTGGAGGCCAGCAGAGTAATCTCAGCAATTCTGACGAGATGGCACTATCTAGCACCGCAATTTTCAATCAATTCGCCTTTCTTCCTGCAATTCCAACATGCAGCAATGGGGCGTCACCATGGGCGGCTTGTGATGATGTCAAGCTTTCCCTCACGAATAACAGAAAACGAACAGTCCTTCCATCTACGCCACTACGGTACGTGGAGAAAGTTTGCCCCAAACAACCGGGTGGCAATCCTTTGGTGAAGGCACTGGTTTTAGTTTTTCGTTTCGTTTCCTCCCCGGGGATCGAAGCTAGTGTTCAATCAGCGTCTTGATGGCGAAAGTGTCTTAAGACGTGCCAAGCGTTGCTCGCTCGATGCTTCCGCACTGGCATCATCATCATAATCATCAGCGGCGTCATCAGCACCCCTTTCGAAGTTATTACAGTCTTGGGTGGGGTCGTGCTGAAGCATCTCGACTTCAAGCGTTTGCGGAAGCTCCTTTTAAATTCTTCTTTATCCAACAGACTTCAGAGTGTGAAAGTGGACTTAGTGTAAGACAAAGTGAAAGTTGATGATCGAAAGGCATTCTGGTAGTAAAAAATTGGGAAACAATACCAAGGCTGGATTTGCGATTCATTTTACTTCCTCAACTCAATTCTCAATAGACCAACCCCGAGTGTGAATAATTCTGGAATAAATTATTTTCTTTTAAAATTTTTCACCCATCCTTAGGATAACTTAGGAATGTAGCGTTGTACCAGTTCTAATCTATTTACCAATTTATCCGATGTCTTTGATTAACTTTATCCTATGTGCCAAATCCAAATCTCACGTCTTTACGAGTAATACTTTGTCAACCATCCATTCTCATAGGCTCGTGGGATTCAAATATGTATACTATTTTTGTGGTCGGAAGGGTCTGACCACACACCCCCGAACAGTGAGCGGCTAATCCTTTGCAACCTTTTGCGCCATCCATCATAGCACAAATATCCTAACGAAATATTTCCCTCCGCCTGCAGTCCGCGATCTCCTCCCTCCCCCCCCTCTCCTCCCCAGGTGCGAAGAGCCAGCTAAATTTGATCATTGGAGCTGCACAACCGGAAAAGAAAGGGAAAATTGGGAATCACAGCATTCCGGGCACGTTCCGTATAGCCACCCAAAACGTACAGCGGACATCCGATCCCATTTTTCCGAATCTCGGGTCCGCTAACCGAATTTGTTCACCCTCCCGTGCCCATCCAACCGCGGGGCCGCGGGCTTTCTGCTTTCCCTCCCGGTGGAAAGGGTCTCAATAGCGATTCCACTGCGATGATTGCGAATGCTGTGGAAAATGAAATTGCCTCCCGCTTCCTCCAAACCCCGCCGATCGTTCCGTGCGACACAAGCTGTATGCTTCGACTTTCCGTTCGAGAAAAGTGTCTTCTTACATCATCCAATTGGCAATGGATTCATCTTTCATGCTTCCCTTGCCCGGGGAAGCTCGTACTGCACTCGCTGCTTATAGGGTGGCTTCCTAAGAAGGATCATCTCCGAATTGTTGTTTTCCTTTCGATACCAGCACAATTCATGTGCCATTTTTTTTTTTATCACGTTGAAGAGACGTTATTGATTTTCGTCTGTCAATCATTCTGGTTCGATGCTCTGGAAGCTGATTATTTCTTTAGCTTTTTTATGATTTATGTTCTTTTCTGCTAGATAAAATATTACATATTACTAGAATATTTGAGATGGTTCACTGCCATGCACTTCGTTGACCAACATTAATTAAATTTCCAATTTCATGCTATTTGCACCAATTTAAATGGAAATACAAGGCACCGAAAGCCAGCTTTATATCCAAATGATGTATCCAAAACATTTCTTGATAGTCTTTGGCAAAAGAAATCTCCCACGGCTTCATGAATTCACGATACGGGGGCAGGAGGTTAATGTGCATTTTATTGTGCTAATCTTACCAGCCCTCGCAAGATAATGATCCAGGCGCCACTTAGTCGGCCGCCGTAGATACTGTGAGCTGCACCGAGCCTCGCTCGCGGAACACGGAACTGTGATTAACTCTTATCGCCATTTTGGGAGTTTTCGTCACGATGGCCACCGGCTTTATGGGTGTGCTTGTGTCTTCCGAATCGTTTTACGACGCTCGTTTACAGCACTACTGTGAATATTTTATGCAGGAACCCGTTTCTGCAAGCAGTGCGGCGGACATTTGCACGCACATTGGCAAGAAGATAGGTTGGACAAAGTCTCGTGAAATGTTTACAAAGATAAACCAACAAAAAATTCAAATTTTTTGTTAATTTTTTCTATGTGCGCTCTGAAGATTCATATTTCAATTCATTTTGTTCAACATGACATACTGGAAAAAAGTTAATGTTGGAAATTGGCATAGATTCTTACCCCTAATCGGGATTTCATTGGACATTTTTTGGTCTTTAACTAAATGAATGGAATGTTACAAAACTTTCCAGCTTAAACCGATTTCGTCGTTTTTTTTTTGTCATTCCCATTACGCCCAAACGCGACAGGGGAAAGAAATATTCTTCATTGCTCTCTCCATTGTTCCGCAACGAAAAAGTGGGAGAAAAGGCCAGAAATCCAATAAGCACTTTTTACGAGGAATTCAACAAGAAATTTCCAGCTGCACAACTTATGACATTTTAATGAAAGATTAACACTGCCACTAGCACCTTGCGATGGTACAAATAAATTGATGAGTCCCACCTCTTACCCCAACATAGGTTTGAGAATGGCGGAGTTATCTTGAGATATTTGTAACGCATTTCTAAGCAAATCACGAAGTGGTGGTATCAAAGTGACCCTTCAAAGAAGAGACCAGTCAACTCTCTTTTCCTTGCTTACAGTAGTTAGCACAATTATCTATGGAAAGAAATCGTGGAACCACTCTCCGGAGTGCACGGTCAAAAAATGCTATTTCCCGTTTGTGTAGCCGGTACCTCCCTTGTCCAACATATGGAGGGGAGTTACCACTATCAAGGATTGGCAAATTAAGCAAACCTTATTCGTGAAACAGTTGGTCGCGTCGAAAAAATCATCAATGGATGAATCCGAGGCGCCTGCCACGTAATTGCACAAGAGTGACTGATGAAGTTCCTACAGAAAAATCATCTTCGAATTTCCACTTTTACGCGCGCGTGTCTCAAAAGTATGTTGTCTCATTCATTTTTAAATTTACTTTCAATTTTGCAAAACAAAAATCTCATCATCATCATCTGTGAGATCGTGATGACGAGTGCGGTGTTCACAAACATTAAATTTTGACAATATACAATTACAAGACATTTCACATTCTACTGGGTTCTACTTCACAACCTGCTTGACGTACACAGCACACAAGCGTTTGAACTCGCGAACATTTGCAGCCCCGGCAATCTCTCGTGGGATGCTGTTGTACCATTGTATCCCTTTACAAAATAAGGCATTTCTTGCAAATACAGTTGAAAAGCTCGACGTTCTAGGATCATGAGCCCTTCGAGTGTTGTACCGGTGAACGTCAGAGCCCCTAACTACTCTTTCTCCAAGGTACCCCGGCAACAAGCCCCTCAGTAATTTGAATATCAGTATCATAGTCTGATACACTATCCGCTGCTCTACCGACATCCATTGCAGGACATCCAGCATAACAGCAGAAGGTGTGTACCGACTACAACACAACACCAACCTCATTACCCTATTTTGCACTTTCTGCAACCTTTTGAGTTGTGTCCGATTGCCAAGGAATAATATAGATGGACAAAAATCAAAATGCGGTGAGATAATTGACTTGTAGAGGGTAATTTTCCCAAAGAAATTTAGGTTCTTCCCCAGTCTACTCATCACCCCACACTTCTTTGCCACCTTAGCGATGACCCCATCAATGTGTGCACTGAATGTAAGCCCGTCGTCCAGAGTGACTCCCAGATATTTAACCTGGGAGACTCGGTCAACCGGCTCTGTGTTGATAGCAATGGAAAGCTGGCCGATCCACTCCTTCCTCGACATTACCATATAGTGTGTTTTACCAATGTTTAATGCGAGTTTCTTGTATTTCAACCAGCCATCCAGAGCCACCAAGTCTGCATTCAAAAGGGACTCTGCCAGTTTCACGTCCTTTCGCGATATAAATATTACTGTATCATCAGCAAAAAGATTTATCTCGCAGGAACGTAAGACCTGTTTCATGTCATTAATGTACATGATAAACAAAATTGGTCCAAGTACACTACCTTGTGGAACCCCAAGGGTGTTTTCAATAGAATCTGAGACAGATTTTTTGAAAATGGTCCTCTGGGTTCTACCTGTCAGAAAATCACTGAACCAACTGAGTTCCCTCCCCTCAATACCGAATCGTTTAAGTGTTGTAAGCAACAAGGGTCTCGATATTGTTTCAAATGCCCGTTTAAGATCCAAGAAAACGGCAAGCACCGGTTGTCCAGGCGGCGAGAGGCTAGGGCGGAGCAAGTTTTCCGGCGCCCGTCGGCTAGGCTAGAGCTGTAGAAGGTGGTGACAAGTTTTATTAAAAAATACTTTAAATTTCCATTATTTCGCAATCCTACGAGGTTCCATGGAGACGCGTGCTTCATTCTATGTTTTATCTTCGTCGCCATTTTCCAACTGACACAAATTACAAAAGAAAATGTAACAGTTTGAAAGCATCCTGGCCAAACGCGCAGTACCGATCTTAGCTTGTCTTGCTCCTTAGCCTTCCAGCTTCTAGTACCAGTCCGAGAAGTTGAGGTTTTCTTTTCAATTAAGCTTTTTTGGAGTGAAACATAACATTGCAAACGGTGTGTGGATAAGGAATTCTATTATTATATTTTTATACATCTGCCTATAATTTTCTAATTCGTTAAACTTTGCTTAACTTTTGTTTTGCACCTTCCGGACACTCTCCTTACAGTTAATGATACCATGAAATGAAAATCAAAACATGTAACGCAATGGAATAATCTTTTTCAAGAAAAAAATGCTTCAAAATACATTAAGGCGGTTGGGAAACATGTTTTTACATCACCCACGTTGCCTGCCTGTGGCAAAAACATAGGCAAACGAAGAACTTACATCTGTTATCTCTTACCCCGTGCCAGTGACAACCGCACTAGCTCATGCCCAGCCTTACGTTTATTATGGTCACCTTTCGCAGGTCGTTATCGGAGAAAAACCGCAACCCAACCTAGCCAACGCCAATCGACATAAATAGAGTCGAACAAAAGAAGCAACGTGAAGGAAAGCCCGGCTAAGGACGAGAAAACTAGCGGCAACATCACCCGGTAGAAACCCAGTTGACCTAACGGAATTATGGCGAAAAGGATTCCTACCGGCTTCAGCCGTCGGAGCAGAAGGTTTGTTTGCTCACGTTCGTGGCGGAATCCGCGGAAAAACGCGCTATGAATGCGAAAGGCGTTTTGCACTCCGTTTACTTTGCTTCCGCCCTTGTTTCTGTCTGCTTGTGTGTTTGTACGGGGATTGTTTTTGTTTTCTTCTTCTCAGTAACCGCATTGCCATACACTATCTCCCACCACATTGGGATACACCGAATGAAAAGGATTCGTTTGATTTGGGAAACCCACCCCCCGGGGGGTGAGTTTGCACCTAGATTTAGCAAAGTTGCTCGTTAGGAAGAGACAAAGGGCTGTCCTGTCCGTAACAGTTGCACCCTTGGATAAACCACACGGTTTTCGTTGCAGCAAACAAAAGCACGTCGGTTAGTCTCTTTTTCTACCAGCTGTTGGAAGACTTGCAGTTTTTCCCAATATCCCAACAAAGATATCCGTGAAAGACGGAAGGTCCTTAATCTAGAAACAAACGTATGAGAACTCTGATATTTTGAGCATGTAAAGCCTCCCATAGCAAAAATCAGATAATCATCTAAGCAAACTATCTTCTTAAGACAATACTAGTTTTGTAAGAAACGATGGCGTAAACAACGTCCTAGTCCACAAGTGAAACTAAGTTGTGTTCAGAATATCCAGTGTTTCCTTAGTTTTGAAACCAAAAGACGATGCAATTCGAAACATTTTCTTGCATTCTTTCATCAAATAAACTGAACTTACTAAAATGGTACAAGTGTTCAGCCATAAAGAACCAAAAAAAAAGGCACTCTCTCTTGATTAGCCAACTGTGAACCTAATTGCAAATCATAAAACCTGTGCCCAAAGTAATTCAAAGTCGTCTCCCACTGTTCAGTCACCTTGTTTGAATAGAGTCCCCCCCCATCCGTTGTTTCGCGCTGGCTGTGAAACACAGGATCGAGCATCCGTTTCATCAGCCGTATTGCTTCGGGCTAGAAAAACTGGATTCGGAAATTAAGCGAGTCAGACGCCTCTGATTGCACCCTGAGGCCGTTTGGAAATAGGCAGATCAATTTGGGTGCTTCAAGTTCGGCAGAAGAACAGTGCGGAAGTGAACATATTTGTACATTTGAGCAGCGTGGAGAAGTGGTAAAGCTTGAAATTCGATTATTTCATGGAACATATTTTTAACATGGAATTTTTAAAATTATTACTCTGGCTCAAATCATCATGCCTCCATTCGGTGTACTTTAAAAGTTCTCCGAAGAGATCCTGGCAATAATTTTCAACGGTTAATTGTATGTTATTTTATAAGGCAATCAATCCAGAAATTTTGCTTATTTAGTATTGTGATCCAAAACAAGTTCTTTTTATTAAAATTTATGTTTGCTAAATTTTAAACTGAGATGACTTCTCTTGAAAAATCTGAGCCTTGGCTGACCTCGATGCGCACTTAGTGTTATAAAAGAACTAGCACCAAGAACGGGAGAGTGGATCTAAGATTCCATTGAAGTTTATTATTGGAATGATAACCTAAATCCCGGCTGTAACATACCATGGTAGTAAATCTGTTAGATTTGTTTCAATGGTTTTCAACTCCAATGGAATTGAATGCTATCAACTAAGCGTCCTGCCATTTTCTTTGTTCCGAGATAAAGGAAACAATGATGCATTTATTAAAAAAAAGCTGTAACGAAACAGGGTACAGATAGGATATCCAGCTTAGGAACAAGAAAAAACGTGTTCCGAGAAGCAAACTGTGCAGCGCAGATAGCAGAAATGTTCATTCACCATTAATCAACTGTCACATCCGCCAATCAAAAATGCAATTAAATCTGCGCTTCAACTAGATTCCTGTCAAACGCTCGACGCCGTTTTGCTGCTGTTAGGATGAAATGTACCTCGCACCCCATCCAACTATGCACGAAAAGAAACACAACCGAGCGAGCAGAAACACTGGATTGACATATTTAATGATTTTCAAACTGGTCTGCCCTTTCTTTACCGAGGGGTGGCTAGCATTTGGGACGGCCCGCCCACTGCGCTCCCACCCAAGCGCAGACAGAAGGAAGGGGAAACGTGTTGAAAGATGCTCAAATAAAACAGTCAAATGAAACGGCTTCTAGCGCGGGCTCCCGAGAGTTACATTTCATCCGTTCAAAAGCAACGCGTATGACTGATTGTCGTATCGGATTCCGAGTGGTTTATCGACCGGCCGTCACCCTCCCGAAAGGAAACGGTTCCTACGGAACGGTCTGCTTACTTCCATTGCTTTCACATTGGCCTGCGAAAGGGGATGTGTTCCGGTGGTGCATGAAACCGAACATTAGTTGAACGGACGGGGGAAAACGGCTCACTTGGCACCGCAGAAACAAATGGATTTCGGGCAAGAAAAGCATGTTGGATTAAAAAGTAGATCTCCGGTGTGAAGGGATGGTGTGCCCATCGAACGCGGAGGGGATTCAAACCGTGTGGCTAATTGGGTTTTGATGCAGTGCCCTGCTTGCTTCGCACATTTTACTCGACTTGTTGAAAATGTCAATCACAATTTTAATTTTTTTTTTCTTCCTTCCTGTTACTTGTTCACCCAGAAGCTCCTTCTTTCCGCGATCGGAATGGGAGGGGAAAGGCAAGCGAAGCAAAGTGGTACAAGATTAACAATGTATTTTACTTCCAACGATAAGGCTGCCTTGCCGTACCGAATGAACCGATTCCGTACCGCCTTGAGCCGCTCTCGACCGAAAGAAGGGTTGTAAAACGATACCGAAAACTAGCTGTACCGGATGGCAATGTCGTAAAACTATAAATTTGAATGTTTTACACCCCGCCGAGGGATCCATGTGCGAAACGTAACCCAAATCGATCCGCTGGGACTGCGCCGCTGCTCGCCTTACTTGCGGGGTTTGAAATAACAAACTTCTACTTTGTACCGACAGGCCCAGCGTGGCCCTCGAGGCGCACGGGCGCGGGAAGAAGGTGTCCCCGGGCTGCGTAGGGAAAGGAAGCAGCAGTTTTCCGATAAAGGGGGGTTGCAGGGTTGACTCGATTAACGCCAAGCGGTGAAAGGGATTGATATTTTCGGGCGAGCGAGGGCGCGTACAATTTCCACTTTCACTCCCGGCGACGGCAAGCGCTGATTGGAATGTTTAATTCAACGATCGGCTTACGAGTAATTGTTCGATGGTTTTGAACCTTTTTTTATAGATTATTGTGGAATGCAGTATGCTTAACAAATTGGAGTGGTTGCTCACTCGAAGAAATCCTTGCGTTTCATTCAATCATTACGACGTTTTGCAATTGGTTTTACTCTTTCAAACGATGCTTTGAAACATTAAACGCATTGTTAAAGAACTCAAGTGGAAAAAAAGGTAATATTTATTTTTGATTATCCGTTATGTAACCAAGCTGGATATGTAAAATTTATTGTGACCTTATGATGGACCTAAATGAAAACATAATATTACAGAACTTTAAAGGTTTTCATTTAGCCTAACATTGTTAAATGGAATATATTATGACACACATACATGTATATAAAATATGTAGCCTTTGAAGAGGTCTAGGAACTGAATTGATAAGAGTCACCATTTTTATCATTAACCTTTTATCGGTTACTGCAGGCGCTATCGCTCCTCTAGACATTATCGGTGCAGCGTGTCTCCTAAGCAAGGTAAATTAGGTCAACCGTGATATGCAAAGATATCAGTCCACCTAACCGAGTCACCATTTCGAGATTTGTTTGTTTGGTGCAACCAAACTTATTATTACGTAGACCGGGAGCTTAGTTTTTTTCAAGATAAATTTTGTAGTCTAAATTCATGTCGAAGAACTTCACGGAGTTTATCGTTTTTATCAGTACGAGTTCGATGTAGTCTACCAGCAGATTTGCTTCATAGCACGAGCGTCAGTCCTGTACGTTATAAGTGGAGCAAACTCCTTCTTTCGCATTAGTGTTCCACAGGGTGTATTCTAGCACGTATCGGCACAATGTTTGCACCATTCCAAATGGATTATTCTCAAGATGAGGAACAAATTGACCCAAGATGAGTTAACCAATGGGAGGAACCTTAATGTGTTAACATCATTCATTCCAATGTTTACGTCGTCTTTGTTGGGTTTTAAATTATAGTGTCATGAGCATAGATGCCCCAACCAGGACCTTTCACCGAACGAGTACCTCAAACTGCGAAGCGCTGCCATGAATGAGCTGAAGCCCTTGGAGGTAACGCATCCTTACTCGCACAAGTTCCAGGCGACGTTACTGGCGCTTCGGGACTTCACAGCCAAGTACAGAGAGCTGGCCGATGGTGAGACACTCGACCGAGAGATGGTCAGTGTGGCGGGACGTATACATCCAATCCGCGAGGCAAGCTCAAAACTCGTGTTCTTGGACCAGCGTGGCGAAGGCTTGAAGGTGCAGATCATGGTCAACGCGAGCATGTACAAATCAGAGCCATTGATCGCTGAGGAAACGTTTAAGTTGCAGCGTGGAAACATCATCGGGGTGCGCTAGATATGAACCTGTATATGCGCATGGCGCCCGAGCTGTCACTGAAGATGCTGACCGTTGGTGCGTTGGATCGCGTGTACGAGATCGCAACGAAGGCATCGACTTGACGCATACCTCGGAGTTCACCACGTGCGAGGTCTACATGGCGTCCGCCGTCTACCACGACCTAATGGAGATCACCGAGCGGCTGCTGTCGGGCATGGAGACACTCAAACAACTCCTACAGGTGAAGTTCCCGGCTGCCACGGAGTTGCGAAGCTGACGGGGAGCCTCCTCGAGGAGCAGTTCGTCAACCTGACGTTCATCTGTGATCATCCGCAAACCATGACAAACAACTAGCCATTCTTTTTTGGATACAGAATTATAGACAATGACATCGAAAGAAATGTATCCTTTCTTCTCATCATGAAAGAAATCAATCGAGTAACATATTTTTGATTATTGAATGTTCAGCAAAATCCTGCATTTCAAGCTCTGAACAGCACATCCGGTGCACCTGTTGGTTATCAATTTCCTTTCATAATAATATGAAATTTCCGAGGATTTCTACTTCAGTAATTTTGTTGATTTGCAGTTTTGCACGTGAAAGCTGTTTTGATTTTTTTTTTTCACCATTTGCCAAATCTTCTTTTTCCCAAGGCTCGGAATCATTCGTGTAATTGCAAAACGACAGCTTTTTCTGCTACGTATCGCAAATGGCATTATTATCAAGAGGTTGTGTAAATGAAAAAAAAAGCATCCGATCGGCAACAGAAGTATGCTGGGACGAAATATATACAGCGCTAACGACGTCTCGTGCATTCATCTGGTCCTTGAATTGCTGCGTTGAAGCAACAAAAAACGACGATGCCACATTGTTCTTGTTAGCACCCGATGCCTTAGCGTTCGGCTGTTGTCAGGTTCATGGTCATAATGGACATTTATTTATTCAATCCCACCCATCCCGGTTGCTGCCCGAGCATCGTCCACGGGTGGAATACCAAACAGGCGATGCCGACCGAACCTGAGCACAATTATTGCTTTCGGCCGGAATTTCGGACACGACCACATCGTACATTGCTAGTAATCGTCGGTGCTAGCTCTATGTGGGATGACCCAAACCCGACACCCTTCGACAGGGAGAAACGACACATGAAATGTTGCAGGGTTTCGAAGATTTTGGAAAGATTTTGATCAACTGTGCACCTACAACAACTAAGCGAAAAACAAAGAGCCGTAAGGGGCACTATAAAAACGAAACAGCGACATTTGCAGGCGCCAAAGTTGCGAAACATAATTTTATTATTTTCCCGAAAACGTGCAGAGCGTTCGTAATAGAAGGATAATCCTTTGCTATCGGTCCCTTTTGTATATTCAATTTTCCAAGGTGTGTTTCTCCCTTTCCTTTGAATATGACTTAAACTGCATGACTCGCAATGTGTATTGTTGGTGATAAAAAATTAATAAAGCTCCATTAAAATTACTTTATACTTAAAGAGCTAAATGATAAGTTACATCCTTATTCTAGCAACATTAAATTTCACAAAATAACTTTTTTTTAAGAACTGAAAAGCGCACTCATGTGTTTTTAGCCTAATGAATAAACATCTTGAAAACAAAAAACTCATACTAAACTCATTGATGCATAAACTTTGCTATGTTTTTATCACTATTTGCTTGCTGGGGAACCTTACTTAAAAAGCTTCGAAAAATAATTGCAAAAAAACTGGAGTTTAAAATGCTGGCCAGCCATATTTTTCTCTCTCTTTCTTCTCATAAATCTGCGACAACAGAAATGGCTGAAATAAATAGATGAAAATTAATTTCAGTAATTAATTGGGAAAGAACATCGGTCAACGCAGCCAAAAGTGGGCAACGCTGGCAGAATACTGAATAATGTCCTGTCAGCGAAGCTGTCCACCAAAGCCGAGCCAGTTTTTGTGTGACGCATTTTGTATGTTTTTTTTTAAATCTGAATATAGCAAAAATGAAAATGAGGCAAGCATTCTATGAGCGTTGCAGCACCCGCGCTGATAAACTTATTTAGTAAATTGGAAAATATTGTTTGAAACAAATTCAAACAAGTTGCTTTTGAACTAAAAACGTGATTAACTAAGGGACATTTTCCGTTAGCTGAAGCATAAACTATTCGTTTCATTAACTTTTCTTCTATTGGCAAACATTAATTTGATGAATAAAAAACTGTTTCGTTCAAGAACCGTAGCCCGGTTGTACTCTGTGCGAAGCACAAGGAAACTTATTATCTTTGCTCGGTGTCTAAAACGTGCATATAAATCACCGTCCACGCCAAGATATGGTCAAGCATCATCACACTTCGTTGCATTTCCTTCCCCCTACCAGCATCAGCTTCTCGCATCGGAATGATGAGCTCGACAAGACGATGTTAATGGTGGTTGGTTGGCGGGAGAAGACGAAAAAAAAAGAAGGAATAACGAAGGAAAAGAGGCCGAGTGCACACAACTGATAAAGACTCCATCGAGAATTATTCGCTGCGACGGCCGTATAAGTAAATCATAAATCTGATAAATTATCTGGACATAATAGGTGTCAGACGCACGTTTCGGCCAAGGGATATTTATGATTTTTCCTCTTCTTTGGATGAATTTATTCTTTGGATGTATTTTTTTTCTTCTTCTGTTGTACATTCTTTGTCTCTCGAATGGGTGAATGCTATCGTTGCCCGATATTTCATTTGAAGCACCCTAACCTTAAGGATATACCGGACGATCTGACGCCAAGCCAAAAAAGGAGCAGGGCTCCAGTGTCCGGTTAGATGTGATGCCTTCTTAACGTAACGTAACGACAAAAGGAAACATCAACACACAAAGTAAAAAATGAACCTATCTGGAAATGTTGTATTTTTTACCAAAAATAAAATAAAATAAAAGTAAGACCCCTTTGACGAGCGTAAAGTGGAAGGATGAAGAAAAAAAAGCTGTATCCCCTGTTTTATGCCATCAGGAAGGACGTTATATAGATGAAAACGACAGGAAAATGATTGATTTATGAACTTCTCCAGTGTTTCTTCCTAGCGTCTTACTTCACGTACTAAAACGATCCTGGGGAATGCATTACGCTCGATTGAAATGGCGATAAAATGGGAAAATAAATGAAATATAAAGTGGAAAGAGTAGAGTAGAGTTTGCACGTAAATTGACAATTTTAGAAAAAGCGTATCCCATTGAAGAATATCGAGGCCATCTTACGTTTACTCCTGCCTTTTTTTTCTTTGGTTTAAAACATTGCCTATTCATGCAACATTATACAAAGTTCATAATATTTCGTTGCTAAAATAATGCTTCTCTCAAACGTTGCCATCCGAACTGTTTATTCCTTTGCAGGTTGAGTTGTTTCGGTGTCACTTAACTTTTCTTTCCTGCGTGCATCTGTCACGTTCATAATGATGCATTTATGTACCATACAAAGCACATTGTTGAAAATAATCCCACTATCTGTCCGTCTGATAAGTCCGGCTGCCGGAAAAGTCACAACAACATCCACAATTGTCCCCGCTTGCATACCGAACCACAAAAAAAAAAACAGGCGTTACGCAATGGCGGCGCTGCTGGTTGGGGACATACAAATGAAGTCCCGGGGAAAATAGCAGGAAAAGCGTATCGTCCGCCAACCGATGGCGCTGGTTTCGATTCGCGTCCGTTCACCGGAAAAGGATTAGAGTTTTCAATTGCAACCGATACCGCCGGCGCTTTCGAACCAGCTGGAAGTCGCTGGACCGTGCCACGTAGATATAATGTGTCGTTTGTACGAGCAAAACGTTGAAATGCAGTGGATTTCCGCTTTGTCCTGGAGTTGATTTTTCTTGCGCCTGCAAATGACGCGGGCATTCAATGGAACGGAAATGGTAAGTTTAACAGCTGTCAACGGATTTATGTGTACGTTATTTTTCGGTTTCCCTTCCCACAAAAGCTTTTCCGTGGCCGTAATGAGATGTTTGTGCAGATTCTGACAAGTTTCCGCTATGAATAATATTCAGAAACACGCCATTGGCGCAGAAAGAGATGAACTTGAAATGTGGCTTGCGATCTTGTCAAACTCATATCCGTTTAAAGGAAATAACTCATGTTAAGGGTACACTTTATTTTGATGCGTTAAACTGCATCTCACCAAAAGATATTAAAATTGTCTCCTGATAGTTAAACATCTTTCCACTGCTGAGATATTCAGTTCCGTCTTGTGAAGAAAATTATAAAATTCAAAAATATCACGAATTTTCATAAACATTTCGTAAAGATTACTCATGAGATTGACGGTTTCTCGTTGCTGAATTAATGTTTTTATAGTTATTATAAAAAGGACTACTTTTAAACTATCAGTGCTTTTCCAATAAAACCAAATTGAAAATCTCCTCAATTCATAAACTATGTTGAGACCTAAAGCTGTCGCCCTGAAGTGTTGGAGTATTCCTCCGTAGGTACTGAATTTTCGATGCTCTCGACCATTCACGGCGAAATGGATAGCAATTACAGCTTTCCGTTCAGCAGTTGCGGAATGTTAGAAAACAGCAATTAGCATCGTAGGGAGGAAAAACACGGACGTGAGTGCACGGTGCAGTGCATGCGACTAACGAAATAAACTTTAATGCAATCGAGAGGTTGATGACATTAAGTTGAAAAAGTGGCTTCTGCAAGTGTGGTATTAACGGTACAGACAGAGTACTTATCGACGCCGATGGCACGGATGATCTGCATTCGAATGGCATCATTAGTGCACTTTCTGGCACTTCATTTCGATCTTGGGTCGAATTGTAGTGTGTCTTGAAGAACAATCAACCACCTCGCCACCCCGTACCCGGCAGGCGGCATAATTGAAGTCAATTAAATTAATTAAACTTCACATCTCAGAATCTCCGCCAGTCAGTAAAACTCAACGAGTATGATAATTGCTAAAGCCAACCTAAAGCGGTTAAATTTTGCATTCAAATTGGTTCATCAAGAACAGAGCTCTTGACATCAGAATCCAAAAGAACTGTTTAATACATAGCAGCTTTAAAGCTTTATGAAATATCATATTAAATAAAGTTTCTACTCAAAATGATATTCTTGTTAATAGGTTCCACGTAGCCAACAACCAGATATGGGATAACCAAGAAGACGGTCAGATGTTTCATTGTTTCGGAAGCATAAATCAATCTACGTTCAGAAAACAGAATAATCCTTTAGGCCTAAATAGATTCACTATCACTCATGTAAAGCCTGCGTATTGTGCTCGAACAGTTCCCTTGGAATGTCTCCTCTCTGCGTTCACTTCTCGGCTTCTGCCATTACGCATTATTCGAGGTTGAATGTGACGGAAGCGACAGCGGGATTTGGAAACTAAGAGCATTTCAATTCGATTGGACTTTGTGTAGCGTTCCACATTTCTTACTGGCTTACGCTGAATAAGCTCAATAGTCCCCACTTTCTCATCGGGACTCACAGGAGTATTGTTTCGATCCTGAACCACTTTAGCACTTGTCTTGGCTTAGATTTATCAATGCCATGTTTGATTTGTTTTAGTATAGGCATCTGTTAGGTCAGGTAAAACATGTTGTGCTATTATGCGGGGGTTAAGAACAAATTTATTGCTGTAATGGTCCCTTGCATTTGTTACATTACTAATACACATAACGTTTGTATATTATCAAAACCCGGTCCTAGTCGGAGTCCTAGGAAAAACATTTAAGCCGTAATAAGATCCAATGGATGAAGCGGTGTTTGTTCAGGGATTCGTCAATACACTTCATCTCCTTCGTCGCCGCTACGACTCAATCGTCAGTCAGATTCGCAATTGAATTATGCTATTAGTTCCAGCAGAGCGCGCTAATTATTAGTCGTCTTGCAGGCAGCACCGTCCAACACTTGCGCTCCACTGACGATCGGATTAGCAGACGGCCATTGGCCCCTACGAATCAATTAACTAGCCCGTCCCGGTTCCATCATCGCTGGCTTCTTGTCGAGGATCGACGATGATTCCTTTCTGAGCAGTTTGGCCGAACTCATGCGGTTGAGTTAAGTTGCGATGATGGAGTAAGTGACATCGCCGTAAGCAGCACACTACGGTATTGTGTACTTCGGTTACTGGTTAACGGGCATAATTTAGTACTTAATAATTAATGATAATCAATAATTTCAAAATTTATCAAGAAACAACAACTGGTTGAAAAAACAATACTGCAAAACATATAATATCGTAAAATAAATTATTTAAACAAAAACGTTAAGCTGATGTGTTGTTGCATGCACATTAACTTCTTATTTTTTTATTTATTTTATCAGAAATATGCCTTTTTTGAGACATATAAAATTACCATCGTTATGTGCTAAACTATTAAGCACTGATGTTCAATGTCACTTCCCATTGCCTGAAAACACATCTTTGTCTTCGATTATTATCGACCAAGAGAGACAGAACAGCGAAGACACGTTCACTGCACAGCCATTGGTCGGTTATATTCGATGCACATAATTATCCAAACCTCAGTTCATCCCCACGAAGTTGCTTATTAGTCACTCGGATTAGTCTTCCAATTATCGGTTGCGTTTGATCAATTCTGTATACCACTGTTCTCTAACTAGCTTTTGAGAGTTGAATGTAAAAACGTTTTATCAAAATGTGTTTTATTGTTCGTATCGGTTACAGTATTTATGATAACACATCTTTGAACATTTTGATGAGCTTTCGCAGTACTATTTCTTCTTTTTCGCACTTGTGCATTCTCTTACGGCTTGCAAGATAGCACAATTGTCACGGAGTATTGAAGATGGTCGTCATAGGATAGGATAGTCGTTAAAAAACTATTTTTTTTGCGATACCATCCATATTGTTAGTGAAAAGTTTGAGTTAAATATTATTTAATACGTTGATTGGTTATAATTGGATTAATATTCGTAAGCAAAACCAATCCATTAATAAAATGGAGCTTTCTATATTGAAAAAAAAAAAACATTTTTTAGGACAACAACAACTGAAAGATGGGTTCATTTTTCTATGATGCTCAACACCGAAAATACAACGCTTAAACTACAAAAGACCTTCAACTCGACCATTTTCATCGCAAAAGCAGACCGCCTTGTTGGCTGAATAATTTCTGGACCTAAATCAATTTGGTCCCTGCCGCTCCATGGTGGCGTTCTCTACCGAAAGATAGCTTATCCTGGCTTCCTAGTTTCCTTTCTTTCACAAACAAGAAAGCCCTGAAATAGGAAGAAAAAAAGCTAAACTACTCACAAAAAAAAAGAGCTTCAACATGACGTGTAAAAAGGCAATTTGACAAAATAACCCAAGTGAGAAATGAGCTGCCTTTTATTACTGCCTAGAGAAAACGAAGCAAAAACGGATACTAGGCTCTTAATAAATCCTTCCCTGTCCCGCGTAGTGCACGGCAGAGATGCTGTAAAAGGGACGCTTTTGTCCATGTATTTACCTCACACACGGAGGCCGTCACTGTTCTCCCTTCGACGCGTGTAATTCGTTTAGTGTGGAACACTCTGAAAGGTTCCACTGCCATTCATTGCCCGTAGCAAAGCGAAGCATAGAATCGGTTAACAAAAAGCAACCCCCGCCCAATTGAGGACGCGTCACGAGGCCGTAATAAGAAGTGATGAGAGAAAGGAAAGTTATCAATACATGTGAGGTTTTATTTTTTTCTCTCAAATCCGTCGAACAGTTCACGTCGAAACGGAATTATTCTCGATCGATATTTTCACTCACTTGTGGTATGATAAATGTTCGACATAGTTATAAATGGAAAAAGCATAGCTGTAAGTGAATTTACCAGCTGAGTAGATCGAAGGACTGTGCGAAGCAATTAGATATTGCTTCTTTTTGCAGGAGTCAATTATTGTGTCTTCCTTCAAGACGTCGTACTTCGCATCGGTTCTTTCTGGTCCCGAAGCTGGCAAACTATCGACAGCTGTGTGTGATCATTAATTTAAACCAAGTATGTGTTACAAAAACGTTGCTTTAAGAGTTTTTTGCTTCTTCCAAATCGTGGCTTCATGTTTCATAAAACATTCAGATCCATGCAGTTTCCTACTTGAATTGAACTTAGTTTACTATGCGTGTTCAGGGTTCTTTTTTCCGCTTTTCTATGCAACTACATATTTATCTTGAAAATTATTTTACCACTAATGAGGCAAACAGCAAGCAACGTACAGCAGAACGTGCAGTATAGCTTGCGATCAAACGTTTCCATTGTGCAACCGCCGGCATTGCAAATGGTGAAGTTTCCCCGCTCCAGTTCATTTTCCCTGTATCTTTCAACAACAACAACAAAATGCACTCCTCCTTAGTTCTTTGCACTCGTGTAGTGCACCGTGCACGATGGGAAGAAAATAAAATTTTCATCAGATGAATTCGTTTCCAGAAATTTCACACTTCTTTGCATACTCTGCCGGCACACGGGATGGGCGTCCGTGAGGAATTGCCCGTGTTTGGTTTTGGAGCTCAGTTGCATTTTCTTTCAGAAGAAAAATGGCAGCCGCCTCCCGACCCGGCACATACCGGTCTGCGAAACACCTGCTTTGGGAAAGTTTTGGAAGAAGGTGTGGATGTTTCAGTTTGGGTGCCGCACGGGTGAGGAAAAATGGATGCAACGGTTTCGGTGCTTAACATGTCCGTCAAAAGTTGCTCTTAGCTTTAATCAAACCAATGAGTTTGATCGGAATTAGAGGATCTGTAAGCAGTTTAATGCCACGGCTAATGTTCTAGAAGATCATTTTAGCATGTATCCCTGGGATGGATTTGTGAAATAGTTGAACGTGGTATTAAACTTAAGCAAACCTCTGCCAATTTAGCATGGTCATCGAACTTACCCCAAGGAGTCATTCACGCATATTTCAACGTACAGCAAACTTTTTGCCGATTTGGAACGGAAGTTTCTAGTTTGAACAAGGGTCGAAAAGTTTGCAGAGCGTCTGTTTGGGATGGTCGCTTTGGATTCCGATCGGTTACTATCTGCCGTTTTTCATCAGTTGTTTTATACATACATGACGAGCTTTGTTTGATTTAGTGAACTTCTAGAGGAAAAATGAAATTTTTTGATTTTTTTTTCTGAATTTCTTCCGGTATACATTTTTTCCAATGTTTCATTTTAGCTAATATTTATTTTTTATCATAACGTTCACAAAAATACTGTAAATTCTGATGAAAAAAACATTTGTTAAGCTTCCAGTTCCATTCAGTCAATATTGGTTTGTACTACTCGGATGTTGCTTTGCCTCTCTTTTTTCTACCATTCAGGTTTGATCCTACAGGTTTGATTTTTTTTTTAAATTCAAAAAGATGTTTTAATGCATTATTGGACTAGAGGACTATCCAATTCCAACGAGATAGACTGACGAATTCAACTTTTCATATATCCATATTCGAGATTCACTTTGTGAACGTTTCCAAGAAATAAGTTCATCCCGTCCGTTCATCTCTACTGGAAGAATGAATTGGCATTGAGATCTCGGCTGTATTTTACCATACCAATGCTCCAAATAGAAACTTTTTGCAAATTAATCGCAATCCTTTCACTCGCTCTCCCGCTCTTATCGGGCGCAGTTGCAATTCTCTTCAACGCGCCATGCACGGGATGGAAAACAGTGCATCCCATTTCCGGTCTCCTTGGTTACCGGCCACATGACGGTTTTCGGACGGTGAATTGTTGGAACGTCTCCCAATTTCCGGAACGTACGGACCCGACGGAAACGCTGCCAACCGAATGGGGTAGAGGGAGCGTTCTCTGAAGGTCGCGTTTTTGTTTGGACCGTGCGTCAGTCTTCCAACCGCTTGCCGGTAGGTTGGTCATCTTTCCCTCAATGTGGCGCTTGCGCCTTCAACGCTGACTCTCAGAAAAGGATCATTTCTCCGCTGCCAACGTAAGATAAACATTGGACCGGTTCGGTGGTTTGACGGCGTGCTGAAAAATCATCCACTCTGTGCGTCCGCTTTTCCAGAGAGTTGTTGCTTTTCTGTGGTGGAAATTCCCTGCCTCCGAAATGATGATGGCATTTTCTAGTTTGCCCGCCCGCTTCTGGGAACCGGAGTTTGTGGCCGCGATCCAGCTCCCAGCGCTGCAGCAGCTCGCAATCACGTTTGATGACTTTGTTTCAGCTTCATTATCTGCCAGGCAATGCATAAATCAGCGTCGGTCAGCGTAAGGGCCGACGACGATTGGGATGTTTTATGACTGAGAAAAGATTTATCGACGCCAGCAGAAAGTCTTTCACAAGCCACGAAGTAACCTAAGCACAGTAAGTTAGATTCATAGTGTTTTCGTTGATCTTTTTTAAATTTTGAAACGTTAATTTCAGATTCAGAAACGCTTGGTATAACTTTGTACTTTTTTTTTTTTGCCAATAAAAATTTTATAGTTCATTTTTATACTTTAAGTAATGGATGCTTTGTGCTTTGGAAATGTTTTATTCCATTTTATCATAATGATTTCCAAAGACACCATGACTATGGGAGGAAAACAAATAAAACTGAGTGTCGAAGAAATCAAATAATGCTCCACTGAAGCGTTTAGTTCATGATAACTCACACCGAAGCAATATCACTCTCGGCGTAGAATTTTTCCTGATTTTCCCCATTCCTCAGCTCAGTTTACCGGTGTGCTCCAAGGCGTCGATTTTCCAGCGTCATCTCGCCCGAAAAGCGGTTTGTTTGAAAACACAAAAAGGCCGCACGCAACGGGGAGCAAGCGATGCCACCGGGCTTGAGACTGGTTCAAGGATTGCGTGGTTCTCACTCTCGAGAAGGATATTTATGGGGCTGCTGAGAAACAGAGAGAGGAGAGACAGAGAGAGAAAGAGAGCGCGAGTCGATGGTACGGTGGACCGCTCCGAGGCGTCAGTTTGGGACTGTCCTTCCGAGAGGATAGGTCCTTACACGCGGAACGCATTTCCGTCTGGTTTCGGGTGCCGTGCAACGACGAGTGAAATCAATCACAAACACCGGCAAGGTCCGGAATGGTTTTGGCTGTGCGACGCCATGGCTAGGATGTGAATGTTTTACGGATCCCAAGTGGGTGTAAGCTATTGGATAAGAGCGCCTTGATACAAGATTGAAGGGTTTGCCAGGAAAAGGCGTAATTGTTCCGAGAAACCGTTTACGACTCAAGGACATTTTCCCCCGCCGGCAGCAGCGAGGATCGATTGAGACTTTCCTGTCTGCTGTGTGTATTCGAAGTAAAAATGAAATGCTAAGGATACGCCTTCGCAATGCCATCGATTTCGCCGCTGTGTCCTACTTTCCCGAACACCGAGATGCTCCAAATGTGTGTAAGCTCCAATTGCTAGCTTATTTCCCGAGAAGTGCTACGCTCATCATGCCGCTATCCGATTTCACATACTTCTCTCCGTGACTCGTGGAAGATAAATAGCACGTGCTAGTGCGCTACCATGTGTGCTGTTAAGCTTGGCGCAACCGTGCGAAGAAAAAGTACTATCTTAAAGCAACGGAAAAGCGAACAAAAAAGGACATTCGGAGTTCCTGTGTGGGAAAAGTAGTCGTTTGGGGAAAGTTTTTCGACCCTGGGGTTTCGTGCAAGCAATGGCGCCTTTTTTCTGGCATTGGCGTGGGGGTTTTCCCTTCTAGGTTCAGTGTATCGTTGGTATGGAAGCCGAAACTCGAAACTTTTAGACGTGTGTAGAACTCCATTGTGTTTGCCGTGCGTCTCGGGATGAAAAGTGAGTATCAAGATAAGTGTGTTCGCCTCCGGAGCACATGAACAGCACTGGAACACCCCTGCGTCTGCCACGAGGATATTGGACATCTTTTTCCTTGCTTTTATCATTTCACTCGCTTTTTAGTAGCAAAAGATGGCGAAGAAATATGCGTGAGTAGCGGTATGTTCAAAGGATGCTCGATGCTTCGTTTTTTCCATTTAAAAACAGTCCTGAACTAGGGGTGTACGTACACAGTGGAAAACCGATAATTTATTTCGATGTGGTAGTGCACCCTTCTACTACCACTACCGATCTGTCAGTCTGCCCCACCGGACATTATTCTTCTTTTCGATGGAGAACTCCCCAGAGCGCTTTCGGAAACGCTGCTCCCAGCACACGCCGTTGCCGGCGAATGACTCCTCGAGGAGAGACAGTGTTTGTCTGTATGTGTGTCTGGGGATATGGTACGTGCGCTTTCGGCGATGGGTCGTATGTGCGGCGATAGCCGTTGCACGTGCCCTATCGGCTGTTCGAAGTTCCCGAACAGCCTTTTTTTTTAAAGCAGTTGGTCACCGGCGTCTGCAATTCACGAACACAGAGAAATTTGTGGCACGAGCTGATTCTTGAAACTACAGAACGCCTCTGTTGAATCTTTTGGGTGGCTTTAAATTTCATCCAATTCGACTTGCAACCAAAGATAATCAAAAGCTAAAATAAAGAAACAGTTCGATCCTAAAACTCGGTAGTGCGAGCTCTTAATTTTACCCAAGTACAATTTTATTTCAACAAATTTTGGAGAGCCGTCGTCGTCTCCGAATCGATTTAGCTGTATAGGAAGCGACTGTGTAGAAGTAAGCCAAAAATGTGTGGCAATGTTTGATGCGATGTATCTCAAATTGTTAGTTTTCATTTGTACCGCTTGAAGAATGTTTATTCTTCGCCATAAAAGCACTCTACTATGTTTTTCATGTAATATGGACATGGCAAAGAGCTTACTCAGCATAATTAAGTTCCTATGAGTTCACTCCTTTTTGCTGGTTACGAGAATCAAAACAGATAAACAAGGTTTTGTTTTCATGTTCAACCAACATTAAGCTGTGTCAGTCTGCTTTTTGGTTCTGGGCATAGTCCTCTTTTACAGGACATTGCAGCGTTCGATACGAACGTTTTGTGTGGATTGCCACGATGCCAGCCCAAAAGCGCACATTAACAGGCCATTGGTGCCATAATTGCATCACATGTCGACTGCACTACGGCCTCCGCTCCAAACCCATCACGGTTGTCTCTACCGTCCACAAGCAAGTTCTCCGAAACGCCGGATACCGCGGGCTTGGAAACAACGCATATTTTGTGTTAAAGCACGAGGGCCGATTTTATCGATTAACCACCGATAAAATTATGCTTTCAGTGGGACCCATAAAAGCTGCTCGCGCACGCTGATCGCTGGATCGTGCGAAAGCCTTCCGGGCAGGACATGAATCTGACCACGAACGAGAAACGGATGGT
This sequence comes from Anopheles atroparvus, assembly GCA_914969975.1. Taxonomy (NCBI): domain Eukaryota; kingdom Metazoa; phylum Arthropoda; class Insecta; order Diptera; family Culicidae; genus Anopheles; species Anopheles atroparvus. Next base: position 15,137,471 of record CAJZCY010000004.1, read on the forward strand.
GACCGTAACTCGTCGATAAGCGTGACTTTCGGGGAGGCTTTGGTTGAATGTGTTGAGCATGCAATTCGTAGTTTTATTAAATGGAAAGATAACATAGCACGAACTTCATTTCTAAAATAAACATACATAGGGTTTTCGCAATGCACAAAGAAAAAAGTGCATCCAAACAACCACGTCGACGGTGCGGTGCGTCAGAAATTGCATCATTTCGTTAAGACACTTGCGAGTTTCCTCCATAGCGCCGGCAAGCATGCGGCAGAAGTTGGTCAAAGGTTGCCACCCGGTTTGTTGGCTAAGTGCTGTCCGCCTGGAGTCGTTGCCAGTGGCCGAAAACCGCAACCGATGGCACCGGCTGGCCCTGATTGCCGGTTCGGTATTCCTGAGGCTCTTGTGCTGCACCCGGGGTGGCAGTGTTTTGCCCATTTCGACCCCGAAACATCGCACACAGGAAAATAATCAATGGCTTGCACCGACAGCCCTGCCCCATGCAACATTTACGCTTGTCTTCGTTCCAAAACTCGAAGCTGAAAATCGATGCATCTCTCTATGGCACAGGAGTCCGTATTGGTTGCATGCAGTGCAACTTTACGAAAGAAAATTTGGTCCGGGACACGGCGTGGAACAAATTAATGTCAACATGTGGTGCTAATGCCAGTTAAAATGGTCTTCATAAATTCTGGTAGGAAGCCACGGCGGCTGCAGCAATCATTTTCTAATTAATAATGCTCCCAAGATGGGAGTTTCTTTCAACGTCAAAGTTTCTTGCGAATGATAGAAGAATGTTTTTTAAGTTCAAATATTAAACAAATGTAAGCTTTAAAACTGAGGAGTCCGGGATATCCGAGCCCGTTCGCCGACTTTAACACGTCCCACGCCAATGCGAAGGACTGACTATCCACGTAGGTTTACAGGGAAAAAACAGAAAGCTTGACCAAATGACTGTCGTTATACCCAGAGAAGAAAATCAAAAATCATTATTGCATTAATTAAATCATCAAACTACTTTAATTATTCTTTTATATGCCCTGTGTACAATATGGACCCCAAGAATAAATTCTAAATCTATGTTTGCTATTCATTTAATAAACAGTAATGTTTCATTTCAAAAATTCATTTGTTCACCATCGAAGTGAGGCATCAATAAAGCACTTTTTAGTTACTTTACTGTTCATGTACCACATTTTTAAGGCTAAAATTTGGTAAACCATTCCTCAAAATACCGAAAAGAAAAAAAAAATTCCTTAGAATGTTCATGATTTTGTCTCAATTCAAAACAAAATGTTTCCGCTATTCAAGAACCTCCCATAGTTTTCACCTTCAACTTCTAATTAACCTTTCCATCTCGGGATGGATGGATGAAAATTACGACGTCAAGGTAAGAAGTTCATTATCAGTCCTGACGACAGAGACGCAACCGGAACGGGCTGATCCCATATTCTTTCACGCTCTCGTCAGTAAACATGGCACGGGCTTTAGTGACGAAATATCATCACAATCCATCCCCCCCCCCCCCCCCCCCCCCCCACTCGATGCTGAGCGACACCCACGCCGCTAATGGGTTTTCCCGTTTTCCAGAGACGTCGCCCACCGGTTGCGGTGGTGCGGTTTGACGTAACCACAGCTTTACAAGTTATAAATAATGTGCCATTACCGTGTTCACGGATGGCTTTCACGCAGACACACTCAGGCACACAAACACACACACACGAACACGAACACCAGCGCCTTTGACATACCGAACAGGTTATGGATGTTAACCTTCAACCTGAAGCCCCCACGAAATTCACGTGACGACGGGTATGACATTCAAGGACTCGTCGATGCGTCCGCTTAAAGAAGAACATCCCCCGGAGTAGTCAACCGACGGGGATTGGGGGGTGATATGGAAAGTTTTCAATATTTTGCATACATACGATATTCCTACACAGAGTTTCCCAGGAAACCGCACACGTTAAAGCCGAGAGGATATTTGTTGAACGTTTCACCCAGAGTCGGATGGAAAATGGTGGGAAGCTGATGTTTATGCGCTTCGACTCTGTCAAGTATCCTTTTCATTGGGTTTTTTTTAGAAACCAACAACTCAATGCCAAGGAGAAAGAGGGGCTTTCTTTGTAGCAGGGTGCAAAGGAACCATATTTTCCGTTTGTTTGCCTCGAAACCAAATGCTGGTCTACGCCGTGTTAATCGTTCAAAAATATCTTTAACAACCAAGGACAAGCTATTCCTGAAAATTCCCTCTTAGCAACGAACGCTGTGTGTTGTATTTGTAAAAACGATCGATTGAATTGATCGCCAAGAAAATTGATTGTGCTCGGTGCCAGTTCTTGACGGGGCGATTGGCAATAATCTCCCTTGGCAAAACCAGACCACCAAAATAAGCGCCTGTTCGAACGAGCGCTAATTTAGAAATTTAGCGAACGATAAACCATTTCCCAAGCACCGCCATTCACCGCTCGACTGAGTGAGGGGTATGTTTTTTTTTTCCTCTAAGGTAAAATTAGCATTATCAAACATCACGAAATGTCGGTTTCGCGCAGAACGCTGCCAGAAGAAGCTTCGACCGCCAGAGCTTCTTATCCATTATCGTCCGCAATTGTGCGCCCGTTCGGTTCGACCCCGTAATTTAATAATTTAATTTTTACCGTGCATTCCGCGAACAGTGCTCGGAAAAACCAGAACACCGTTTAGCAAATTGCTCAATATTTCCACCGGCGCCGTTGAGAGCGGTTTGCCCGAGCGGTTTCACCGTTCCGGTGGTCCTGGTTATGTTAGCTACTGAGATGAGGTTTATTTTCATTTTTTTTTTTTTTTTGTATGTTGGGAAAAGTTTTCTAGAGCCCGAGCAGAACCACGCTAGAAATGTGTGTTTTTCTCCAACAGTAGTTGTTCTTTTTTTCTTTTATCTCAAACGTGTACAATTGCGATGGGAGTTTCCCAACGTCACCATCGGTTGAATGTCCGCGCGAGTTCACGGAGCGTGCAATGAAAACATTTTCCATCTAATGAACCTTACCATAACCATTTCGCCTCGGCACACGTAAAAAGTCTTTGCATCGTATGTTGCTTGCCTCTTCTCTTTTTTTTTCGAGCCGTTAGCTCTGCTCGGCTTGGAACCGCAGTTCTGCGAAAAGGTAACAGCGAAACCCATCGCATCTCGGGTGTCTGTCGTTCGCTTGGCCGGGGACGATGGCGGAAGCACCCGGAAGCTGGCTGGCAGCCCTGCAGAACAAGCGCGATCGACATTTTATAACATTTAAATTTCAATTAGCCTAATTGTTAAATGTGTGTGAGTGTGTGTGTGTTTGTCTAGGGCCGGCAGGAGGATTTTTTTTATTTTGCTCTCAAACCCCAGTGAGCATGTTTTCCCTCCGTGGGTCCTTTTGGTGAGGGAGAGAGAGATGGACTGATACGTGCAAGGACTCGCTTTCGTCCTGCATGCAGGGATGCATTCTGAGCGTAATGGTTTCATTTTGACTCTTCGTGCTTCGTTGGTGGCGTCCGTATCCACCGTCCGCAACGGGTCAAATGTCAGGGTGCATGCACAAAATGTGTTATTCAATTTATGAAATTTCCTGGATTGACATGCGGCGGATGGAGAACCGGCTTTGCCGGAACCGCCGGGATGACCTCCTCCGAGTGTGCAATGCGTTACGCCGGCTCAAACCGTTCACAGCAAGGACACGGGCAATCATTTACCGTTTAATGAATTCAACTGTACCGGATTGTGAGCCCGGAGCTGTTGAGTGCTCTGGAAAGGCAGTGGGTTAATGGAACACGCTTTCACTGTGGGTGCGGTGGGTTGAGATGAAAATCAATGTGGGTTGAATATTTGCCAAATTGTTGATATGCGTGAAGGTCCCGTTAGTGCACCGGACCGTGCATTAACATGGCAGCTAAACACTTGTATGAATTCTAAGTTCTTTAACAGTTTCAACAAACTGTTAGTTTTAATTATGTAACAATAGTTTTAATTATACTTTTTGTTATAACAATTGTTATAATGTAGTGTAGGTTAAAAAGCTTTCTTTGATATCGATTGCATTTGAAGAGATTAATTAACTTCTTCCTTTGGCGTAACGACGGTTATTCGGTCAAGGCTACCCATTTTATGGCCTACGAGACTTTTTTTTCCCTTTAACGTACGTGCGTCTCGGTCTGGATTTGAACCCACGCCGCCGTCGGTTGTGTTCGAGCCGGCGTACGCGCTCGGTCATCCCGGACCCCAATGAACTGAGATAATGAACTGGTAGTTTATATGACCAAGTCATTATTTGACATTTTAGAATATGTGCGTTATGTTTTGATCATAAAAGTCCTCAGGACTCAATGATGAGTCATTACTCGAAGACCTTTGGAGACCTCAACAAATTCGAAAAGTTTAGAGTACTTTCCACAAACAATCCGGCGTGGGTAAGGACTCGCTTAAAGCATTTAAGCACATTTTACGCTCGTCAAAGTTGCATCATTGTTTTGCGCCGGTTAGCAACTGGCCAAAAGCGAAACGGGGTTGGCGGGCGTACGATTCGTAAACGTAGATGTTTGCAAAGCAAAGCACACTCACACCAAAACAAAAAAACAAAGAAACAACCGAGAGGAACTTTGCGTTCTTGCCGGAACAGTGCTTGACTGCGGCATGGCAAAGTGTAGGTTATACAATATTCAGCCGGCTTGTCTAAATGTCATGTCGAAGGCATTACACGAACTTCTGCCCGGCTAAGCCGGTTGTGTCGGTTTCAGCAACGGCCGGTGGGTCGAACCGTGTCACGGAGCCGTCCTGAAACGGCAGCACAACCGGCACGGACGGCAGGAAATTGCGCTAAGCCAGCTAAGATAGTACGAAATAGCACGTCACTCTCTGGTTGGTAGTAATAAAATATGAAAGTCGGTAATTCGATTTGTCCAAACGCTGATTGTTATGTTGACTGACGGAAGTGAAGGGACCGTGAGGATTGAAAGGACCGCTGGTCGTGTATTTTCTCCAAAATGCTTGTCTGAATAGAACGAGTTACGAGATTTTTATCTTTCCAACCGTACGATTGTAATGAAACATCGGGGAAGTTCCTTTCCTGTTGGATTTCATTTCCATTGTTCAACCTGAGCGAAGGGAACAAAAATGAAGAACGTACTTTTAATTATTGTCAGTACATGCTGGCAGTTAATTTAAACGGGAAGCAGTTGACTTCTTCGTGGCATTGAAAAAATAAATACTTCCAAAATTGACCACGTGACAAATTCTTCCGGTTGCTTGAGTGCCAATTCGAAAACTTTTCCCCCGTCCATCGTTCATAATATCAAAAACGCTCCCGAAACGCGCTCCATCGTGTTTCCCAAAAAAGAAGGAGAAGGAGCGTCTCCTTCGCTCCGCACCCAGTTCAAGACGCCCGCGGCCCAGCCATGGGACCGTTTATCACAAAATATAATTAATCACACATAAATTACTTTGCGTGAATAATTACTGCCCCACAGGCGTTGGCAGTGGACTGGGTACAAATTTTTGCCGTAAGCTGTCGGGCCAGCAGTTGATTTTTTTTCCTTCGTCCCCTACTTTCTGCTCTGCCAAACCTTCCCCAGGGGGTCACCAAAGGACGGGGCCGAACGGCACGTGCGGGAGAAGGCAGAAGGGCAGTCGGCCAAACGAAGGGTGGAATGATAACGCAACGTGTACAAACATATTTTTCCACCTTCCATCGGACTGGCTGTCCGGTTTCGCATTTCTTACCGTTTGGGTGGAAAAATCGTGGAGAGCCTCGGGCTACAGGGTGATATTACAAAGAATATCTTCTTTTTTTTGTGAAACTTCGTTGCAAAGTCCGTGTTCGAGAAACGTTGCTTGGTGCATTTCATCTTTCCGCTAACATTGTAGAACATCATTGTGGAAACTTTGTCTTTATTAGGTTGATACAGACGCCATTGTTACACAGCAAATTAACATCTTTTGTATCAAAACGATTAGCTTGGAAATATAAAGCTATTCATCACCACACAAAGTCACGTGTTGTATCGAAAATGTCGCTTGGAACAAATTATCACTAATTGGATTCGTTGAGGTTGAGCTTTTAAAATTTGCTCCCGACTTTACTCCGGCCGCCAGGAAGAAAGCCAGGAAAGAATGTAAACCGTGCTACGAAGTGAGCATTCCCCAGAGCATCCCGTTTTTCTCCGCCCCAGAGCGGAAGTGGCACACGAACAAAACCCTAATCATGGCTTCCGTGCCGGCGGGTGCCAAGTCGAAGACGCCGCACCAGGACTAATTGGTTTTGTGTGAGATGAGGGTAAAATTAACCCGGATGGGTTTAATCTACCGTGCGGTTGTATTAGTTCGCTTACATTTCATCGGCACTATTGGCGTCTGTTTCGCTCAGGTTAATCCGTCCTCCCCTCCTTGGTGGTATAGGAGAAAATTGGAGGGAAAATAAGTAGTGGAGCTGAAAATGCTCGAATGAAATTGACTGATTTTGTGTGCGGATTTGGGTGATCACTTATCCTTGGAAAGACAATCACTTGCCAGATTTACGCTGGAGTGATTGAAAGCAAATAGCAGCTAAGGAAATTTATCCAAATTTACTTGTAATTGTTAATAATTTGTTAATGAATTAATTTTATGTTGCCAAATGTACAGTTTTATCTTATTTTCTCTTTTACTCTCGCTTTTTAATTTAATTCGATTATGCATAATTGACGGATTAAGGCTGAGACTTAATTTACTTCTGATTACATAAATTTGCTCTCACTGATTCATCCTCTCTTTCTTCTTCCTTCTTCATCCCTGTTTTCCCAGCAACAGATTTTAAACAATTGCACAACTGGATCTACGTGAAACCATCCTTACGATAACTTTCAACAAAAATCGCAAGTTGGAGCAATACAGAACAACCTATATGAGAATTAAATCATTCACACGTTTCACATAGCTATCAATCGATGATCGTCGAAAGCAAGTTCCCGTAGGCTTCGTCCTTCGCCCAAGATAACGATCGATTATTCGTGCTTGAGGTTGGACCAATTTTGTCAAGCACCGTCTCCACACAAAAGGCACAGAAGCTAATTAACTCTCACGTCATTCAAGTGACCCAAATTAATTCGGAAACATTTTATCTTCCATCGCGATGGGCACGGATCGATCGAGCGCCCGAGAACGGAACAGAACGCCCGGCCCGTGCCCGATGTTAGTAAGTCGTCTGTGATGTGATAAAATTCATGACCCATCAACATCATCGCCATCGGATTACAATCTCCCACGTCCTTTTGCTGTAAGCGTGACCGATATGGCAACGAAACGAAACCTCTTCATCACCATCGCTGCCAAGGACGAAATGGCTGCTTTACATACCCGGCAGACGGGACGGCATGCGTCAATAGAGTCCTTACGGTGCCTCCCCATTGCTAATTATGCCCCGGCAGAGTCGTAAAAGTCCTAAGCAAACAATTACTCCTGCCGGCTTTGCTGGCTTTCGATAGGCGTGATAGGAGGGGGCGCCTTGTGGCGTCGTCGTAGGTCGTTCCCTTATCGAGTGCAAGCATCCGTATCGTTCAATCTGCGTTCGAGCGGGCAGATCAGGTGTAACTAGTTATGGATGGGTGCAGTTTCCCTGCACTCATCATGCAGAGGCTAGCAGAGAGACGAGATTGCAGACCGGGTCAGCCCGGTGAACCATCCTTTTCGACACTGATCGCTATCGTAATACAGCTATTTATACCACACAGACGTAATGCCGACATGTGAATGTACATTTTGCTCATCGCACCTCCAAGTGGAAGTTCATTTTGCAGTGAAAAGTCAGTGAAACAAACATTTCCACTCGGAGAAGGAGCAAAGCAGAACGGAGATTGAAAACCGACAAAAAGAACCCTGCAAAATATTCACCCTCGTAAGCAAGTGTTCATTATCATCCCATTCCACATCCTTCGGTTGCGCATCGGCGAACATCGAGGTTAATAGAGCTCGTTTTCCTCCACCCTTCTCGATGCAGGATGTGAAAAGAAGAAGAAGAAAAAAAGTAGAGTATCCGGCCAACAGTATGAGAGTGCGTGCGTGCAAGGTGATTATTTACAGGTCAAATACTTCATCACTGACATATAGTACATGCAAGCGATGCGTGAAATTGTCCGGTGTCGAGCAGGTGGATATGCGTGTGAGTGTGTAAGAACGTATTCCAAGGATTAAATGTCGCACGAGGACACACGGGGAATGTCGTCATGATACCGAGGCTTCATCAACGCATTTGGATTATCGTTTTTTGGTACCTTCTGTTGCAATGTAAGTATTCCAACCAACGAGTTCTTCCTTTTCAAGCTGTTTAATAAATGCTTGCTGTGTGATTTATTATTCAATTTTTAAGTTTCCTTTTCCTGGGGGTGACGTGGATTAGTCAATTCGCCGTACCGGGGCAGGTCCGGCCTGGTTTCGAACCCACTCCGCAAGGGTTTGTGTCTGGCCGACGCTCGTGGGTCGTGTTCCAGCCGGCATATGCACTCGGCTATCGAGGACCCCTTTAAGTCTCGTTTATATATGATGAGTATCTTTCGTACCCAAAATGGCTCAAAAGTTTTGGCAAAGAACACAGCGGCAAAAACAATTAAAGTATACTTGAAAATGGAACCATTAATGAGCTAAAGACGGATGTGGCACGGAATAAGAAGCAATTGGTATAATCTCGGTACGAGGGAACAAGTAAAGGAAGTTACTTTGCATTCTAGACAGAAAAATACCCACCTTTTTCAGACCTTTACCCAGCTTGTGCCTCGTCAGCGCGATTGAATTAATTCCAGACGTAAACTTTTTCCATCATCCAATTTTTAATTAAACGCAAAATTATTATGACATTCTTTGATCATTCCACCACGATCGCTAGCGACCGTGATTGCGGAAATGTAATCAAAGAGTGGGAGTTTCCCAATCCTTTTCTACTCCTCTGAAAGGGTGTGTAACTTTTATGTCAACTCGCGGCAAAACGGGGTGTGGAGATAGAGAGAGACACAGCCTTGACACTTTCATCACGATTTTAACAATTCACACTTTCAGATATTTAAACAAGCATATCAAATGGTTCCGCGAGCAACTTCCGGATTTATGCAGTGTTGGAATTTTGTCACGCACGTTAGCTTGGTTGCGGTGCGTAATGGGGCGTCTTTTGTTGTTGTACCGTGTGAACCAATTTGTATTATTTTTGCTCACAAAATTTGGCAATTTGAAAAAATTATGCAAATTCTCTAAGTGCGGCTTTTTTGAAGTTTAAATATTAACTCGTTTATTTTAGAGCCAAATTGAATGATATTGCCATTGTAGAAAAATATTGCCATTATATTCTAAATAAAACTGTTTAAATCAAACGATTTTCCTATTTTGTTCATCCCATTCAAATCGTACTACGTAAGACGCATAACTCGCAAGAAAAAAAATTCAGTTTCAATGGCAATAATTTGCACCAAACCACTCAACACCGTTTCGGTAGGCGTTGTTCCCCGTTTTCGGATCCTTTCGAATCTCACCTGAACTTGCTTTGACTTCACGCCGTCGTCCTTGTCGTCCACGTCGTTGCTTGCTTCCGTTGCTTGCACGACTTTTCTTGTTGATCTTCACACCGACCCAGAAAAGAAGCTTTCCGGGTGAGTGGCTTTACCGCGTTGCTACCTTTCATCAGCCCCGGCGACACCTCACAGCTCGAAACCGACACCGGGTGGGAAAATTACACCATTTCCAGCGCTTTTTGCGCTTCCTCGTTGCTCGCTGCTGCGCCGTGGGTGACGAAAACGCACGCTGAAAGCTGTCTACCGTTTTGGAAGGACGGGTAGAATTAAAAAAAAAATGCTCCAACGAAGGTGAAGATGGAGTCGCTTTCCGGAACCGTGCAACCGTCGAGTGGCGGACACCGCAAACCACCGGAAACGGGCAGCGTGGTCTGGGCAGCGGAGATGGTGCAAGATGGAAGTTTGCTGAACATGGCCCTGACAACAATCAAACTGTGGACAGAATGCGGTATAATGAGGGTCTAATACATTTAGAGACTTGTCTACCTGCCTCCTCGCTCTTGTGGTGAAGAGTTTGTTCTTTTGGTTTCGTAGAGTTTTCTGAACATTTCTACGACCTATTAAAGCGATTTGTGATATGTCGATGAAATGGAAAGCTACTATTAAAATGTATTAGTATACATAACCATCAAACAGGATGCCTTATACTATAATATGAAATATACGTATAACACACGTAAGTATTGCAATATAGTTTCAAAAAAAAAATTAAGTGTGAGAAGAGATATATAGTCTCTTTAGCAAACCGGTAGCAAATTTTAAAGCAATGACCATTGGTAGAAAATATGCCTTCAATCCCCGTTCCGATCCCCCTTACATCTAGTAAAGCTTTCCTTTAGCAGCGTGAACCGTATCAAAGTGATAGGACGTCGTAAAAAGAAATGGTCGCTTGGGACGGAATCCCTCGAATCAACTCTAAGCCGCCCGGATTACACGGATCGACACCCGATAATGCGAAAAATAAATATATTACAGCCAAATATAATATATCTTAACCCCGGCTAACCTTCCCCAAACCAACGGGAAGTCTACATGACCTTTCCCGAGTCACCGAAGGGACCATTCAATTTTCTCGTCTCGGAAAACCCCCGGTATCGGTCACTTCATTCAATTTCCCTTCCAATTCCATCCCACCAGCAACGGTTCGGGTTGATGGGTGATGAGGCAGGGGAGGGGCAAGTGGTTGCGTGGTGGTATCGGTCGTGTATCTTTATCCAGATTTGCATGCAGCCCTGCGCAGCCGAGGCCAAAGTGTAAGCAAACCGTCGACCGTGATGGGGAGGTTCATTGTCTTGGGGAAACTTTCACTGGCCGGTCGGCGATGGTCAGTTCGGGAAAGTTGATAACGATGTTTTATAAATAGCGTTCGTTTTTCGAAGGCGGACTCGTGGGAACTAATCCGGCCATCGATTTCAAGTTTGAATACCGAGCGCGCTAGCTTGTTTGCACGAAGAAGGGAGCACAAACGAAAGAGGAAAACACGGACATGTATTATCCCCAAACGATTAAACGCTTGTATGGGTTTTCTATCGTGCCTCGGTTTGTGTCCAAACATTTTTGCATTAAAAAAAATAAGAATTCATATCGATATGGATGTTGAATTGCAGACTACGAAGGTCCGGCATTCTCCAAAATACTTTTGGATAAAGAAAAAAACCAAACCTCTGTCACGTAGAAGTGTGCATTAAGATCGCGGGACTTAATTACATCTTTTCGGCAACTTTCCTCGGGACCTCGTTAGCCTCTCATCGCAACAGACGTACTTCACCGACCGAGTTCATAAAATATCGACCCACCGATGCACCGGAATTTCGCTGTGCACTGCGCGAGGGCAAATAATGTACGCCATGTTTTCCAGTGCTATTTAGCTGAGGAGGAGAACTGTTTCACCCCTTCGGGCTCGGCGTTGCACTTCCGGGATCGCACCGGGGTCAAACGGAACGGAACAGCAGACACCGACAAACAACTAGGAGATCCGCCAGCAAACCCCCCTTAGGATCCACCAGCAACGAACTTCCGGTTTGGTGCATTTCTCTATTAATTCTCTCCATTACCTCCATTTTAATTCCGACCGAACACCTTTCGCGATAAATTCTAGCAAATCTTATCGCGTAACGTCTCGCCACCTTCGGTTCACGGCTTGCCTCTGCGTCCCGCTGCGTTGGACTCGAGCGTTCGGTGCAGCTCCAGCATCCGGTGCAGCAGGTGCATCCTGATTCCGACGCACCGAAGTAGTGCCGGGGACCGTGCACCCGAATGGCGAATCCCGTGGTCCTGGGTGGATGCTACTTCCTGCATGCTTCCTGGATTTTGTGTATCCCGCAAAACTCGGACCTGCATCCGCCAAGCGAACCGAACCGCTGGTGCCGTATTGGACCGCACGCTGTTGATAATGACGATAATCTGGATTAGAGGCGGCTTTCCCGTGTAGTGCGGAACTGGCTGATGCGATGGTGGTCTCGTTTTCATTACGCCTCACTCGCCTCACAGCAGTGCTTTGTCAGCGAGCTTTCCTTCCCCAAAACGAAGGAACCGGAAGCCTAAACCAGCCCCAAGGGTGGGTGCGTGGCTGGGATGTGACGTGCCCTTACCACACCGAGGAGCAAGGTTTCATCAAATTCGGAAGATGATGATTACTCTCGGAGTAGTAGCTCGAGTCGTTGCCCAACTTCCGGGGCGCGTGGGGATGTACACGGCGTTTGCACACCAGCTTCTAGTTAGCTCTCCGGAACGCAGGATGCAAATGCGCTCCACCGACCGGCGAAGTGTTGATAGTATTTATTTCATTACAGATAAATTATCTTTTTGCCCGAAATTATTTGTTCAAAATCATCCGCTACATGTTGTACAACCGCAGGAAGCAGTTCCTGGTGGCGGTGAGATGATGACGCTGACGATGATGGTTCGCTTGTCTGAAATATGAGTGTAATCCTATTTCCATAAATCAAGCCCTGGTGCAAATACTACCGGTGTACGGTGCACCGGGACCGGCGGGAAAGACGCGTTGAAGGGGCAGTTTGCAACGGTGGTAATGGTCGGTTCCGTAGCGACTTTCAAAGGGATCGTGCTGTTTACGTTGGCAGCATGTTTTTATGCCACTCTTGATGCCTTTTTTCCTTTCCGTACTTTCGCTCCTTCTCCATGCATCCACCCGGTCGAGGTGTTGTTGAGTTGATCTAGCATCTAGGACGTGGCATCGCGACTGCAGGCCCCGGACTGCCACCGATACCGGTGTGTTGACATACTACACCCGTGCCACACGGTTCAACCATTCACACCATTCATCATTTCCCATTCCGCGGTGGGAGTGCTTCGTCCTGGTGTGGTCTTCTCGTCCTTCTTGGAGGAAGGTAGTTCTGTTGAAAGTTCCCTTTTTTCTAGTGAACGAAAGGCACGCCTGTGGGAGAGTTTTTTTGCGTTCTTGTTTTGATGAAAGTTCTTGGAAAATGCACCGCGCGATCCATGATGAATGCGGTATCAGTAAGATCGTTTAAAGGTTTCCTTCTTTTAACTCATTCGTGTGCTGTCGTTAATGAATTGGAAACGTAGGAATTATATTCAAATTGCTCATTAAAAATCGCTTTTATGGGTAAGGTACAAGCATGTGAGGTACATGAAGATTAATGAAAGAAGGAAAAAATCTCATACATTTATAACACAATTGACGAAAATGTTGGTAACATCAAGTTCAGGTCAAATTGAAATATGTTTAAGAAGCTTTAGTCTGATTTGAGCGTTGTCAAATTTTCCTAAAAATTTCACACTTCCTCAAGTTCTTCAAGTTTTGTTCTCCACGTAATGAAACAAGTGTTGTTTGGCATCCTACACATTAAACCATTTGTAAAACGTTCTCTTCTCCCTGCCTATGGAAACTATGAATTGGCATGACGAGAATTATTAAGAAACTGTTTGATAACTACACCACGGGTTTCGGAGTTTTGTGGAACATTTAGAAACTCTTCATTTCGCCACAATGTTCCCAACACCACAAGACGTACCTCAGCTCAACACGGGGCAATAAATATCGAGATACGATTAATTTCCCCTTCGTCAGCCAACTTCCGGCGGCACGTGCTGCTACTTAATGAAATGAGGAAAAAGTTCTAACCCCCGACCGGCAAGAGCATACATATTTCTGCTTACAAACCATTACACCGGGAGCTGGTTTCTTTGGGTGAAATAAACCCGATTCCGATTAGGGCAAACCGGCGGCGAAGCGTCTGCCCCTTTCGAGAAAAGGGTGGGCCTGCTTATCAGCGTGCACATTTTTTACTTCCACAACATTACACGCTCAATGCCACGCTCTCAACCCCGAGTCCGTTCGAGGCAGCTTGGCGGAGACGAATGGCGCACGAGATGGGAGAGAGAAAGATTTAACGTCAGGAGCGAAAAAAATAATTCAATCTTAATCCTCCCCGTGAGGAGCAGGCACTCGTCTGTAATGATGCACTGATTTATGCTTATCCCGAGCCCAAACAAAATGACACGCGACCGAACGGTGGCATGAAATTGGACCGGATTCACCCGTGGGTATTGCGAAAATCGGGGAGGCTTAATCGAATCATGCGGCGGCCAAAGACAATCTAGTTTTCTTAGAACGGCAGTGACAATGGGAGCAGTAATAAACAAAACTTGTTACGCATGAAGTTGGATGTATGTGTAATGCTAAATTTGCGCACACAAATAAATAAATGCGCCTCAGATGATTCGAGTCACATCGTCAACTCCGATCCGAACATCGCAACGGGGATATTTCAATACTTGAACAACGGGATAACGCCTGGTAACGGCTCCAGGGAAGGGCAGGCTGTAGAATGTTTCTTTCAATTTAGTGACACATATTTTACTCATTGTTGTCAAACATGCTGTCACCCACATGGACCCGCAGATGGGTGGCAACAATGCGCAAACGATGACAATGGTTCCAGAGTAATCTGTTACAACCATCCACGCACGCAGTCGGTGCCATTTCCATTCCCATTTTCCGCTCGCCTGGTTGGGTGTGGTGACGGGAGAGAGAGGTGAATCTTGCGGAAAGCTATTATCTTCGCCAGCGCTACACCACGGGCTTCTTCTGTCCCATTTACTTGGCAAGAGATGCTCGGATTCCAAGAAACCAACACAATTTAACCAAAAACCAGTGGTACGTCTGAGTCGTTTTGAAAAGGCTGAATTACGACATTTGTGGTATAAACTATACCAGAGTGAAGTAAAAACTTAACAAAGAACAAGTTATCACTCATTTGGATAATTTTTAATCTCTTCAATCAATCCAGAAAAAGTCAACCAAATTTTGTATTTGTATTTTGTGTTTGTATTTTGTGTTTTGTTTGTAGTTTAACGATTGCCAGAGGCGTTCCAAAATATATTCGTCTTCATTGGTTAACGTGAATTGATACATTTATACATTGTAAATTTATTTTTACAACAATTTTTTACTACAACATTTCTCCTTGGCGAACTAACTTTCGCTATCATCACGCTCCGTGCGCCTTTGGATCCTTTCTCCCGAGAACTGCCATTTAGCAGATTACCTCCTCACAAGCAACATGCAAATGTTGACCTCAATTCACAGACGAGATCCCCAATTTTCCTCTCTGATCTCTCGGTAATCTTCTTTAGTTAAACCGTTTTTGACACTTGGCCGATGGAACGAAACGGCGAAGCCAAAGATAGAATAGAAGGAAAAAAACAGATTCTAGCCAGCTCCGCCATCGCGACGCGGAGCACTCATACACACACACATACACACACAGAAACCAGACAATCGATCGAGGGACGAAAGCAGGAAAGGTGAATCCAAGCGGAGCACACTAGAAGTTATCTACGTTCCAAAAGCCAGCGCCGACTCAACGTTTGATTTATAGCATCATTAGAAGCTTTTGGCTGTTCGATGGTTTGTATGCCTCGTAGAGTAGCAAGGAGGAAAAAGGATCGTCTCTTGGCTTCTACTTTCCTGCACCTAAACAAAACGAAATGAAAGACAAAGTTCTCCAACCCATATTCCTGTTGGCTACAACGTTTAATAAAACGTTCATCCTACGTTCGGAAACGATTCATAATCGGGACACTTTAATCCATTGATTTTACGCACACCTGAAAACTGTTTTTTGTATAAGAGATGAAAACAAAAACAATGATTTGAATTTCGCAAATTAAAATTGCTCTAGAAGCATCTAATAATTCCTTCAACCAGCTCTTTGAATTCATTTCATTCATTTTTCCTACTGACCATAAAAAAAAACCTAAATGAATTTAGATATGTGGGACTTCAAACTAAATTTGACAGGAAACATGTTGTTTTACCACGAAGGGTCAATGCTCTAGTAGAAACGCTTCAATCTGCGGCGAAAGAATAACAAGGTTTGACGTAGAGCCCGCCGTGCCAAATTTGTTGGAAACGCTTGCCTCACAGAAATTAATAAAGGCATGCAAGTGTCGGGGATTATGGCTGCTTCAAGGGGCACTTCGAGTAGGCAAATTGTGTTTGCGGTTGTGGAGCTGGAAGCTGTAAGGCGCCACCGTAAAACCTCCCCGAAAAAGGGGTTCACTTAGGGCCAGGGTTCCGTCGGCGTTCCTTCATCTTCGGCTGAACTTTAACCGAACTCGTTGTCGATGGAAACAGGCTCTTCAACGCCCCTGCCACGGTAAACAGCGGACGACAGTAAGGAAACAATGTTTTAATTAAAATTGATTGATTTTGGTCGATGGCTGGCGTACCCTCTCCGGTTTGATTGACGGCGGTCTTACGGACGAAAATCGGGAGTCAACTTCGGTCGGCTCAGGGCGGGCCACAGAGAAGGAAACAGCCTACTTGATGAATTAATTTGGTTCCCGGGAAATGTGGGTAATTTTTCGACGCCCTATCTCATCGGATCGCACTAGGATCTTGGATATTTTTGTTGCCGACTACGCCACCCGGTGGCGCAAGATGCGGAACTTGTGAGACGCCGGGCAAAGAAGATTGATTGCACTGTGGCAAGTGTCTGGCAAGTTTGATAACCTTTTGTTTTTTTTTTTTTTTGTAAGAGTAACTGTTTCAACACAGTACATCAAAAGAATCACGAAGAACGTCACGTGACTTTTGTTGGATCCTCCTGACAAATTTACTCAGGAACAACTCTTAAATTGTGCTAGTATACAAGAAAATAACCTTGATTGTCTTTGTTTGTTGGATCAATGCATGATTTTGCAGAATTTTCATCATTATATAAATTAATAAATGCTTTATATTTTAAAGACACTGAACAGATTCTAAAGTTCAATCCATTCCGTATAGCATGTTCTACGATGTTCAGGTCCAGCTGAAATCCAATTAAATGTCCGCAATGGCAATATTATTGTTTGCTCATCCTAGAAACGGTTCGCTTGTTCTCATGCCAATTTCCAGTGATGTCGAAGTCTACGAAGCGTTCGAACTGCCAAGAGTTCGTCAAGGTAACATCTATTTATACATCCACTGTAAGGGACACCTCAGGTGCACTGGAAGGCAACCTTTTTGATGCTGCCTAGTCACAGCAGCCGTCTCCTCTGTGACTTGTGTAATTCTAATGGAAAGGCAGAACCATTACGGTTGCTAGCCGCATGCCGTCGATGCACGGTCGTATGGTTCAGGGGATTTAATTCTCAGCATGTCTGGTGCGGAGAATGGAAGCGTGCGATACAAGCGACCGCTTCTGCACGCTGCTTCCAGGCGAATCAATTCCCAAGCCATGGTATTTGGTTTCTCCACCGGAGCGAAAATATTGTCACCAGCAACCAAAGAACTTGGATTGCACAGAAGTGGGCGCTCGGCTTTTGTTCTGTGTCTGTTTCTGCGATTTTCTCCTCCGTGCTGCTCTTTGCCGTCGGGTTCCTCTTGCTCCTCGCAAACCTCAGCTTCCCCAATTGGCCCTCATATCTGCCGGTCGGTGGATGCTCCTCCCTTTACAGTGCGATTTAAATCTCCACTCGGAATTCCCCGAGATTGTTTCCGATTCTAATAGATTTGCAAGTATCGATAAACCTACGGCATGAATGGAACGATGCCAGTCCCGAAGGCTTGCGGGCATGTGCCGCTTTCAATGAAAATACGGCAGAACGGCAGTACGTACATAGTCCCGAGCCGACCTGCACTGGATCCCGCCATCCAGGGCTGAACACTGTTCCATCACCCGTAAGAAGCGAGCTGGAGTTTTTCAAACCCCTTTTCAAAACCGTGATCCACATTCGCAGGCACATCCCCCAGCTTAACGCGCTGTGGACCTGTGGCGGATGTGCTTATGTGTTATGATTTAGCATGATTAGTTTTGCCGGAGGAGTTTGCCGGCGTTTTCTCGGACCAATCCAACTGGAGGGGAGAGACTTTCTGAGCGGGCCCCTGGATTCGGTTCAATCAGAGCACCTACCCGGGCTCGGATAATACTCGTCAAATGTACGGTCTACGGAATGATTTGCCAGCTTTGGTCGTCGCCGATGTCGATCGGATCCATCGGTTGGCGTGCAAACGGTTGCCCTCGGGTGGATTCCGTTGGCCTTCCACCACAGGAGGCATACGCGGGAGTTCCACGGTGCCGTGCAACACGCGCACCCGAAGCTAATAACATCGATAGACCCGCAATACACGTCTGGGGATTAAGGAGAGATTTGCATAAATCAGGTGATTAAAATTGGATCCGATTGGGGCGGGATGCCCGGGCGCTCGACTCGATGAGCATTAGTCGGGTAAAGTGGATTGGCAATCGGTTTCGACCTGGAACCGTCCGGCCGGGCCGATCGGTGGACGAATTTGTTTGAACTGGACTGCCCCGGACTGGGCTCATTTGGTGCAATGTAATGTGTGCGGATTGTTTGCCGTTTATCCGATTATTACCAGTTTACGGTCTCTAATCGGAAAGAGACAGGCTTAGAGCAAGCTTCAGCTTCAGAGGATTGGTAGCAGTTGTGTTTTTGGACTTGTTTTTTTTTTTTTTAATATGTTTGTATGAACAAGCCCAACGACTTCGATGGGAATCTTTATCATTGCTACTTTTACTAAACAGTTGATTAAAATATACATAATATTACTTTAAAAGGTTAAATCAAAAAAAGGAGTGGCTGAAGGCGCAACAAGATCATTTTTTTCCAGTGAAAATAATGGAACCGTTTGATTAAAAATAAGGAGTTGCTTGGTAGAAAAGAGAACAATCAGGATGTTTGGCGGACAATCAGAACCAAGATGCTCGAGCTGATCAAATTGTCTCGGGGCAACGAGTTGCCTCACGAGGCAAGAACAGGAACAGTAACAAAGGAATGGTCTCAGGAGCACCCATGGCAAAACTTACCGAAACATTTGGCCAATCGGCGCGCAGCTGTTCGGTGCTGTTTGTTTTATTTATTTCCTCCCGGCAATCCGGATGGCGGAGTTGATTGCGAGGATAAACACCCGGGTCGGAGTGGGTCGTTGTTGCCGCCAGCGCTCAACCATCAGTGTTGTGCCTGTTGTGTTTCAACAACAGTCGCAAAAAGAGCAACACTTACTCTCCTGTGCAACCGTAATTCTAGGATCATTGGGCAGAATGTCAGAATTGCCTCCTCCAAGCCTGCCTTGCAATCGTACGGTCGCTCCCTCTTGGCTCGTCCCGTTTTCTCTGTCACGATGACGAGGAACAACGAAATAAGCGCAGGCCGAGACCAAAGACGTAGGAAGGAAGCAGAAGATTTTTGAATGACTAATGAAACCCTCGCGCACTACTTCGGTGAAGGTAGACTCCTCGCTGGAACTCCCCAATCAAAAAGATCGATATAAGTTTTATCCGGCGTCTAGACAGCAGCTGCACGTGGCCAGGGAAATGTAATCTATGGCATGAAAAGGCACGTTTAGTCTTCTTCTCCGCGAGTCATTTCAAGAAATTCTAGCCGTAGGGCAGGCGAGTAAAAGCGAAATATCGTAGGATGTTTTTCGGCGGGCCCAAAAGCGGGTGAAAGGTTCGTTCTTTAACGTCCCTTCATGGGCAGCTGATGTCCGGGTGCTCATAAGCGAGCTTGAAGGTGCCAGAAACTACACAGCATTATTTAAACCGTCTTGCAAACGTTCCGGACAGCGAACCCATCTCATGACCAAACCTTCGCAAGCGTCCTCTTCGCTCGGGTCGCCATTCGGCAGGACAATGTGGATATACTAGGTCACTGTAAAGCGATTTGAGATGCGATCCTCTGTCCCGCTAATGGAACGGTGTATTTTATATGCACACAAACACACATACACACATACATACACACATACACACACCACCACCAACCCACCTCACTATAAGCTCCTTTGGACAGACCAAATCTGTCCGCTCCGTATTTTGCACATGGGAATTGCATCAGCTTGCGGCGCAGAGCAAAACAAAAATATGTAAACGAAGCGGTTTCTTTTCACACGTACAACATACACCCTACAGCCACTTGCACACAGACGGTGGTCGGTGCGATGTGCAGCCGAGGGCAGTGCATTGCGGAGCAGAAAGAAGGCAAGAAACCGGGACCATTGCATGCCGCTTAACAAATCGTCCCCGGGTGAGTTCTGGATTGGGCCGAAGGAGAAAAAAAAAGGAACGAGGAAAAGCGAAACACGGTTGGTTTCAGTTTATCAAGCTCACACTCGCCTCTTACCCCACCCTTTCGTTGGCCTAGGCTGCGCACATGGAGGCCTTTTTATGCTTCAGACCAGGCGACCGGGGCCAAAGGATAAGCCGCCCTGTCGTACGTCGGGCGTAGTGTTATATGCGATAGAACCCCGTACATAACGCTCACAAATAGACTTTCCACCCAAGCCCCGGCTAGCTAATAACAATATTCATAAAATATATTTTATGACTGAAGCTGATAACAGTCACATTAGATTGTACGTTTATTGCCGTAACATTGTGCCGTGCAACCGGGCCCGACCGGAATCGACTTTCGACGCCCGGCGAAACCCGGGCATGCCTGTGCAATTATAGTTTAACTATCCGGGGCCACCCTTTTTCCCCGGGACCAGCACGGATTCGGTACGGGGTAGGGGATGGAAACGGTGGTCGTTTTTTGTGATGAACGTGTTAATTAACATATCTCACTGTGGCAAGTGTCGGCGCTACCGGGCTGAGCCTTCACGCCTCGGCCTCGGGTGCGGATCAAAGGTCAGGGACTTGGGTGCATAAAGTTTGCTGGAAAACTGACGATCCTCTCGATGGCAATGGGCACGCTTCGGAAGGGAAAATGAGTGTGCACATAGACCAGAATGGAGATAAAACTATCTGGCACCAGGGCACAGCCAGATTGTTGGGGGTTTGCCTCTCGATCCCTTGACATCTCTTTATCCTACGATGAATCACGAGAAACGTTAATGCTCCACAACAGATAAGTTGTTTAAGTCGTATTTATTGTAATCTGCATGCAATACAGGTATTTCTGGAATCGTCATTGCTTGGACGCAAATTAAAATGTTTGAATTATATTTGAAGTGGTCTTCCGAAAAATGTTGTCATGTTTCCTAAAATATTTACACGAATAGGAAGGAACGTACCCTTGCATGCCACGATTTCTTCGATGGCTGGTGAATCTTCATCTGCGAAACCTCATGCTGCCCCTGGCAGGCACGTTCAATGCCTGGTGAAAGTTCCTTATTATGTTATCGCCTAATGAAGAAACGTACCCAGTCTTAACGGGCGCTTTCCTTCCGTCGGCGCTGGGTTGTTTGGTGGAACCAAAAAAAATATAAAAATAAATTCAGGATAGCTAAACATTGCCTTTCGCATCCACTGCTTCCCGGCTTGGTGCGCTCAACGATCACGTACGGCCCCTGACTAGCGTTTGGCAGTTCGGACAAAACGCTCTTATTTTGGATAACTAACTCGGCGCGACTTCATGCGCTCAACTAACTTTTGATCAACGCCATTCAGTCGTGAACAAGATTAATAGCGAGCGTGCAGGTGGAACGGGAAGAACGTGAGCCCAGGCTGGAAATGATTGGAAAAGCGGTTTCTTGTTTCATAAATTCCCCGATAAAGTTTCACGGTTCCCTTTCTTCGGTTCTAATGGTAGTGGAATTAAGCAGTGTTTTTTTTTTCTCTTTTAGCATTAATCACAGTAAGACTTGGTTGCAGTTATACTATAAATTAAACTTATAATAATTGATGAAACTTTCATACAAAATTCAATATTCAACGTTTAAAAGCCAATGAGTGTTCAGTTTGGCCATCTCCAAGCACTTTTATGTAATGTACCATTTTATATGTAAATTTTGTATAATTTGTTATTCCAATGTTTTAATTGATGTCAATGTTATTTACATGAAGAGCAAACACACATTTACAAACACAGCTGTGCTGCCAGTTGACGATGCAAATGAAGCTCAGCTGTCAAAATCGTTTATAGGTCTTGCTACAAAAGAGTTGCTGGGGAAAACCCGATTCGCAAAAAGTTTGCCAAAAGGTATTGCTTGTGACAGAGCGCGAATGAGAAGTGCTTTGTCGTGGATGTATCATTATATAAACCTTCTATAGGTAAAGAAAATTGATTTCAACTTTAATTTAATTTAAAACAATTTTATATAAACGTTACCCTTTTTTTTAACTTCATTCATACCGACCAATAATATGGAGTGTCTACGCGATGATTTCTTTTTGAAAGAATGTGAACTTCGTTTGGACAAAGCGTTACAAAAATTGAAGCAGTTTAGAAGCTGCCGACCACAGGACTATTACAAAGGAGAATTGAAAATGGCACAATTTTGCGTTATTTAACTATTCCTTGAGGGTGTTGGAGAGCAAACCTCATTTGAAACAAAAAAACAAGCCACTATTAGATGAACACAAGCAAACAAGTGTGGCTGCCATACAAAAAGTCCCCATGGCGAGAAAATAAAAACCGACCTATGCAACCAAATATGAAAAGTGAAAGAAAAAAAATCAAATAGAAGAAAAACAGGAGCACATCAAGCAGTGCAACTAGGAAACGAGCTATGGGAATTCATGTTGTCGGTGCAAAGTACAAGCGATTTACACAATTGCCGCCACATGCTAGTCATTTTGATTGTACATACCCTTTTTTTCAAGCAAGCCCACAGTTCGCAGTTGTCAGTTGTGAAATGTGCAGCTGAAATCCATTGCCAGAACGAGTCGGAATGGTACGGGGGGGACAAGGGAAGAAAATTAAGCAAAACTGGTCCGAGGGAACTTTCCTGACTGCTGGGGCTATTTCGCGAAACGTCACACACAAAACACTGGGAAAAAAATCCTACAATGAATGCAGGAATGTGCAGTAGCAATGTTGGATTCATTTGCTGGCCACTTTGTTTCCCTAGTGCGTGTTGGTATGCGTGTGCTTGCGTAAGTGTGCTCGTGGTTACGGATGCTGATGTTGTTAGTTTCTCGACCATGTCTCCACGTGGTATTCTTTTATTCCCTGACTCTCGGGCTTGTGTGTTTTTTTTCTTTTTCACAAATGAAAAATGATTTTTTCATTCTTTTCATGCATCGCAAAACACCACCCATGGCAACAGAGCCTTCATCTATCGCTTCGTGTAGCAAAGCTATGTTTT
The DNA here is from genome assembly GCA_914969975.1 of Anopheles atroparvus. Classification (NCBI taxonomy): domain Eukaryota; kingdom Metazoa; phylum Arthropoda; class Insecta; order Diptera; family Culicidae; genus Anopheles; species Anopheles atroparvus. The sequence goes on from CAJZCY010000004.1 coordinate 15,160,524, forward strand.
TTTTTCATCAGTTTCAAAGAATTCAGAATGTCATTTATGCTTTTTTATGCAACGTGGATTGTGCGAGCTTTTTCCGAGAAGTTTCCTGCGTGTTATGGAGCATTTTACTGGATTTTTTTTGCGATTGAATGTCGAAGGGATACTGAATTGGAAATTTTTGGTGACATTAAACTTAAAATAAAGAAAAGCCATGTTTCTCGTTCGATTATAGAGGATTTGAGGTGCATAAAGAATCGAATCATTGTTCTTGATTGTTCTCAATGTTAAATCTAGCGTTACGTCTAAATATATAATATGCTTGTTAGATGGAACATCTGTAAAAAAATTGTTTTAAGTTCATCAGTAACTTTTGTTTTGATAATTTGATCAATATACTACCTGGCTTAGAAATGATAAAGTCCTTTAAACTTAAAAAAGGCTGTTATTCATTCACACAACCGAAAAAAAAACTTGTTCCAAAGTTGTGACCGGCTGCGGAAACATTTTATAAATATTATTTTTGTTGTATATTTTGTCCTTTTCTCCGCAATACCAAACGAAACACAGCAAAGCATTCTTCATTCGTCACGTGCGAATCGATGCGGAAAAATCCGCCCCACAATTCCAACCGAGTTCCACTTTTCTCGTGAACCTCCACGACCCCGACACAAACTGACCGGAAGACCCTTTGCTTTCTTCGCTCCTGTCGTGGGCAGGAAAATGATCACTTCATCCTCGTACCCCCGTGCTCCCGTTTCGCATCGTGCGCCACTTTGACGCCATCGCTATCCATCATATTCCGTGCTAGATGCCAACGAACGGAGGGCTGACGACTTCCAGAGCCGGAAATGCGAAAGACAAGGTTTATTTCATCGCCGGGCGCGACTCGGTGGCCGAAAGTATGTCACCGAATTCCGGCCACGTCCCGGTGTCCGGTTATGACGGGTTTTTTTCCGGTTCGGTTCGTACATTTTCCGCCCCGCTTCCCTTCGCCTGCTGGTTCCCGTTTTCGTGTTGAGCGAAGAGTCTGCGTTCTTTGTGCCGAGTTTATCGAAAATGCCACATTCGATTCGAATCCGGGCGGCGCTGCGTTTGTCACTTGATGATGGGTTGCGCGAGCAAGCATCCTGAGGCAATGCGCCGGCTTTCAGGAGCCACGAAGCGAACGTACTTTTCGGCTCGAGCTTTTCTTTCGATAATTGGAAAAGTGAGCAGAATACAATTTCATTATCACACTCGCCTACCGGGAATCCGATTTTGCGGACAAAACCATGTGCGCGGGAAGCGAACCGGTGGAAGATAAGCGTATTTTCTAGGAGATCAGTGTTATTTTCTTTCCTTCGCTTTCCTTTCAACTCACACTGTGGCGGTTGTGGCGACTGGCTTATCGGTTCAACGATTTACCGGCCCGGTGCACACCGCTCGTTTGGTTGCCGATAACCGAGTGCTTCCGCTTCCCTTCGCTTCCGCAGCTTCATCTTCACTAACCAACACTCAGAACTATGTATTTGATGCGCTTCCCGAAACTGCTCCGGGCTGCCTTTCAACGTTTTCGGTAGGTTATGGTTTCGGAAAGGAAAAGGAGCAAAAGGAAAGGAAGTCTAAATAAAATAAATCTTTGCCAGAAAATATGCCATTCCAGGGCGAAAAGCTGTGTAACGGCTATCGATCGATACGATTCGAGAACATTTGATCGTTTCTACTCACTTCGGTTGAGCAATTTGATTTCGTTTAGTTCGCTCAAGGGAGGAAAAGCCAAAGGTTTGAAGCTTGAACAATAAACAAACAGTTTAAAAATAAAAAAGCAGAAATATGAGTTTTCTGTTATTAATTCACCACAAAAGGCATTCAAGTCTGTTTCATAGAAGAACATGTTTGCTTTATTTAAATAGTGTATGACATTTCATGCAAAATGGAGACGCCCGGTCTTTCACCGCATGAATTCGTCAAATCGATCGAACCCAAAGTCCGAGTCATGTTCGTTCGTGCTGCTAAAACAAAGCAAAAAATCTAAATGCTCTCCCAACCGGTGAGTTCCTTCTTTTCCACTATTTGGCGTCAAGTCACGTACGAGCGTAACGTTTACGGGCCACGACTCCTTCCGTTCTAGCGTCCGGTTCATCCGCAACTCTCAATGCACGCAGCTACGACGAGCGGTCTTCAGTGTCAGAAAATCATGGCTCTTGCTTTTTATGGACACTAAAGAAAACGTTTGTCGGTACTGTCGGGTAAACCGGTCCTGCAACCGAAACCAGTCGCAGCAGGGACAGTTGTTCTGGGGCCCGCAATCTCCTCGTCGGAAATCAAGCAACGGACAGTGCCATAAGAATTGGCGGGATGGGTGGTCATAAAAGCGTAACGAAAAGATATTTTTGGGCAATGGGTCAACCAACGCCACGCGGCTAGGAATGCTTTTTATTGACCCGAAAAGGAAAACTTAGCTAGTAGACTTTCGAGATGCAGAAGCCGAGAGAATGTAGCACAGTTTAGAAGAAATCACTTATTTTCATGTTTTTTTTCAGTCACTGTGCTTTTTACAAGCATTTTCATTTGGTTTTATACCAACAGATGACTACAATGGTCCAATTTTTTAAGCATACGAATATAAACAAAAGGGTGTATAAACAACTAACAAAATGTCTGTCGACTTTTGACATGCATGAATCACGGCCAGGTTTGTTTTATACATTTTGGGTGTCTTCACAACAAAATAGCAACACTGGAATCCCCACGCATCGTGAGAAAGATTAATGATTGTTGGTCAACGGGAGGGGCTCTGCTTTATAATGGTTTCTGAACGGTAACGTATTCAAAAAACGACAATAAAACACTACGTAGTGCGTCTAGTTGTATATGTCATGTGAAAGAATCTGGTTCTAAAATTTTTGTTTTTTTGTATTTAACTCATTTAAAGTTCAATATGTTTCAGGAGATACTCTAATTTTTCCATGACGCTTTCGTAGTTTTCACGAACAACGTAAAGATAGGTATCACAAAAAAAGCTTTTTACATTACATCTAAGAAACTGAAGAACCTACAACTGAAAAAGAAACGCCAGGCACATGCTTAATAGAAGCACATGCTTCATCCTGAAAGAAAGTCGAAGCCCGCACACATCCATGTATATTTATGAGAACGATTTTTCTCCGAAAGTGTGCCGAATAAATCAAATCAGCCGGAAAATGCGTGATTTCGGATGCGGAAGCACGTTCTCAATGGATCGCTAGCTGCGCTGGAGGCGTAGGACAACACAGTCAACGTTATCCTTTGTGTCCTGGCAATGTCGGCAAACGCTTCTCTACACAACGGCTGCGGACGATGTGCTGCAAGGAAACGCTGCAAGGATCAGTGTTTGGTTTGATGAATTTTAGTCCTGTTTGTCGATGGGAAGGCTTGCTTCTCAGTTGCAGGCTTTGAGCGTAGTGCCAAAGTTGCATGGCCCAGCGAGCCAAGATAAGAAGATGCCGAAGGAAGAGACTTATTATTTGATTTTCTAATCAAGTACCTCCCATCGGTATTCCTCCTATGGACGGGATCCAAAAGTGAGTTTTGCCTACGAAGTTGAGTGAATTGGTTAACTTGACAAATTGTGAAGTAATGTACCAAAATGAACCCCTATAAAATTCTTCAGATCTATCTTGTGTGAATTCGTATTTTTCCCTCTTTTTATAACTCCAATACGTTATCTCAAAAAAACTCACGTAAACGATAGTCAGTAAAAAATTGACTTGCAGCTATCTCAAAGCCATCCCTATCCCTCCAGAAGGTCCATCACGGGACTAAGCTATGCTGTTTTATGAAGCATGTTTATTTTGCTCGTGCACTTTCGCCTCGCAGCAGCTCCCGGACCAGGCAAATTTAACCCTGCCATTGTCGAGGACTCCGGTGCTTGAATGCTTCTCCAGGGCGTGAAATAAGGAGAGGAAGAAGAAAAAACACTCTTCAGCACAGGCGACAACTTGGCACCGATTATGGCGTTGCAGTCTGACAAGTGAGCAAACGTTAACTGAAGCTGGGCGCTCCTCCAGCGTTCAGGCATAAAATACCTCAGCACGGGGGATTTTCCCCCTCCTCGATGGCGACTAACGCAAGTACGCTCGGGCCAAAACTCGGCCGACCCAGGCTACGGTTCACAAAGCCAAAAGCAGAGGGCTTGAGATCTCCATCAGGACCGAGCGGTATACAGTGTGCTCATGGTGGAAAGCTATTAGAAGTTCCCAAGCTTTCCCTGCATACGATCATACACTCACACACACTCACACACACTCACACACACACAGATACAAATAAAAACTTTCCTAGCAGGCATGGTGAAAGATCGTATGAGTATTAAGGGATTAGGGGATGCTTGAAAAAATCCTTCCCAACGCTGTTCGGTGCAGCAGTTGAGCCAATGAATCTACGGTTAAACCCAGTGCACGCCCAAAACGGACCGACCCAATTGGGCTTGGCTCATCCACGCCAAAATCGAAACAATGGCCGGAGGAAAATCCGGCACCGTCGTAAAAATCTCTGATGCTAGAAGTAGAAGAATCTTTTTCTAAAACCATTGGGAAAAAAAATGTGGACTCCTGCGCGCTCTTTCACTCCAGCTCTCTCGCTGTTTGCTGTTTTGCCAAAGTCTAGCATAGGGGTTAAAAAGGAGCACACCAAGCGCTTTTTTTTCCAAACTTTTCGTTCGAACTTCCGGCGCTGGGTCGTAAAAACCCCGACCCGAGCTCGACGAGTCCACACAAATGATTCTCCCGAAAGTTTTGGGCCGAGTACCTCCTGCTAGAGTCGCAGGCTTTCCAGGGACGGTGGAGGGTGGAGAAAGCGTCGCGAAGAGGATGGCAGAACGTGGTGGAAATCCCAAACGAGCCCCCACCGGAAATGTTCTCTGCCCCACATCAAACGGAACATCAGCGCACACAAACGCTCCCAGACAAACACACAGACACAGACAGGCACGATGGCGCTAGCAAATAAAAGGGAGAAAGGGCAAACCAGAGACACAACATGACTAGCCTCACCAAATAAAATTGGTGAAAAAAGAAACCAACAAGAACACGGGAAAACCAACTGCCGGAACGAAGGAGAACAAAAAATGCCTCTGCTGAACGCCTCATAAAATTAGATCATCAAATCTATAAAAATAATCAACGACAGCATAAGGATGTTACCGGACAGCGGATGTGGCTGACGGGGAGAAAAAAAAAGAAGAAAAAGCACACGTGCCCTTGCGTTGTGACACGGTGGTGGAGGAAAAAGGAAAAACCGTATGCAGGGTGCCCCTATCATAAACATAAAAATGTGTTCTGTACAGGCAAACTGGTTGCGCGGGGCGAATCGAAGTAGCTCCAACAGAAGAACGAAAACGACCCACCGACGAACATCAAAACGATGACAAAAGTCAACTGAGTCATCGTTTTTACTCGGTGAATTTTTTCCATTTCCTTCTCAATCATTTTCCTGCCTGCCGGGGCGCCCTGGTCGCGCTGTTGGATCCCAGCTCGTTGATGCCAAGTGAAGTTCGTTCGGAAAGTGCGCTAACAACGCCACCGTTGGCCACGTTGCGGTGTCGCGTTTCATTATTGCGTACACTTACTCCGAATGGACTGCTTATTGTTCCTCTCAACGCGCCCGCTCGCCCTCCATTGCGCCCCAAGACGGCGTTGGACGATGTCTTCGGTTGTATGGCGCATTGTTCGCGTGCCGCTATGCGTACCTTTCCGCGTACCAAGCACCAAAGCATGCCAGCCCCACGGAACGCGATACGAAAACCAGAAGCCAATGAACGTTTTATGGATCATATTTTCTCCGGGTGAATCGTGGCGGGAACTAAAAAAAAACGTAAGAAAACGCCGCCAGGAACACTTGTACGGAAACTGCAAAACATCCGCGATCCGTTTGCAGCAGATGGAAGTACCGATAAAGTTTCCCAACAAGATGGCATGACAGTTCGAGAAAATAAGATGTATTCATGTTTTTTTTTTCGTTATTATTATCAGGGTACGGTTGCAATATTTTTACGGTAATGCTGCACACGCTTTCCCGGGTGGCGTTTCGTTTTATCTCTTCATTGAAAAAGTTCATAAAATGCTCGAATAACTAAACAGTTCAGAACACGGCAAAACAAAACCGTCCCGCGCGAAGAAAAACACGGAGATCCGCGTGTGATGGAATTAATTTTCAGTAGCCTATAAATTGGAACGGCAGAAACCTTCGGGGCATCGAGGCTGTTTGTTCTTTAGACTCCACGTTACAGTTTGCTAGAAGAAGCCACTTAGCGTCTATTTATCCTGGAAAGTAGATTCCGGCTCGCTCTCCGCAAACGAAGAGGAACTGTTCTCACTTGGACCTCGGCAGGAAAACGTTGCACCCGCAAACAAAGGAAAGCACAGTTTTCCGTCCCGAAACAGTAATTGTGCCGTGCAGTAAAGCGGTGTAATCCGACCAAAAGAGGCTTAAATTGGTGAATTTTACGATTTCGTAGATCTCTCCTCTTAGGGTAGATTAAAATCTCCAGCGAAACGAAAAATAAATACACACCCCGTCGCTCGGCGTCGTTGAGTGTGCGACAGAAGGTTGAACGGTTTAAATAGAACGAATTCGTTGTCTTTTCCTGCCAGGATGAGCTCATTTTCTGGGACTCATCCTGTTTTGCTGGCTGACTTCTTAAATCCGCCATTTGTTTTTTTTTATCGCGAGATTATCCCTGCGATATCAGAAGGGAAGGCCTAAAGAAAATTGCCATTTAAAGATAGGTAGCTAGAAATTTTACTCAAATTGTTCTACTTTTGTCATTTAATCTTAAATCTCTGTTATATTATATTTCCATTGACAAATAAAATCAGAGCTATGCATTCAAGCATTTACCGCATTGGTCTTGGTTGAAACGATTCAGCCAACCTACGTTATTTTTCTCGACCTTCTCCACAAATGTTCACGCGAAGCCCTGGTCAAAACTTATGTACGAAGACAAGGCACCGAAGACACGGTGGAATTAAATACATCCACTCGCGTATCGCACACCTGCACAACCATCGATGTCAAAGGTGTAAATTGATCCGTCGCTCCGCCTCGACGATGGAAACCGTTGAAATAATAAATAAGCAGGTGACGATGACGATGATGTCGATCATGATGATGTCGATAATCCTAGCAGTTGAGAGGCGAATGTGGTGAGGGAAATCTTTTTCTCATCGAAGACACATCCACCACTGCGAATGCAATGGAGCACGAAACAAGCTATCGAATAGCAACGGCGCGTCGACACGTCACGTCCTGTCGTGGGTCGTGGCACCTTTTCAAGATGCGTCATTAAAGCTTTAACTTCTACGCCACTTGTTATTGGTCGAGGCGATGAAATGACCCACGTTTATCACGCTAGAATTTCGACACCTTTTGAACATCGATTTTTAACCTTAACATTGTTCTCTTTGCAGGCCCCTTTACGCACATTGTCCCGCTTCAGGGGACGCTGGGAAGCGCAACGGTCGACGAAAGGACCCGCGAGCTTCGGACCGATGGGAGTTTAGAAAGTTTGTACCACCGAATATTAGGTAACGATGAATTTACTGGCATGTTTCACAACGCCCATATCGAAGGTCCCAACGTAGCAACAGAACAACTGGCGGTAGAAAACCGGCCGGAAACTGCATCCCGACGTCGTCCGTGGTCGCACGGAGCAGACGATGGGCCAGCGTTAAGTAGAGCAATTAATTATAAGCACCAGATAAATATAGCATACTCAAATTTAGATAATATTTTTAATCCCGTCGAACGTGATGGCGAAGATGAAGAACACGCTGCACGTTTTGAACGTACACCCGGTGGCGAAGCCTCCAACCCGGAGGCCACTTTGCTCGACGCAAACCGTATGTCAAACGTGCCGCATAGCTTGCGGGCGCGTACAGGACACCATTGGCCGCTTGTCGATCAAATTAGCGAAAAGTATGCTTACGCAAACAAACGCCCCCGTCGGTCAGTGGATGGGGAAGGAGCGGAAGCGGCTCTCCAAGCATCGTCCCATGCGGCACCTGCAGCGCCATCGGCTGCAACTGTGCCTCTTACATCAGATGCCTCCATCTCGTCAACCGTTGCCAACGGCGACGATGTTTCTTCGCGTGATACACTTTTCTCCTCGGCGCACTTGGAAACGGCAGCCGATATTTCCATACATGCGATAGATTATTCCAATATCGGCGCTAGTGAAAGCAGTGTGCAACGTAGTCCGAGTAGGCGTACGAACGATGCTAGTAGCAGCGTCTCGGTGCTGCAGGTTGACGCTGGTGTACAGGCTGTGAGCAGTAATAATGCAAAAGTGAGTAATTTAGGGCAACTTATTAGCAGCGGTGCGGCTGTGGACCATTTGAAAATGGATTCAACGAAGCAGAAAGGTCATGGAGAAGGTTCACCAGAAGGTCTAAGCAGGGCGTCCGAGAAAACGGCCGAGCAGAGTTCAGCGTTTCCAGAACCATCAGTGGAGGCAGTAGCACCGAAGGAAAGAGCAATTACAACGTCGCATTCTTCGGTGACAAGTGACAGCCTCCGCTACGGCGTGGGAGTACGAGCGGGTCCATCCGGCGGCGCCATCGGTGACCGGGGAGCAAGTTTCATTTTACTAGACGACAGTGTCTACATCTCGCCCGGCCATGGCCTTCGGAGAAATGGAAGCCAAGCGGTGCCGGATCTTCCGCCGGCCGGCACTGATCTAACGCTCGATGCGAGCATCTTCGGCGGCAGAAACTTTGACGAACAAATCATCTTTCTCAATGGACCAGATCTGCTGGAGACAAGTGTCGAACAGGAGTCATCATCCCCGCCGGACCACCGCTCGGTGGCCCAGCCTCGGCCGACTCGACGCCAGATGGGAAAAGTTGCCCGTGCGGTTCAGCTGCACGATGCCGGGGACGATCGGGACGACCCATTAGCCCTGCCCCTGCGACCAATCGTTCGCGACCCCGCCGACGCCGCGTTGGTGGCGGAGGACAACGTGGTGGTGATGTACGCCGACCAGCACGAGACGGTACGGCTGAACTGCGAGGTCGACGCCGACATCACCACGAGCGTGTGGCTCAAGGACGGCCAGATAGTGCACGCGATGGACAAGAAGTCACGAACCGCCGACATCCGGTTCGTGCGCGAATCGTTCGGCGGCCTTACCATCCGGAACGTGATGCTCGAGGACGACGGCGTGTGGCAGTGCGAGGCGGAGAATGCGCGCGGGTTCTTCTTCAACGGGCGGCCAATAAAGCTGATCGTTCTTGGTAAGTTTCCGCTGGCGAGAGCGTTCCTGGAAGTTATCCTTTCGGGGCCGCCGTCGAAAGTTTTTAGCCAACAGCGGCAGGAGGATAGCAATAGAAAAAGGCAACTTTTCCATCAGCAAGCCAACCCGTCAAACGGTTGGCATTTGTGGCAACCGCGATTGATTCTTATTGAAATCCTCCGGAAACTGCAATGAAGGAGGAAATGAACTTTTCTCTTCTTCTCTAACGATGACGACGTGGAGGGGGGTTCCTATAAGCTGCTTTAGATTTTTTTTATTGGTTTTATCTCAATAGACAAATCGGCCTTTTTTTCAAAACACTTTTTCTATTTTTTAATCATTCGACGGTTGAATAGTGATTCACTGTAGAGAAAAAGTTGACCATGGCTAGTTTGTTAAAAGCAGACTGTAATGTTGTCTTTACATGGTTCAAGGTTATCCTATTTCTGGATAGTTTACTTTCGTATGCTATTTGAATTATTTCAATCATGCCTAACGTTTCTTTGACGCTTTTTCTCCCCATGCCAGATCCACCGAGGCAACCGTACCTTCTGATCGATTCCCGCCGACTCGATGCGGGCAACATGTTCATCCCGGTGAAGGAAAACTCCGAGCTGACGCTTGCCTGCGTCACCGAGGGGGGCAACCCCAAGCCAATGATCACTTGGGAGGTCCTGCTGAGCCCCGGTATCGACCGGCACGCACAGAAACTGCCGAACGATGTGCTCGAGTTGCAGGAGATAAAGAAAGATAAGGTTAGTTATGAAGCTCGTGCCAGCGCTGCGGCGCTAGTGGAAAACTCGTGCCCGAAGCAACGCTGGGAACACTGCACGCGCAAAGTTTTTCCGGCCGTGTCAAGGTTGTTAATCCAAAACCAAATCCACGTGCGACGTAGGAAGGAAACATTTTGATTTTGTCATGTTTCTCAACCCAACTGGAACGCGCCGGCACGTTATGCAAAACAAGCAACACGTACGGAAAAGTCTCATCAATGATCACATTTTTCCCTTTGGCTTCACTCCGGCTCGTTGCAGGACAAAGAACCGTACAAGATCAACAGCGGGGCCGTCTCGGAGGCAAAGCTGACCGCCGTCTTCCGGGTGCACCACAACGCCCGCATCCTGTGCATCATGGAGCACCCGACGCTCAAAGTGCGCCAAAACGCATCGATTCTGCTCGATGTGCAGTGTGAGTGGAATTTTTCATTAGTACTATCGATGGCACCTATCCTGTTCCGGGACCTGTTCCCGCTTCGTTTTGCTGATCCGTTTCTTTTTCAATTGCATCAAAGCAACATTGCTGCTGCTGTCAGAGTTTTCTGTACGTCTTTTTGGGGAACGTAACATTTTTGTGTGTGTCTATCTCTTGTCCTTGCTTCCTCCACAGACACACCCTCGTTCGCCATCACCCGGACGCCCGGATTCGGCTATCCGCTGCGGGAGGGAATCGAAGTTTCGCTCAAGTGCGATGTCGACTCGAACCCGCCCAGCACACCGCTCTGGCAGAAGGACGACGGTGACACGCCGGTGCCGCAGATAGGCGACGGATTCCTCAACTTCAGCTCGATCCGGCGCGAGCATTCCGGCTGGTACAAGTGCACCTCGAGGCATCTCAATTTCCAGTACTCGAGCATCGGATACTATCTGAGCGTACGCTGTGAGTATAAACTAATCTCTAATCCTCTAATCGGGCTGTTCTAACGGATTGTGTTTTGTTGGAGAGTAAAAAAAATGGATATCAAAACCAGTAATGACGTTATTGAATAGTTTTTTTTTCTTTTGATATTTATTTACGAGTGATGCTTAACTTTTGTGGCAAAGATATTCTTGATTACTCTTCCAAAAAAAATTGTGCATATTCGTTCATCACCAAGCAACGGAGAGATCTCCAATTTTCCATTTGTCTTCATTTTTTTCTGTTGCTTTCAGCGCGGAGCTTAATGAATACACTAAGCTTAAAAATTAGTTCCTGTATAAAATTGTTTATCTTTGTATTTACACCATTCGCTTCAACCGTATTCCAGATGAACCAGTCGATGTTACATCGGAACCGGTCGAGCAGGATCTCTCCCTGTCACCATCGTCATCGTCCGCCTCGGCGTCCTCCTCGTCGTCATCGTCGTCCACGTCGTCCTTAGCCACCAACGGAGCGGGATCTTTCAAAAACAGCGCCCCGTTCGGATCATTCCCAGCCGGCTCCCCGCTCGGATCCAGTTCCTTCAAGCCTGGTGGCCAAATGGAAGTCGAGCTCGGTGGTTCCGTAACGCTTCAATGTCCTCAAGGTACGGCTACGGCAAAGAACTAAAAAAGGGGGTAGATTAAATTGCTTAAAACTTTCACCACAGCGTCCTTCCGATCGGCGGTCTTCCGGACCGGCTGCTGTAGGGTAAACTTACTCTACAGTCGGGTTTTGACTAGACCCTCAGTTTTGTTTGAAACACTTCCTTTTCAAGGACTTCCATGTGCATATGCGTTCGCCCGCTGCCGGGCAACCCGGCCGGAGAGTGTCTTGAATGCGAATAATGCAGTTTCTTCCGTGATGGTTGCCTTCCACTCGCATCATAATCATCCCATCGGAACGTTGCCAACGGGGCATTGATTGCGTAGAAGAGCAAGTTTTTCCGTTTACATTTGCCAACGGTCGGAAGTAGCTGGGTGCGTGGGTGGAAAAATGAAAATGCTAGTCCAGAGTCCAAACAAGAGCTTCCCCTTGCAAGGAAACTAGTTGTCATGGAACTATCTACTTGATGCAGACAGTTTACGGCAGCGCAGGGGCAAAACCGGAAGCAGCAGCCGCCGCCTAAAAGGCAGACTACAAACAGGAATGTCAAATTTGCCATCGTTTCGATTTGAGAAGTCAAGTTTTTTTTCTTTTTCCTCCAAGTTGGCACTCCCGCCCAGATAATTTACATACAGCTCCGACAAGATGCAGATCGGCATCTACTGTTGCCACCCGGGCTTGGAAGTGGCAAATGGAATCAGAATTACAACCCCACTGCCCACTCAAGAGCTTCCGGGAGCGGCATCAAAGAGCTTTTATGAGCCTCACCTTCGGGCTGGAGGCACTTGAGAAAAGTTTTCCACGATTTGCAAAGGCGCTCGTAGCATGCACGGCCTATGCACGTTGGCAGAGCTAGAGAAGCTGCACTGATCCGATTTTCCAACTCACTTTTTATGGTAATGAAATAAAAATAGTATTATGAGCCGCTTCGAACTTTGCTCTTTGCCCATTTCCGTTGTTTGGCTGGAAACTTTTCTAACGCTGAACACTATCATTTCTACGCCCTACCAATTTTCGCGCATCATGGTCATGGTTTCCATCCGAATGTTTGGAAGCTTGCGCACACAAAAACTCCGTACGTTGCAGGATAGAAGAACGTATTTTCAGCACTTACATTTCATGAGTGTATTCGATGAGATATGCGAGATAATTGAAAATTTTAGTCCTAATCGCATTCGATCCAATTTCATTCCACTTTATTTACTTTAAGGTTTTGCTCCAGGTCAAGCGTAAACTAGATTTTTTTTTAAAATAGAGATTAACATAAAAGGGTTCCAGAAGTTAAAATTTAATTACTTCGCCGTATATGCCCAGCATCCCCTAACCCTTGTGTAGGGTTTCAACCTGCTAATTCTATTAAAACTAAGTGTATCCTCCATCTTTCGGTATCCTCTTCGATAGCCATAAAATCAATAAAAGCCCATTTTCCGCTTCTCCCGCGTCATCCAGGATCGCTCGGCTGCTGGTCACATCTGGATTCGGCCACGGTTCGCCTGAAAGGGCCCGGTGGCTCCGGCGGCTACGGTCAAACGGGCCAGGTCTCGCTGAAGGACGTCGTCTACCAGGACGCCGGCACGTACAAGTGCGTCGGCCAGAGCCCAACGAACCGCAAAAAACTCGACGTGCCACAGACGGTCAAAGGTAAGCCCAATCGGGAATGGCCCTCAAAGGACCCGGCTGGCTGTGTCGGGTCAACTAGTTTTTAATTGTGTTCGCTGGAAAAAAAGGGTTCCGTTCTTGTGTGTCATACCTCTGTGCCAGCTCTTCAGCGGGTTTATTGAATATCAGCTTGCCCTTTTTTTTTTCTTCTCCCACCAATTGACCTACAAGTGAATGAACACGGCCAGCAGTCACCGCGAAATAAAACGATAAGCCTTTCCTTGGCAGGATTTCCCGTGGAGCCCATTCTTCCAGCACTTTCTGCTTTCTATGCGACCAGAAACCGCACACGGTGCACAGCTTTTCTTCGGACAAGGGAAAGCCACAGTCCGGCCCCCCCTTTTGTCCCCTCCATTTGCGATTGTGCAGGGAATTTGGAAATGGACTCCCTGGCGAACAAGGGCACTCCGTCTGACAGTGTTTCCGTTTTGTTTCGTTCAGCTCTACTTGTTTCTTTGTAGGGGTTTTTTTTTTTTGTCCGACGATCCCGTGCAATCGATTGCAGTGAGCCGAGTATCACGTGGAACTGACCGGTAGTGCACTGGTCGATTCGCAATACGACACCCCCGAAACGGGTGAGGATGAGGATCCTGGTTGCGAGTTAACGGATCGGATTTATCTATAGAAGTTGTGGCCTACATCGTCCCCGGCCGATGGTGGATCTCTTTCTTTTTCTTCCCTTTTCTTCTCCCCACCTTCAACTTACCGCTTTATCGGATCCCGTGCCTGTTGGACACCGCAACGAGCTATTTATTGTTACCCTCGCTCTTCAGAACACCTTTCCGCACACTCTGTCTCTCTCTCTCTCTCTCTCTTGCTCTTGCTTACGTCTTCCAAAACGTGCACTAAAGCCGCTTCACCTGGCCTTCCAACGGGCAGTGAAGTTGTTTCTGCCATCGGCCGAACCCCCCTTTTCAAGCCGGGCAAATGGCCAAAGGGCCAACCATTGCCAACCTAACATCATTTGCCCCCGTTGCGACGGTCTATCGCAACCGAGAAATCATTCTTTTTCAGGGTGATACCGCAGAGCAAAAAAAAAAAACAAAGCGATTCGAACTGGAATACCGCCGGTCGTAAGTTTCTTTTGCGTTTGAGTTGTGGTTTAACGGGCAACAAAAAAAGGAAGAGTCGAATACATTCGAGCCGTTGGTTAAATGTCTGTTTATAGCGCTTATGACTCCGCTTTTTGTAAGCTTCCCGTTTTTACACCGAAACGATTTAACGCTCGCTTGGAAAACTGGACTATTGGTGGAGGAAAAACAAAAAAGCAGTGTCCCGCTGCTTGCGGTGGCCAGAGAATAGCGATTTCCACTGGGCGCCTCCTTTCGCTCGAGAGCGCATTGCCATTTCCCGAAAACTGCATCGTTACATTGCCGCTCCGAAGGGAAAACAATAAGGCTGCATTGTTTTGACAAAAGCTTTCGACGGGAAAAATCGAGAGCATGAAAAGCCTTTTTTACATTTCAGTAGAAAAAGACCGGCTTCCATCAAAAAGGGCCAGACCGTTGTGGGAGCATTTTTCCAACTGCATCGGGCTTTGCGAAAAAAAGGGGCAGTTGCCGTAGTGATGATTTAACTCCATGGAATGATTTAAAATAGATCACTTTTTCCAGTGGAATGTTTCTAGACAACTAAAGTGAAATAAATAATCAAATAGATCCATGCACTGCAAGAAGCTGCAATAGAAAACTGTTAGTTTTCACTACTTTCACACGAATATCTCTGGAGTCTTTTTTTCCTGAAAATTCGTAAACGCAGGGTTTTTTTAGCGGTTTCTACACCACAATAATAAAAGCAAGTATTTTTAATGTTTACCAGCATCCATTTAAAAAGCAAATTCTCTTGGCTACAATTTTCTTCAGCCGGAAGAGTTATAATGTCTGAATGAGTATTCAGGACGTCGAGCTGTGGATGCAGTGAATGCTCCTTTGGAAATTGCGCTGCTCGATCTTCCAACGATCTTGGAAGACAGTCCAACTTGAGAACGATTATTTTTGGAGCAAAACACCGTCTGCCAAAAGATGTTAAATCACCATGGCAAAGAACGTCAAATTTTCTTCAATCTCCTTTTCGAGTGGAGCGCAGCGCTATTCAAAGACCAATAATTATTTCCACTTGCTTTAGTGGCATGCCGTAGTAGGTCGTCTACCCAGTTTGCCGCAGGCCAAAGTCTAGACTTCAGCATTGCAATTCCTAGGTAGCCTTGCAAGGAACGAACAGAAACAAACAAACAAAAAACGAACGACAACGGTCTAGACTGATGGACGGACCTACACAGAAAAGAAAAAAATCTTGTCTAAAGCAAAAATTGAAAAATGTCTGAGTGTTGTTCGTAATTCTTGGAGTTGAAAGTGAATGCACTGAAGTGCAACATAAACTATGGACTGGTTTTTCGCTTGAAGAAAATTGGCAGTAACAGTGGGAAACCGGCGGACGAAAAGGAAACGTACAACTACAGTTTTCTTTTCATGCTCCTGTCTCAGCCCTGCGATCTTTCGAGTTTCTTTCATGCTGTGAAACCTTCTTGCGTTTTCCAGACTGATTTCCTGGACAGTCCTTCTAACGAACTAAGCTAAAACCTCACTTGCCCGAACAAGCATGGGTGCCTTATGCGGAATGAATCAAGAAAAAAAGAAACTGTTCGCTTGTGTGTACCGGACTATTTGCTGCTAGCATTTCAGCTTGCTCGATGCAACCTGGCTGAACGGTTGGAGCGATTCGCTCTATTTAGCTTTTCATGATCAATCATAGGGCGTTCTTCGTTTCCAGTTTGACCACCGTCCACCGGAAGCGCAGTCCAGGAAGAGTTCCCTAAGCGGAAGAACTTCTCGGATCGTTGAGCTCGGTTGGTTTCGTGTTTGTGTGCAATTTTTGTATTCTCTAAGAAAGGATAACTTCTGCCATATGTATGGGCGTTCGCTTCTTTTACTTTTTGCCTGGCGATACATGTATGCTCCGTACCGAAGGTGCACTGCTCGACCAAACCAAACCAGGTTAGGGAATTGCAATAGGATAAATCGTATCACTAGCTGGGAAGTCGTTCCCTCCCTGGCCGTTAGCTCGTCCATCATTCTATTGTTACACGATAGGCTTTGACCAAGCGAAGCAGACGAGCCGCTGGAAGAGTATCTTTTCAAATTTATCTTGTCAGAAAAACCAATCCAAGCTTGTCATAAATAAATTCACTTATACTTGCTTTTTAAAGTTATTTGAAAAAGAAATGCATCGTCACGAATGTTCAATGGAGAACAACTGGTTGCACGATATTTCCTCAAATTCCTCAACCAATTTTAAATCATGCCATAGCAATTTAGTCAGCATTTAAATATCGATACCACGAATAATGCGTATCCTATCATTATAGGTATTTCCACAATTATTTCATGAATTCAATCTGACTCTCCTGTGCTGAGTTGAATCAAATCATCGTAAAAAAGGAATGAATGGTACTTCCGACTTCACGAGCGCCTTCAGCAACATGTCCAGTTTTGACTGACAAATAAAACGACCGCAATTGCCAATATAATGAATAAAACACCTCCATCGTATCATGTTACCGACCAGAAAATCGTTCGTGGTTTTCCAAACCCACCTTCCACGTGCTAGGGTCATATTTGAAACTTGCTTGAACCATCCCGAAGGCTCCTCACAAGAATGCAATCACAGCGTAAGCTCGGTAATGCGCCCCGGGAGTAATGAAATATTCACAACCAAACGGATTTGTGTACCTTGCCGACGATTTTGTTCGGAAAAGTTCTGGCCCCCCAGGTTTTTTTTCCCCCTCCCCGACAGAAAATCCGTGTCGATTCAAAGGAAACGACAAGGCTCAACGTTTACCGAACCCGAGTCCACCCACCGGAGGAAAGATGCGGAGGAGGTTCGTAATAAGCGTGGTGCTCAATTTCAACGATGATTGCCACTGTTGCCTGCACCGTACGGCTGTGATATTGTGACTCGCTCGATTACACTACATTTTCCCAGATTGATAGACACCGTCGGCGTCCGTTGATACCATGGTGGAGGTATTTTTCGCTTTTGCCACACTGTAACGATGTGGTTAAAAAGTTGCAACTTGGATAACAACACATAACATGCTTACGTCAAGGAAATAGCTCATTCCATACATTTTCATGGAATTTGGATCACTTCCATGAAATTAGTTCATTCCATACATTTCCAGTTCCATTCCAAACGTGATTTTTTTAATGTTCCCGTGTAAAATTGTTTTAAGTTACTTCATTTTCAAAGCTTCTTATTTGACGTGTTCAGTGTTTTTCACCATTGGATTATCGGTTATAGACGAGTTAATCAAACCTAGCTGGATGGATGTTCTTAGGAAATTTTGGGTTTTGCGATAAGTGATAAAAGAGGAGCAATGCTTGAAAAGATCCTTACCGTCAATCTTCAAACTTTCACGACGCTGAACTGTTTGACTCTTCTAATTTGAAAAGCTTAAGTAATTCACTTTTAATTGCGTGTTGGAAATTACGATCGTTGAAAGATTGTTTGTGCTTGCCCGTGTCAGCCCTGACAGCTCTTCAGAGGCAGCGTGACATCTCGAGGCAAATTCGCGGACACAAGATAAATCATTCATCAGAAGACGGTCACTTCTGCTGAATGGGCGTTACTCATCTTCGTTAATTTCTCATCAAAAAACATTTGCCGAATTCGCTTGACGCAGACAAATGACGCTCATCCGGTGCATGTTGGTGTAGCTAGCTTAAGGACGCTCGTAAGAAAGAAAACTTAATTCAGCTGGACCAATCAAAAGAACAGAAAAAGAATACATGGGAGAGTCATCAACATTCAGGCACTCAATCTTAGCAGCGAAGGTCAACGAGGGCACAGATTGGTATTTCGTGGAAAATAAATGGAAGGCGTCCGGTGCAGCCTGTGGCATCGTTGATGGATCATTCATGAGTTGTTTCCAATATGCTCTGCTTTGGAATCGAAGGAATCAAAATTGAATCATGTTACCCAGATAACACCAACACATTTAACGATTATTGTAATTGCGTTTTAGAAAGCTTCTTTCTTTGAAAATTAAAGCGCATGTTTCAATTTTACATGTTTTAATTTGTATTTCGATAAACAATTAGAGAAAACTCGTAAAACGCTGGTCAAAATGTTGTTTGCTACACAATCCAAACCCAACCACAATTACCTCGTTCCTTTATTCATTCGAAATGCGTCCAATTCGTTTAAAAACACTTGACCACAAAAAAAAAACAAGGCCATTGAAAACTTTCGCTTGAGTGGAGCATAAATCACCCGCAAATTTGTCGCCAGATAAAAGAGTATGTTACTTGGTGGCAGTTTATTTTCGACTTTCTTTATTTTTGCCCTCTTCGCTTGTTTCGAAAAGCGCAAGAAATCGCCACACACACAAGACCACAAACTTATCGATCGGCGCGGTACAAATTGCACGAGAAAAAGGACACAATTTGTAGCTGCGGGGCTCCATTTTTCATTCGAGCAATCTTTTCTCCCACCGGCCCATCTCCGCGGGCACTCCACCCCGTTCAGCCTTCCATTAGCTAACGCTTCACTTGATGTCAAATTTATTCCGATTTTCTGCGACAAAAGAAAGCAATAAAGTAAGCCCCCGGAAAGTACTTTTCGCATGCGGTGCCATTGGTTATTCCTCTCCCTTCAACTTTCTGCACACTTGCTCCAGTTTGCTCGTTCCCTTGCCGCATCCGGTGCGGTCCAGTGCGACCTCTCAAACGGTCCATCCCGAGAGTTAAACGGTCAAACTCTTGTGCTATCTTAGTCTCACCGAGCCGGCAGCAGTCATCTTTTGACATATTATCGGTGGATGGAGGAATGGACGCCGTCGTGGTTGCCTTTTCGGTGGCCTTCTTTCTTTTCATGTATCTTTTCTCTATAAATTGTTCACAGTATAAAATATTCCTCATTCGCATCCCCGACAAAAAGCACCGCAATAATATTCATAATAATGAACGAAAATGGAGGAGATATTCACCTTGCCGAACCGACCGTTGGCGTGTTGGCGTCACGCAACGCGATGAGTATAGATTGTGACAAAGCAGATCCATTTTTATTGCGCAACTAAAAATTGTTTCGGTGAAGGCTTTCCCGGATAGCTGCTCCGGATCGCCATTTGTCAACCTTGGCTGACCAGACGGGAGTAGAGATACCGTTTGACAATTGTACCGACATTTGTCTCACTTTATGACTGTCTTGCAAGGTAACCGTTATGACGATCCAAGAAATTACGATTCCAAGGACACAGTTGGGGGCATTAACTTCAGCGATATTTAATGAAAAAAATGCAAAAACCACAAAAAAAATTTAAATTAAACAGGTAAAAGTAAAGTTTGGGAAACTTATTTGCCCAGTCCGGTTCAAGATCGGTTTACGTTTATTTTGCCCTGTCTAGATCCGGCGTTCGTGGCATTTAAATCCTTTTTCCATTTTTTTTTCTTCACGCCAACTCCATCCTTCCATCATTGCGATAGAAGATAGTGCCCCGAGGTTAAAGCTATTAGGATAATTAAAATATTACCATACCATTACGAGATTAAAGCGTAACCACGGGCTGGCTACAGGGAAACGCAGGGTCGTCATGAAGGCACATGGAGGTAAAAGGCAAGAATCAGCCAACTTATAAAACTCACCGTCGCCCTTTGCTGCACCATGCATCATCCTCGTTGGCTCCGGGATCAACGAAAGATGAGAAATGAAGAAAAAAAAATGGATTGTAGAGTCAAAGCGGACGCCTCCCGAGGAACTCGAGTGGCACCATTGAAAACCAGAAACAAAAATTGCACGACTAAACCTTGCCGTTCTGATATTTGATCTGCAAGTTGGCAAATTGTGCGAGCGAGAAAATGAAAGAATGCGAGAGGGAGAGACCGAATGTAAACCGGAGGGAAAGTTCCCGGCTTACCAAGGCACAAGGGGAAAGTGGAAGCTGGAAATACTTACAAAAATTGCTGCTGATTTCAATTAACTCAAACTCTTTTCACTCACCTCGAACCACCCGAGCCCCTTCTGGAAAGCAAATGTTCCGCCGGCGGTTTAGCACCGCACTGAACGTGCTGGGAGCCCGAGAGAATCTGCGGGGGGCAAAAATTGAAAATTGAAATCGAAGATAATCACCATAAGCCAAGAGTTGCAAGCCGTCAATACCGCTGTTGCTGCTGCTGGAACTGGTGCTGGTGCTGGAGCGTTCGGAAAAACCTCAGAGAAAGCTGTCCAACTCACGGTTAGACACTCGAGCGTTGGCGGTTACGGTCGATGCGGTGACCCGGTTGCAGAGATTTCCCGATCGGTACATTCTTGCTGATCGGGCTCAGTTCTGTTCGCCATCGCATTCCGTGCAAGCAGTGGCATTTTTCGAAAATTAAAAAAAAAGAATAATCCTTTAATATCCTCCTCCTGTCAATCCGACGGCATTACTCTCGCAACATTGACTCCGCGGAGGACTGGCATTTTCGTCCTCCTTATTCATCCCTCCCAAAGCCGCACGAACCTGCCGGGATGCATATTTTCCAATCGTTCGGCGCATGGAAATGGGTGGAAAATTGAATTAAAATAACTTAAGCTGCTTTTCGAGAAAATGAGGTAAATTCGTACACGATTGAGCCCCAACCTAAAGTTGCAGCGAAAGTTTCTTGCCGTGACTTCTGTCCCCCAAGCTGCATGTTCCCGGGCTTGCTGTCAGCCGGCCGGGAATGCTGGCATTTAATTTCTGCCTTCGACGGATAAATTGGAATTTCAACTCCATTACTGATTTTTACTGCTCGAAGCCGCGCACTGTGTTCGTTCGGAAAAGTTTTGATGTGACTCCAATTGAAGGGTTCAAGATGCCTCATGATCTAGCCAGGTTTATTGGTACACAAAAAAAAAGAACCAAAACTTGCACGGCATTTGTAGGTTCAGAAGGTTTAGATGGCTATTTTCACATATTCACTTTTTCTGGGGCAACCCACTTCTTTAGGAAACTCAATTCAGTCAGGGCTGATGTCGTCTAGATACGTTCTTCTTTATTATTGTCAACATCATTTCACCTCTTCGTCATACAAATGACATTATCGTCGAACGCTCGTTTTCGACAGTCGGCCCTGGAACGACTAAGCGACAAAAAAAAAAATGCCAGTAAGGGTCGAGTTAGAATGAGTTCTCGGAATCGTTCAACCAAATCTGCAAGTAGGCATTCGTAGGGGAGGCATCCTTCTCTATTTTTTTTTTAAGGAACCTCCACCGCGCGACATCCATGTCATCTCCAAATCGAAATCGAAAATGCGAAAGCTGGTGTAAAATAAAATCGAAGCCGAAATTAAGTTAACATGACAGAGCAGTAAATTAAGCTTAACTCGATTCGATTTTTATTGCGTTACGAAACGTTTTCTCATTTCATCGTGTCGTCACGTGAAAGGCGTAGGTATGCCGGCTTTGTAAAAATGTAACGCATAAAAACGGTAGAAGACCAAGTTTCAATGGCAGCCGAAACATTGAGACTGGCGTAGGTTTTTCTTCATTTGCCAGAACATTGAATGACGTTTAGAAAATTTCAGCCTGTTCCAGACAACCAGCGATACGATGTAGATATACCAAACGATATATGCTTTTTTTATCTAGAAAAGAGGAAAAAGTAGACTTGCCTGGAAATGTTAGGTCAAAATATCCAAAATGAGTACTTTTATATCATGTTTCGTCATCCATCCATTGTAAAACATGTTTGATCGTCTGTTAACGTTCCATGCAGGCCAAGGGAATAGGCTACACTGTGCGCAAACTATAACCCAACTGGATACATGAGCTTAGTGACATCCGCACCGGCAACAATGTGACACGAAATCGGCCTCAGGCGAACAAGAAAATAAACCAATCTGTACACTACAGATGAGTTCGAAAATCTGTCCACGGTGCGTGACATGGCGTTTGGATCATTTAATTACAACTAGGCATCGGTTTTTCAATGCACCAACGATAAAACCATACGCACAAGCAGATCAAAACAACCTTGTGAGTTCGCAGCAGGACAAAATGTGATGGCGGTATAACCTACTTATCTGTGACTCACAAATCTACAGTGACGGTGTTTTGTTGATCGAATATTTCTATAAGCATTCGGGACTCATTACGTGTTTATCCTACATACACAGGGTAAATAGCTACAACGTACAGGTTTCGGCAGTAGTTGGAAAAATATTTGTTTCCCAAAACACTTGGAGGTTGCGTTTAAATTTCACCAAAGATGGTATAAACAATCGTTTTAAAAATGCATAAATGTAATGCGCTACTAAAAATCGAACAAACCAAATCAAATTAACATAATGTTTTATCAACCCAATGCGATTGGAATACGAACATTTGATCCGATTTGCAGTGGAATCATACGTAGACAAGTAAGCTTACTCAGGTAGCGAACAGCACCATTCCCGGGACGGCAGAAATATCGACGGACCGAAAAGCGCATGGCAAGATTTTGGTCGGGATTTGGTGGAATAATAATAATCTGCTAATAGTTTCATCCGACAAATTGCTACAAGCGACCGCACCGGACGATAATGCCCGGGGAGACGTTACTCGATGTAATTCGATCGGATGGGCCGAGGATACCTTTACCGAGGCTACAAAACAAAGTCGGGCTTCGGCAGTGTGAGTTCCCGATTTCTGCATCCCTCGCCTCGGATGGAGCCCGGGGTTTTGGGTTTTAGGATAATGGTTTGGGAAATGAAACGATTATGTTGGCGATTATATTGATTGCACCCAGCGGCATTGTGTGGGAAGAAATGGTTTGAGATTTCTAGTTTTTCTCCGACTTTTCCGGAGCGGTTTCCGGTGTGACCGAAAATGGAAGTGTATGTATGCAGCAGGGCTATCGTTGTTTTTTGGGTAAGAGAAACGCCCATCAGCAAGCTAACATGGTTTAAGTGGTTCCTAATTCCCTTTCTAAGATAAATGAATACATATGAGGCCCTTTCCAAAAGTATATATGATATGTAAGCATTTGCACAAAATGTTCATAAGTGGGATTCGATTTGCAACGTTGGATTGATGTATTTAAAATCCATATAAATTGTTTTTCAATTGCGAATACTTCAATGGAGCTTTGGATTTTTATTTAACATTTCACTATTTTTCCCTTATTTTAGCTTGAATAAAAAGCACCATTCCACCAAGAGCATATTTCTATACCGACCGTCATCAATGTAACGCCCGGAGGGAAATAATTCATGAATGTCTGATAGAGCACCGAGCGTCTGAACAGGGCTTTCAGATGAAAAAGGGGTTTGAATGTTTCCAGCGCGTTAACGAACGCGCAAACGAGTGAATGGTGCAATTCCTTCTTTTTTTTTTGTTCAACCTTCGAAGCATGCTTCAGCCACGATGATTTCACAAGCGCATCGAAACAGAACTTCCACGCCTATGTGCCATGGCGTGTCGTACGTGCAGTGCAATGAACTGCCGGTGAATGGCGATTGCGGCGGTGCTTCGGTATGTAAATACATACCGACAAGTGCTTGGCGTACCATAGTTTGCGACTGCTTCATTAGTCGGCCCTTGGTCGGTGCTGGCAGCGAACCTGATTAAGAAAGTCAGCCCTGACGATGCGCTGCGTGGCAAAACAACGCCCCCGGAGGCGATGGCAGATGGCGAGGGTTTGAGAAACGGAGGTGTACTTGCGAGTTTTTTTCTTCGTTTCACAGCGTCCTGCAAAAATTCAGATCTGTCCCGAGATGTGTATCACACCGTAATGACAGTTATTATTCCCCCGAGTTTACCCGCAAATGCCTGGGGCGTTATCTGCTGGAGCTTTTATTACTATTATTACTGTTTTCAAAGTTTATTTTCCTGACACCAGAGAGACGTATATAGGTCTTTATGGAAACTACATAAAATGATCTGTGGGGATTAAGATTTTGAATACAAATAGTATTCTAGTCTAAGTCTTGAGATGGTTACTTTCGGAAATCGAATGTTTGAATTCATGAAGTCTGTAGAATAAATAATAAATGTACTTCCAACAATAATCCCGACAATTTCCACAGCCTACAGAATAATACTGATGATTTTAGAACAAGACGGAAGATTCATCTTCGATATATTGACTCCTCTACCATTTCAGTTGGTTTGCTTCCGCTCATTCATTTTGGTCTTCTTTTCTTTAGCCCCCACAGTAAGCGCACGAAACGCAACCCCGTCCGTCTTGCCCGGAACATCGCTGCATTTGGCGGCCGAATTTTGTGCCAATCCGCCTGCCTACGCTGCAAGGTGGCTGCATGGAGACCGAGTTTACACTCCTGGAAACCAGCACGGAACCGACGTGGTGGCTTACGGTATTACGGTGAGTACGTTTTGAAGCGAGTTGTTTGAAACTCAGAACCCAGATTCACGCATCAGTAGGAGCCGAATGTGTCTACTTCGAAAATGAAATAGCCGTAAATGTTAATTTTTAAACGTAGTCTTACGCAGTCTTCACATTCGAGACTCTGTTGCTGGGAATGCATTTTTCTTTAAATTATTTCCAAAATATCCAGGGCATCCCTTACAAATGCTTAACTTGCACACTTTCGAAGATTGTCAAGTGCCACGTGCAAAACCGCACTCAGACTCATAGCCCGACGGTGGCCGCAACCGATCATCAGGATACGGGACTTCCTCTTTTGCAGAGTGCTGCACTTTGCTTGCGCCAACAGCCAGCAAAGCCACTCTCATTTTACTGATGATAACGCACGTGACCACATCAGCGTGGGACGTGAACTTTTGCCATCTCGAATGCCGAATGGATTCATTTGGCCGGTCTTCTGCTTGTTTTTTTTTTTTTCGATATGACTTCTGTCCCGTTCGGCGAGGGGCAGGATTTTTCGACACGCGAGTAAAATGTGTGCTTTCAGTATCAAAAATCCAAATCGCATCATTTTTGCTTGCGAATGCGAAGTCCCGAGATGCACGGACATATAACCAATGGAAGCGAAAAGAAAGAAAAAAAAAACAATCCGGAAACCGTCACCGAGCGAACATTGCAACAATTTTCATTTTCGCTCACACGCCACACTTTATCACTCGGCACAGGACCTGCCGACGCCATTCTGCAAGGAGGCACGTTTGACCTACGTGCACATGCACGAGAACGTCCCGCGGCGGTTCTACTTCATCGTTTCCTCGCCAGGTGGCGTGGCGGAAGCTGTGTTCAAAGTCAACTACACGCTCCGGCACAGGGCGAGCGGCTCGGGCCCGCCGTCCTCCGGGAAGCACGGAAACTCATTTTCATCCTCCTCGGGCTCGCCTTCACCGTCCGCACCCTCGTCGTCCTCCTCGTCCTCGGGAGCGGCCAACGTCAACGGTGGTCTCTCGGGGTACAAGCTCGGCAGCAACACCATCCACAGCGTGCCGGGCAACGGCGAGGAGCTGATGGAGCCGGAAGAAATTCATTTTCCCATCTTCGGCAGCGGGGGTGGCACCGTGCGGCTCGGACTTCCGGTTGCCGCCGCAACGCTAGCGCCGCTGCTGCACTGGCATCGGATCCTTTACGCGCTGCCACTACTACTGCCACTAGCAACGCTGTAATGCTGCAACTGCAACTTCGGTTTCTCACCTGCTACTATCGTCGTCGTCGTCGTCGTCGTCGTCATCTTCGTCGTTAGATCGTGTTGTTAATGTGCCGTGTAGCTTAATGGTTTTGCTCGAGGTGACGGCATAATCGAATTCAAGCCGTTTTGGATTCCATTCTGGCGCGCAAAATGAGCGGAAGTGATTGATTAGCTTGCGAGCGTTCGCTGCAAGCTGTCCATCAGTCGGCGCGGTTCTGGAACGTGTCTTACCAAGGGGCAATTGCATGCCACTGCACACAAATAAAGTTTCATCATCACGTGCAAAAGGTTTTCTTTCTGATTCTTTAAACTCATATCCAGGCTGCACATTTTTCTGAAGATGATAACTAAGCAATTACATTAAATCATGTTGACTCTATTTTCTTCCTTGCATGTATCGCTTTAGCTTTATTTTCTGTGCGAATAAAAACAATTGATTCAAATATTGAAGTCAATTATTAAACATCCAATTTGTGATGTAGTTGAGGTGAAGCGGATTACGTGTATGAAATGCTGCAACGTCGCCAATGTTAGATAAAAATAGCAACAAATCTGCTTACAATGTAAAATAAAAAAAAACACGTTTAACACATTGTTCAACCAATTAAATGAAACCCGATCCCTCCTCCTTGACGATACGTTTATGCAAGGCGATGGTTGTTAGCTATATACATACATTAAACCCTGGTTCGGTAGAGGGGCACGAGTTAAAATGTCTACCAAGCAAGCAAGTGTTGGTCCTCCGCTCAAGCGTTGAGCTCTCGAATGTACATGCACGTGTACATGCATTTTGTATAGTTTGGGTCTAAAGTTACTCAGTTGCCCAGTTTGTTACCGTGTAAATGATTCTTGTTTAAAACGTAAAATCGATCATCAACTTCATACCGAAAGAATCTCAAGAACGAAAAGATTTGTGATTCGACGATCCAGACATTGGCGGTAACGTAGGTTGAGGTGTAACATTTTTAAAAGAGATCATTCCACTTCTTAATGGAAACAATTGCTACAACTAATTGTTGCTCTACTCGTAACTAAAATTTAAAATATGAATTATTACTATCATACTAGTTCGTAACTCGAGGCGTGCAAGTAAACCTATCCACACATCACTGTATATCTGTAAATTTAGTTATTAATGTTATTGCTACTGAAATGCCGTAACTGGATTAACAAAGCAAGTCTTAAGCAGCGTGCCAAATTATTCGAAGTTATCGTTACCGATCTTCCAAAGTGACCATATTTTCAACAACGTTTTTTTGAAAATACGAAACTCGAATCGCTAAGTACGTGATAGCCCCACCAATTCTCGAAAGGCGCTGTTCTTTGGTTTTGGCAAACTATAAAATAATTATCGTGACTATAACCACCACCCTCCGAAGGAACATCTTCTCATCCACTGCACGTTTCAGTGGCCCCGTTTTTCGCCACCCTATTATCGATCGAAGAGTTTGTAAAATCCTTGTGCGAACCGGGGCATATGGCAAGGTCTACCGATCTCGTTATCCCTCCCGCGAGCAATGTCGCGAAAATTCCCTAGCGTGGCAGACATGTTTCCATAATCCACTGGCAAGAATCAGGAAGCACAGTACGGGCCTATGTCCCACGGAGCGAGAACGAAGTGGCTGGCAAAGTAAAAAGGTTATGAATAATTGAAGAGTATGATAACGATATGTAAAAATCTTCAAAACGTCCCCAAAGTTGGAAGCTCCGTAAGGCTCTATCGTTTTTTTTTTTTTTTTTGTGGCATCGCAATACCGCCAGGTGAATGCGGAAGAAGCAAATAATGGCAAAAATGGCACCGGGATGTTAAAGTTATTTTATACACATTTTGTCAAGAGCTCTACTGGATTACCTGAACACTTTAGCGTTGATTTATTTAAAGAAAAACTCCCCAAAAAAATGCTTGCCAAAAGGCGTCGTGGTTTACGAAAGGCAATTTTTACGTTACATCCATTATTTAAAAAAAACTAAACATGATGGTAAAGATTGAAGAATTGTTTGATTGACAAATACGCAACATAAATATGCCGTGGTGATGTCATTTCTTCAAAAATTCTGTTTGTAAAATTGCAAACCAAATTCAAATTCACAACGTTTTGAAACGTGATTCCTGTTTGTAATTTGTCCGAGGTCTTGATTAAGTATGATTTACTGAAGAAACTTAAAAACTCAGCCTAATCCTACTTATAATTTTAATTTATTCCTCAAACACAAATTCCCTTTTCCGTACGAAATTTATGTAAATGTAATGAAGAAACGTAGTGCCGAAGAGATTAAAGTGAAGGAGAAACAGAACGCTTTATTTTAAGAAAAGAGCCCACAGCTTTGAGAGAATCTTAACGATAACACATCTTTTCAACAGTCCATTTTCTTCTGGTCTAGGCAATGTTTGGAAAAGTTCACAGGAAAGTGGCACAGGCATACTTACATACTTTTCCACAGTTGATCCGAACGGCTAGCTATCGCAATTCTTACTATACCTTCCGAGGGAAATAAGACTGTTATTCTGGAAGAGAAAGTAAAAAAAGTCTCAGCAGGAACAAAATGGAGGGAGAATATTGAATGAAATGGTTGATTAAAAAAAAATAGTGCGATTTGATTTCGAAGCTATCGATGTTAAAGCAAGAGAAACAAATTACTTTGCAATGACCACAGAACTTGCTGTTGCAGCATGTTGATAAATTTGCATTCCAAATATAACAAGTCCCTAACACATACATCCATCAAACGGTGAATAAAACCTATTCGTTGACGCTATACAGCAATGGACGAGAAACAGTTTTTGATAAACATATAAAGATATGTGGCTCGATCGTAGGAGAGGCAGAACATCTTGAAAAAAATAAAATGAAACAAATGTATAGAATAATTTAAGCAGATACATTCAAAGGATAAAAAGCAAATACTGTGTGATTTTATACAAACGGTGAAAATAAAGCGATAATGAAGGAAAACAATATACATGTGTTAAATTGCTGTTTGCTGTTTTAATTGAGAACGTTGCACTTTCAAAACAACTATAGGGATAAAACATGTTCAAGCCTGAAAAGATAGAGATGCTTTGGTCCAAAAGGCTTTCCTTCCTTCCGTAGCTCCTCCTTCTCAAGCCCCCAAAGTGCGGTAGACCTGTGTAATTGATGTCAGCAACCGGTTCCGGCTTCACTCTAATCCTGTTATCGATTGTTGGACGACAACTTATCCGCATTCACTCCGCACCTCATGAAGACATAGTGTACCAGTTGTTTTGCCCACCGGAAAAAAAGGATGGCGAAGGGTGCACCCTAAATTGGCCCCTTCGGCACAACTCGGCCGATAATCACTGGAAGGAAAGTTTCTTGTAGCTCCACTCTACCGGCCTCGGCCAAGGCCGATCGTTCTGCTGTACCAATCCTCGACTTTGCGGAAATTGCTTCAAGGGAGACATGAAGAAAATTGCCTCGCCGAACCGTAGACCATTTCCCCACTAGCCGAAACTGACGAAGATCTAGTGAATGAGGGCCGTAAAAGCGAAATAAGCATGTACTGGTCCGCTCGTGCTGGGGCGTTTATGAGCGGACTGGGGTAAGAAAATGGATGCGTAGGTGGCATGTAGAGAAATAAATTAATTCTATCAGAATTAATTGGCCCAAAGGGTAGGCTACTGTTGCAGGTAGCGGTTGCAGACGAGGATATAAGCAAAGGAATATAAAACACTTGTGGCTGATGACCCGTGGCGAAACTGGAAACAACTTATTTCTTTCCACAACAAGGTGAAGCAAAGTGGAGGACGCGTTGCTTGGCAGAAACTTGAGTTGATAAGGAAAAGCTCTAAGGGCTCATAATTTTTCTGAATATTCTTTGCAACCCATAGTCGTTATCTCAGATATCAATCAAATTGGTTTATTTCTTTTGATTGGCATAACTGGCTTTTCATTTTTCCTGTAACTTAGTTTTAATTTTTAATGCATTAGTTGTTGCCCAGTTTAAATTGTGCTTTGCTCTAAAATTTTATAAATTCAACATCGAATTCCAGATTCCACGAAACTATGCTACTTTATGTTTCATGGTAATTTTTTGTTATGGTCGCAATTCCTTCACCGAAAAAACCGCCCCTCTGCACTGAACATGCCATAAATCGAACACCAACGCATCAACACAGCCCAGATAATGACTCGCACCTCCGGACTTCCCCTCCTCTTCGGTGCAATCAATTTAGATTAGACGCAATCAAATCGTATTGCTGGCGATTAATCTCATTTCCGATCACATTCCACCGTAATTCCGCGATCCGCGAACCGTCCGCAACGGGACCATTTTCCTGATGCTGCTCCTTTTTCCATCCTTCACTCGGTTCCCCCCCCCCCCCCCCCCCAGAGGCTGCAGTAGTTTTTGACGCTGCCCTTTGGGAACGTGTTTAGGGTTTCGCCCATCCATTCCCAAGCCACCAGGGAGGGTGTTGATAAAATTCCACAGCTGATGATTGCCGATGAAAGGCTGCGTGTGAAGCACAACGGTAAAACAAAAACACGCAACAATTCGACCATTAATGAAGTGTGGGTGAGGCGTGGCATATTGTGGAACGGGGCACTTTGCCGAACTGCCTTGGGTTTTTCATGTTACGATGACACACGTGTCTCCATTGCCATTGCTCCATTAGCATTTCAAAGTGAATTTTTGGAAAACGAACATCTCTTTACAATGGAAGGTGAGACATGGAAAAGATCGTTTATTTAACCATTGTTCATAATAAATGTCGAAAAGTAAGATGTTTTTCGAGTAAAATAAATTAAAAAAATAATGAGTTTGAAGCACATTTTATGATTGTGCCGTGTACAAAAACTATTAAATAAATATAAAATAACGATGATATTTATTCAGCTCAGCATAACTCATTTCAAAACAGGAAAAAAGCTTTCATATTAAAAGCTTTTATTGTCAAGCATCATGTTGTTTGTCACGGAACTGACGTGTGTTGGTTTTAATTCGACACCACAATCTCATCCGTGTTCTTTGTCATTTTCCGGGCATTACTTTCCATGCATAGTTTACATGTCCTTTTGCTCGGATAATGGGAACAATCTTTACATCCCCTGGCTGATGGGAAATCTATTCACCTCCTGAATCATGGACATCGTCCATTATGCATGCTATTCGATCGTCTTGAATTAATTACGAGAAAGACTTTGGCCTGTCTTCAGCACGACGCATGTGCGTTTCGCATAGCATGTGTGTGAGCGTGACACGGACTTGGTGTCGCTTCCTGTCGTCCAGCAGGTGATATTTGAATATGTTGTTGTAAGTTTCAACTCCACCGCCAACCTTCAATCAACACATCCTACACGCCAGGGACGCACCCAACGCAAGGGCGCCCTTTTCCAATGAATGGGCTCGCCGTCTAATGGATTTATTGTGTAATTATGTGATAACTATTGCATATGATCAATTATGGAAGCAATTTTTACGCGCCCTCGTCGCCTGCAGGTGTGCAGCTTCGGCCAACATTCGGATGTACCTAAAACCACCACAGTGAGCATAGGCAGTGTCAATAGAGCGGTGAGCGCATCTCGGAACCAGCGTGTTTGCAGAATGTTTATCCATTCCGTTTTGCTTCCACCTTCCACCTTCGC
Source organism: Anopheles atroparvus (assembly GCA_914969975.1). Classification (NCBI taxonomy): domain Eukaryota; kingdom Metazoa; phylum Arthropoda; class Insecta; order Diptera; family Culicidae; genus Anopheles; species Anopheles atroparvus. Next base: position 15,191,864 of record CAJZCY010000004.1, read on the forward strand.
TTTCATCTCCCGCGCACGATGAGCAACTGGGCGCCTCCATTGCGCCTCCATTGCACTGCGGCTGGAGAAAATGGTGCACTGCCGATGTCGTTTTTCTTCCCAACTTGTCCCCCGCCGAACTCCACACTCGCCGAGCCGCGAGGATGTGTTTTGTTATTTGTGATGGATTTGATTACAAATACATTAATTATAAATTCCACTTCCGGCAAGTTGAGCGGTTGATGAGCTCCATTCATTTAGTTTTTCCTTCCATCCCCCCACCCCTGTAGCATCCCCCTGTGCCACGCGGTTTCCATCGGCATGCGGGGGTTTTTTTTTTCATTCGGTTTTTGATAAAAAAAAACAATTACCATATAATACCGGCACGAGATAATCATGTTTGCATTGCATTCGCTTGAGCCGCGCGTGGTACACCACCAATTATGGTCAACCGTCCGATGCACACCCACGGGCATGATGTTGCTTATAGGTTAGGTTGATTTCCGAAGTAGCTCAAATATTCAAATCATAACACAACACATTGGATTAAGCACTCCTCTATTGCACCGGGTAAAATGTAGGGAAGTTGGATACAGGAAAGATTAATTATATTTACAATAAATTTCACGTTTGACAAATTTATTCAATCCAATTGTTTCCATAGTGGTTCAATTTCAAATGAGCTTACGAATATTTAGCTCGAATAAATTAGCGTTGAATGCAATGCTTTCAAATCGTATCTTTTAACGGTCGATTATTCTTTTAGTAAGTATAAAAAAGCACGATTGAACGGTGAGTAACAGTTGAGTTACTGCTTTATAACAACGCTTTCGTTAATCAACTGTATTGCACAAAGAACCGATGACGAATCTAATGCTTCACTCAAAACGTATCAGCTTGCATTACCGCTAATGAGTGGATAGTCTTTTCGAAGTCCCCTAGAAACCGAGGGGGGGTGGCACTTTGAGCACACTTTGTAAATTGAAGCGGTATCTTTGGCCCTCCGGCTACAGCTTGCGCCAAACAGGGCCAGACCTCCGGCAGACGTTTAGTCCGGGTGATGAACATTCCGTTGATCCCGCCGGAATCCGTCCCGAAACGAAGCAATAATCCAAATGGAATCAGCTAATTTGGAAAATGGTCCTAATCCGCCCAATCTGGATAGACACGAGAAGCACTGGCACGAAACTAGCAAGGTTTCGTTTGTTGTTTCTTTTCTTGTTCTGTTTTTTTCTTCTAGGAAAATTCCATGCGGATCCGGTGAAACGAAGGATTATGAGAAAAGACATTTGACACAGATTACGGAGTGACAGCCTTTCTACGGCACGGCGTAGCGGAAAAACAATGGCTCCAATAAAGCAAAAGGCTGATGATGGAAAAATTGAATTTTCCATTGTTGTCTACCGACGGTGTGGAGCGTTTCCTTTTTTTACCATAATCATAAGATCGTTGTGATTGGTTGAGATTTCTGCAATCTATGCTTATTTTGCCACCATATAAAAAACCTTTCAGTTTGTATCATATTCAATGTTCTAGTTTGCTTCTTTGAATTGTGTGTGGTGTATAACTTTAGTATCTACACAAAACAATCATCTTTAGTTTAAACTATCTCTAAATTGACTCTTTTTACGAAACGTTTATTGGAGACCAGCTCGCACAGTGGACACATAAGAACAAATATCGGGATGAAATTATTTTACATCGGTGATTCATTCAGAACTATTTATTTCTACATATTTTTTATGGAATATATGTAAAAAAGACAGTTTCCGGGCGATTCCACCAGGTGGCGCTGGTGGAAGTTTATTTTATAAGTTCTTTCTTTAAGGACGGAATCTTTAAGATTGTTTTGGTCTTGTATTCATGTTTTATTATTGAAAATATTTTGAAATTGAATATACTGAATATATTGATAGAGATGAAATATAAAGTCAGAAGAGTAGAGGGCTTTCGTAAAAATATCCCTTGTATTTATTTGTCTTGATGCTATACGTGCGTGCTCTCGCCTATCTTTTTTATAAATTTTATGTCGTCCCTCAGCAGCTTCTTCTCCGAGGGATTATATCACCTATATGTGCAAGTACCCTATGCACTGTAGACGGAATTTTGTACCAGCCGTAGTGGCTTAGATAAAACAAATAAGGTTCTTTACAGTAATAAGTTATGCTTATTGGGTTTAATGGCAGGGAACAGTTAATAGCTATCAAAATATTTTTAAGTCGATGGATTAGTTCCTTTTCGATTCCCATCACTTGACTAAGGTTTTCAACATCCGAAAACGCTCGTCTACAAACATTGCCAGTTGTGCTAGTGCCCTTGAAAGGTCTAGGTTTATCCACATAAACTCCAAACTCTTTAAACATTTCATCTAACACCTTCTTTTTTCGACTGTTATGCAACTCTTTAAATGAACTTGTTACGTAACATTTTTTTTTAATCTAACCTGTACGATATATGAAGCAAACATTCAAAAAATCTTAACCAACAATGAGGGGGTATTATTCCAAATGAAAGATGTTGTTCAATTGGAATAAAACCATTTTCCAAAAGTAACATGTTGTTCATTTCGGTTGGCTTGGCTCCGCAAATACAACACGTTTGCATTGAAGGAGTATTAGTAACATACGCAAGAATTTTACCGTCAATCAAGTTCTTATAAAATTTGTAATTAACGATTAATTTTAAAATATCATTCAATTCAACTTGAAATGGTTGTAGATTAGAGGTTTCATTATTGATAGCTTTTTTTTTCTTCTACACGTCAACTACTCTTCATCGGCCCTTTCATAATTCGGTGCGTCCCTTTTTAGCGCTGGCCACGGATCACCCGACCGACCCGAATGGTGTGCCACCTTTTTCGCTGTCTGTGTTTTTGCAGCCATCCACATGGGAGCCCGACTCCACATAGCTCCTTTTGTTCTCGGGAAAGGCGGGAGCAACAACAAAAAAACGATAAGAAAGAAAGTGTTTTCACGGTCCGCCGTTATCTGGCCACTAACAATTCCTCCCACCTCCGGTCCACTGGTCGCACCCACACACACACACCGGTCGACCTGAATCTGGCCACATGTATGCATGTCCTTGCGATAAAAGACACCACAATGTTTGCCTTTTGCGCTGCTCCGTCACCTGCCGGTCCCTTGTGCTTGTCAACCAGGATAACAAGCACGACGACGACGACGACGACGACGACAACGATTGTCCTAGTGGGTGCTCGTGTGTCACTTGCCTATCTGCTCGGGCCGTAGGCTCTCGAGCGGGCCCCGAAGGATGTGCCGGGGCTTTTTGTTCTTACACATTTACGCTGCTCCTTTTTACGGCACCACTGCCGCGCCTAACGAGCGGTCGGTTTGCCTTAAGCCAAAGCGTGCAGGCATTTTATTCGGCCCTTTTCAATCTTTATGAATTCCTGGCCGTTACTGACTCAGCTAGAAGAAGAAGAAGAAGATGGAAAAAACCGACACGAAACAATGTCGGTGCGGGTGGGGTTTTTGAATTAGGGATGATATTTTGTTGGCTTTTTCTTCCAACCCTCCCCGCCACACGCTCGTAAGCCACTAAGCCTACCGCTAACCTTCTTCCTTCGGGCCAAGCCAACCTCGAGGAAGCGTATCGGGCGGGGGTCTCCTTGCGTCCTTCGCGTCCCTCGAGTGCGAGAGGCTGCTTTGTTTGTGTGGTTTGTTTTGTTTGCCGCTTCTGACACTCTTAACCAGGCTCGAGGCGTTTTTTTTTTTTTTTCTTTCCATAAGGCCACTCAACCGCAGCCGAAGCAGCTGAACCCTCCAAGAGAGTGTCATTCATTTGGTCGTTTTACTCTTGACGCCCGCAGGAAATCTTCATCATTGAAATCATGCTCTTCCGGATTGTGAATGGGTTTTTTTTGTTTTTCCTCTTGCGTGTGGTCTTCGTTGCAAGAAGGTTTTATCCATTGTTTCACAACTGTCTTAGGAAAACAAACCTACAAGCGGTTGCGGAGGCATCGTGTGTGTCGAATCGAAGCGGTCGATTCCCGAGATAAAGAAAGCATTTGTGTGGATACTTTCACCACCACTCGTCTTGAATTGGATGATTGGAGGATGGAGCCGGATAGTTGCAGAGTAGAATGGATAATCCAACCGTTTCACTAAACGCCCATTATACTCTAAAACTGTACAGCTTTGTAGCTCCAAATTGCAAGCAAGATAACGTGTGAATTGATAGCGAGGAAGCATGGGATAAATAAAATAATCTGCAATTTTAGATTTCTTTCACCAATAAGGTGTACCTTTTTTGAGCTTTTTGTCGGGTTTCTTTTCGCTGGCAGTCTCCGCGTGTCGTTGAGAATTTCTTGATATGTTCGTTTCGTTTCGATATCTTTCGGGGGGGAAAATTGCACTCGATGCGCTGCTAGGAGAATTCTCAAGCTGCCGGCAAACAGATTACACTTTCTTTTTTGTTTTTCTCCGAAAAAACTTTAAACATACGCTAGCGCTTCATTAAACTTTCCTCGGGAAAGCCATCCCCTCGAAACCTGGCAGCGCAAATGTGCAGAATGTTATTGAGCTCGAATTTTCGAACGGGAATCGTTCGGCTGCATACGTGTGTGTGTTTGGTTCGAAGTAGTTCAAGTCTTTTTTGTAGGTTTTATTTCCCTTTTTTGTGCAAGTTTTCCCATTTCCTGCACCCGTTTCCGTTTTTTATCAATTTTGCCAAGGACTTCGATCCTGGCGTCGGTTTGGACCTGGCGAACCCCGACAACGTTCGAACGGACGGTGATCATTGAGCGAAAGGCCGAGCCGAATCCTTGTTTGGGCTGCATACCCTTAATTGTTCCTGCTTGAACCTACGGCTAGATCGGATCGTTTGAACAAGACCGCGAATTGCAGGCGTTATCAGAACGGCATTCAGGGTTTCGTTGTTTCTTTTTTGTTTCGCTCGTTTTCCTACAGCTCGCCCACTTGCCACGGTTGATTGGGATCGCTTTTGAACTTTTCCTGCCCCCGCATGCCGGCCGGGCGGTGAATCCTTATCTGTAATGCAAACAAGAAGTGTCGGCCGTTCGTTCGGTGATTCTGGCAATGGGTTTAAATTTAATACCTACCGTACCGTACGGCGGTGGATCGCACGGAACGACACATGAACTCGCTGAACGAGAAAGCGATGGCAGAACCGACGGAAAACCCAAACGGTGTGGTTGGAAAAGGCAGATGCACTTCGCTGGCATAGTCAGGAATCCGGACGATGCCGAGCCTCTGCTGGAGGATTCGGAACTATGGCTGCGAAGCGGTGTGAATTCGTTCTCAACTTTACAAATGCGCACAACAAGCAAAGGGGTTTTCTTTTTTTTTTTTGGACCAAATGAAGAAAATCATTTACATTCAACGAAAGATGCAACAATGAACAATTTTTCATCAAAATTGTGATATTATTAAACCCTCTCATAACTCTTTTTTTTTTTTGTGCGATTCTGTTTCATTCGTTTGCATTTAATTAAAATAAATAATTCGAAAGCAATTTTCAGATGTGAGCATCGGTTTTCATTGGCCAAAAATATGGTGCATCTTAATTTTTTGACCAAATGAAGAAAATCATTTCCATTCAACGAAAGGTACAAATTTGTTTATACATTTTTCATCAAAATTGTGATATTATTAAACCCACTCATAACTCTTTTTTTTTGTGTGTGATTCTGCTTCATTCGTTTGCATTAAATTAAAATAGATAATTCGTTTATAATTTTCAAATGTTAGCATCGGTTTTCATTGGCCAAAAATATGGTGCATCTTCATTTTTTTTACCAAATGAAGAAAATCATTTCCATTCAACGAAAGATGCAAATTTTTTTTGTATTCTTTTCATCAAAATTGTGATATTATTAAACCCATGCATAACTTTTTCTATGCGTGATTTTGTTTTATTCGTATGTATATAATTAAAATAGATAATTCGTTTATAATTTTCAAATGTTAGCATCGGTTTTCATTGGCCAAAAATATGGTGCATCTTCATTTTTTGGACCAAATGAAGAAAATCTTTTACATTCAACAAAAGATGCAACATTTTTTTAACATTTTTCATAAAAATTTTGATATTACTAAACATAGCATTTTTTGTGATTCTGTTTCATTCGTTTGCATTAAATTAATATGGTGCATCTTCATTTTTTGGACCAAATGAAGAAAATCATTTACATTCAACGAAAGATGCAACAATGAACAATTTTTCATCAAAATTGTGATATTATTAAACCCTCTCATAACTCTTTTTTTTTTTGTGCGATTCTGTTTCATTCGTTTGCATTTAATTAAAATAAATAATTCGAAAGCAATTTTCAGATGTGAGCATCGGTTTTCATTGGCCAAAAATATGGTGCATCTTAATTTTTTGACCAAATGAAGAAAATCATTTCCATTCAACGAAAGGTACAAATTTGTTTATACATTTTTCATCAAAATTGTGATATTATTAAACCCACTCATAACTCTTTTTTTTTTTGTGTGTGATTCTGCTTCATTCGTTTGCATTAAATTAAAATAGATAATTCGTTTATAATTTTCAAATGTTAGCATCGGTTTTCATTGGCCAAAAATATGGTGCATCTTCATTTTTTTTACCAAATGAAGAAAATCATTTCCATTCAACGAAAGATGCAAATTTTTTTTGTATTCTTTTCATCAAAATTGTGATATTATTAAACCCATGCATAACTTTTTCTATGCGTGATTTTGTTTTATTCGTATGTATATAATTAAAATAGATAATTCGTTTATAATTTTCAAATGTTAGCATCGGTTTTCATTGGCCAAAAATATGGTGCATCTTCATTTTTTGGACCAAATGAAGAAAATCTTTTACATTCAACAAAAGATGCAACATTTTTTTAACATTTTTCATAAAAATTTTGATATTACTAAACATAGCATTTTTTGTGATTCTGTTTCATTCGTTTGCATTAAATTAATATGGTGCATCTTCATTTTTTGGACCAAATGAAGAAAATCATTTACATTCAACGAAAGATGCAACAATGAACAATTTTTCATCAAAATTGTGATATTATTAAACCCTCTCATAACTCTTTTTTTTGTGTGTGATTCTGCTTCATTCGTTTGCATTTAATTAAAATAAATAACTCGTATGCAACTTGCAAATGTGAGCATCGGATTTCGTTGGTAAAAAAATATAGTGTATCTTATTTTACTTTAAAATATTAGCTGAATTCCATACAAAACTTTGTCTACAAAATGTGGGAAAAATACGAAAGATACCAAACCTAAAATCACGTTGACATTTGGACATAAGGTTAGCCCTTCCTTACCAACTGTGTTACTTTCCCGAAACGGCATTCTCTTTCACGGCTCCCAAACGCTCTTCATTAGCGAGCGGCGCTGGTGCAACCGCAGAGCGCACAAGAGAACCACGCGAATGCCCGTGATATATACCGGTTCCGGTGCGTGTCAGGTCTGCGAACAATCGCGCGAGACGCTAACCTCTGAACCTCGGTTCCGGTGATTTTGCGCCCCCAGCCGACGCGTGGAATAAATACGTTATGTTACGCTAAAAATCCTCAATCTTGAGCGTTTCGGGTTTAATTTGGTGTGTGTACGGCTGGCTGCAGGCACGGCACCGGTTGAACTCTCCGAAATGGGACGCCTGGAGGGTCGAAAAAAGCAATAACCGATCGCGCAATCGGTTACGGGACAAGGGGTTTGACCACAATCACCGATGCCGTCTGTTTTCCCGGGGAAAATAGTTCTCGGTTTCGTAGCGCGATTCGGTTCCTGTCACGCAGATCGCCATTGGCACGAATCACAAGTGTTTGCCTTCACCAGCGGTCCACTTGCTCGCGATTCGTAGAGAGGGTGGGATTGGATTTGGTTTAGTAGCGAAATCAAATAATAATAAAGGTTTTTTTTAGAATTCATCTATAAATCAAAGATACCGAGTTGGAATGATTGAAAACTCGCTCAACTATCAGCGTATGAACCTCTTTCTGACAATACACAAATGAATCTGATTCAGGAAATTTTGAAGAAAAAAAAACCAAAACCTAACTCACCCTATCGTGGTGAGTATTGGTCTGAGCTAAATGGTTATACTGCACGGAAAATGCGTTGGCTTCAATTTTCATTTCCTTCCAAGAATAAAATTCTATAACATTTTTTTCAAGGTAATTACAACTTGTTTAGCATTTGAACCAATCTTCAGAAATTTTAGTGCTTTAGCTTATTTATATATGTTTATGATTATTAAGCTTTCATTTCATAAAAAGCAATTCATGAAAACTTGTGCGTGTAATATTTTTATTTTATTTTTTGTTACTATAGCAAAATTAACAGCGACTATAAAAGTGTTGAATTTTTTTCTGAACGACTCAACAACGAAGCTTATCATGAGCACATGACTTTTTATAGGTTTTTTTTAATCGCTGTCCTTTGTAAGGTTTTTTACGGATAATCACTTTATAAAACTCATTAGAATATTTTGTATCATTCTAGCAACGACAGAATTGGAAAAATACTTGTGCCGCCAGAATGCTTAACTTTATGGTTTAACTATTTTAATGCCGGTACAAAACTTTACAATTGCTGCCGACGGATGTCTCGCATGTTCACTATTTCGCGAGTGCCTGCTCGTTTCGTTTTCCAGTAATGCTTCTCTAATTGAGTTAGGAAACATTTAATATGTTTTAACTTTGACAGTTTAACTATCCAAGCGCGGGCACGAAAAGGGTGGAAGGACGCAGTGTACAAATGGAATGAGTTTCACTATACGGTTTCCAGTATTTATTTATGTTTTATCAACTTTATTCGTTGGAATGGATGAAAGTATTCAAATGGTGGATGTTTTATTATCACGTAGCTGCAAACGGAAAAGTAAATGAATGCAAATATCTTTCCATACGCCATTAAATAAGGTTTCAGCAGTATGCTTTCCTAGTCACACAAATCGTAGATAAAATTGGTTTTTTTGTATGAAATGTATAATGGAACGTACAACTTTTTCAGAACATGCTAGAACAATAACATTAATGTGAATTATATTATGTGTCTGTGAAACTACAGTCTATGAGTTCGTACCGTTTAAAAATATCAAATAAAAACCTTCATGATGCGAAAAGCGATGAAACCAACAAAAGGTAACTAATCCTCATTCATTCCATTGAAACAAAGCCTAGTACATGAGCTTAACATTATAAGCTAAACAATGATGCTGTTAATGCCATAAAATGACGGTCACTCTCTTTGTTATAAAACTATTTATTGTTTTGGGCCTTATTTCTATTATTCTAATGAATTTCCACTTGATCGAAATCCCGCTACGATTAATTTTAACGAAACCATATTGAAACACATTTCATATTATGTTCCCATGAAAGCTAAGTTTTAGTATTTCTCTAACACATTTCCAAACGACATCAACTAATTTTAAAATAACTATATTTTAAAAGTGCAAAAATGCATCCTAACTCTACTATTTGTAAAATACTTCAAATTCTGCTTCTGGAGTCTAAATTCTATTTCAAATAATCATTGACTGTAAAATACATAAAACATCCTCCACAGAGCGGCTCGAACCAGCGTCTGTTCCCCATGTTAGGGGCGGCTGTTTTTCCTGTCCTGGCATCCTACGGGACGTAAAACAACTAGGATGCGTTGATCCACCGACGAGATAGGAGGCGGGGGGAGAGGCCTTGCAAGCCACCCCCTGTAATATTGCAACGAATAGTCACCATGAAAAATTACCGATTTGGACCAATCATGCCCGACCCACGCAACGGAAAAAGGACTACGATTGGAAACTCGGTACATGGAACTGCAGGTCTCTGACATCACCCGGGAGTACCAGAATACTCACAGACGAAGTGAGAGCCCGCGGCTTCGGACTAGTAGCACTTCAAGAGGTTCGCTGGAAGGGAGTCACGGAGCGTCGCTACCGCAGCGATTGCATGATCTACCAGAGCGGTGGAGATAAGCACGAGCTCGGTACGGCGTTCCTTGTTATGGGTGCTATGAGGAAGCGTGTGATCGGATGGTGGCCGATCAACGACAGGATGTGCAGGTTGAGGATACGTGGCCGTTTCTTCAACCTGAGCATTATAAATGTGCACAGCCCGCACCTTGGGAGCAGCGATGACGATAAGGATGCCTTCTATACGCAGCTGGAGAGGGAGTACGACCGCTGCCCACAACACGATGTGAAGATCGTCATCGGGGACTTTAATGCTCAGGTCGGGCGGGAGGAGGCCTATAAACCAACGATTGGAAGCTTTAGTGTCCACCAGCTAACCAACGACAACGGCCTCCGGTTCATAAACTTCGCATCCTCGAGGCACATGAACATCCGTAGCACCTGCTTCCAGCACAAACCTCGTTTCAGCTACACCTGGAAATCACCCCAACAGACCTACTCCCAAATAGACCACGTTCTAATAGACGGAAGGCACTTCTCGGACATCATCGACGTACGGACGTACAGGGGCGCAAACGTCGACTCGGACCACTTCCTGGTTATGGTGAAGCTACGGCAGAAGCTCTGCGCTGTAAACACTCTGCGTCACCGGCCTACCCCACGCCTAAACACGGATCGGCTGCGGACACCTGCTGTTGCCGAGGGATACGCGTCAGCGCTTGGGGAAGCGCTACCGGACAACTACGCGACCGCCACAATGTCCCTCGATGACCACTGGCGTATGGTGGAGCAAGTCATCAGCAGCACAGCCGAGCAGACACTAGGCCACAAGCCACGCAACCAGAACAAGGAGTGGTTCGATGACGAGTGCAGGCGGGCACTATCCGAGAAGAACGCAGCGCGCGCCCGAATGCATCAGCGCGAAACCCGTCAGAACGTGGAACACTACAAACGACTGAGGACCCAGCAAAACCGGCTCTTCGAGAGCAAGAAGCGTCGCTTCGAGGAGTCGGATGAGCAACTGATGCAGCAGCTTTCTCAGTCGGGAGATTCTCGCCAGTTCTACAGGATGTTGAAGAAGACACGAGGCGGCTACACGCCTAACGTCGCTATGTGTCGAGACGAGGAGGGCAACATTCTGACGGACGAGCGAGAGGTGATCACAAGATGGAAGTGCTACTTCGACGGGCACCTGAACGGAGCGGAATCAGGGGAGTCCAGCGACGGCGCAGGCAGAATAGAGCAGCACATTAGCCTGGAGGTAGATGACGATGTGCTCCCACCATCCTTGGACGAAGTCACTAGTTCCATCAAGCAGCTGAAGCAGAACAAAGCAGCTGGTAGCGATGGGCTGGTGGCAGAACTGTTTAAGATGGGTTCGGCAGAGCTTGCTGTCAGTATGCACCAGCTAATTGTGAAAATTTGGGACCAGGAAAGGATACCGGAGGACTGGAAGCTGGGTGTCATCCACCCAGTGTACAAAAAGGGTGACAGGATGGACTGTGCCAACTTTCGAGCCATCACAGTCCTCAATGCTGCCTACAAAATCCTTTCCCAAATTCTCTTCTGCAGACTCGCGCCCCTTGCTACAGATTTCGTCGGAAGCTACCAAGCTGGATTTGTTGGAGGCAAATCCACCACCGACCAGATCTTCACTCTACGGCAGATCCTCCAGAAGTGCCGAGAGCACCAGATCCCGACGCACCACCTCTTCATCGACTTCAAGGCAGCCTACGACACCATAGACAGGAAGGAGCTATGGAGGACCATGCGGCAGTACAGCTTTCCTGAGAAGCTGGTACGGCTGTTAGAGGCTACAATGGAGGGGGTGCTGTGTAAGGTGAGGATTTCGAACTTGCTGTCGGATCCGTTCGAATCTCACCGGGGTCTGAGGCAAGGTGATGGACTTTCCTGCCTTCTATTCAACATCGCTCTGGAAGGTGTCATGAGAAGCGCGGGGTTCGACATCCGTGGCACGATTTTCACCCGTTCACTCCAATTCCTCGGCTTTGCGGACGACATCGACATCATCGGGCGGAACACCAGGACGGTGTGCGAGGCGTACACCCGACTGAAACGCGAGGCCGCAAGGATTGGCCTAATGATCAATGCGACGAAAACGAAGTACCTGCTCATCGGTGGCTCTGACAGTGACAGAGTCAGGTTGGGGTGCAGTGTATCAGTGGACGGCGACGAACTCGAGGTTGTGGAGGAGTTTTGCTACCTCGGAACTGTCGTAACTTCGGACAACAACGTGAGCTGCGAAATCCGGAGGCGCATTGTTCAGGGGAATCGTGCCTACTATGGGCTTCACAAACTCCTTAGGTCCAGAAGGCTGCTCCCCCACACGAAGTGTGCAATATACCGCTCGCTGATAAGACCGGTCGTTCTCTATGGGCATGAATCTTGGACTCTGCTCACGGAGGACGCCAACGCGCTCGCAGTCTTCGAGCGGCGCGTATTCCGGTCTATTTTTGGCGGCGTGTGCGAGCAAGGCGTGTGGCGGAGAAGGATGAACAACGAGCTGGCTGAGCTATACGGTGAGCCGGACATCCTGACGGTGGCGAAGGCCGGCAGGATTCGTTGGTTGGGGCATGTCATGAGGATGCCGGACTCATGCCCCACCAAGAAGGTGCTCACCAGCGACCCGCCCGGCACGAGACGACGAGGAGCTCAGCGAGTTCGGTGGATGGACCAAGTGGAGCAGAACCTGCGAGATATCGGATGCGACCGGGGATGGAGAGTTGCAGCCATGGACCGAGTATCCTGGAAAGCGATTGGTGACCAGGCCATGTCAGCAAGACGTGCTCAACCGTGAGCGGGCCAGTTAAGAAGAAGAAGAAGATCCTCCACAGTGGAATGCTAACTACAAGTGAGCTCACCCTAAAATCTACCGCAGCGACAACCGGTCTTATAACTTTTTACGCCCGGATAAATGGATTAGACCCATTCGGGTGTAATTGTGCCGACGGGCCCGGAGAGCATCGTCCCGTCCCGGTACAAGCCACGGGAAATTCCTCCGACGGGCACGCCGGTACATTTTTGCGTACCTTTGCGCGCCGGAGTGTTTGCCCTCCGGGCCCCACCCCCGAAAAGGTAGAGACGCCCCTTTCTTATCAGAAACACGCGCAAAACCGGAAGTCGATCCCGGTGCGACCGAGCGTTGCGATTTTTTACGGCAGAAAGGGAAGCAAATCTCGTTACTCAAGTGTTTAGTATTCAAATATGATGATGATGGTGATGATATCCCGAGGCCTTTTTAACCCTTCTCCCATCCGTGACGTTTCGTTTCGGGAAGCGAGCGAAGAAGAAAGAAAAAAAAGGCAAGAAGAAGTCACTCTGCCGTTTCGTCACCGGTCTCCACCAGGGAAAAGGTCACCTGGTTTCACCGGGGTGAGAGTATTTGCATCCTTGAATCTTCATCTTCCCGCCGGAGACTGGCATTTTTGGCGCCCCCTCGCGTGATCTTCAACCGGGTTTTCCACATGGTCGGTCGCGCTGGAGCTTAGCGCAAATTCTACGCAGCAGGAGGAAGCTTTCGTCGTAAATCCAATATTGAACCTCCTCGTTCGTTCGGCGCTCGCGTCGTTCCCGTTTGGTCGGTTCTCTTGGGCGAACTCTTGGGACACCACGAAAAGGGATACTTAAAGTAGGATCTTCGTTGCCAGTGGATCTTCAGTAAACCATGGATTTCCTCATGGACGCAATGGAAATACCTGAGTAGAAGGAATCACTACATCAAGCATGTGGAGAAGTGTTCTAAAATATTGAACAAATAATTTGTTTAAGAAAGAATTAGTTATGTATGCGCCACACCCACGTTTGCGTCATTTTTAAAGTATTTTTAAACCATTTGAGAACCTTTGGACACTGTCTATGTCTAATCATGTTCCTTACCAAAAATTATTACTTTCGTATGATTTTTTTTTCTTTTTACGTGGTTTAAAAACGCCAATCCTTTTTCTAAACGCACCGCGGCCAAAGACCAAAGGTTCAACACACACCCCGTTGGGCATATTCTTATCTTGACCCGATTTCCTCCATTGCTTCCCTTCGGAGATCGGGCACAATGGTGATAATTTATTTTCCCTCACTTCCTGTAGCATTCGGGCGCATATTCGTCCCGGTGTGTGTTCGCTGACCCCATGTGTGTGTCTAGGTTTTGACCCATATATTGACGGTGGTTTGGATGCCAGCGGAAACTTTCAGGATTTTCGCTCTGCTGGAAAATGCTTTCTTCTGTAACGCACATCCCTTCCTCCTCTCGCGCGTAAGGCACCGGATGCCCGGAAGTTTCTCGAAATTGCTGCGGAGATTTTTATTTTACCATTTTCACCCCAAAGCGTCGGGCACGCCGAACAGGGGGGGGTTTGGGCTTTCCATGGCCAGAAATGAGAAAATATCGTGTCGAAAATAAATCGCATCGTTTAACGCCTGCTTCCTGGGCCGATCCTGGGTCGGGCGGCACCCGAAACGCCATAACGCTTTTTAGCTCCATTTAAATCCTTTCCAGTGCTGGGCCGGGGGGGGGGGGAGGGGGTAAGGGCAACTGCTCAATTCAAGACTCGTGCCCGGACTCCCGGGGGGGGCCCGTTGCATGTATAAATATTCTTATCCGGACAGTTCAGAAAGCCATCGAACCGGATCGAATGTGAATGCGCAGAGCGAGCGAAGCAAACACGAGCAAACTTCCGCCGCTCAAGGGAATATTTAAACCCACAACAAATGCCCTTATATTTTTACTAAATCTTTTCTCACCAAGCGCCCGATTCTCGCTTATGGATTGTGCTCGTGTGTGAATTTCTACACTAGCCTGCGTGGAAGTTAAACAACTGCAAGGAACAAACGGCGGAGAAGTGGCAGCAGAGGGAAAGGAAGAACCAAAAAAAAAGAAGGCAAACAATCTCGCACCGAAGAGAAATGATGGCGATGGAAAAGGATACGCTAGCGGATTGGTTGCCAATGGAACATCATTTTATTTTGCCATCGTCTGCCGTTGGTGAAATGGACACTTTTTTCATCTAGTTTCAAAAGCGACTGTGACTCGTTGGCTATCGATTGCTGGCGGAAAACGGTTGGAATCAGTTGGGCGCCTGTGGACAAATCGAGCTTGAAATCAAATCACGCCTGAGGGACGACTGTGAAGGGGAAAAAAATCATGGTGCAAAAAAACCTGTTTCATCAGAACAGATCTTATCATGTAAAAAATGATTCTGATTTTTGTTTTAATAACATAAACTTTTTTGGAAAGCTGTTTTCTCCCACCTTTTTTTTTTTTTTTAGAAGCTATACCAATGTGCGTCGCAGGATTAAGCATAGGTAACATTTGAGATTAAAACATGCTTTTGAATTCGGTTGAGTGCAACCTCCATCAATCGTGGTTTTTGTCGTTTTAAAACTAAATTTTCTACCATCTCCTTTTTTAATTCGGTTAGTTTTATTCGCGTGAGAGCCGAACCTTTTTTTCGCATTGCTCGCTCTCGTCGCAGCACAAGGAATTAGAAGAAAAAAACGCTTGAAGTCACACGCAGCCCCTCGGAAAATCGCTCCCGATCGGTTTCGCAACATGGCGAATGGCGACCGTCCAACTGACCGACCGGAAGCCGGACGTGCCTACGCCTACCGGGAAACCTTTCACCAGCTGCAGTTGACGGTCAGTTGACAGAGTTTTATCGGAAGTCCCGGGTAATGCTCAAAAACATCATAAATCAAACGGCCAACGTGCGGACGTGTGGACGGGCGCTTTATTCTGCCGTTAATTTATTTGTCGTAATTGGGTTTGATGCGAGCGATCGCGATGCCCCTTTATTGGCAGGGTTGACCGACTGGCGGCGCGAATGATAATAATAATAACAGTAATTGACGAAGACGAGACTTTGCCAAGAACGAATGGCAAATTGAAAATCACAAAGCGTCAAGGTTTTATTTTTCATTTATGTCTGTTTGATTTAATGAAATAATCGTTTTATATGGTTTTAAAACAACGACCATCAATTGAAGGGATCCTAAGGGGCTGGCAAGGGAGAAGCAATACTTCATTAATTTGCCGAAAAGTAGAACTGGAACGCCTCGAAATGATTTACTCTTAAAAAGAAAAAAAAACGAACATCCAAAACATGATTGAAGTGTTCACGCCTTTCAAAGTAAATCCATTGGTAAATCCCAGTATGTCCTCTGCCATTTTTTTCACCATTTTAATTGATTCCTTTTAATTCCACTTTTCGAAATTTTACATCTGAAACGTAAATTTACATATGCTTTCAATTACTCCTTCGGACGCAACGGAGGCTACAGAACAAAAGTTGGAACATGAACAATTTGAATAACGCGCGACGCTCGGTGCGACGTAATGAACATCCATTTTATTTTCCGTTACCATTCCTTTCTCGGTCAGTGAGGCGTGGGCTTTTGTCGTCGAACCGGAAGCACACGGATTGTTAAAAAAAGAACAAAGTCCGTGCACTGTTTGTCCCCCGTCCCCCCTCGCCCCCACAATCAAATCCAGTTGATGGCGCTCCAACATTGTTCGTTCGGTTTATTTTATTTTATGTCATTTTCCGTTTGTTTTGCAGCTCTCTTCACCGATAAAATCATAAAAATTGTAGCCACCCACCCGCAACGCCTCTCTGTGAGCTTTTTTCTTCCGGACCGTGCACGCTCCCACATTCACGTGTGGACGAAGTTTTTCCCCTGCTGCATCCGGGGGTTTTCAATTTTCATTTCTATGCAAATAAAACATGGGTCCTACATGACACTTACCCGGCAATAGTAAAGCAGCAACAAAAAAAAACGACAAAAAACAGGCGAGAATAGCGGGAAAATCAACCCGGTGAAACCACTTGCACGGAACCGTGTGACCACCGTCCTGCGTCCCGGGCTGCAACTGGTGTGAGTGAACGTTTTCCCGCTTTGTCAGCTTGCCACCACCTACAATAAAGTATTTCAATCGAGGGTAACCGAGCCCGGCGTGAGAAGGGGGGAAAGGTAAACTTAATCTCTGCGCTGGACACCGTCGACACTGGCCGGAAAAGGCAAATAAAAGCATTTGAATGTGTGTGATTAAATTCATATTATCTTGACTCGTGCAGAGTTTGCTGCAAGCGCGCAAGGCTTCTGGAGGTAGGTTTAACACTTCCAAACGCAATTTTATTCTTCACTGTGTCTGATCAATATGTAAGAAGTCATCTAAACATAATATCTAAATTGGGTTAAATTTAAAAAAAAAGAAGTGATAGATAAAAAAAATAAACTGCAAGTTAATAATGCTGATACTTGTTTCAAATAACTGCAACTAGAATCATTTACCAAGCATTTTGAACATTTTATTCAAGCGAAGATGAGAAAATTGAGCCTGTTTCACTGTGAAAATCTGTTACATATTTTAGCTTTTTTTTTTTGTATGAAGTTTTGTGTACACTAGAAACTCGACCAATACTGCACCGTTGCTTCTGAATCCTTCCACACATTAAGTTTAAGCACTGCGGATGTTGCTGAAGATTTGTTTGATTAATATTATTTGATAAAATTTAACATTTGAAACTCAGTTTTACTATCCCAAACAAAACAACCATGAACGCTCTTACAGTTGTTGACAAAATAACATCACACCATGAAAAGGTTTTACCTCATATTTTTGAGGCACAATCCAAAGATTGTCTGCAGCTTTCTGTAGTTTATCGGTTAAACAATAATCATTCGCAGCATTATCGAATTTTTTTGTTTCCATTAAACTTAATTTAGAGTCAAAAATGACTCTAATAAAATTATAGCGGTTATTATAGTGCTGGCCACTACTGTAATCCATTGCCAGTAGAATATCTGTCAAGGTGTATACATTAAAGGAGAGAAAGGTGAATACAGCAAAAAGGAATCGATGAAATATCGATCACAAACGGGGAATCGATGAAATTGCACAAGAAGTTTTTTTCTGTTGGAAAACTTACTGAATTCTGTTTTGCTTCTTTGAATTGTAAGACCGCCGAAAACAGACCGAAATGCGACGGTAATGCGCAAACACGGAACGAAACGCAGAAGGCCGAAGATAGAATAAAGAAAACCGAAGAGACGTCCGTTCTAGTCGGAGGTCGGTTGCAGAAGAAGTCCGACTCGTGGTTTATTCTGACAGATGCCATAATTCAAGATACTTAGGCCTAAGGTATTATTTACATAAGGTGCTTAAGCTAGGGGTGTATACAAAATCAAGGTATTTAATTATAGGAGTTTACAGCTCGGCTATCCTGACCCTCAAATTGCCCTCAATTTGTTTACAATTTTTAGTCGCGTTAATCCTCATCACTAGAATTCTCAGTGTGGTCAGTTACATTCGATTCTGCCCACTTTCTAAGCTTATTTGCCTCAAGAACCCCATCGTAGGGTATCTGCGTAATCGTAGCGCCCTCGATATCTCTAACGACGTACCGGTCGTTCGGTAAAATTTTATGCACGACGTAAGGTCCCTTAAATCTAGCTACAAATTTCTTATTGGGGAGGGAACTATCTACATTCCGTATGGCTACATAATCACCGATCTGATAAGTGGGGGCAGACTTATGATGTTTCCGAAAATACGCCTCGTTTACAAGTTGTGACTTAATGATATTGTCCGAGGCCTCGTCCCGTATACGCGCTAAGTCCCGCTCGTTGGCCCGATGGTAAGAACTCAAATACTCGGTTAACTCATCCGTGTAAGGGATGTCCTCTTGTTCAATGCCAAAGAGGAGGACAGATGGAGGAAACCCCGTACTAGCATGTGCCACGTTGTTAAGTGCATGTTCCGCGGACGAAAGGTGAGCATTCCAATCATCGAACTCAGAGGAATTGGAAAGTTTACTTAAGATGGGTCGAAGAACGCGATTGACCCTCTCGACCTGACCATTCGCCTGGGGCGAGGCAGTGGCATTAAGGACATGAGTGATATCATAAGATTCCAAAAACCTTTTAAATTCTCGGGAAGTAAAACAGGTGCCACGGTCACTAATGATCCGTCGTGGCCGGCTATAATATGAAAAGTATTGCCGAAGGGCCGAACATACTTCCCTAGTACCAGTGGAGCCAGTGGCATAAAGTTTCACAAATTTGGTAAAGGCATCAATAACTACTAGAATGTATTTCTTTTTCGATTTCGTAAGTGGCAAGGGACCGAAGTGATCGATATGCAAAGTATCGAAGGGTAGAGGAGCCTTTGGGATGCTATGCAGGTTTTTGTTGTTGGTTCTAGCAGGATCAGAGTAGATAATGCACTTTAGACAGTTCCTTATGAAAGTTTCCACCTTCTTCTTCATGGAAGGAAACCAGTAATGGTTACTGATCTTACTACAAGTTTTGTCTACTGCAAGATGCCCTATCTTCTCATGCACAAGCCTGATGACATTAGATTCCATTTCGGAAGGGACATAAAACTGAAGTTCTTGGGAGGGCGACTGACGGAACACAAGTCCGTCCTGCAAAAGGTAGTCAGCCACCTCACCGGATGCTAACTGAGACTTAAGATCCACAATCAAAGGGTCGCGAGATTGGGCTATTTGAAGCTGAAAGTCAATATCCAAATCGCTGATGGCTCCGATGGCAACGGTCCGACTCAATGCGTCCACGTGTCCCATGGAGGCACCAGAGCGATGCTGAATAGTGTAATTATAGTCTTCGAGAAATAGGGACCAACGCGCAATTTTCGCGGAACTGTTACGATTTTTGAGTGTGGAAACAAGGGAGTTACAATCAGTGACGATAGTCAGAGGGAGCCCATGAACATAAGTGTGAAACCTTTTCAAAGCATAAATAACAGAAAGGGTTTCCAGTTCGTAACTGTGTAGTTTCGATTCGTCTTTGGAGGTAGTTTTTGAAAAATAGGCAACAGGGTGGAGTTTGTTGTCTTTTTGCTTCTGCATAAGCACAGCGCCAAAGCCGAAAGAGCTAGCATCACAATGCAGCTCTGTTTCGGCATTCGGGTTGAAAATGGCCAAAACAGGAGATTCAATTAACTTCCGGCGGAGGGTCTGAAAAGCTTCGACACAGTCGGAGTCAAAGATGAAAGGAACATCTTGACACAGAAGATTGGTAAGTGGTTTTGCAATACAAGAAAATGAAGGGACGAATCTACGGAAGTATGAAAAGAGGCCTAAGCATCTCCTAAGTTGTTTTACATTCTTGGGCATAGGGTAGTTTTGAATGGATTCTATGTGTCTATTGCTTGGTCGTATACCGGATGCACTAGCCTCGTATCCGAGGTAATCAAGACGGGTGTGAGCAAATTTGCACTTGCTAATACGGAGCTCCAATCCAAACTGTTTTATCCTCTCCAGCACCGCACGCAAAGTTTCCAAATGAGAAGTAAAATCGGAAGAAGCAATAATTATATCATCGAGGTAGACAACCAATCGTTCAGCCTCGATAAATTCGCGTAAGATAGAGTTAATGAACCTTTGAAATTCCGAAGGGGCGTTCTTAAGACCGAAGGGCATTTTCACATATTCGTACTGGCCATCGGGGGTCACAAACGAAGTATATTTAATAGAATCATCATGCATCCTAACCTGATGAAATCCGCTTTTCAAATCTAAAAGAGTGAAGAGACGCTTGTTGCTAAGGTGTTCTAAGCACGTTTCGATTAACGGAAGAGGAAAGTTATCCCTGACGGTGATCTTATTTAAAGGCCGATAATCGACACACATGCGCACTTCTCCACTCTTCTTTTTAACAAGTACGAGGGGTGAAGCATAAGGTGAATTACTGGGTCGGATAATGTTTTCCTTAAGTAACTGCTTTATAATATCCCGCACCTGACCTCGCTCTCCATAAGAGAGACGCCTTGGTTTCGCATAGATTGGAGTGTCATGAATGAGATTTAGTTTCATGACGTGGGGTGCCTGGCTGATATTTTCCGAGGAATAGTTAGTATAGCATTGATCAAACGCAGTATTAATAGACATAAGTTCTTCATCAGAAAGTTCGACTCCAGTGTCTAGCTTATCTGAATCATTGAATAGTACTAGCGCACAAATGTGTTCAAAAGGGTCCGCAATGGATACAATAGATAGTTGGTCAGGCCGTAAGAGTTTTTCAGAAGGTAGTGCCGAAGAAGAAAGGTTAGGCTGATAGATAAGATGAATGCTAAACTTACGAAGTAAGTCACGCCCCATAATTATTGGCCACGGCATATCATTACCCGGAAGAATAATAAAGTTATGTAACGCGATGTTACTGCGTAGCTCTACCTGGCATTCAATCTGTCCGCGGGTCGTTAGTTTAGCATCTCCTAATCCCTTGTATCCCGATGGAGCGGGGGCACCGACATGACCAGGGGGCGCCAGGTAGTCAGCGAGAAAACTCACTGGACTTCCTGTGTCGAGTAGAGATCGGGTCTCTGTCAATTCAGACCAATTATCATTAATTTTAAATCTAACACGTACCATCTCTTGCTCACTATACAGAGCGCTGTTATCCGCTGGGTCAGTAACCGAAGAGTGGGCAGCAACGGTGGTGGTAGCTCGGTTGGGACACTCGCGATGAGTATGCCCCGGCTGATAACACTTGAAGCATGCTCCACGGGGCCGAAGGGGTTGCGGGCAGGAGCTCTGGTAGTGGCCATACTGGGAACAATTATAGCATCTGGGTTCCGCCTTCACTTCCTTTGTCCGAGGGGCCGAAGAGGGTTTTAGAGTTGGGACCGAAGGTGTCCTAGCAGCGGGGGCCGTCGTCCGGGGGGTAGTAACCAAGGTCGGGCGAGAGGCAATCATCGCCTCGTATTTCCTCAAGTACACGCGCAGGTCAGCAAGGGTGGTAGTCACATAACGCATCGCGGATGTGTTCACAGGGTCGTTGAGGCCATCGATGATGATGCCGACCAGCTCCTCCTCACCAATATGTGTGCCGGCGATGTTTTGCATTTCAACAACATATTTGATGATGGGTTCGCGGGGTTGCAGGCGGCGGCCACGTAACTTTTTGTAAACAGCTTCCAGCGACGTCACTTTCCGGAAGGTATCCAAAAGCAGAAGTTTTAATTCAGCATAAGCAAGCACATCGGCGGATCGAACGACCAATGCGGCGGTTCCAGTTAGTAGACGAACCGCACTGAAGCATTTGGTGTCTTCTCCGGCGCGATACAACACAAAGGCCCTTTCGAGGCGGGCAAACCACTTGTCGATGTCCTCATCGTCGTCGCCGCTGAATTTTCCCACTAAATTTTCTAGGCTGGTTTGAACGGTCTCGGGAAGGGACTGCGGAGGTGTCGGGTCGTCTTTATTGGCTTCCAATTGCGCAATGCGTTGTCTAACCTCCAATAAGGCGAGCTTTCCTTCAAGAACACCCAGCTCCTCGCCATGAGGAGCGGCGGTCGGCATGACCGAATCTTCGAGCGGAGCATCATTCAACACCACGCGGTTGGCACGTGGTTTTCGCGCCGACATAACCTCACCCGCATGCACAGCGTCGTCATACAGTTGCCGGATCTGAGCTAGGGTTGCCGAGGAGGGGACGGGCACTTGGGCTTCGTTGAGAGCACTAAGCATTTCACTTTTTGTTGCCATTGTTTGTTGGGTAATCCCACTTCTGAAGTTGTAAGACCGCCGAAAACAGACCGAAATGCGACGGTAATGCGCAAACACGGAACGAAACGCAGAAGGCCGAAGATAGAATAAAGAAAACCGAAGAGACGTCCGTTCTAGTCGGAGGTCGGTTGCAGAAGAAGTCCGACTCGTGGTTTATTCTGACAGATGCCATAATTCAAGATACTTAGGCGTAAGGTATTATTTACATAAGGTGCTTAAGCTAGGGGTGTATACAAAATCAAGGTATTTAATTATAGGAGTTTACAGAATTATGTTTATGTTCTGAACAGATTATTCTCAATATCATACATTATAGGGTAAAACAAGGTTTACCGGGCCTGCTAGTTTTTCATAAATTTTAATGTAGTTTGAAACACTTCTACTGACAAATCTCATCATTAAGCCAAAACACAATAAACACAAGTACGACGCGCTTCCATTCATAGTCAACTGAATCCATCGAGCTTTTCCGACATTGTGACACATCTTGTGAGTGAGGAAAGGTTGTCCGTACTAGAGCAAAATAATTACCACCAAACGCGGCGGGGACGGCTCGGAAGAAAGCACAACCATCGTTGCATCTTCCCGGCGGAACGCCGTGCAAATAATGAAGCGACTTTATCTCGACGACTACCGCGGGAAACACCAGCAAGACGCAGTTGCTTACTGTGAAATAAACGAGAGACCCTGGGCTGCCGAGGAAAGCTTTCACCATCAACACCGATGCCAACTGGCAGTTGCGTGGCCTTGGAACGACATCATTAGGGGACTTTTGCTCCCGCCAAGAGTGTCTCTACCGATGGCAAGGGCCAGGGGCGCATCTCAGAAGGAGCCTACCACAGCAGGAGCACCTCCGGCGACCCAGGCACTCGGCGGCAGGCGCAAAATTAAGTCAATTAAAATAATTAAACTCCACGCGCTGTTATCAGTAAAATATAACGAGCCCGATAATAACGATTGCAAGCCGGTGGCGCACCGTTGGAATATAAATCGGCAAATTTAGAAAGAAAATGGGTGGAGGAAGGAGCGCATTGTCTTTCCCTTGCCATTCGAGGAGAAGCCTAAGAATTAGTGTTTGTTTAATTCTGCAAGGTCTAAAAGCGAAAGGTATTTATAACATTTTATTTCTGTAAGAATCGTTTTTTTATTACCAAGAAACCTAGACTAAACTAAGATGAGATAAACTATGTGTTGATATATCAATAATATGAATTGTGAAATTTAGTATGACTCTAGAATGTTTTTTGATAAAGACAATTCCCCGTGACGCAAGAACATCAAAAAGTTTGACAGGAGATTTTGTTCTAAACATGCAACAACTTGTTATAACCAGCCAATAATCTTTTTTAATACGCAGCCATGTTTCAATAGGGCAATAAAATCGCATTAAATTACCAAGAAAGCTAAAACACAAATGTAAAACAATCAAAAACCTACTTGACAAATTAAATCGTTACCTTGGCCAGGTCTAGAGAACGTAAGAGAACTAAGCAAGAAAAAAATCATAGTCCAAGTGTAACATCGTTCTACTTTCACCATTCGCCATTAAAGTTCAGCCACCCAAAACACACTCTTGGTGTGAAACAAATTTCGGGTTTCCGACAGCCGTCTCGATTGACCAATTTCCTGAGTTCACATCCCGCCCCGCTCGCTTCATCCCGGGCTTCTCGCCACATTCCCAGTAAACATTCGAAGCGGAAATGAAAAGTACTGCTAAAATTAATTTTCCCTCCAACCTGGGGGGACATGGGATCTCGGGGGTGCGGGGCTGTAACCGGTGACGGTTTTGTTTATTTAACTTTCGGCACTTTCAGGTATCCTAAAAACTTGCCACCCTGTTTTGTACATTTCTCCGGCACGTCCACCCCCGATCGAGCTTCTGGAGCTGGTGGAATTGAAAATGTCCCAGCTTCCTGCCACCTCCTGCCCGGGCAGGATAATGAAGAAAATGTCTCCAATTCTACCCGCACCCAGCGTCTCGTGCAACCCTTCGCAGGTCTCTTAATCAGAGCGCAAACGTAAGATAAATGATGTTGACTATGATTTGCGCGGAAAGAGTGCTTTGAGCGAAATAACGACAAGGAAAAAGGACGCTCGGTACGTAATGCCTTTCTTTTGCGTTGCCGGACAACAAGCGCACCGGCCGGGTCTTCCTTTTAGTTAGTTTTAATTACTTCCTGAATTTTAGGATCCTTTGTTTCGACGGGTTGACTGTTTCTGTTCCATTCCTTTTCCTTCCCCCTGGAGTCCCCGGCGGAGACCTTGAGCAATGCGTTTTGAAAGTGAAACGAAAACAAAAAAACGCTCGTTTGGTTCCACCAATTCACTGGAAACAAATTTTAAAAGTCTACGCAACGGACACGTTTCGGCTGGCGGAAAGAAATTGAAAACTGTTCACCTTCAACTTCGTAAAGAATTTAAGAGAGAAATGAAACGAGACAGGAAAACAGAGCGCGCACGCTGGGCCATGGGTCATCTCGCCTCGGATTCGGAGATTTCGCCCTCCCATCTCCTAGCCGAGCATAATTAATAGTGAACGCACATCAACCCAAACACCTTTAAACGCCTCCTGACTGATGAAAGTCATTTGATTGTTTCCCGTTATTTTTCCTTCCTTCGCCGCGAACTTTTCGGCTTCCGAGTGATAAAGGAACCCTGCGTTAAACTTTTCCGACCCCTTCTGGGCAGTGTTGTTTATGGAAAACAGAATTTAATATTTATGCACTTTCGTTATCCCTATTAGTCCGTTCTGGTCCCGCGCCGGGCAGTATTAACTTTCGGCTGGCGGCCTTTCATATATTTATTTTTTTTTTGTGGGCTTAAAAAACTTTGCCAAAAAAAGTTGCAGCCACAGCCAAAAACAACTGTTCTGAGAAGTACGCTAAAACAAGGCGGGGGGGATTCGAAAGTGCCAAAAGTCTTTCCCGCCTCCCCGAAGGTCAGATAAGGAAGGGTAAGAAATTTTGCCACCAAAACCCTTTTCACGGGAATCATTTATCTTTAACGGTTTGTGACCTGGGAATTAAGCAAAACAGGGACAAAGGCGGACGCTTCGTTAAAAGGCGTTACACATTTTTAAGGGTCGATCTGATAAAAGTCGGATGAGAAAAAAGGAGATCCAAATTAACCGTAACAACACTCCGCCCTCGCAAACCCCGGATTAACGCTGCGTCTCGATGGCGGTCGTGATTGGAGCGGATTGGAACAATTTCGATTGCGGCCGAGATCTCCAATGGGGCATGAAAACATGCAATAACTGGTCGAATGATACGAATGTGTGCGTTCAACACAAATGTGAATGTGGAGTCAGGAGCTGACCGGAAGCCAAATTCCGACCGGAGCGTTCGCTTGTGTGCAGGGAGGGAAATCGTACCGATCCTCAAATCAGTTGTTTGCGCCATTATTATGGCATAAAACAAATATTAATTTTCATCAGAGTCCATTATGTGCGTCCTGGCCGGGTCCAGGGCGAATAAATAAACGGAGTGCAGTCAACATCGATTGGGTGCCAGTGGACATGCCATTTTTAATGCTCCTTTTTGTCCACACAATCCACAGCCGGCCGCTCACAGACGTACAACCGTACGCAGTGCTTCCTTCCTTCAACTATCTCATCAAACAGTCCGACCCCCGGCATCGGCGGGCTCGAAATGGAAATGCCATAAAGACGGTATCGGTCGGACATTGTATTAAATGGTCGCACTCGAGGGACTGCCAGCCGCTGCCGGGTCGGTGCGTATGGCACCGAGGTGCACACTTTATGACATATTGATATTGGTTTTGCATTGCAGAACGTATTTTTGCATGACAGAATGTAAATATTACCTCCTCCCGCTCGTTTCCAGCGATGTTCTTCCAATGCTGGTGCGCTGGATTGTAATAGTCTGGTTCACTGGTAGCACATCGTGAGAAGAAACTACCAGCAGACTTGGCACATTGTCGCTTTCGACCTACGTACTTGCAGTTTGTATAAATAGAAGGAAATGCAAACACAATAAAACAGCATCGCATCCAAAATCAAGAGAAACTTTATGTCTAGCGGTTGCAACATATCTATGGCATCATGAATTGAACATGAATACAATTAAATCTGAAGCGAAATAAGGATATACGAGGAAGTATGTATTAAGGGATAAGGAGGAAAGATTAAGGAACTTTTCGTTTAATCGAAAATATAATCCTTAAAATCTTACAGGCACAGTAGTCTATAAACAAATTCAAAATCTTGTTACTAAGAAATGTAAACATTTGAAAAAAATACCTTAGAAATTTATCCAAATTAATAAAAAAAAAGAACTAAAGCGAATCGACAAGCCAATAACAGTATATCCCCTTATTGGACAACTTGTCGTCCACAAACCGACTAACGCACACAATTCTCCATACACTGAAGGAAACAAGCAAATGTCAAACGAAAGGGAAGAACGAGGAGTCCGGGGGAGGCAGGTAAATGAAACCTACTGTCCCGATTTAATGAGCATAAATTTATGATCATTAAAACCAGAATTCCGAATGAACTTTTGTGGGAGCGAAACTACCCTAAACTCTGAAGGGGGGGCAGTCCTCACCAATCCGACGTACATGCCCGACCATACATGCATACACGCACGCACACACATACACGGCTACAGAAATGGACGTGATGTTTGTAAATTGAATGTTAAGCACCAGTTTATGAATGCCTGTAAACGCTTATTTCTTCGTATCCTGATCCTCCCGACGGCCATCTGGCGGTGTTTGCGTGTTTTTACTGCTGTAATACAACGTTTTATTTTTCAATTTCCCCCGTTTTCGATGCATGATATAGCAACGATTTCACTCGTTGGTTATTGTTTTCTGTACATTGAATACACTTGCTTTCGTAGTATATCTCATAAAATTATATTTTATATACTGCAAAGGAAACTATATCAATAAATCCTCTTGTTTTAGTATTTTTTGAAATAGCTAATATGTGAAATGCATACTTAGAGCAATTTCACAATCTGGACCTAACTGTTACGTTAACGAATTGGATTTTTGTATCCTTACAAATATTTGTCTATCAACCCATATCCATATATATATTTTTTGGTTAATCCTACAGGATTTAGACTACCGCAAGTTCAATGGAAGACACAGACAAAAGTAAGAGATTAAAGATTCCCTCGTATCTTGATAGCTCCAACCGATCGGTGACGGTTACTGATACGTCCCGTCATAATCGTTGCCCGTCCTGTACTACCGCGATAGTGAGCGTTCTCAACCCAAACTGACAGCCGATAAAAGAGGCGAGGGAACAAGAAGGGCACTATCATTAATCTAAATTAGCACCTTCCGAGCGAAATCCATCGCCATTGACTTCCGACATCGCCTCCGAGCGACAGTGACATTTTAAGTGTCAAAAATGTCCCCATCGCAGCGGACTAGGTGAAAATCAGGGTCTGACGGTGGCAGTTTTTTTTTCTCCCCTCAATAATCACGCCTTTCTTCATCCCGAGACGGCTGATTGCTGGGATGGCTCTGATCGTCGTACCCTAGGGGTGTTAAAATGTTTCCAAGACACTCGATGGTACGACGATGACGATGCCAAACGGGAGTGAACCGTGGAAGCAGCCAGAGACGACGGTGCTTTACGTTGCCATTAAAACCGCCACCGGGAAGAGATAATAAGGTTGTCAAAGTTGTCCGGTGACATTTTTGCGTCGCTCGCAAGGACGTCGGAAGGTTTTGTTACCGAGGGCGTTGCCGAGTTGCTTCAGGCACCGATAAACTGTTCCCGCGTTCCGATGATCAGCATCCAGTTGCTGTATGATCTGTACGGTCATTTGAGAAGGGTGTCGAAAAGTGTTGGAACATGTTTGAGTCAGAGAAGTGAACTTTAGTCTCACGGAATAGTTGCTTGTATTTTTTTTTGCCTGGTTCCACTCTAATACCTTCTGAGAGACAAAACCTGGCGGTAAAAGGAACGATACAGTGTTTCCAATTATTGCAACTTTGTCACGAGTCTTAAATGACCCCGAACAAATTTTCTTACACTGTTGAGAGGTGTGAAAATGGTCAGCCATCATTACCACGGTGGACCCTGAATCCCTCCCCGTCGGAAGCCCATAGAAACTGTGGCCGGACCGAACCAGTTCGTTGCCGTTTACGACATCACCAACAACACTTCCGCACGCTTCCGGGAAACCGGTTTATTTGTACGGCATTCCACCATCGCCTCCAACGCCGGAAAATGTGCCCGGTGGCATCTAAAAATCTAACTTTTAACGACTCGCCCGGCACAAGACCGCAACGGGAAGGATTGCCGGGAGAAGTTGCCTGCAGTTTTCGGTCGAGTTGATCTAAAACTATTCTCACACCGGCCACACGGAATGGATGGCTGGATGGAGGATGAATCCGGTGAGCACATACTATTGCCACACCTTGACCAACTCGTAAAGGGTTGTTTATAGAGCAAAAAAGGGGAACCCCCCCCCCCCCCCCCCCCCCTCGCCTCAGCAGTCTGATGCAGTTTTTCGTTTCGGTTTGCACGTGCAAGATAAACACATTTAATTTTAATTTTAACTGTCTCGGCAAATCCGAAACGTGGGAAAAGTTTAATGATTGTTTTAACGCCAGCGATACTCATGTGGATGCTCATCCACAGGAATGATGGAGATGGTTGTACAATATCATCCAGAAGACAGTCCTGTACCATTTGCTATATCTAGTTGCATTTTCCACGACGTTCGGTAAGGCAATAGCTCAACATATAAGCCAAACTATGTATCATTTTATCATTTGAACGTAATACACTCTAGTTATCACACACAAAAAAAGGTTGACCTCAGTATTCTTTCTCCTGAAACTCCATATAGTACGAGAAGTACCCTACAGATTTCATTTACACTTGGTTTCCTGATAATGCCGAGAAACCGTCCCTCACCGCACACACTCTTGCAGCCCAGTATTTGTCCAGTTGTCAACGTTTGGTTTGAGCAAATATTGACCGGAGCGTATCACCATCGGAGCGGTTGCTCCTCCCCTACTGCGCTCGCGTCCACCTGCCCTGCCAGGGAATGTAATTTGTCTAAATGCTCCATCAAACGCCGTCAAATATTTTCTCAGCGTCTCGGAGACTTCGGAACCGCCCAAAGTCAACAGAGCCGCTCAAACAAACGTCATGTCCGAGGTGCCGCTGACGGTCTGCAGCCGAACTGGGCATGCCACATCTGACAACGGCAAACTAAGCGAACGGGATGAGAGTCTAGTGAAGCAAACTCATTACGATTGCCCTTTGAAAATCGTTTGAGTCGAGAGTGCAGGAAAGTGGTTGACAAAATTATTGACGAGACTGCTCTACGCCCTAAAAGCATTGGGGAGGGATTGCATTAACCGTTTGGGTTCTTTAACCTACGAAATGCTATCAAAGAATGTGTGAGAATTTCCCTTAGGAATTTAATGCTAGAGATAAAGAAGGCTATAAGTTAGAAATCCGGCAAAGATTTCAAGACTTGGATTGGAGTGGAACAATGATACCACTTTGATGCAACAAACTGACACTAAGCCTCGTGAATACCTGATTTCAAGTAACACTATATGTAGCACGACTTCCGTAAGAAATATAACCGATTAATCCCCCCTCTGTCACCTCCCTCGGGAATCGCAGGATAACAGCTCGTTTCATGCGTCACTTGGTAGATCATTAAATCCTTCAACAGCTTCCCAACTGGTGCTTCCAAGATTTCTCGAGCGTCCTGGTCGAATGATTCCGTGCGGTTGCAAACCGATTCGCCTGCCAGAATCTGCCACTTCAGTAAATCACTAATTCCTTGTTACCCGAGCGACTTGTGTAAACAGTCTCCGGCCACAGTTTACCAACACCGCCGGTCACGGTCACGCCGACGCGCTGTTCCGTTGGTTTGCCCATCCAAAACATGCGCTCATAAATTTTAATTGATGTTCCTGCTCGCCGAGTACAAATCAGTGTCATCGGGTTGTGCAGCCAGCAACCCGAACCGTCCTTCTGCCGTGACTCCAAGAAGACTAATTAACGCAATCACACCATCCAGGGGCCAGCGTTCAGCGTGGGATACCGGCGCTGCTGTCTAGCATGCTGGTCACCGAAAACCGAAAACGGTCGCCCAAAATCCGCCCCATGATCGGCCTCATCAACGCCCGGCCGGGCGGTTTCATCTTGGCGGGTTATTAATGGCCCGCCAATTCCCTTCCACACCGGCGATATCGGCGGCAGATATTGAGGCGCGCCGCGTTCTTGGTCAGCTTGCCGTCACCGATAAAACAAGATAGCTTGCACCGAACCATCCTCAGGCCTCAGGCTGAGATCACGTCTCCTCTAGCCGCAATCGATGGTTTTTGTGATTTATGTAGGTCATGTTTCGTCCGCGGTTGATGTTGCGTCGTTTAATTAAGCCTCCTTTATCGGATGGGGAAGCTTCTTTCCTTTTTTTTTTATTCTTTGTTGGTATCAGTGGCCGCTTCCAGCATAAGTATGCAGAATAGCTCATGTCAGGTTAGTCTTTTCCCAGCGGAGCCTATCGAGACAGGCATCTGCGCGAGGCGCGGGCGGGATAAATTATGCGATGAAAAACTTATCTCATTAACAGATAACCAGCGTTTGGTAGGCAATGGGGGGTTTTTTTAACGCGGAAATTCTTTTTCCCTGCCTTGCTTTTCAAATGGCAGCTATCTCGCTCTCCCGCGCTGTTGTATTCACGTTCTGTCCAACAGTCCCTTTCTCTAGAACGCGTTCTACAATTATTGTTGTTCCTGCGTTAGTATATCAGTATTTACTTGGTGCAGTTGTCGTAACACGAATACTGAGACTATTCAGACCATAGAATTCATAAAGAAAGATCAACTTAATTTTAATTTAAAGACTTTTAGAATCGGTAAAAGGAAATTCATTCCTTCATTAATTAGAAGTTTAAAACTAAGCTATGTTCAACGAAAAATGAAAATAATTCCTTCCATGGCTGTCATGCATGCAGCAAGAACAATTAGCTCCTCAACCCTATATGATCAACTTGGGTAAAATATTTTTAAAATTTTTAAAGAACCAACCCACGCTTGCATTCATCTAGCGACAGGTACTCTAAGCCGTAAGTCCACACTGCTAACCGACAAAGCGAAAACGCCGAGGTGCTCCCTCCAGTACCGGTCATCCGGTGCGGCCACCGAATTGGCCAGAGGATTAATTAAAAACTTCCCCGTCGCCGGTGCAACTTTTCATGTCCGAGCTATCCAACAGATGGCTCCTGATAATGGGCTACCATCGTCATGCCAGTTGTGTTTAAAGGGGTCTTCCGGTCGGGGGGGGGGGGGGGGGGGGGGGGGCAATAAATGTAGGTGATATGAAAGGAATTTCCGGTCGATAGTTATTGCTAATCCTGGGATAACGAAGGTGTTCGAAGGCCGGAGATTTGACTTCAACTGTCCCCCGCTGGTTCCCCGGTTACCAGCCGGAATTCCACGAACGGAAGCAACCCTTTTTGACAAACTTCTCTTCAGCTATCAAAGGGTCCAATTAGAAGGTACGCTACTCTACGAAAGTTACTCTACGAAAAAATAAACTTCAATAAGGCAAAACGAGCAAAACGCAAACGCAAACCAATAAGGCAAAACGAACCCTGTCTTTGCTCTAGAAACATTTGCGAACCAGTGGAGTTAGCATGGTATTTTCAATTTTATTATCCTCTCATGCTGTTCCAGTTTTTAAATGTTTTACTTCTTTTTTTTACAATGTATTATACGAAAAACCAATTGGAAAGCTTCAAGCTTCCATCTTTAAATGCAAAACAAGTTTTGTAGTTTATGTTCGAGACTTTTACATCTAGCCAATAGCACGTAAAAATTAATAAGTCCCATGGTAAAGCAAACATAAAACTCTTTTTATACAAGAAACTAATTCTAAAAATGTCTTACTTCTTATGGACCTCCCTAAAAACAGCGAAAGTACGAATGATAAAAGCTGCACGTACGGTTTTGGATTCTTTCACCATTCTCCGTGAAGACGCTGAACCGAGCACACGTGATACAGATGTCATCCGGTGGAACCGATATAAATCACATTATTTGGAAACAGCGCGCCCCAACATTCACCGGACAGTTCCGTGCTGCGATATTTTTGATTTTCTACCCCCACAACCGAGCATAAACCCATCGCTTGAAAAACTGTAAACCTCCCCTTCGCCACTGCTAGGAGCAGTGGGAATAAAACTTCCTACGCGCTAAATATCCACCACAATCCACCTGCCGAAAAAAAGTCCCCAGAACGTAAACCAACCGGCTCGTCGTTTCAAATGGGCTTACGGCTTTTCCGAAACTGGCTCGCTCAACTCTCGCCATTCCCTCGGACACCCGTGCAAGGAAAGGGGGGGAGGGGGGGCGCAATCCCGTGGAAAGTGGTAGGTGCTAAGAAAGTGAAACAAAGTGTTTAACCTCCCCTGCCCCCCCGGGAGCGTTTCCAGTGCTCCAGCAGGGAAGGCCGTGGACTGTCGTCCGTTGAAAGGATCCTGTGTCCTTCCGGGGCGGATGGTCGGATGATGTGAAGGGGGGCGTAAATGCGGGAAATGGGGAGGAAGCAAAAATAAATAAATAAGACTCCCGGTGAACGCTGCTCGGAGGCGTTTTCGGTGCGGGCTGAAGTTACTTTTTCCCCATTGCGCCATTTGGTGTGTGCAGGGGGAGCTTGGTGGCGGTTGAGCTCGGCTACAAGTTCGGGAGGGGAAGTTGAGAAGAAAATCCCAATATATCTTACATATCGCCCCGGCAGCCAATCTTTACGGAAAAATTCCTCCATTTTCAAGTGTGTGTGCCAGACGCGCCGACAACGCCGTGCTCTTCAAGCCTCCCACCCAGTTTCCACCCCTCCGGAGGCAGGGTGTGACATCATACGGAAAATGGATTACATCACACATGCTAACGGGCCCACCCTCAACCCCCCCCCCTTTCCCCGCCGTTTTCTGGGGCGAGTGGGGAGACGACAACAAACACATCCATTCTGGTCGCAATCTGTTTACTTTATCCCGTTTTGCAAAACGGAACCAAACGGTCCTTCGCATCGCGTCCCTCCTCGTTCCCTTCGGAAGAAGATCAAAAATCCACTTACTAGCACCCGGGGTCCACGGCCCAAAATGGGTGGAGGTGGGAGCGTCCTCGGCAATCCATTAGACGACGACGACGACGACGACGGAAAGGACGATAATGTTGCATGAAGGAGACGAAGGCGGACAGCGTCGGTTATAGTGAAATTTATAACAAATTTTCACATTTTGCCCCATATGTTACGTGTCAGAGGGCCATCACCGGCTGCCCTTTTGCCCTGCTCATAAACTTCGTTTTCAAGTTCGGCTCCCAGAAAAGCCCGAAAGTGGCGAGTGAGCCATTTTTTTTTCTTTTGCATTTCTCCACTGTTTAAGGTAAGTGCTGTAAAAGTGGCTTAATGGGTTTAAAACAGAAACAACTTGTGCAGTTGAAGAATTGGAAAAAGAAATAGAAAAAGGGAATTTTTTTATTCTTTTATTGCTTGCTTCCAAACTTTGCAAAAGAAGCAAAGGAAAATGCTGAAACACCCAACGGATAGATGAAGCTAAAGTGGAAATATTTGGGAATGTGCTTTTGTAATTTCTTGTAAAATTTTGATTATTTTCTATCAGAAATGTTAATACTTTTAACCGGGAATGACTCGTTGGTTTGTTAAAGAAAATTCGTTTACTTGGGTTTATTTTGAGAATGTCTGCTGATTTCAAAGATTCACATTGTATAAAATCGCTTTACTGTTCATTAGTACGTCCAATTCTCGAATTTGCGTGTCCTGTATGGTCTCCGGTACAAAAAACTAGTATAGACAGGATAGAAAAGATTCAGAGAAAACTAACACGGATCTTATTTTATCGTCTACCATGGTCTAGTCGTACCCCTCGTCCACCTTATCGTGTTAGATGTCTCCTTTTTGGTCTTGAATCTCTAGAGCGTAGGAGGAGAACAGCTCTACAATTATTTATGCACAAGCTCCTCACAGGCTTAATTGACGCCCCTCACTTTTTTGTAGAGGATAAATTTTTTAGCCTCAAGTAGAGAACTTTTACACTTTTATTACTAGTTGATCATTACAACAATTTAGATGCTGGCGTCGATTTTAATCTATCTGTTAGGGAGCTGCATACTTTTCTTCGTAGTCAGTTTTAATTTTTGTGTGCTGCGTTAGTTTTATATTTATTATTATTCTTTTTTTTTTTCTTTTTGCGAACTTATTGTGAACTTAGACTTAAGGTTTATTCTATAAGAACAGATATTTAGGCTCAATAACTCATCGTGAAATAAATAAATAAATAAATAAATAAATAAAACCATGCAAGAAATATTAAAGAATATATCGATTGAAAGAAACATAAAACTCATTTCCATTGGAGGAAGGCAGCTCTGTCAATGCGTTCACAAAAGGATGTTGTTAGTCATTCTTAAAAGTAAAAAAAACCCGACGCAAACCTGCCCACCTCGCCTGACGAATGGATCCACTCAGAGCGAAGAAATTCTAAACGAAAACATCAAACTATTTTCAATTAGATGGAGATCGTTTTTCGCGCGCACACACACACACAGCTACGCCAGTACGTCAACGGAAGCAAATCTCACGGCGCTATGCGTGTGATAAGACGCGCTGTTTTTTCGTTTTTTTCGGCAGGAAAAGTGCGCTGAAAGAGATGGTGGGAGGCCACCGAATGCCGGATCGGACTCCAATTGAGAATCACTTCATTCGCGAGATCGTTTTTTCGTTTTTTTTTTCTTGCAGCTTGCAAGAAACGCGGCGCTTTGATGAAGAATCGAATTCGCTTCTTGAATCGAAAAAGTAAAAATAAAACGGAATAGTAGTGCCGATGGTTCGGTTGATAAAAATTTAAATTTAAATTGAAACCCGCCATCGAACGCGCAAAGCAAAGGCACTCGAGGAAGCTTCAGGGAATTAGATTATTCACACGCAAATACGATTCAAGGCTGCTGGACTGTTTTCTTCTCCCTCTTCGCTTCGTCCGCTTGCATGCAAGAGTGAGCATACCACCAGTCCAAACATATTTAAAACTGTTCAATAGCTGAAATCCAGAGGCCTTGGAAGGGTGGGGGAAATCAAACGGAAAAACCCCGCTGAACGGGTGGCAAAGGCAAAAGGAAAACCGGCTGTAAAGCAAAACTTGGCCCAACGCGTTCGCATATCCTGATGACAATCGGGGTTTTCCTCGGAAAATCGGCTGATGGACAGGAAGGAATTTTTACGAAGGAGCGAAAAGTTTATATTCATCTTTCCCCCTCGAAGATCGAACGAGGTCGGCCCGGCGAGAGAGGGAGGATCGGGTTGGAGCGCAAATAAAAATGGAAATTTATAACCACTTCGATCGACCGTCGGCTCCAATGGCTTTTGGTGAGTCGGTGGAGAGTGTCAAGCACACGCACGGAACCACACGTACCAACAGCAATACTCGCACACATCCACCTCAGACAGACAGATCAGCAGACGGAAGCTTAGGAATTCCATTTCCATCCCATTCACCGCAGACATGCACGCATAGCAAGGAGTTGCTCTTGGTACACTCTTTTTCCTATAGTGTGGAAAGTATGGAAATATCTGAACAACAGAACGCTGACAGAATGCCGGGCAATTGTCACACCAACATGCAAACGAAAAACCCTTCCCAAGCAAAATGAGTGAATGCTTAAAAGGGAGAAAAAAAAATATTACAGATTTTCTCCCCTTGCTTCCATCAGCAGCCGTGTTTATTCATGCACGACACGACAAACGAAAAGCAGCTGATCGAATTCTCGCATACGGTAAGCAATGTTTGATTAATGCGCTTGTTCGGTTAAAAAAAAACACTTTTTATTCTCATGTTGAATTATTATGTGAATGGCACTGGCACAAACATCACAAACATTGGCCCTGGGAGGGGGCCATTTTGGTAGCATCGTCACCTACGGCCCAAACAGCTCAAGAAGGAGCCGAACAAAGGGCAGGCAAATGAATGTTACGCTACATGACGCGTTCTGCCGAACAGGATGCTTTCAATGCAGTATCTCGCACACCGGAGATGGTTCGTAACATACGGAACACCCCTAGCGTAAGGAAAATGTTGTCGCATGCGTAAGAAGGTGATTACGAACATCCGAACGCTTGGGCAACTCCGCTCCAAGTGAACGCTATTGATGATTGATGAGGAACGCCAAAACCTAGGAATAGATTTCTAGCAAATTTTTATGCAAATGGGATCTATTGCCAACCTGTGCTTTTTCTATCGACACATATTTACGTTTCGAAATTCACAGGCTTCATATTGATGCCCGAATTTTGTTAAATATGATTCGTATCTTCGTTTATTCCGTCATGTGCTTCAATTATTCAAACCTAAATTAGTACCTTATGCTTACACTTCGTAATTTTGTTGAAATTTAATCATGGAGCTTTGGTTGAGTACATATTTGAACTATATTTGCTAATGTTTAATCAACACAGCACAAAGAGGCTAATGTATTTGCCGCCGTTATTAAATTTCGCTCTTTGCAATCAATATGCACTCGTCGTGTTCATTCATTTATGCACCATTTATATGTTTGCTTTACCGTCAATTTTCGATCTTGTTTAATAATGTTGACTCATTACGCGATCCCATCTTGACATCGTTGTTTGGTCCTTTTTTTGTCGCTCCCTTCCCCCGTGCGTCAAGAAGAACGCCTGCGCGATGAATCCACAATGAAGCATTTTGAAAATAAAAAAGAAACCTACTTAATCAAAATATAAATGCATTTTACTTATGCATGAGTGCGCGGTCGCAGGCGTTGCTTGTCGCATCCGGTTTCCGGCAGCGTCGGGCGTGCTGAAAATCCACTGCGCCTCCAAAGCCTGGGTGCTCTCCCCAGCAACACGATGGGCTTGTTGGTGTTGATTGTTCGTCTAAAAATAGTGTTTATTTATTTATTTAATTATTTATTTATTTATTTATTTCTTGTTATTTGACAATAATGCCCCAGTACGCTCTTAGCTTTGCGAGCAACCAGACGTGCTACTCTTGAGTCCGCTCAGACAAAAGCTGAAACAGTTCAAAAAGTTTAGAAGTGAGAATGGCAGTGCAAGGGAGATGGGAGAACTCCCTACGAATAGATTTTTCGGCGCTCCCAGTGAAGCCAGGGGAGCCAGAAGTCCACGATCTGCTGGGCAAAATTGTGGATTGTAAATCCAATCTGTTACGGGCTCACTTGAACGCAATAGACTTCTGTGTCTATTTACAAATGAGCTCACAGGAGCAAGCCCGCGCGTGCGTCGAGAAGCACCAGGGCAAACATGGCAAAACGATCGAAGGTGTTTACTACACGTTCGACATCCAACTTCTCGACGGAGCCAGTGACGTGAAGGTTCTTGACCTTCCATACTACGTCACGAACGAGACGATCGAGCGAGAAATGGCCAGGTATGGAAAGATACTGACCATCAAGGAACAGGTGCACGGTGAGAAGTCACCGCTAGCGGGGGTGCTCTCTGGTGTGCGTGTGATAAGGATGATACGAGAAGAGCCCATTTCCTCGTACCTTCAAATCGGTGGTGAACTCACGCGGATTTCTTATCGTGGGCAAATAAGAACGTGCCGACACTGCAACCAAAAAACACATCATGGCGTTTCCTGTGCCAAAAACAGGCAGGAGGTGAAACCATCCTACGCCAACACACTAATGACTCTGCAGTCTAAAAAACCGCAACGCCAAGACCTCACGCCAAAGAACGCTTTGACGCCAAGGACCCGTCTCACTCGGTTCGAGGAGAGCGCAGAGCGTTCTCACGCAACAAACCCGACAGTGCAACGAGACGACCCGAAGCCGCGGGCGCAGGCCGTGCCTGCGAACGGAGAGAGTAGCAAAAAACCAGGACAAGTAGCAGAAGCACCGCGCACCAACACACGCACGGCTGGATCTGCGAATTGCACTCGCTCCAGAGAGCAACCGCCCTCACTTATCTCCGAGGAGACAATCGTCGTAGAGAGTGAAGCGCCACCGGCTGCCACGTGTGATGAGCAGGACGATGAGATCGTGTTCATAACCCCGCCCGTTCTCCCGACCCTCCCAATCCTTACCGACATGAGCAGCTTTGCAGTAGGGAAGCGCGGGCTCTGTGACGATACTGAAAGCGATGCTTCCAGCACGTCACAGGGATCAACGACCAAGCGCTCCTCCGTACGTCACCGCAAAAACCCGAAGGTAAAGTAAAGCTTATCTCTTTTTCCCTTCCCATCCCTACTCCCGGACAAAGTTTGTCCGATTTGATACAGCCTAATGATGGATAACCCAAGCAACATTAATTTCAATATTGCCACAGTTAACCTGAATGCAATATCAAACCGAACCAAACTCGACGCACTTTCGACCTTTATTCGGACAATGGACTTGGACATTATATTTCTGCAAGAAGTATATGTCTCCGACCTGACTATCTCTGGTTTCAACGTACTGACGAATGTCAACGAAGCCAGGAGGGGGACAGCGATCGCTTTACGTGAGCGCCTAAAATTTTCTCAAGTCGAGCGCAGTTTAGACTCGCGTCTGATCTGCGTCCGGCTTGAGAATACTGCCACCCTATGCAATGTTTACGCTCCTTCGGGAGGACAGCACAGAGCGGAGCGGGAGGTTTTCTTCGGCCAAACGTTGCCTTTCTACCTGCGGAATGCACGGGAACCCGTCATTCTAGCAGGAGATTTCAACTGTGTGTTGAAATCGAAAGATGCGACGGGTGGCGGAAACTTCAGTCTTGCTCTGCAAAATGCCGTAAATAACATAGGTCTGTGTGATAGTTGGGAGACTCTCAGAGGAAACGATGTTGAGTTTTCCTACATCACACGTGGTTCGGGCTCACGCATCGATCGCTGCTACGTGTCTGCAAGCATACAGACACAACTCCGAACAACCAACATGCATCTGATCTCCTTCTCTGACCACAAGGCACTGACGGTGCGGATCAGCCTTTCGTCTCTCCCAGTTCCGCGAGGAAATGGATACTGGCAACTTCGCCCTCACATTTTATCTGATGAGGTGCTGGAGGAACTCGAGTGCAGATGGAGCAGTTGGACACGCCAACGGAAGGACTACGGTTCCTGGATGACATGGTGGGTCGAATGCGCCAAGCCCAGGATAAAGTCGTTCTTTCGTTGGAAAACCAACGAAAAGTACAGAGATTTCCGTCTGCATCAGGGTATCCTCTATGCGCAACTTAAAACCTCATATGATCGATATCTAAATCACCCAGACGAGTTGGCGACCATTAACCTGGTGAAGGGGAAAATGCTCTCCCTACAGAGACGTTTTTCCCAACACTTCACTAGGATAAGTGAGACCCTTGTCGATGGTGAAAGAGTTTCCACCTTCCAGCTGGGCGAGCGGAGGAGGAGACGTACCAACATTGACAAAATACAGACTGACGATGGAACGACTCTTGCCTTAGAGGAGGAGATCGCCGAGTATTTGTACACACAGTACAAAGACTTATACTCGGCCGACAACGTACAAAATACAGAAATACATGACGCTTTCACCTGCAGACGGGTTATTCCGGAGGACTGTGATACCAACAATGGTTGCATGGAGGAAATCACTCTAAGTGAGATCTTCAATGCAATCAAAAAATCGGCACCTCGGAAGTCACCCGGCTCGGATGGAATTCCCAGGGAGTTCTATCTCCGCGCGTTCCACATAGTGGGACGGGAGCTCGGGTACGTCCTCAACGAGGCCCTTCGTGGGGAATTTCCTCGAGGTTTTGTCGACGGCGTCATAGTGCTGGTGAGAAAGAAGGGAACTGGGAGTGCAATGCCCTCTTTCCGTCCGATTTCTCTCCTTAACACAGATTATAAGCTGCTGTCGCGAATTCTGAAGCTACGAGTCGATAATATTATCGACAAGTGGCAGATGATTTCCGCAGCGCAAAAGTGTAGCAACAAAACTCACAATATTTTCGAAGCTGTTCTCTCGGTTAAGGAAAGAATTCTGGACTTGAAGAGGAGGAAGAAAAGCGGCAAGCTCGTGTCCTTCGACCTCTCGCAGGCCTTTGATCGCGTCGACAGAAACTTCCTGTGGACGACCATGACCTCCCTTGGATTCAATCCCGGGTTGGTGGGGCTTCTCAGGTCAATTGGAGAGAGGTCCTCCTCCCGTTTGTTGGTGAATGGACAGCTTTCCTCTTCCTTTCCTATCCAACGTTCCGTCAGACAGGGCGATCCCCTATCCATGCACCTGTTTGTCATCTACCTACATCCCCTCATCACTGAGCTTGAAAGCATCTGCTGCGATCAGGATGACCTGATCAACGCATATGCCGACGATGTCTCAGTGGTGACTACATCCCTTTCCAAAATCGGGCGGGTGAAAGAAGCGATTGAAGCGTTTGGCTTATGCTCGGGGGCAAGGCTGAACGTAGGCAAAACCGTAGCGATCGACATTGGGCACATCACGCCAGCAACGAGGATCCACGTCCCATGGCTACGCACCGAGGAGCGTCTCCGGCTCCTCGGGATACTGTTTTCGAACAATATCCGCGAGGCCATGGCACACAATTGGGACGTGGTGATCCAAAAGTTTCGGCAGTTGATCTGGCTTCATCGTGTGAGAGACCTGAACCTGGCCCAGAAGGTGTTGCTGCTAAACACCTTCCTGCTCCCAAGGCTGTGGTTCGTCGCGTCGGTCTGCAGCCCCCGCCGACTGGACATCGCGAAGGTCTCTCACATGATTGGATCTCTGCTGTGGAACGGCTCCAATGGGATACGCATACCCCTCCTGCAGATGGCGTTACCACGAAGCCGTGGTGGACTTAACCTGCACATCCCCACCATTACCACCCAGGCGCTTCTAACAAACCGTTACATCGCGGAGCAGGAATGCCTCACGACCAGTCGCCTGCATGTAGCCAACGCCGGAAACCCGCCAGATATCGGATCCATTCCAACCACCAACCCATGTCTGCGCAGCGTCATCCGGCACATGGCCTACATACCGGCAAAGCAGCGTCAGCACACAACAGTACGCACCCTTCGCTATACCGCGACAATCAACCTCCCGGAACCAAAGGTGATCCGTGCCTCTCCTAGGATCCTATGGAGAAGAGCTTGGGGTAACATAGGATCCAGGATACTTAACTCCAGCCAACGGTCCACGCTCTTCCTACTGGCGAACGGGAAGATCGAACATGCTGACCTCCTCTTTCGAATGGGAAGGATCCCCACCCCAAGTTGCTCGTTCTGTCCCGCCGTCGAGACCCTGGAGCATAAATTTGCCGCATGCCCACGCGTGTCGTTGGCGTGGGCCTGCATGCAGCAACACCTTGGACAAATTGCTCCAGGGTCAAACTTCTGTTTTGAGGACCTGCACTGGCCTGCTCTAAACCGAATTAGAGCAAGCAGACGCAGTGCAATTTTAAGTGTCTTTGCCAACTACATCATCCACATCCTTGGCAACAACGATGCTGTGATTGATGTAGACGTCCTCGCTGTGTGTTTGTTTACGCCGTAGATGTCTCACCATATACGTTTGTCGTACATCGTCGTCGTCGTCGTTCTTGTAAAAACTGTTAATTAGATTGTAAGACATACTTTTTGTTACACACGAATAAACGATTTTTTATAAAAAAAAAAAAAAATGCCTAAATAATACTAATACTAATGCCTAAAAATATCGTGCATAAAAATCTTAAGTCTAGGTAGACTGGATCCGCTCAGCCGAACGCAAATCTCTAACTGATGAGCAGACGTCAACATTTTGGGTGGTCATATTATAAAGCCTAACCATTTGTCGTATTGGTTCTTGAGAATCTAACGTTGTCCGACTGAACTCGGCAACTTCAACATTGGTAGGTTTCGCAGAGGTCTACTAGGAGCCAAGAACCCAACTTGACCCAGAATTTGAGGGGCATCTATTTGACCTGTCAGAACTTTATGTAGGAACGCACATTGAGCCATTTTTCTTCTTAGTTCTAAACTGTCCAGACCAAACAACAAACATCTTCCAGGATAAGACGGATGCGTATAACGACTCGACCGAGAAACGATGAACGCGTTCTTCTACTCACGGTCGGGGAAATGGATGTAGTGTCTGGCTTGAATAAATGAAAAAAAATTTAAACCAAATTTAAAAATTTGCCCATTATAACCAGCTGCAGCCTACAGTGCAGCAAAGGAAAAAGGACTAACGAAGAAGAAAAAAAAGCCCCACCCGTCTGGGACGATAAACATGCGTCGAGTTTTCGCGCACGTCGTCGGGTCGTCGGTACAATTATGACATAATCCACCGCCAAAAACTGCACCGTGCACCGAGGCTTCGCTTCGCCATAAACCAAAACGTGAAACGCAACCCGGAAGCTCGGAATCGAAAGCGTCACCTGCGAAAACTGTGTGAATCCCGTACGCCGTCGACGCGAGCCCCGACGAAAGCCAACCGGTGCGTGCATGCACCCATTATGATTTAATTAATTGAAAGGAGGAGGGGAAAAAAACATAACGCACACCCTTCGTGCACACGACCGCGTGCGACGGCGAAATAGATTATTTTCATCAACAGTAATTATGATCATTGCTTTTCAATTTTCTATCGTGTGGCAGCTCGCAGCAGTGTGCTCGGCGGTTCTGCCAGGATGTGCCAGGTTTCCACCACCACTGGCCTGCCCTGGCTTCGCTGGTCTTCGTGCCCCAGCATAATGTTTTAATTCGCCCGGTGCCGTATTGTTTCTCAGTGATCACCGGGCGTGGGAGCAGTGCGCCGGGATGCGTGTGGATTTAGCAGGAACCAGGTCAGATCGTCCGTCATCCGAGTGGAAATGATGAGTGCCCGGGTTTGTCCGTTTCCTGCATGATATATTGCATTGTGTCATTGTTTGTGAAGTGCGGGATTGCGTTATGGGGATGTTTTTCTTTTTTTTCCACCACCCCCTCTCTCGATTATATGTCCTTTCGAGGCAATTATTTTCACTTCTCATTAAGCAGTTCATTTTAAAAATTAAAAAAAAACTGCCGTGATGGTTTACGGAAGAGGAAATACTTTGTACTCATTTATTCCACAATATCAAATTATAATTTCTCCAGTAAAAAGTGTTTCACCATTTCAGAAGAGTTTCAGTTCAGATTATCAGTTCAATAAATTTTAATTACCTCAAAAAATAGCACAGGATCAGTCGTGGAAAATTAAAATCTTTTTACTAGATGATAACAATTATTTAAAATGCAGAATAACGTACTGGTGAATTTTATTTCACTTCAATCAAATCTATTACACATTTTGGCCTCTTTTTTTTGTATGGAGTTTTGTGTACACTTAAAACTCGGCCAATACTGCACCGTTGCTTCTGACACTTTCCGCACATTAAGTTTAAGCACTACAGATGTTGTTGAAGGTTTGTTTGATTGCTATTTTTTAATAAAATCATCTGAATTTTTATATTGAAACTAAGTTTTACTAACAACAACAAAACAACTATGGACGCTCTCTACAGCTCTTGCCAAAATAACAGCACAGTATGACAATGTTTTAATTCATAATTTTGTGGTACAAAACAAAGATTGTCTGTAACTTTCTGTAGTTTTACCGATAAACAATAATCATTCGTAGCATTTTCGAAATTTTTCGTTACCATTTAACTTAATTTAGAGTCATAAATGACTCTAATAAAATTAAATATCAATCCGCGTATGTCTGCAGCGCTGGCCACTACTGTAATCCAATGACAGTGGCATATCTATCAAGGTGTATACATCAAAGCAGAGAAAGGTGCATACAGTAAATAGGAATCGATGAAATATCGATCACAAAGGGGGAATCGATGGAAAACTTACTGATTTCTTTAATTTCTGTTTGGTTTGTTCTGAACAGATAAAGCAACAATTTGCTCTTAACAAAACAAATATTCTCAACATCATCCATTTTAGGGTAAAACAAGGTTTACCGGGCCTGCTAGTTCAGCATAAATGTTGAAAGCTCTTAAGTAATATTAAAATCAAGGAACAATGTGAGCAGAATGGCAAACAAAAGCCTGCTCGCCGGTACAATGCAAACGAAGATCAAGAAGCTTCTTTTTGTTTTTTGCACTGCACGCATTAATGCAAATTTACCAAACAATAGCCTGATTGCTCGTTGCGTATGCGAAAGCCGAGAGTACGGTAATGCAATAAGCGATAAATTTTCCTTTGTTACCGTTATGTTCCGTAGTGCAGCCTTTTTTTTCTTTTTTCTTTTTTAACTTGCGTTATTTTCCAGTTATCCTCATGGTTTGCGTGTTTTTTTTTTCTCTTCCGCCTGACTTTTCCCTCCCAATCAACTGATTGACCCACATTTCACAGCGGGACGACTCCACCGGCGGTGATTTATTTCACGATGAGTAATGGATTGGGTCAGCACCGGAATTTAAATATGTCGATTATTCAAACCACCAGCTGGCCGAAGCTCGCCGATTGGGGCAATGCGGAGATTCTTCGCACTCCCCCATCCGTCCATCGAGCCATTAATATTACTTCGGGGGAA
The DNA here is from genome assembly GCA_914969975.1 of Anopheles atroparvus. NCBI lineage: Eukaryota > Metazoa > Arthropoda > Insecta > Diptera > Culicidae > Anopheles > Anopheles atroparvus. The sequence goes on from CAJZCY010000004.1 coordinate 15,236,788, forward strand.
TCGGGCTCGAAGGGATGTCCTTTTTCGCTCCACGGGAAACCGGCAGGACGTACCGTACGGGCGGAAATATTTTTGCAAATTATGTTCACTGCACATTACCACTCGGGTTTTCCTTTTGGGAGCGGAAGGTGAAGTGTTTTGAGTCGGAAAAGAGCGCCGGCTTGCTCGCTCCTCGGAATGCCAACAAATCCCGGCGAGTGTAGGTTCCTTGGAGATTGTTAATATTTAATTCAAACAGGAAAAGTTTACCGTCCCTCCCGGGTGCGCCTGGAAGAAGTGAACCGTCGGAGGTGTCTGCAGAAAGATATTTCATCGGAGTGCATTGTTAGCGTGCCGAATGTAACCGAGATGGAAGTGCACAAGCGCCATTCATTGTCCTTCCGCCCTCCCAAGCACGCAAGCATTTCCCGATGCATCTGCACAGAATACACACTAACGAACGGAACGGCTCATGTTGGACGCCCTAAGGGGTGGGGGGGGGGGGGGGTGGGGGTTGGGGAATCTTAAAATTTACCGGATGCTCTCTGGAGTGTTTGTCAATTTGTTGTTTCTCCCAACCTGGCGCCTTTCAGCCTTCCTTCCCCGGTGGTTGCAATCTCCTACCGTGCCGACTGCAATTCCGTTCGCTCAGGAGAGATTTTCCACCCCCACCCCCCCTCCCGACGGGCTTCGAGCGAAGCAGAATCTATCGGGCTGAGCGATTGCGTGTGCGGATGCAAATCTCCGAACCGAACGGAAACTGACTTTGTTTGCTCATGTGGCGGCTGCACAAATTAACACCGACATTCCAACCCGTCGTCGTTCGGCCCGGGTTCGATCGTGCACGTCCGTGTGTGTGTGTTTGAGTGTTTGTGTTGCATGTTTTAAAACCCGGCTTTCCCCAGCACATTTTGTAAGGCAGCCGCATCGAGCCAGACGTTGCCGCTCGGATCGGAAATCTTTCCCGTGCTCCAAAACAATCTTGAGCTCCGTGTGTTTCTTCGTACCGCCTTCTTCCGGGTGCTTGCAGTAGCAATGCTGCCAGTTCCCATTTCCCCGCTGCCGGGCTGCAGTTGATAATGCATTCTGCACAGGGCTCCGGGGGGATCGCTCTCGGTGCCGGTGCAACATGTTCATTACGTGTTTGTCAACTTGTGAGGCATCGTTGTCACTTGGAAGTGGAAGTGTCAGAACACGCAAGACAACTAGGCAGGAAAAATATTTCCAACGAATGCTAAGCACTCGGCACACAGCACTGGCGAGGCTGTGTATTTATTTGCATGTTTCTGTTGGTTTTTTAACCACTGCTGTTTCGAACAATCAGCCTCCAGTTCGAGATTTCGAACGAAATCACTCGCAACGATCACGTGAACGCAATTTAAAGAAAGCACTTAGGTAAAAGACGCGATGGAGAGTAGTAAGCATAAAACTAATACAGTATATGCATAACACTGACAAAGTGAGGTTTATAAATCTCCCCGAGGTTTTGTGCAGTGTGTAGCAATAAGAAAAACCTCTTTCTTACACTGAGACATTTTCGCACTCACTTGTATCACTTGGTTCAACATTTAAATTACTTATTTTTGAAGTCGAACTTTAGCTATGCTGCGATTCTAAATTTAAACGCGTCGCGTGTACTGTCGATACCAATTTTTATACTGTCGCTTGCTCCGCGTGAGCCGCTTTTTATAGCTCGGCCAACAGTAGAAATGACTTACGGTCCGAGCTTTTACTGCGCAATAAATATAATTTTCTTAAGGTGTCTTATTTGTCCTTATCTCTACCTTTTTAACTTATCTTATTATATCACAATTACTTCATGCCCTATCTTTTAATATTAGTTTTATAGTAGAAACTTTCTGAATCTAGAAAATATTTTAATTAGTTCCTTTATTTTAAAGCTTAATTGATATGGCTGTCTCGCTTCTGGAATATTCCTAAAGGATGATACATTTGTGTGCGTGATACATTTGGCTCTCATCTGATTCTAACTTGACCTGTTCTAATTATCTTGACTATGGACATATTTAGTACCTTTCGTTCGGTTTAGCTAAACTACATACTTTTTATAGGATCTAAAGTAGTTTGCAATTAATCTTTATAACTAACTCTTTTATGGATCTTTACTTTTATAGAACTTAATTATTATGTCTAATTTTTTAAAGTGTGCCCTTATCTTACACTATTTAAATCTATATATATTAGTGTATTAGCAACCAGAGATAAATTAAAACTATAGGAAAAAAAGAGCTTAAACAGATCATTTCGAGCATTTGAAATGACAGAAACATGTTCCTTTTTCTGCCCCGAGTGTCTCCATTGAATCGAAATAAGAGCGTTACTGGAGGAAAAAGCTCATTTTCCAACGGCTAACACCCTCTGAAACCGGGTGCAGGAAGTCTTTATTCATGCCCTGGAATGATGTTTTTCCCAACTGCCTTTTATGTTGCCATTTCTAGCACGGGACAAACGAAAGAAAACATATTAATAGGAAGAAAAAAAGAAACCAATCACCATCATGACCACCCGAACTCATTGAACGGATGAGGTAATGAGTCCCACATAGAGTTGATTGGAAAGAAAATGCAAAAAATAGAGCAAAAAAAAACGGGGGGGGGGGGGGAGAAACTTACCGCCCAGCCCCTCAGGGATTGCAACCGGCTGCCAGTGTTTGATGTTTCTTTTTCCCCATTTGAAAGCATTCCCGGGACGCTATTTTCCATTCCGTTCCTTTTTTTTTATCTCAATCATCAATCCTTTTTCCTTCAAAATCAAACGAGCAGGCAGCAATCGGGAGGCGGGAGGTAAGCGTTGGGGAGGGCGAAATATATATACACGCAACTATCCCCCGTTAGGTCCCTCGGGTTGCCGTTTGGGTTTCGGGAGGGAAAATCAATTTACAAGTGCCCCCCCAAAAACGGGACTATCGCTTCGAACCGAAAAAGGATTTTATTTTATTTCCCATTCTTTCCCATTCCTTCGCTCGTCGCTTTCATCTGCGCATTTGGGCGAAAAACGGAACCCGGTGCACCGGTGGGAAATGTAAGAATGTCTGGCTTCGTTTCGGTTGGGTCCGGTACGCACGGCGAAAAATCTCCCTTTCGCACATTTGCATACGGCAGAACCTCAAAAGGCGAAAATTGGAAGAAAAAAAAACACTCCTCGGCGAAAGTGTAATACGCCAATAGCTTTTCAGTCCAATGCAGGGGGGGAAAATCGCCAGGAGGTGGCACAAATAATTCCATCAAAAACATTCTCCCCGAAAGCTCCAGCGTTTTCTCTCTCGTCACAAACACACACACCCTGTTGAGTGTAAGATTAAAAGCAACCGTAACTAGAAATGTTTGCCATCATTACTTGGCGCGCGCTCCTTCTGCAGTGAACCCTTTCGATAAGAAAATGCGAGCATTGGAATTTTGCAAACCAAAAAAAAAAGGGGGTTCGCGCGTCCGGCGGAGCAAGAAAAGCTGTTGCCCGAACGGAACGGGAACTCCGTAATCTTACTTCCAAGACGGGCCCGTGCCTGGAAGGGATTCGATTTGGTGTATTTTTTCTTTTCTTTCTATTGCTGCTTGCTTGCTTCGGAATGGAAATTAAAATCATTACGGGTGCTTTGAAACATATTACGGTCGGTTTGTCAATGTTATTTGACCGATGCCGTAAAATAATCCGGTCGGGTGTGGCTCACCCAACCTGAACGAGGAGCAACCGGGTCCTTTGTAATTTTTGAATTCGTAAACATAAAGTAATTAATTGAGAGCAGCCATTCAGCATTCAAAATCTAGACATAAAACGCATGGAACTGGAAAGTGGGATGCTGCAGGCTTTTCCTGATTTTATGGTAATGATTTTTTTTACTGATTCCTGTAAAACAGATTGCTGTGTGATTCATAGCGATTTTAGGCATTTTACATATGCCGAGGGTAAGAAAGATATTTTTCATCATCCCTGCCACTTTACTTTAGACAAGCGGCTTAGAAGAGAGCCAAGGTAATTAGAATTGAACCTACCACACTTAGGTCGCAAGCCAAAGCTCAGGTGGACGAGCCAAAAACCCCGCTTGATTGGAAAACATAAAACAACGCTTTCATTCCAATGGACACGAAACAAAGAAAAAGCCAAACCGGACGGCGTTTCGCAGCTGCTTAAAATACGCAGCCGTTTCTTGCCCGGAAAAACGACCTCCACCTCGGCTCGGCAGGGGAACGAGAAGCAACGTTTTTTTTTTCACCTTTACCTCGGTGGCTGACGTTCCTGGCGTTGACGCGTTTTCAATTTACCTATGCTAATGAGCGCGTTATGTTGAATTTATCTCTCCCGCCGATGCTGGCCGAAATGGATGGTTTAATTTCAACTAAAAATGGTCCCTAAATAAATTGTGGTGAGCAGCATTCGGTGAGAAAAAAGGCTCAGCCCCCCAGCTCGCCGTCGGGAAAAAGTAAATTGATCCAAGGGAAAATAATAGTAAACGAAATAAAACGCACATGCAATGCAATCTGCTGGTTTTGTTCGCCTATTTGTTAGTGTGTTTTGTGTGTGTGTGTTTTTTTTTTCATGCGTATGTATGCCTGTTATCGCGTTCCGAGCAACGTTTGTTTTTCACGGGAAAAATACCATGGAGGCTGTGCAAGTGTAGCGTTTTTCCGCTCGAATGACTTCATTAAATTTGTCGCCAAGCATCGGGCAAACCTTTTTGCTCCTCGATGCAAACCAAACGCCGGAGTTAGAGTTTTCTCGTGCAATTTGTTTCAGATGTTGGTGTGTGCGTGCGTGTGTTTCGGATGTTATTTGTGTTTTATGCTTATTTAATTGCGCTACATAACGCAAGCTTTGTTTCGCCAAACAAGCAACAACAAAAACACACACATCTCCGGCGAATTGCTCGCGATCGTTTGGAAATTATGAATCCAGAAAGTGGAGTTTTCTGGGTTTTTTCTTGTTTCGTCTTCAATTCAAGGTTTGGGCGAGAGGAATTTTCAACCTGAATTGTCCGTTCAGGATTACCCAAACTACGAAAAATTCAATTGTATATTCTCTCATTTAAAAAACAGATCAAGTCCAACTTTATCATGTCATACAGCTTCTCCCAACGCCGGTGTCCCGACAAAAGTTAAAGGCAACTGAAACTTACAATAAATATTGAGGCCCACATTCAGTGTGAAATAATGTATATTCTACTTCCTGGTTCTCCGTTCAAACATTCGATGCGGTGATATTCCGGTGCTTTGCAAGTCAACCAACGCAATTAACCTCCAAACTCTGCCGATCTCCCGGTGCTTACTGTCACTTGGTGTAAAACTACATTCTCCCCGTCATGAACGGTGGGAAATTTGTAACCACCAGCTACCAGCGAACATCACAAATCCCGTGTGCTACACTTTTGGAAAATGTACTCCACCACAAGCCGGCTCTCTGTCCCTTCATTCACATACGCGCGAGTTCTAGAACATCGCCCGTTTCTGCAGCACCAGAGCAACCGGAAGTCCGGACGGTCCGGTTGGGAGGTGGCGGAATAAAACCGCAGCATTTTAATTGGACGGCGCCAGACGGACCTTTGTTTACTGGGCCGGTCTCGACCGGGAGCAAGGCTGGATGGGGTTGAATTTCCCGGACACCGGTGAGACGTGGTAGGCGATTCGCTGCTCGGCCTCGGCTCCATGGTTGGATTAAACACGCGTTCTCGTAGACCTGCGAGGCCGCAGATAATTTTTATTTTGTTTATTGCACAACGCTCGCGCGTTTATTCTCGAAAGGCCTTGTTAGGATCGTGGCTGGTACGCTACTGCTGCTGTTTGATATCCGGTTTGTGCGGTGGTGTGACTTCCGCTTTCGCCTGGTTTTTCTTGTTGTTGGCTTGTTTGTGACAGTACATAACTGTCACGTAACGCCGGGCCCGAAAACGGACGACTTTACACAAAAACCGCATCCAAAGCGAACCTAACGTAAAATTGGTCCCGGTTCCCGGAATTGTTCATATTCCTCTTTAGGAGCCATTTTGTCCACGTTACTTTTTGACCGCGAAAGGAACAACGTGACCGCCGACATCAATCCGATAGCTGGACTGTGGGTATTTTTTGGTTTGGTCGAGAAAATTGACGTTACAAAGTCGTTTTTGTACGAAGGTTGTTCATGTTGTCTCCAAAGAAACTAGGGAAAAGGCATCCCGTCGATGGCTCCGAAAAAACGCTGTTCTCATTATCTCCCACTCTTAAAATGGCCATAATAAGCTCCCGCGGGAAAATTGCCACCCAAGCGTGCCCTTCCACGTGGTGGCTTGCTAATAAAAGCACCGGGGGATATCGGGGACACCTTTGCCAGCCACAGCCGTGCCGGAAAACCGGAAGGAGCAAATTCCAGCTCGTGCAATACCATTCCGGTGCATGCAGCGCAATCGGGTGCGCAAAATTAGCTTGATCGAGTTAAAGGTGACAATTTCATTTGAATTTCAATTCGCCGCGACAAATTAGTTCGCGAGTGATTTCGGAAAATTCGGCAAATTTTCGGTACTCCCCCCCCCCCCCCCCCCCCCTCCCCGAGGGACGCTTCATCGATAAGGCCCGGCCCCTTTGGCAAAATTAGTTTTGCGAGGTTTGGCGGTTTTGCGGGCGGTCCGGGGAAAACCCGGAAGGATATAAAGGAAATCCAATTGCATATGGATACGGCGTCGGTGCGGTGCGACGGCAAACGTCACCGGATGGAGATTAAAAAAGTGTTCGTTTACCATGCAAATGACTCTTTATTGCATAATTAGCTGTCTGATTAACGTACATTTTGTTACCGAATCAGCCCGAAAATTGGTATCGGCGGATGATGGGGAAATAAAGTTATATCTACTACAATCCAGGTAGTAGTTTAGGCTCAATTAGAGAGAATATCAATACGATACAGCTTTGATGGTTGATCGAGCAATTTAAATATTGCTGTTGCCTTTTAAAGAACTTTCTTAACAGGAGAAAATTTAATTGTTTAACCAGGTTTAGAAAAAAATGTTAAAAAGGGAGGTTACTGAATAATGAGTCCTTTAAAAAACTGTTTTTGGAATATTTAATAGACACACTGCTTAGAATGAGGGAGAATTAGAATAAGTATGCCAATGTTGGATGCAAAACTAATGGAATTATTTTAACTTTAAATTCTATTTTAACACCTATAAAAATGTTGTCGAGTTATTAGCGATCAAAGAGTGTCACTGTAACTGTTGGGATTTAGATAAGTTACGATAAGGAGTCGATTAATTGATGTAAACGGAAACAAGTTCCTATAGTCGGAATTAGCAGAAGCAAGCAGAAGAAGACTGTGAATTTGTAAAATTATTATCAGTAGCAATAAAGACACGAGGAGAGTAACACGAGCTAACGAACAGTAACAATTTTGAAATTGTGTTTAATTGCCAGTATATTAGAGAAAGGGCATTTCAAAAAACCTATTTCACGTATAAATAACTTGAGGCTAATGACGTTACAATGAATAGAGCAGCTTCTTGAATAAATCTTCCTTCTACGCTCTGTCGAATATGACAAAAAAAGATATGTAGGGCCTCTGCAAGCAATCGGACACTTTTCCATTTGGCTCAAGCTCACATGCGGAGCGCGACACGAAGCAACGTGCCCATTTTTCTTTCCATTTCGATTGTTCACTGTCAACGATCGCTTGAACAGCCGGCCCATCCATTTTCCACTTTAGTTTAGGTCCCATTCCGAAAGCATCTGCAGCGAGCCTGAAAAAAACAACAACAACAACAACGGGAAAAAGGGCTACAACAGTGCGGACCCAAAAGTGCATCTGTTCCAGTCACTTTCAGCTCGTGTCATCTAGCGGGGGAGGAAAATCCCCTGAAAAAAGCTTGGGCTTGTATTAAAACATTTGTTTCATCTCCAGCTTGTTGCAGCTCTAGGGACTTGCAAATTTAGCATCATTTCATCGTTCCCAGTTTTCCCCCCCAAGAGGCTTTTCCATCTCTCTCCACCACTCACTTTCTGCGCTCACAAAAAGGAGCCGTTTCAATATTTCTTGCACCTTCGGCGCGTGAGGTGAAGTCGAATGCTTGGGCGGAGATTTGCTCCAAAACGGCTCCCTTATTATCTGGCTGCCTGTAACGACGATTGGAGCATTTTAATAAATTTCCCTTCCACTGCAAAGGCTGCCGGTGACATTTAATATGCACCAATAATTTATCGGATTTCATGCTTCCTTCCTACTGCCGCTGTCGGCGGTGCTTTGCCGGCTTCATTTTCTACCCGCTGACAGATACACACACACATCCTTGCTGGCAACACACCCTCCACTCACAGCATGCCGTCCGTTTCTTCTAGATCCTAGACTTTCGAGACCAGTTTGCATTTCGATCGCACCAACGCATGCACGATCGAGTCTGCGCCTTCGGCGGTGGCGGGATGGAAGAAATTGGCAAGAAATTTATTTCCGAAAAAACCTTCACAAAGGAAAAATTAAATATTTCACACCGGCACTCACCGGCGCGCGGTCCATGCTAGGGATTTCTATGGAGTGCTGGAAAATTTTCTATAGCATGTTGCGGATAGCAGCACCCGGCGATACTTCGTGTCGAAAAACGAGCTGAAACACTTTCGCAGCGCACTCCGAAATTCGATTGCGAGTGCAGCCCGTGGGCTACATTAATGCGATTGCAAATGTATGTTGAGGAGCTTAATTCATTGCCCACCCTCCCCCTCCCCTAGGCCCCACAAGAGCGAACGCCCTTTTGGCCGGTGGGCAAGTGGGAATTAATATGTCCCTTTCATGAAACGATGCGTTTCCAGGCACTTGCCATAATGGGGTGTGCTTGCGAGTTCGTTGGCTCCTTTCGTTCCTCCCTTCCCCCGGGGGTAGAGGGAAAGGAAATTGTATTAAATTCTTTTTCAATTTAAATCGAAACATCGTTTGGAGTTTTTAATCTAGGAAATGGCTTTAGGAAGCTGACTGTTGGAAGTTCTAGCACAGTTTTGTAGTTGATGAAAAACACTGTTAAGAGATACATAGTATTTTTAAATTTTCATATTTTATAACCAAAGTTTGATGCGGTAAACGGAGAGTTACAACACCTTACAAGTTTTTCCAGACATTTGCATCGATTACGTATTTCTAGAGATTTAATTTTACTTTAAATTTAATACTGTTGCCATTTGCTATGACACAAGAACAAATAGTCCTTTTTAAAAACCGTTCTTTCTTTTTTTAAACTGGAGAGTACGACAGACCAAAAGGAACAATATTAAATAAGCCTGTTAAAATGGTACTTTAGGAGCCAAATGCAATACTTTTGGCTTAAAGCTTGAAATGCTGTAATACATTTTTCAATTCTGACTTTAAGCTCCCTGTTTTAACGCAAGTGAAAACATTACCTTTTTGATATGTGCAGAAGTTTTTTTCGTATGAAGCATCACACCGCTCTTAGTCGAGCGTAATGATGAGCTTCGTGATTTTTCCAGGAAACCTAAAAAAAAAGCGGCACAATTTTCACTGGAACAAAATTGTTGCAGCATATAGTTTCCCATTTTCTAGCGAATCGTTGAAATCAACCAACGCATCAAAGAGCTTTTCAAATGAAATATAACGAGACAGAACCTTTTAGCAACACATCAAGCAATACAAACCGAGCATGATTTTCCATACGTCCTAGGCGGATCGCTTAATTAATGAAACTTGATTCATTTTACAACTTTCCACCGCTCGTTTGTGGAGTGAGGGGAAATTTTAAATTATTCGTGTCACATAATTTAAATAAAATCTCATCCCTCGGCTACGCCATCCTAAAGTTATGTACGTTTTTTTTTTTTGTCGTAAAACAAACCCTTTATCGTATCATTCCTCCCCGCCCCCTCCCTCTCTTTCCCATTTTCCCCAGAGGAATCGTTAAGTCTTGATTTGAAACAAAAATGTCCCGTCCTCTCCCGGCTTGCTCAACGTTTGCCAATGTCTGCCCATTGCAAGGCGGGGAACAAATGAGAGGAACATCCCCGAAAACCTTCATGCTTCATGCTTGCCTGCTAGGGAAAGCTCTGGACGTCCGACTTTTGGGAAACCACTGAGCTGTAGGAAAACCCCAAAAAGGGACACATTTATTCGAAACGGCGGTACGCTAAATGTGAATGTTCCGTCTAGGTTGTTTTTTTACTTTTTGGGTTCAGTTCGGGGCCGGTTTTTTGTTCGTTTTACTGAACTATCCGTCCGCTTTTCCGGCGGCGTCCCGGTGGTTTTGAACTGTGCGAATGTGAGAGGTATTCCGCCTCATGCGGTGTCTGGAAAAATATTACTTTTTTGCCCGAACGAAATGACCCGAATGGCTTCCCACGAATCATCGGTAGAACGAAGGAATCGCACGGTGGAAAACTTTCGAGACCAAGCTCTGGAGTGATAGTTTTCCCACCTGCCCTTGCAGTGCTTTCGATTCTCATAAACCCCTCGTGCGGTTCCCGAAGCGGAAAAGGCTTGCAGTGACTTGCCTATCCGGAATGAACTATTTCCCATGATCCTCTAGAATGTTCCTTGAATGTTTCTAGCCAACCACTCCCCCTTATACCGACAAGACTGGCCTTCAAACGCTCCTTATCCTCTTAACCCTCCCCACAGCTGGTCCCATTAGGTCCGGGCCTCTCCGATGTGAGCCACCAAGTAGTGCTTAATATCGTAAAACCTAACATCGTCCGGCGTAAGCCAGAGATTTAGCAACTCCCCGCGAGACTACCCCATGACGAGCTGCTCTATCTCGGACAGCGGGAAAAACCAGAAAACACCATCCTACCTTCCATCTCCGTTTCGCTTTGTTTCCCACTGACCGGGAAGCTCCCAGTGGTCGGCCCGATTCGGCATTTGCGTCTAATCGTACAACGAGGTGACACGAGGACTCTAGGACCAATCCCTTTCCTCTGCCCAATCCAACAGCTAGTCCAGAGACGAGAGCCGGACCCGGAAGTCGCCAATTCAACAAGCAGACCAAATCGGGACAAACCCCCTTAAGGAAATATCCTGCAACATTCAAGAGATCCTGTCCCGCCACAGTGCCGGCCCCAAGGAGAATGGAGAGTGGGAGAGATCGTGAGGCAAAGAGGTTGACCATCTCCGGGGACGGTGAGTGTTATTGTCTCAAAGCGGTCTGCCGAACCTGGGCCCAGGGGCCCGAGAGGCTGGGATTTGGAGCAAAAAGCGATGTCCAAGCCGCAGGCGATAACATTTTGCGACATCAAAGCCACGCAGAAACGAAGCTTGTGGGAGTGGCGAGTCAAGGAAGGATTGAGACAGTGTGTTTGAGTTTGCCAGAAATGTTCCCGAAATGCACATCGGGCAGCGAGTGTGCGGCATTCCTTCGAGACCCCGGCCGGCGCCTGGTGGCCAGAACTGATTGACACAGATGGGGTCAGCCCGGCTCCGGTAGGAATGGACTCCTTTTCGGCCAGACAAACAGTGCTCCGGGTCAGTCCGACAGGCTGAAGGTTTTCTTCTGCCAAACTAGACTCCAACTGACTGATATCTGCAACCAGACACGAGTACGTGCAAACGGTTAAGAATGGCAGTTTGCTGTGTGTCTTTATTGTGTGAACCAATTCAGTCAGTCTCCAGTTTTTAAAGAAGCCTATCTTTTTCATTTGTCACACGAGCTAAGCCAGCTCGTTTATCGGCCATCACCTTGGGACATGTTGATCCCTTTGGATAGGTTTAAAATCTACACACTACGCTACTCTAGTACGAACACGGAACTCGAGGGGAAAACGAAGTTCATAATGAATCCTCCATCGCTACTGAGCAATAAACATGACATGTTTAAATTCAAATGCGTCTAACGCGCTGTTCACAATTTCTTTCAGGGGTCTAAAGCGCCTTGCGGTCGTGTGAAACGAGTATCCAAAGTTTTTGCCAAAATTTTTTAATGAACTTAGAAAGATAAAGGGGAAAATTTTGGTTAGAAGGGGATCTATACAAATTCACACTTAAACATAAGGCCCCACTAACACAGCCTTGTTAACATGAAGCGAAAACACTGTTTTGAATAACCCTGTAATGTTGACAGTTAACCCTGAAATGTCAAAATAGGTCGGACTAGGAAATTTCCGATTCGCAAACAGTTTGCAATAAGTTTTCGCTTGTGTGTATTTGTTTAAAGACCTTAGACCTTGAAATACATCAAGTGATGGCAATCCGATGGTTTGGCGATCCGGATATCCTAACGGTGGCGAAAGCCGGAAGGATCCGCTGGTTGGGGCATGTCATGAGGATGCCGGACTCATGCCCCACCAAGAAGACACTCGTCAGCGACCCGCTCGGCACGAGACGCAGAGGAGCTCAGCGAGCCCGTTGGCTGGACCAGGTGGAGCAGGACCTGCGGAACATCGGATGTCACCGGGGATGGAGAGCGGCAACCACGGACCGAGCGACCTGGAAAACGATTGGTGACCAGGCCATGTCAGCACGACGTGCTCAACTATGAGCGGGCCAGATAAGAAGAAGAAGAAGTTTTCGCTTGTGGTTGAGTGCGAATAAAGATAGCTTTGTAACGAAAATATCTATAAGTGTTCAAAATAGCTTAAAAAATCAAATACAACTGCCATAGCTGAAGAGAATTGATTTTAACTTCATTTTGAGCCAAACCACAAACCCAAAAATTGCGATATAAAAATTGGATTCATCTGTACAAAATTACCAATGGAATGATCCACGGTGTTTCAACCTGTCAACCTAACCCAGCTACGATTGTGACATTTAAGGTTTAAAATGAGATTAACTGATAAACACTTTAACCCAATGTATTTACGATTAAATTTCTCCGTATCTGCGCATTATAGACCTTCATAGGTTTAAATTGTTCATTGATCCGGTTGGTTTCCCCCCGGGTTTGTGAGATAAAAGAAATTACTTGAAAAAGCATAAATGCAAGAAAGAAAAAAAAAACACCTGCAACTGTTCGATTAATTCTGTTGAAGAGAGCTTAATTGCCTTTAGTTAATTGAAACCTAACGCCTTCAGCGCTGACCCTTTGATCTGCGCCTCATTTTTTATTTTTCGATTTACCATGAAGTTCAACAAGAGATATGTAAAATTCAGCCATTTACATTTGCGTGATCAACGTTCCCGCCGAATTTAACGATGTTCCACCACTTTCAGTTAAAGTGCATTCCTTTGGCCCTATTTCCAACCATTTTTCCCCAGCCCGAGGAAGCTCCCACAGCCTCCCCCCTCCATGCTGCAATCGACCAGCTTAGCGTGGATTTAAGCACGCGCTCGCTAAAAGCTGACCACTAAATTCACTCTACCGCCACCCAAAATAATCACCCGGGCTGGCGACGTTAAATTTACCTGCAGCTCGGTGAATAAATATACTCCCCCCGACCGACCAGCCCTCCCCCCCACCACCCTCTCGTTCCATCCATCCAACCATCAAGTGTTCTTCGATTAGCCATGTGTTGGACCAATCCGGGGAAAAGCGAAGGGAAAACGGTGCCGTGACGGGCAGGAAGGAACGGTCGAAAATCCGTGGTCGGATAAGCGTACCAGAAACAAAAAAATACCCACCACCCCCCCCCTCTTGAACCCAGCCGAGGCTCGGTGCTGTTTTTGGGGAAATTTGCAGCCTACGCATCGCACCGGATGTGCACTTCCGGTGGAAACCACCCAAAATGCCCACTAATCATGCCAAAGTGCAGTGCAGTGGTGGTGCGAAACCATCGGGATAATAAAAATCTTCAAACCCGCTTCCGGGAATGGGGTAAAATTTTCGCACGAGCTGGATTTGAAACGGTTCTCTCTCGGTAGAGTGTTGCAAGCCTCGGGACAGGTTTCCGTCCGAAGCCATCGCTTGCACCTGTGGGATTGTTGTTTCATCTAACCACTGGATGATCAACACGTTTTTATAAATTATCTTTCAGGTCTAAAAAAAAACTGCAAAAATCACAGGGAAGGAACCAATATCAATTGGACTCAAAATAAATTAAAAAATTCAAAAATTTATACAAAATGTGTTTAAAAAAAACAAAAACTTCCAATTTACAGTGAAATTTTACAAGCGAAAGATGTGGAACTTCTGTGCATTCAGTGTGTGTGTGTGTGTGTGTTTTTTATATCATTAAAATTGACAGGACACACTCGAGACGTATGATGTATTGCAAAATAATCATGTAGTATTAAAGGTATTGACAAAAATGGAAGGTATTAAGAAAATGAACTCTTGCATCTACCATTTCGTATAAGCGATTGCAAATAAGCTGTTCCATGATTTTAATCTTCAATTTGTTGGTTCTTATTATTTTCTTGTCCACTTTGCGCTGATACACTAGTATTTATCAGTTTGTTATCATAATATTATCAATTATACTGAGGATAATGTTCTGTTTTTTTTTAAGTTAAATTAAATTAAATTGTGATCCAGCCAAACATATGATTGTGTTCTTTCATTTCTAACATTATCTATTCGCCGAAGCTTTTAACAAACTTCCCTTTAATCCCGTCATAGGCAAATACCAAAACCCTGTTTTTCAAGCTAAACATTTCCATATTTTCACATTTTGGACAGACAACTTCCCACCACCCTGCAAGGGTTTACGGTTTCCCAAGCCCGTTTTGTAAGCACGGTACCGGCGATGACTCCTGACGTCCGATATCTGACGTTATAATTCGAACCCAGCGCTATAGTGTCCCGCAAAAGTAAACAGCTATAGAAAAGATCGATATCTCCAAACTACACATAAATTGCGCCTATTCTCTGCCGCTGCCTCGGCGGGAGCATAATTTACCATCACGTAGTGCAGGCAACCACTGGAGGTGGATGGGTTGAGGTAGTGCAAGTGCGTGTGCTTATTGAAAATGGGCCGCGCGGTGCTAGTATTTGCGAGCTTCCGAGCGTCACACCGAGGCATCGAGTGACCGAAGTGCCATTTGTGGATCACACCGGCTGGCGCCACTAGCAGCCAACCGTGGGTCGCAAAGTGCACCACCGCCATATTATATTATCCGGTGAGGGGGACGAGCCACGCGCGACCTCGGACCGTGCGCATCCATTCTGACTGTGTTTTATTTATCAACAAATAACGAACACTTTCCTCGCCACTGGACGCTAGCGGTCCCGCCTTCCCCCCCTCGACCGGATCTCATAGAAAAAGGATATAATTACGCACGCATGGATGTTTCTGAGGACCGTTTAGTATGCTGTGGCTTGAGCGTGTGCGCTCGGCGAGGCCGGTAAGTGACTACGTTTGTCCGGAGCGAGGGATATTATGTTTATCACTGAATGCATTTAACTTGAAAGAGGCAGCAAATTGACCCGCCATATAATTCCAGTGGAACTGGATGGAATACAGTAAGAGTAGAGCAAGGTGAAAGGACGTAGAATGAAACATATTGGGTTTCTGTTTTCCAAGAACGATTTAAAAAGAAAAAAGTATAATAGATACAACTTTCAAATTATGAAATTTAATTTTAAAAGAATAAGTAATTAAAATCGGGTGATGTATGTCAAATTTTCATAATATTGCAATAAACAGTTTAACAATCTATTAATTTTTTATTTTAATTATTCAAAGAGATGCATGTATGGAATCGATGAGCCCCATATTGCGCCTGAGGCTCATTTGATGAGTCGTTATTTATGAGCGAGGTAATGAGAATTTGCAATAAAAAAGATATATGAAAATAACCCGGACTTTCCAACTGACTTGGCTCATCCGATATGTATTAAAATGGAAATGAAGCTTATTAACATCCGGCCTAATCGGACATTTGTGTTTCTAAATCATGCATTCAATTGTGGATGTTTACATTTCTAAAGGGACTACTACATGTTTTTCATGAAAACAAAATGTTACTTGTAGAAATTACTTCACCGAGCATTTGGAAATCACTTCAAATAATTTTTTTTCCAATATCGTGCATTCAACAATAAAATTTTGAATTTGAATCAGATAAACTGATCTTCAACAGCGCTACCTAGCGTGTGCTAGCAGAACTAGCCCGCCGTAACGTCAAAAACTTTCGTGACTGACCCACCTGATTGTAATGACGTTGGTTCTTGTAATCAAAACAAATGTGACATAAGATTTGTAAATACCCCGGCAAAACGGTGCACGCGGTAGACCATTTTTAAATACGGTGCTTTTTCTGCAAATTTACGCAAAATGTCACTAAACATTGGTAAAATGAGGTCTCCGATGGTTCAACTTCGTCATATAGTAAAAAGTAAGTCGCCCCTCAACGGCTCGTAAAGTGAACCAAACTCATCCGCTTCATCTCTCATCCCTTTGCAGAGCATTTCTCGGTGTCGTCGAAAGTGTCAACAAAGGCGAGCGAATTGTTTTCCGACGAACAGAGGCGGCAGCGGGAAAATGTTGGTCGCATCGAGAAGATAGAGGTGCGCTATCTCGGTCTACCGAACGATACCACGCTTGTAATGAACCGGGAGCTTTCCACACCGTACGATTGTGCGAGACGTAAGTAAACGATGAAGAGGAAAATTCATTCCCTTTCCTCTAGGATCGATTCATCGATTTTTTTTTTTTTGTAACTTTGTTGCGCCACAGACATCGGTGAGAAGTACTGCCGACAATCGGCATTGGCCCTGCTGGACAACAAAACACCATGGGACATGCGACGACCGCTGCGAGACTCGTGCACCCTTCAGCTGCTCAACTTCACCTCGCCCGAACCACATCTGGCAAACAAAGTGTTTTGGCGCTCCTGCTCCTTCCTGCTCGGGGCCGTTCTGCAGGCGAGTTTCAAACCGGAAGCCGGCCTTTATCTACACAGCTTCCCTAAACCCAACAGTAAGTGGCACGGTTTGAAATGGTGACACGACATCTTCTTTTATTGCCCCGACTTCTGTCCCGTTGTTTCCAGTAAAATCCGGCAGCTTCGTGCACGACATCGTGCTGTCGCAGGAACACTGGAACCCGACCGTCCCCGAGTTGCGGGCGCTCTCGATCGAAATGATAAAACTGTCGCAGAGGGACCTACCCATCGAGCGGCTGGACGTGAGCAGCGAGCTGGCGGCGGAAATGTTCACCGACAATCCGTTCAAGCGCGAACAGATTCCGAGTGTGGCCGCGGGAAACAACGGGCAGGTGACGGTGTACCGCGTCGGTGAACATCTCGACATCAGCAAGGGCCCAATGATGGGCTCGACGGGGCTGCTCGGCCGGTGCACGATCTCAGCGGCGCATCCCATCAAGGACGCGAACGAAAACGAGAACTATTTCTACCGGATGCAGGGCGTGGCGCTTCCCTCCGCGCTACGGATCGGCCACTTTGCGTACAACGTGCTGGAGAACCGATCGAGAAAGCTGGTTAGTGTGGAACATTTCGTTCAACGTGAAAACATTTTTTCTTCAAAATGCGCTTTTTGATTCTTTTCCAGAACTCCGCCAAGCTACCGAACGAACCCTTCGAGGATGCGGCCGCGGAACAAGTAGCTTAGAGTATATTTAACGGTAGTGTCTTAAGGGCAAATAAAGCGTATGGTAACATGTACGAAAGGTTTTTTTTTACTGTTTCTTTAAATGATATTCTCTTTCTACACTTCCTGAGGTGGCACTACAACTCGTTGAGCGGATTAGTCTTCCTGTTCGTATCGCCTCGTCAACTTTGCATCTGTCCTTCGGCTCATCTGAAGAAGGTTTTGCTCGTTAGATAATCAGGAGTCCGGAGTACCAGTCAGACATGTGATTTGTTTGTCGCTCTCATCACATCAGAAATCCTTCTGAGCTCCTTAATTCTTGTACACATTTCGGTTTCCTTAATTCTTGTATACATTTCTGGGCTTGCTGAATATTAATACCTAAAGATACTTTAAAAGTCCGGCTTCTTTAAAGTATAGTTTTTCCTAAAAAAAAAATTGAGAATGGTTGTTGATGGTTGATGTAAAGAGTGAAAAATTAAAAACCATAGAAAATAATCTTTTTGTTATTGGCTAAAAGCATGTTTAAAATCAAATGTATCACGCAATTGCTGCATTTCGATGTCAAGGCCTTGTTTTTTTTTTTTGTGGACGATCGATTGGCCAGTTTCTCATGTTTCACGTAACAATCGACCATCAGAACATACGCGCACACCTTTAATCCTCAGGTCAGCGCTGTAGCACACGTGCAGTGTGGGAGGCAAACGGAGGAAAAAACCTTTCAACCTGCATCGTATTTCTTTTACGATTGCATGGAAGGGCTTACGGCGCAAAAGAAAAAGGATCGTTCGATGCATCGGAACATCATCCGAAGAAAAGAAATGAAGAAAAAAAACACTTTGTGTTCCCGCTGAGCTTTGTTTGGAAAGGATTCCATTTTTTTATGACAAAATTCTTCTCACGCTGGATGTGCGTGAGCGCTCGGTCATTCCCGTCCGTTACCAGCTCAACACGGGACGCCTATCAGAGCCCCATGCTCCGCTAATCTAATGAATTTTTTAAATCAATTCCACCGACGACAGAATAGGACGGCGCGAATATTATTTCCCGCTTTTGTGTTCTGATTCTCGGTTCCGTTGCACACGAACGTACGCGCAGCGTGTGTCCTGTCCTGTGTAACGACGAAGGTTTTTAACGAAACCGACCAGCGGCATCGGGTCAGTTGTGCTGGCACGGCCGAGCAGGAAGGGCGTTCTTTTTTTTCGTTTCGAGATTCACCACCGTTCGGTGTTATCTCGCGTCAGTCCGGTCGTTAAGTGTCCCCGGAGAACAGGGGTTTCGTTTTACTGTGTTTTGTGATGAAGTTCTTGTTGCTAGTTCTAAGCTGCCTTGTGGCAAGTGGTGAGTAGTTAGAGTAACTAAAGTAATTCCATTAGTTTCAAATTTACACCGCCGTCGTATGGAACGTTAATCAGCAGCGTTTAGCGTACCCTTACCTTTGGACGGGAAAAGCTCGCACAGCCTCCACTTATCAGACACTTTGCGTGACCCTTGATGACCGTACGTTGTTGACGATGGTCTTATTTATTCGCTGGAACCCCATTGGAGCATAATAATAAATAATCGCGTAAAAAAAACGAGGTTCACTATAAGCGTCCCCCGTTAATCCGGAGGAATTGTGGCGCATCACAAGCGACGTGAACCGCCCTTTCTGAAACGCACAAAATGGTAGTTTTTTTTTCTTTTTGTCTCCGCCAGGGCGTCCATTTTCCCTTCGATAGGTTCATGACCTTAAAAAAGGAAGATGGAAGCTTTTTTTCTCGTGGTCTCTCCCAATGAGGTCAAATCATACTGCAATGAAATAGGTGACCTGTTATGGGGCTTTTTAAAGAACGATTTCGATTCGAACGATTAATTTAGCGAACGTTTTGAATTAATCTTTGTTTTGTCTCCCTCCTCCACGGTAGCGCTTGCCACAAAGCCTCCAAAATGGCCGGCCGTGTACGCCGTGAGCGGCATGCTGACCATTCCGTACGCGGAGATTAACGAACCGTTCTACGCGTGGTTCGACAAGGCGAATGGCCGCTCGCGCATCGACTACTACGGCGGGATGGTGAAAACGTACCAGCTCACCAAGCAGGGCGACTTCGGTGTCAGCCTGAAGCTGGCCCCCGTCACCACGAAGGATGAGGCGAACAAGGAGACCTGCCTGCAGGTCAACGGGACGGCCGATAACACGATCGAGGTGCAGGGCATCCTGCCGTACGTGAAGGACTTCAAGCTGTTGGGTAAGGAGGGGGGGTGTAGACGGGGAAAGGGGATGGCGAAGGGCCCGAACTAACGTGCCCTTTTCGGTGCTGCCCATTATCAGGTACGGTCGAGTGTGGCGGCTATCAGTGCGATAAGTTCGGCCTGACCGAGGTCATCGGCCAGAAGCGCAACGTCTACACGCTGTGGGTGCGGTACGTGAAGTCGCCAAAGTATCCGGCCGCCCGCATGCCCATCCCGGTGCGCTACGAGATGAAGGGCTACAACACGCTGCTCGGATCGCACTACGATCACTACTATCTCGATTACGAGTCGTACGACCACGAGGACATCCCGGCCGATGTGTTTGAGGTTAAGCTTGGTAAGTTTGCTCGTAGTGAAAAGAAAGAAAGAGGAGGAAACCACCTTTCTGATCGAATGCGTGCGTCCCTTCTTTTTGTAGCTGATCCGTGTATTGGCTTCCCGGGACCCGGCAGTGGCCACTACGCCACGTTCAACCCGATGCAGGAGTTTATTCACCCGCGCTCCGAGGAGCATCTGCATGACGAGTTCGGGCGGTTCAAGAACAAGCACCAGAAGGCGTACGGCAGCGAGCAGGAGCACGAGAAGCGCCTGAACGTGTTCCGGCAGAATCTGCGCTTCATCCACTCGCACAACCGCGCCAACCGGGGCTTCACCGTTTCCGTGAACCATCTGGCCGACCGGACCGAGGAAGAGCTGAAGTCGCTGCGTGGATTCCGCTCGTCCGGCGTGCACAACGGTGGCCGTCCGTTCCCGTACAACCCGAAGGACCATCTCGATGAGCTGCCCGACAGCTGGGACTGGCGCATCAGTGGCGCGGTGACCCCGGTGAAGGACCAGTCCGTCTGTGGATCGTGCTGGTCGTTCGGTACGATCGGCCACATCGAGGGTGCGTACTTCCGCAAGACGCAGAAGCTGGCGCGCTTCTCGCAGCAGGCGCTGATCGATTGCTCCTGGGGCTACGGTAACAACGGTTGCGACGGCGGGGAGGACTTCCGCGCGTACCAGTGGATGATGGAGGTCGGTGGCGTCCCGATGGAGGACGAGTACGGTGGGTACCTCGGCCAGGATGGGTACTGCCACGTGCAGAACGTGACCCTGTACGCACCGATCACCGGCTGGGTGAACGTGACGTCGGGCGACGCGGACGCGTTCAAGGTGGCCCTGTTCAAGCACGGTCCGCTCTCGATCGCCATCGACGCCGGCCACAAGTCGTTCAGCTTCTACTCGAACGGCGTGTACTACGAGCCGGAATGCAAGAACACGCTGGACGGGCTGGACCATGCCGTGCTGGCCGTCGGGTACGGCAAGCTGAACGGCGAGGACTACTGGCTGATCAAGAACTCGTGGTCGAACTACTGGGGCAACGATGGGTACGCGCTGATGGCGGTGAAGGACAACAACTGCGGTCTCACCACCGATGCCACGTACGTGCTGATGTAACGGCCACGGGTCTCCCGTGGCGTTTTTCCGGGAACCATACCGGTTGGTTTCCGTTTTTAGTGTGTTATGTTTGTAATGAATATTGCTATTGAACTTTTTGTATGAACTTTCGAATGAATTCCCAATAATAAAACATGCTCAGACTTACCCGGTTGCGTCTTCTTGTCCCTCCCCCTGGACAAACTGTACACAGTGTGTCACGTTGCAAAGGTAAATACCAGAAAGACCACAAGATGGCTCATCGTTCGAGACCAAAGATCGACCGACCGCGGTTGATGAACGTTCAAGCCTTCCTGTTGCATTTTTGTTTGTTCTTCCGGAGTTCGTCAACTGTTTGCCGACGCGCTGTTCTATGCATAATGAACCGGTTCCAAACGAACGGAGCGATTTACCTTACCGTACATAAACCAACCACATCCACGTTTCAGATGATATTCAGAAAAAAACGGTTGCTATAAGTTTGTGTTCTAAATTTTTGTAAAATATCTTATCGCTATAACAAAGTCATTGCGTGTCTTTCAACGTGTTCTTTGTGTGTTGTAGCACAACTTCAGGGACCCCTCTTTCTAGACTAGACCAATAGTATTGCCGTCATTTCTCTTTCCTTTCTTTTTGTGGTTTGTTCACTTTGGCAACGACTCGTACGTAACATGGCGCATTGATTCAATTTAAGAGCGTTAACTATCACAGACAAACACTTGTTGCGTTGGATTCGGGCCGTCCGAGCCCGGCCTCGTCCTCCGTCCGTCAGCCTAATTCCTACACCTAAACCTACAGTTTGGCACATGCGAATTCACCTTGGGGGGGGTTTTAGTTTTTTTTTCTCTTCTCTGTACCGTCAGTGCCTGCCGGCACCGACCAAGTATCCTAATGCTACGGCTAAGACTAACACGATGCGACTGTACAGCTCCACGGGCCGACCAGCTCCTCCGTTTCCGGGTGTAGCCAACGTGGCCACCGTGAGTGCGCTCAGGTTGAGCTCGCTCGTGATCCGGTGGCTTTGGGTGCGCACGAGCGTCACGAGCCGTTCGGCTTCCCGGGCGCAGATTTGCGTCTGCAGGCGGGCCGGGTTCTTCGAGAGCGTTTCCACGATCACGTACAGGTCGTTCTCGAACGTAAGCTGGCCGGTCAGCCGGCACTCGACCGTTTGCAGGAGCGCTTCGAGCGAGCGCATGATCGAGCGGAGCGTGAGGTAATCGTTGGAGGTGCCTTTCAGTGCGTACAGACCGCGGTCGATCTGCTTGCGCGAGTACACGATCCGGATGGCGGTTCCGCAGACCGGGCAGCAGGCACCGGGCGGTAGAACCGGAGTGCAACCGTGCGCTTTGCGCTTGGGACACTTGATGGAGGAGCAGCGCGCCTCTAGCTGCGGGCTGATGAGACCGACCTCCTGGCAGGGGCCGTTGTAGTCGACGGTGGAGTAGTCACTCCACGCCTCGCACTCGCTGCGATACGTGATCCCGTTGACGCCGCACACCTGGCTGCGGCGACGCGACGTGTCGCAGTGCTTCCGGTACTTCTCCCGGTAGGCGTACGTGGCCCGCGCGAGCACCATCTCGCAGAGGTTCGCGTGGTAGACGAGATCCGTGTCGCGGATGTCGGTGACCGTCGAGCAGTTCGTCGAGGTGAGGTTCACTGTGGTGAGAGAAAGAGGTATGAGCAAACGTTTCTTCAAGCTGAGTGCAGTTCGGTTTGCTTTCTTACCGCAACGATACTGCGGACACGGCTTGTGCATCCCCGAGAGGCAGACGTTCCACTCGGGAAGGCAAACACTCAGCGGTCCACAGTCGACCCGATCGCACCCGTTACGCGCCCGGCACGGCCCGAACTCGATGTCCCCGTCCGGCACACCGGCACACTTGGCCACGCACGCCGACGGGTAGGTGTTCCCATTACGGCCACAGACGGGCACGTAATGCGGCGGGCAGTTGCAGGGGAGACTGGTGAAGGCTCGATCCTCCGTCAGCCCTGGCACGCGGCATTGGCGCTTGGTGCAGGTGATCTCCTCGGCGTAGCAGCTGCACACGTTGCACTCGACGTAGAAGTGCGAAAGGTGCGCAAAGCGACGCCCGGCCAGGGTACACGAGTTGTAGCTGATGCACGGCAGCGGCTGGCACTTCTCGATCCGGCCGGACTCACCGCAACGGCACACCTTGAGGCAGCCCTTCTGCGTCACCGACACCGGGATGCGCACGAACGTCCCGACCGGCACGAGGTAGGAGGACGCCTCACCCAGCGGACACCCGTCCACGCACCGGTACCCGTACGTCCCATCCCGGTTGGCCACGCACACCTGGCTCGAGTTGCACGGGCTTCCCTTGCACGGTGACACCAGCGCCACGTCCACCGAGGGTCCTCGTTCGCCCGACATCGCCACCGACGCGGCCGCCGCCACCTCCGATGGCTCGAGCAGGCCGGAACCGACCGGGCCGCCCAGCTGGAACGTGCCCATCGAGATGCAGGGCATGGAGCTGTTCTGCGGCGAGAGGCGCTGGCAGAGCGACGACACCGAGTGGCCGTCCGGCATGCGCAGCCAGTCGACACAGTTCTTCAGCACCTCCGCGCAGTCCTGCCGGCAGATGTGGTTCGTGTGGTAGTCCTTGGTGCACGGTTTGATCTGGGCCGCGCAGGCGATCGAGCGCCAGATCTCGAACGAACACTCGGTCTCGTTGCGGATCGGCAGCTGGACGCCGCCCGGGAACGGAAGGTAGCCCTGCTGGCGCCACTGCTGCACGTCCGTCCGGGCCGCCATGTCCGACTGCGCCCGGCAGCTGCGGAACAGCTCCGTCGGCCGGTTGTTGAAGTTGCTGCAGAACGACAGCCCGTCGCACCCGAGCTCGCACGGTTCATCGACTGCGGAATCGGAAAAGGGGAAAACATTGGAAGGAGCAGAAAATAGGTTTTTTTTTTTTTTGTGTGTGTAGCCTTTCGGAATCTCCACGCAACGGAACTGGACCGAATGGAGGGGGACTGGCTACGATCACAGTCATGCACGCATGCCAAAAAGCCAATTTCCTGCATGGTGTACAAACAAGTCTGTGGGGAACTGTCTATTGCTGGGGTTACTGTGCGGCTTGAGTAAAATTGGAGGAAGATCATAGAACGATATAAGATGGTAAAATGGAGTCAAATCTCTAGCAAAAATGTGGTACTCATTTAATTGGTATGATGCATATTGACATAGTCGGGATAAATTATAAATCTGAATTATAAACTCTAGACTCTTATTCGTGGACTCGTCGTCGAAAAGTTGCTCATTGATACTTCGAATAACTGGTTTCAAAAAATTACGAATTTCATGCTTCTAAATTTAGTTCCTGTTAAATTATAAATTTCAGGCATTTTCAGCAACACTAAGCGGTTATAATGTTTTGCACTTGTCATGTCTCAAACTGCTATCTGCCCTTGGAAAACTAATATTCAGCATATCGCCACTTTCTCTAGTCCGTGAGATCATGGTTGGTATGTTGTTTACGAGACTTTTCCGGTCCGGCTTCGATCCCACGCCATCGTGGGTCATGTTCGAGTCGGTGTACGTGCTCGGCTACCCTGGACCTCCTGATTATAACCCTGACTTATGGTAAATGTACCTCTCTGAATGATCGATTTTCGTAACAATTTCTTCTTAGGATCACCAAGAAGAAATAGGCTTTGTTTGGAGTGTAAACCAAGCACCTGTTTCATTAAGGCCAAGTTAAATATTATACTCGGTGGTTCGAAAAAGTAAAATAAAATACAGAAATTTCTAAGATAGTTCTACTCAAAAATTAGAATTAAATTTAAAAAAAATTATGAATATTTTAATGAAAAAATCACGCTGAATCTAATTCTTTACCAAATAAATGCTAAATTAAATTTTCTTTTTAAAGCGACCATTTTCTATCGTGTGCATGGTCTTTGTATAGAACTCTTCGTTGCATTTTCTATCCAGCATGGCATGCAGTTAATCTATCCCGGAGTGGAAATAAAACACAATCGAAAGTGAGCTGTTTTCATGCATGAGTGTATATTATTTCCTTTTTGATGAGACAAAAAAAATTAAAATAAACAAAAACACAACAGAGGATAAATCACAAACACACACACACATGGACACGCATGTACAGAGAAAGGTGGACAACAGGTAGTGCAGGCACCGGTTCGAATTTCAATGCCGTCACCCGAAAAACGGCGACGTACGCGGCTGGGTTCAGTGAACGACCGCACTGCAGCGAGGTCGCTGCGCATCCGGCGGCCCCGGCACCTCGCACACCTTACCTTCGTCGATGCACTGGCGGAGGGCGTGCTCCTCGGGCGCCCCCAGACACTTCTGCTCCAGGTCGTCCAGCGTCCACTCGTTGGCGAAGGTCGTGGAGCACAGGAGCCGGCAGCGGAGCGACACGGCCTTCATGCAGCAGTGCTGCTTGGCCGAGTCCATGCCGATCTGGTTGATACGTGACACCTCGTTCGAGTTGAGCTGCTGGCCGGCCGCCCGCTGCTTGTCCGCCTCGAGGAAGCACTTCCACAGGGGCAGCGTGGGCATGAGCGCCCCGCAGCCGCCCCGGTGCTGCAGCAGGTCGATGATCTCCTCGACCGTGTACTGGGTAGCGTCGGGGCCGCCGGCGGTTAGCGTCTCCCGGCACACCTTCCGGCACTTGGGCTCCGGCGAGCTGTCACAGCAGGGCACATCTGCGAAAGGGGAACATCACAACGATATGAGCGAAAGTGAAGGAAAAGGAAGGGTCAGGTTTTTTGGGTGTCACTTACAGCGCTTCAGGTTCGCCGTGAAGGTCACATCGATGAATCCCTTGATGCACTGCATCACGTTGCTGTTGTTGGTCCGGCAGGCGGCCAGCACCTCCTCCCGCTGCACCTTCGAGGGCGTCCGGTAGCGCTGGAACACCTCCGTGCACGCGTGCACACACTCGGAGGTTCGCGCACTGCTGCAGCACCGGTGGCCATCCTCCTGACGCTTCAGGCACCCGAACAGGCTCTGCTCGTCGCTGGCCCGGCACCCGCTTGTCAGCTCGTCCCGCGACGACCCCGTGGCGCACACGTTCTGACACCTGACGGACATCGCCAGCGGGCAGCAGACGCGCCCCGGCCAGGCCGCCCCACGCTGGATCGCCGCCAGCGTGTCGTTCATGCACTGCCAGAACGGGGCCTGCTGCTGCAGGGGGCAGTACTTGCGCACGTCCGCCAGCTTGGCCTCCCGGGAGGCTGGTTCGGACGCGATGCGCGCCAGTGACAGCTACAATGGCAGCGGGAAGGACGAAACCGAAAAAGACAAATGGTCGCGTCAATATACTTCAATAACAGTCACGCCGCTTAGACTATAAATACAATGCATGCCGGAGTTGAACACGTCAGTTCCTTCCGATCAAACCCCGGCTAACGATGGGATACAGCAAGGTTATAGGAATCACCCTGTACAGCGTTGCGGTTTTGCAGTCGGCCGCCATTGGGAACTTCATAGAAACCCCAGCCATCGGGTCAGTGCGCTACGGTGGAAAACATCGCTGTAATGCCATCGGTGTCGCCTCCGACGTCGCAATTGTTCCCGCTGGTTGCATTCGGCAAAGTGATCCTATCCAAAGCTACTCTGCGCTGCTGCCATCCACCCTGGATCGTTCTACGACGATCCATCCTGTCATCGACAGCCAACGAAGGTGTCATGTGAAAAGATTCCTACCACATCCAAGTCACCACTTCCTCAGCAACAACATCGGGCTGATTCAAGTTGGCTGTGGAAATCGCGGCGTCTCTGGTGAACCAAATTTTGCTGTGCGTGATGTCACCGGTCACGAGCGTCTCACACTGGTCGGGCTGGCCCCAGCGTCCTCCCGCCGGCAACTGGTTACACCGGTGCACGTGCAAGACTGCGCCGTGTGCCTGGAAGAGTACGGTGCATTCGACTGCATGCGACAGCTTTGCCTGCAGCTCGTCGGAAAGTATCGATCGAAGCTGAACAATCTCGATGTGAGCAGAGTAGCCAATGAGGAATGAAGTGCCGTCCTTTTTTTAATGTGTCTCTGTTTTTTTTTTCTCTCTCTCACAACCCAGGGTCTTGCAGGAGCTGGAGTGCTCGCACCCGATGGCAGCATTGTCGGACTACTGTCGTACGGGTTTGCGAACAGTAGTCTCGTTGCGGAACGGGTGAAGTTTTATGAATTGTTCGTGCGCGAAATGGTAAGCAGCTTGCGGGAGTTGTAACCCTCGATCGAGCCAGGCGGATTAGACATAACATTTGTGCAGGTAAAGTAATAAAAAAGAACACACATTTGCAAGCGTATAAAATGCGTCCTTAAGAAATCTGCGATAATTTGCAAGCCCCACTCGAAGCAGTGACCCGCCAAGGAAAACGGCATTAAAACTGGAGGAACCACGACGAGTCTCCCGTACTGCGCCTCGGTCTATCGAAGACCTTTTTTTTATAGACCCGGTCGTAAAGTGATTTGAAAAGCCGTCAACATTCAACTAACCGCCATCAATTCCGTCTTAATTCCCGTGCCATAAAACCCCGTGCCCTGAGAACCTCCACCTGTCTCTTAGACAAACAACAAGCAGCCACAATGAATGATCCTGGCGGGTGGGGGGGAAGGATGGAACAAGCATGTCGGCACTCTTCTCGCCTTTCCTTGAAAGACGCGCATTGCACACAGCGTGTTTTTATTGCACCCTTGCCCGAAGCTGCAACATTTTATGCGAAAAACGTATAACGATCGACGGTTTAGCGACTGCTCCCTTCCCGGACCGGTTCAGCGGCGCGACGAGGTGATAAACTTGAGCCACTCCAGCTGCAGCTTGCCCCGCTGCTCCAGGTCCGCGTACAGCGATCTGTGCAGCGTTCGCCGTAGCTGCCACGTCCAGCCGTCCAGTTCCGCCATTTGTCTATTCATCGTCGCACGTTCGGCGGCTTCGATCTACAACGGATTCGGGATGGTTACAGGATTACGACATCAGCGACGTTGGCGACCCATACGACACCTGTTTAAGACAGTCGTTGTACAGCACCACCGTGCCGGGCTCGACCGGGCAGCGAAACACTCGCCGGATGCCAAGGATCTCGCACTCGCGACAAACCCGTCCATGCCCGTCCACCATGCCGTAGGCGGCGATGAAGTTCCGTATCGTTTGACCCAGGCTTGACCGATCGCTACCAGCCGGGGCACTGACCAGGACGAGCGGAGGCACACTGTGGCGACACTGAGGACTTCGCAGGCTCGCCAACCTGCGCCGCAGACGCTCGCGGACCGTCGGTGCCTGCGGGACCACATCGCCATAAATCATCGCAATTTGGTGCCGGCGGTACCGGCGGACGCACTCGGCATCGGCCACGAACGCCGTCGGGGACAGCTTTATGGCCCAGCAGAGCAGCGTCCGATTCGGGGACGTCCGAATTGCAACGAATTCCGTGTCGATCCCGGTCGATACCGGGCGTGATTTAGTGCCGGACGCGCCGCAGGTCGATGGCAGTGCTGCCAGCCACGACCAGGCCACGATCGCACTCGCGATAACGATGCGTCGACTGATGGGCCGTCCGCCGGACATAGTGTCTCCCCCTTTTGTTTTCTCTTCTGCTGCTACGTACTTGCCCGACAAACTTCAACTAGTCCCGCGACGTTGACGATTACGGTGCAAAGTGTTCTGGTTTTCTCCGTCCGAAACCCTAGACGCACCTGATGCACCACACTGCGTAGGAGAGCGGAGTCGGCCGCGGGGAAAGGGAGCGACGACGGTTGATTTATCGATTTGCCAACGGCAAACAGTAATTGCACCGACTGGGTGGACAGTTTTCCTTTCGGCCCTGGCTGGTGACAACGACAGCAAAGATCCACGCGAAGGCTGCGCAGCCGTAAATATAAATAAAAAAAACGCGCAAACAGATACACTTTGCACAGGGCCGGGAACCGAGGACCGGGGAGGTCCGGTCGGATCTGGTACTTGCACCAGACCAGGGTCTGGTACTTGGTTGGATGCGCCAAAGCAATATGCGTCGATGGCGGATCGTTCAGTTTTACTGCTCGACCGGATCGAAGAAGTACCGATCATGTTTTCCGTACATTGTTGAGACAGAAAAGAAAAAAACATCGAAATGTGAACTGGTTTTGCAATCTTCCCTTTTGTTCCTTCTTTAAAGCTTTCTTAAGCGGCATGGAAAGGCTTTTTAAAGACAATTATCCTGAATTTTATTATTTGATTTATGACGGAACATATGACACCAAATTATTCATACCATTGTAGTTGGAAAAGAGTTGGAAAATTTGTCGTCTATTTGTATCAGTCCTCTTTAATTCTTATTCTTCAAAAGAAAGAGAACAAAACTCTCATTGAAATTATTCCATTCTATAATTCCAAGTGGTATTATTAATTACACTTTCTGAAGCAATAAGATGATAATATCAGTTTTCTTTTTCGATTTTACAATGTGACGGAAGGGCAAATTCTCCTAGAACTGGTTTGTTAGAGTACCATGTCTTGATTATTGAATGAAATTAAGAATACAAAGTCGTTAAAATTTGGTACTGAGATTTCCAAATTATTCAACATCACATGATCCAGGTTTTACTGTACTTAAAGGTAAAGTGTTGCGTAACGTAACTTGAGTAATGCGAAATGAAAAACAAAGCACCGGTTATTCTTTTTTTTTGTAGAATTGTGCATGCTTTTACAGATTAAAAACAAAAAACTGAACAAAAACATGTTTAGACGTATTCATCCAAATTTAAAAGAGAAAAAAAGGTCAAGTTTTAGCTATAACGGCTATTTATGATATGAGTTATTATAATTTATGACGAAGAATCCAAATCCTCGTTGATGAGATGGTCTGCCTTGTTCACAATGGAATCATTGGCATAATTCAAATGAAAAAAAAATGCAACATCCTTTTTTAGCTAGCTAAGAACTAGATATGGTATTTTATGACTAAAAACTTCAACGCCGACATAACCATAAATTCGAATGTAATATTTATTTTGCGACAGCACGCACAACCTTGAGCGGGGCGATTTTTGTTCTCCCTCTCCTTCGCATAATTAATCCAAACCCCGATGGCGAACCGGTTTCGTAGGCGCATAGACCATTTCTCGTCGCCGAGCGGTTGCCGTCGGACCTGGTGACTAATTGCATTCCGCTCCGGGACGATCATGCCGTCCCGAACGGCGGCGGCTCGCGAATTGCCGGCCTGTGTGTGTTAATTAATTGGTAGCTGCACCATTAAACCGTCATCGGGAGCGTTTTCACGTGTTCCCTACGGTCGGCCCAGGATTTGAACCTACGTACGTGCGAGCGGAACGAAGCGATGCGGTCAATTTGCGGTCAACTCACGGGCCGACGTAATTGTATCGTAAGGTTTCGACCGTGCGCTGATGCTGCCGAAGACGAACGGAATGACGGTTTGGAACCGGATCGTGCGCGAAACGGTCGGAGAATGCGTTAATGAATCAATTTTCGTCCCACGCGCGCATTGCGTTTGCGTTTAAGTTTCAAATTGCACCTAAAATTGGATGTCACTGGAGAAAACGCACCACGCGACGTTCTAAAATCGTACGTTCAGTATGCACCGCCAGCAATTAGAAGCCACGACCTGCAGTCGTAAGCGAAACAGAACGGCTCATTAAACTTAACATACATATCAATTACACCAGCTTTTTCTTGTTTGAGCATCTTTTTCCACGACTCCTGGCGAGTCACCTGTCGGACGCGCCGGATTCACCTGAACAGCTCGAGGGAAAGGAGATGAGCAATTTGACCCAAAATTTGTCCACGGAAACGGAAAAGAGAACCGCGATCGCGCCGACAAGACCCGTCAACCCTCGTAGATCGGATCGGATTTCGTCGCCACTGGCAGCTCAACAAATTGTGCAAGCCTAAGCGCATCTCGCCTCTATCGGATTCGCTTGACGCCGGCCTAAACGGCAACCAATTAAAATTCAAAGTTATTCTAAACAAACCATTCTTATCCGAGATTTCACCCTTTCCCGCCTTCGGGTGGGTCGTATTTCGATCGGGATCTTTTTTTTCTTTCTTTCCTACGCTATGCTGCTTAGTTCTCCTTCCTCAATCAGAGAAAATCGAACGTTAACCATGTTAAAAAGGAAAAAAATAGAGGGCAATAATCTGAAATTCAAAAAAAACTCGTTTAGTAAACAAAGCATTGGAAAATCAAAACATCTCGACAGCATCTCGACAAGACGCCCGGGATGGAATAAAGTCGAGAAAGTAGGAAAAAGGTGCAGGCTGCTCTGAAGCGCACGGGCAAGATTGTGGCCTTATCAAACAGACGGGGAAGGAGTGATGTCCCGCGGCGAAGTACGTGAAAAGAAGAAGAAGCAAATGTGAAGGCTGAAATTATGCTTCATAATTTATTGGTGATGGTGTGACGGAGATTGGCGGCATCGGTATTCGGTGACATTGCTGCGGATGTGACTTAAAACAAAACCAAAAAAAAAAAACAAAAAGTAAGAAAGAGAACTGAACATCTGAGAAAAACCGTCGTCGTAGTCAAACCATTTTTTGTTCTCCCTTTTCTAACGTCTAAGCCACAAAACACGATCTGGCATAGCGATGGAGTTCGGGGAAGAAATTCCCCCTTAAAAATCGCGCGATTGTGCGGTTGACAAATGGAACACATTTACGGCTAAAAATGGACGGGCAAAAAACATGCTAAAGACTTCGAAACGATGTCAAAACAATCGTGCATTTCAGCTTTTTACATTAGGAATTGCATAATCTGCTTTTCGAAAAGCGAAACAAGCACCCAAAAATATTTTGTAGGAAGAAAATCTTGTCATCTCCTAAAACTCAGTTTCAGGAAGGTTTTCATCTCCTAAAACATATGAATAAAAATGCAATTCCTCCCGATAAGCTTGTCTTATCCTGCTTGAGCTGTACAATAAATTGCGTTAAGCGCCAAACGGGATGTCTAACAACTTAAGGCCTTCATCGAAGAGAATAATTTACCATTCAATTAAGGAAAATAATTCTTTTTTTGGAAACCATGATAAAATGGATGACTTTAATCTATTGGAAGTAGGAAAAAAAGACATAAAATAATCATCTAAATGTACTGCTAAAGAAGTAAATCATCCAAAACGAGCAAATAAGGGGCTGCGATTAGTGTATGCAAATATGTATCAGCCAGAGACAGCACTTGATAAACGATATTATAAAAATGATCAATACTACTGATCGAGGGACGTTTGAGAGGCTTTTGGACGTGCGCGCGCAATCTTAAACGCAGGCTTAAAAATTAATAACGTTGATGAGTTTGCCGCCGAATATTCAAATGCGATACTCCCACCGCCTAGTTCCAAAAGCGACCGCGGCCCACCAAGCATTCAATTATCGCGCCATCGGGCCGGACGTTGGCCCGAGCGCAGGGCAGGGCACACAGGAAAGGCACGACGATCAAGATAATCCTCCGAAACTGCCGTGTGGCTACCCCTTCTGATTGGGTTACATTCTTCTGGCAAGAGAGTGGTCTCATGTGGTGTGCGCCAGGCAGAGAAAAAGGAGCGGCGTGGGTAAGAAAACAAAAAGGAAGAAGTTTCATGGTACATCACCATGTATGCAGGAAGAATTTGAATACGGAGAATTTAACTCCCAGCCTCGTACAAGTTACCAGCGCCGAAAAAACCGAACACCGAAATAAATCATATTCATATTCATACGCGTATTTTCTGGGAAGCGAAGTTTCGTTTGATTGCTGTGTGTTTGTCTGGTGTTTGGCGGGTTTTTTGTTGTTGTTGTTGTGGTTGAATATTCCTTCCATTCTGTTTTATTCAATTCACTCGAAATCCACCAGAAGCAGCAAATCTTCCCGTATTAATTTGCATTCTCATTGGATAAGAAAGGAATTAAAAAAATAATAATCCGTATCGGGTGAAGGACGGTGGGGTTACCGGGGGGATATTCGGTTTGAAAATTAATAAAATGACAGATGGCTATTCGCGATAATGATTCCGACACCGCCCCAGAGCCCAAGGCACAACGGATGTTGCAAACCGCACAAACTGAGACAGGAATATCTTAAGTAAGTCGTAAGCCGCATGGTCCGCCTGAGGAGTGGAGATGGAAGGGAAACGAGGATCGATGTTGGGATCGTTGACGGCATGTTCCTGTCCAACTCCTTGCTTGGCATCAGTATATCTCATGCGATCGATGCGTGGAGGGTTCAAGAGGGGAGGCGTGGACGGATCAGGGTGAAAAAGATTGGGATTTCGGAGTACGCAGCAGTGGGTCGAACCAACAGTTGCTGCTGCTGCCTCCGTTGCCAGATACCAGAGCAGTCCGTCCGCACGGGAAGCGACAGGGCCAGCGGTTCGGAGCGTTTGATTGATACGAACGAAGAAGGGGAAACAACTTACATTCTCGCAGGCCGCCTTGCAGGATCCCTGGACGTCGGCGCAGCACGTGAAGCCACCTGGGGAGAACGGGGAAGCAAAGAGAACGGGGTTAGAGAAGTGAGTCCGTACCGGTGCGTGTACCATCGGCGACCCGTTTGGGGTATCCGCCGAGTGGATCGGAAAGTGCTTAACAAGTCGAAAAGATAAAGCAACATGACAGGCGCAGATGAAAGATAATGAATTAAACGCGGCAAGAGGGCAACTGCTGCGCCCTCCGCTGAGCCCGTCTCCCAGGGGCTTTTCGTCTCGTATAGGTAGATGATCCCCGCGCTGTCGTGCTGCGTTCTCGATCGATGCACACGGCTACGATCTTGCTGCGTGCGCGCATGCAATCGCGGGAGACACTTTGCGTGGGCCCGAACTCCCCACGTTCGAAGGTGGAAATTTATTATGCAAATCCCCTACCCCGTCAAAGCCCTGCGTCCCTCGCGCCTATAGCAGGGTATCACGCCCGAGCAGCAACACCGAATCAATTATGAGCATCAGCACAATCTTCGAGCACCATCGGTTCGGGCCAGTCTTTTGGAAGGGTTCGAAAAGATCGTGCCCTTTTCTCACCCGATTGTGCTCCGGTTGAATTCGTTTGAAAGGTCCAAGATTTATGGTGGGCTCTGGCGACAGTTTGCAGACGTTTTCGAAGCTCTATGGGACAGTACGTGTAACAAACTTGGACTGCAGCTCAGGTCCCGTAACTTCATCAAAAAATCTAGCCTAGGATATGCCGTTAAACAGGGACTGGACAGGCGTGAACAACTCACACTTCAACTTGAAGTGATCCCCCAATTCTAATTCACCTGCACCTCGAGGGCAACTTCGCAACACACGTGGGGTTTTCCTTCATTTCGGATGGCAACGTAGCACAACGAACCCCTCGACGATAAGGCCAACGCTTTACAGGTACGACAACTCCGCAGTCAGCCCCCCGTTGGTACGTTTTCAGTACAAAACATGAACGCCCTGCTGCTGTCACATCGGACACTGTTGATCCCAACTGGGACCGACGCGTACGTCACTTGTCTGCATTACCGCTCGCGGACGGCACGTAGTTTTTCGCGTCCAGCATTGCGGTATTGCGGTTTTGTGTTTTCCTTCGATTCGTATCAGGCGGAAAGTGTGAGGCAGGTCAAACACAACCGACGGCGGTGGAGACATTTCTGTCCCTAGCACGTTTAGCAGCCAAGATAAGCCGATTGGAAGAAGAATTTGTGGTTTTTCCTCTCTTTTACAAACCGGCATTCTCAGAACAAAACAAAAAACTATTCCCAAACATGCTAAGGCAAAGGCACTGATAAGCCAAAAATAGAATCGTTTGAAAGAACCGTAGAATTGAATTTTATTCGGTACGGCTGTACAGACTGAGGGCAGGGTGTTTTTTCTTCAACTTAAACTAATTCGTAAAAAACGAATTGAGTAACACACAAAAATCACTTGCATTGAATAAACTACAATAAAATATTTAATGTGAAATAAATCACAAATTTTAGAATGCATTGCGTTTCAACTATTTTTAGAAACGCATTAGAAGTAAATCATACTTTTCCTACAAACAAACAACTTCTTCTCCGTGAACATACTTCTCCGTGAACTGGAAGTTTTAATTGCTTTGGTCGATAAATTTGGCTAGTTATAAAAGTTTAACTTAAATTTAAACTAAATTATTTTATTGCGTAGATCTTGAAATAGCATTGCAATTATGTACTACCTCACCAACAATACGAAACTCAAGGTTCCTGAACCTTATTATTTATAATTGTAGCAAAGCCAAATGGAAAGCTTGAATATTTTATTTTATCCCTAATTTTTCTTCCATCAAACTCTCCCCTCACTCATTATTTCCCGCACCTTTGTTTATTATGTTTGCACCAGTTCGTGTCGCAAATCTCACTAAATCATAAGTTCCCAACCTCAAGAGCCGCCTTGAGGTGCGATTGTACGCCCCGCGATTATTATCGTTGTAATGCTATACCCATCCAGACGGCAACACATTTCTCCCCTCACGCTCCACACCGAATAGAAGCAGATTCCAAAAGGGGAACCACGGTGGCAACCGCAAAACCGCGCTAAATTTAGAATGTGTCCTCCGTCAGCTCGGATCACCGCCCATCATCTATCATCTCGGAAAATCTTGGCATCCAAGTTCTTGGCCTACATGAGGGACGAGTCGCGCCGTCCTTCTTCCAACCGGCACCGACGCCAGCACGGGCTGCTTCCGTCGAGGGTGGCGTCTCCTTCGCATTTCTCTTGCTCCAAACGACATCGAATAAGCCCGGCAGCCTCGCCGAACGTCGACAGCGGCCCCGATCGGCGGACTGCTGCGATCACATGAAACAGCCATTCAGTGGTGACGACCCGCGACGCGATGTGCAGAAAGCAAAACACTTCTCCTCAACCAAAAAGCCGGTCCCATCTGACTTCCATCAGCGAAAGTGCGAAAATAATGCCGACGGTAAATATGTTGGTTTGCTAAACAAGCAACATCCCTCCTCGCCTGATGTCCATCGTCAAAATTTACCGACGATGGCGGCATTTGTGACAGAAGGAAATAATCACTCCATCAATACACTTGGCAAGACGCAGCGGCATCAAGGTTATTTTTTGAGAAAAAATGGTGTTTTGGGGACACCAATCGAAAACATTTTATGCCACTCAAATCATCACTTGCTGTTTAAAACAGATTGTGCAGGACATTAAGAATACGTTGGCAAAAGAAAACATACAAAGCAAAATGGATTAAAACCAAAACTGTATGTCTTCTAAAATAGCTAAAGCACAATCTTTGCATAGTTTTGCTTTTAAACCCGCGATTTACATTCAAACAAATGAGATTTATTGTATCAAATTGTTCTATATGCAACAGTTTTAGAGACATTCTCTAGACAGTAAAATGTACATGTTTCGACTAGCGACGGCAAAAAGGAACAAACTAGACATTGCATAAGCGCCTCAGGTGACGGCATCCAGGTGTTTTCTTTCTGGTGACAACAGCCTACCGTAACCGACGCTGCCAGCGAAACGGCAAAACGTGTCATTCCCGGCGGGCCTGTCCACCGTAAACACTTGGGTGCGTATAAAAGCTCACGTCATCGTACGGCTGACCATCATAACACCGCACTTCACACACTTCAGCGGCAGTAAGCATGCGGCAGGCGATCATTTTACTCCTGGCGCTGGTCGCGCCCCAGCACCTGCTGGCGAGCGGTTGCGACACCAAGGGAGTCATCATCGAGAAGAGCTTCCTGCAGTCGGTGCACGATTGCGTCGAGTACCTGCAGATCCCGAAGGAGCGGCTGATGCAGTACCTGGCGAACGAGTTCCCGCCGGACGACGAGACGAAGTGTTTGCTGTACTGTGTCGGCGTGGATCTGGGCTGGTGGAACAACACGTGCGGGCTGCAGGTGCCGGCCATCGTGAGCTACTTCCAGCCGGTCCAGGGCGACAAGCAGTACGAGAAACGCACCAAGGAGTGCCTGGAGCGGCGCGTCGGTGCCATCCGGTCGCAGAACAGCTGCTGCCAGGCGTACGAGACGTTCCAGTGCTACTTCCAGGAGTTCGGCAACCTGGTCACCTGCCCGCAGTACGTCCGGCTGACCAAGCTGCAGGCGACCCAAGCCGCCCTCGACTGTCTGGTGATACTGCGCTACCCCGAGGAGCTACTGCAGGTGTACGCCCGAGGGCAGGTTGAGGATTGCCCGGAGACGCGCTGTCTTTATCACTGCATCGACCTGCGCACCGGGCTCTACACGCCCGAGAACGGCGTTAGTTTGTCGCGGTTGTTCGTGCGTGACGCTGCCTACAACGACCTGCGCTATCTCAGCAAGGAGACGAAGGCGTGTCGCGATCGAGTTCGCCAGTCTGGCTGCGACAAGTGCACCGAGGTCTACCAGACGCACCAGGAGTGTTTGGCCGGGCTGGGCGAGCACGGTTACACGTCCGGTCTCATCACCGAGGCGGCCAGGCTAGCGCTCGCCAACCTGGGTGTGAGCTGCACCCATCCAGTGGAACCGAAACCCTGCTATAAACCCCAAACTCCTTCGCCGCCAACCCACGCACCCTACACAACGCCCCCGTGCAAGACCTCCTACCAACCGACCAATCCGCCCAACTACGTCTACGTACCGAAGCGGCATCCGCCGGTGCCGAAGCAGTCCTGCTCGGTATGCGGCAACAAGCCTTCACCGTCGCCACAGTCTCCGCCACCGCCACCTTATCCCTCACCGGCGGCCAGCGTAGTGCCCTCGAAGGCACTCTCCTATGCTAGCGTTCGCCCCTTAACGACCTGCAGTAGCTGCGGTGCTGCCGATCGTGTGTACAACAAACCTTTGGCCCGCGGGTACGGCAGAGGAATCGCCAGTAGTAGTGGATGCAGCAAATGCTCGCGCCAATTCTACAAGTGAAGCCTTGGACCCTACCCCTGAGGAACTATTTATTAATGTTTGTATTTTTACAACAACCCCTGAACTGACTGCAATAGTTTTATAAATAAAAATAAAATGGATATAAATTAAATTAAATGTGATGAATTGTACATAATTTGCCTTGACAAAATATGTCGTTTTATGGAAGATTGAAGAGTTTCAAGTTGACCTCCATCTCATGGACGCACTCTGGAATGAAAAGCTAAAAAATTGATGTCTGAAGCAGTCGATGGAATTTAAAGGCAAGCCTGAGAGCTCTAGATCTTTTCGCTATCCAAAAGTTATGTTCACCTCCATGTCACAGATGGTCAACCAACTGTGTCTTACTGTATCACCATACATGCATTTCACTGATAACAAATTCAATTGTGTAAAGCAATTTAAGGTTATCAGTTTGTAGCATAAGCAGAACGATATGATGACAACATTTGTAACTTCAAATTATTTATTAAAACAAACTTAACAATTTGACGTTACATGGTTGGTTGCGCCTTCGACAAGTTAAGGACGTGAGGGTTCCTGTTCAATGCTTATTTTTATACTCAATTTTTATTTGTATTCAAAATTAGACACAATAAGCTGCAATTTACTTTCATACGAATCAATTTACAAATCAATTGCTAAATCAACTTACAAATTCAAACGAATTCAAATTTCACTATTTTTGCCAGAAAAGTAGAAAATAATAAAACACTCTAGTCAGCTTTTACTATTGTTGAATTTTTTGTTAAAAGTTAATGTATACTAACTATCATTAATGCAGGAAAGGTACAAAAAAAGAAGAAACAAATTCCTTTATAAAAACTCACATATCAAGCGCCTTCTTTCCGATCTATTTTTCCTTTCCCCCTTTTTTGTTTTCTTAATCATCTTAAAAAATCAACAAAAAAAAAGGTTTAACGCGAGTTTAATCATCCGCGAGCTGGATGTTTATGCGCGGCAACGTTGGATGATCGTGATGCCGAACTCGACACCACGTGATGCATCGTTTACCACAACAGAAGAAATGTAACGATTGGACACGATTATCTGCATTGCTGATGTGGAAGCTTCGCAGCACATTTGCACCCAAAACATCCCGACCCTGATAAGGCGCTAGGGCTCATGCGTTCGCTCGCCGGATCTCCCGGCCGGTGCGCCAAGTACGGTTTGGTTGATTTTTTTCTCTGTTTTTCGTCACCGTTTGAGTGTTTGAGCAAACGGCTCGACAAAGCAGTTGGCAGGGACCAGCAGTACGTGCCGCACACCGACGCTCGGCCGGAAGCAAGATATACGCCCATATAAAAACCGTTTATCACACCGTACCGGACATCACTAGTGAACGTTCCACGGAAGCGCTCGCATCTACGCACCATCGAAAGGAAGCGCGCCATCATGATGAGTCGGTTAGTGTTTAGCTGCGCGCTTGTGCTCGTACTGGGGGCCCTGGCCGCCCACGCCAACGACACCAAGGGCGTCGTCGTGGAGAAGAGCTTCCTGCAGTCGGTGCAGGACTGCGTGGAGTACCTGCGCATTCCCAAGCTGCGGTTGGTGCAGTATCTCGCCTACGAGTTCCCGCCGGACGAGGAAACTAAGTGTCTGATCTACTGCGTCGGCACGGATCTGCGCTGGTGGAACGAAACGTGCGGGCTGCAGTTTCCGGCCATCGTCAACTTCTTCCAGCCGGTGCTGGGCGACCGGCAGTACGAGAAGCGCACCAAGGAGTGCCTGGAGCGGCGCGTCGGTGCCATCCGGTCGCCGAACAGCTGCTGCCAGGCGTACGAGACGTTCCAGTGCTACCTCCGGGAGTTTGGGAATCTCGTCACCTGCCCACAGTACGTCCCGCCGACGAAGCTGCAGGCGACCCAGGCCGCCCTCGACTGTCTGACCATGCTGCGAGTTCCGGTCGATCTGCTGCGGTGCTACAGCCGAGGAGAGCTACCAGATGTGCCGGAGACGCGCTACGTGTACCACTGTTTTGATCTACGGACCGGTCTCTACACCCCCGAGACCGGTCTTCAGCTCTCCCGGTTCTACGTGCGCGATTTGGCCATCGACGATCTGCGGTATCTGAGCAAGGAGACGAAGAACTGTCGCGATCGCATCCGCCAGTCCGGGTGTAACGCCTGCTCGGAGGTTTACCAGACGCACCAGGAGTGTCTGGCCGGGCTCGGTGAGGAGGGCTACACGGCAAGCGTCATCAGCGAAGCGGCCAAGATAGCTCTGGCCAACCTGGGCTGCAGCGAACCGGTGGTCGAACCAGTTCCAGTGGTTGTCGTTCCAGAACCGGTGGGCTACAGCTACGCATCGTACCAACCGATGGCGGAACATCCGTGCAAAGTGTGTACAGCACAAAAACCAGTGCCCGTGCTTGCTCCATCGCCACAGGTGGTGAACTACAATCCTCCCCCACGAAGCCAGTGTTCCTGCGAAGCGGAACCGAACGTTGTCGCCCCAGCCGGGCTCTATCCGTCGGTAACGGCGGGAGGCATGAAATCGTATCCGTTTGTCAAAGACCAACCAGGTCACCAGTCGAAGCTACACTACTACACCACGCCGGAGGTGACCCCACGCCCTTCCCCACCCGCAGCGTTCAAGCCAACGTTTTCCGCTTTCTCCGTTCGACCGTTCGGACAGAGGGCGCACGGGCCGTATCCGACGCCGGGGTACTGTAAGTCGAAATCTTAATGATCCTCATGCTTTAAATAGATTTAAGTTCGTTAGATTCCATATCACTATTTAATAAAGGAAATTCCGATAATTTTGTTGACAAAAAATAATATTTCTATCCTTTTCTCGATTTTCTATACAGTTGCATAAATTCATTGCATTCCGAAAGGAATTTGTATTTAAAATGCCGATGATAATGCATCCAATTTTGCACTCCCTTAAAGCGCGTATACACATTGAAACATTCTGTGAAACATTCGGCTGAAACATAATTTTGACAACTGATTTGAGGGGAAAGTATAACAGTAGAACAGTTTCGAGCCCGGTTTGACATGTTTTGGAACAGGATTATGTTTAACGAATTTCCACAAAACAAAATCTTAATTCGAAACATTTACTTTTTTTTTGTTTATTTCATACGAAATTATACTTGATTTCGATGTCAATAATTATGAGTGCAATTAAAACAATTTTTTCTTAACGGAAACACAACTGATTCGGCTAAAATAATATATTTTGGGCCAAATAGTTTTTGGGTTTTGTTTTCCAGCTCTCCACATTGAAACAAAAATGAGGGGAAAAATTGATAAACCAGGTGTCAAATTAGATGTCAAAATTATGTTTCAGCCGAATGTTTCACAGAATGTTTCAATGTGTATACGCGCTTTTACATAAAAAGATTTACAGGGCGTTCGGGATAATTTTGACAGTCACCTACGGAGAAAGAAAAAAAAAATTATGGCAAAATTAATCATCGAGGAAATTTTTTTTTTGTTTTAGAAATAGTAGCATACCTTTTTTTTTATTCATTTTATTCAAAATATCCGCCCTCGGCTTCTGTTACGGCCTCCACCCGTCTCCGGAACCGGGAACAAACCCTGGCGACAGTTTCGCGGGGTAGGGCCGATTTTTCGCCATCAGCTCCGTCTTGGTGTTGCTGGAGGTTCTGTTGGTGTCCCGTTCCACCGCGCCCCACACGAAATAATCCATTGGATTAAGATCCGGGGAGCTGGGAGGCCACACATTCGGCGCGGTGAAGTCGTTGAAATTGGCCGCCAAACACTTTATCGTTTTGGAGACTGTATGGCAAGGAGCGGAATCCTGCTGGAACACGTACGGTCTGCCGTTGGCCACTCTCGTGATCCAAGGCTTCACGACGGTGTCCAGCATGGAAATGTACCCGTCCGCGTGTTCCCGTCCGGCGCGGATCATCATGATGCATGTGATCCGCTTCCACAATGTACTCTTTTTTGGCATTTTTTTATCACGGGATGTTTTCGCTGCCTGTTTCGTACACTTTTAGCTGTCGAATGACGTATTGCTTGTTTTCCTATGCCAAGTCGATCACGAGTTATAAACAAAAATGTAACTGTCAAAATTATCCCGAACGCCCTGTATATGATTTGCACGTGTCTGATTTTGGTTGTTCCTTAGGTGCAAAAAGCAAAGAAAATAACAGCATTCACATTCGCATGTTAGTGTTTGTTTTACGTAACGAAAAAACACACACATAACGAATGGAAGAACCTGTCCGGCGTAAGTGCAATAGGGTGCTGCTATACGTGACGAACCCATCGTGTGGCAAAAACCGGCACAACGGTTTGGAGGTATAAAAAATAAACACTAAACATGTTGATACGTTTCAGGTGCAGCAGTGTTTTTCATGATGAAAGTGGCCAGAGTCTGTAAAGAAATTACGCCACACAAGGAACTTGGACCGTGCAATGCATATACATATGTGTTTTGCGACAGTCCAAATTCCTGGGGGAGCATACCACACACCACCGGTTTTTTTTTTTAAATTTCTGCATTTCTCTCTGCAACAGTCAGTCCGTTTTTTATTAAGGTAAACTTTAATCGATAAAACAATAAATAATCAACTGACGAACGGAAGCGCCTTGCCCCGATGGGTCCACTTAGAAGAAGAATCTACCGTGCTTCGTGTAGGACTTGCTGCAACAGGGGCAGGTAACCATGCCACCGTTTGGTTTGAACAGTCTGCCACAGTTTTCGCAGTTTTTCTGCTTGTAGTTAAACACAACTATTGGGCGTTCCGTCGTCGTCGTGGGTTCCTCGTCGTGTTTCACTGGACAAGGCGTAGTTGTTGTAGGGAAGGTGTGTGTAGTATCATGCTCTTCATAGTGGGCTGTCGTTGTCGATTCTTTGTGTTCCTTCGGCGTTGTCGTGGGTTCCTCATATTGCTTCTCGGGACAGTGTGTAGTCTGGACATCATACTTCGGAGGATGTGGCTTTGTTGGGCGCTTTTTAAAGTACATCTTGGGGCAGTGTGTCGTCGCTTCGTTCGGAGTCTGCTCGTGGTGCGGCCGCACCTTGCCGCAGTTTCCATCGCTCAACGCCTGAACCGCCGCATCCCGCAGGATTTCCTCCTCGTAGTACGCGTTGCCCAGCTCGTCCAGCAAACCGCGGTACGCTAGGAACACCTCGGTGCACTCGTCACAGCCGGACGAGCGAAGGTTGTGCAGTTTGGCGTAGGTCTCCGGCGCAAGGTAACGCGCATCGGCATGCTCGAAGTCGCGCGTGTACAACCGCTCCAGATCGAAGCCGGTTTCGGAGCGGTAAACTCCCGAGCGAAGGTAGAAGCACCGCAGAAGGCACCTTGTTTCCGGTGCGTCCCGAAGGCTCCCTTCGCTGTAGCTGTGAAGGAGCGTCTCGGGAACCTGGAGCAGGTTCATGCAATCGTACGCCATGCGGACGTGCCGGGTGTGATCGCCCGCGAGAAACTGCGGACAGGGAACCAGGTTCCCGTAGTGCTGCAGGTAGCACATGAAGCTCTCGTACGCCGCACTGCAGCAGTCCGAGGGATCGCCGTTGGCGAGCCGCAGCTCGAGACACTTGGCCGTACGCCGCTCGTAGTCGGCGTCGGCCCAATCCGGCTGGAAGAAGTTCGCCATCAGGGCCGGCTGCACGCCGGTCGTGTCGTTCCACCAGCGCAGGTTCAACCCGACACACCGTACCAGACACTGCGTTTCCGGGTCGCTCGGGAAACGGTGCGAGGTGTAGTCGGCGTACCGGCTGGCGGGAATCTGCAGGTACTCCATGCACTCCTGCATCGCCTGGGCCATGCTCTTCTCGAGGTACAGATGGGGCACGTCTAGTAGGCCCGCGCAGCTCCCCACGGCACCCAGGGCCAGCACCGTCAGCAGCATGATCGCGGAGCAGCTCATCGGATGTCACGCAGGAAATTATGAGAAATTACCAATAATTGTACACCAATTATGTGCACCGCACTGCCACCGAGCCGAATCGATACCCGCTCACCCTGAGGCGCTAAAGACAAGTTTCCGGACCACTAGAGGCCCGCCTAGGATCCCGTTCGCCACCGGAGTCGTCCGTTACTCTGCCCGTGCCCCGTCACAAAACTCTACTGATACGGTCGGCATGCATATGGATGAGCTTTTATAGCCGTTAACGCCGCGTTGCCGGGCGCGCGTGGTCCTCCCTTTTGTATCCCTTTATCTGTCCATTTTTGCGTACAAAAGTGCGAGGCCATTCCCGTGCACTTGCAGCCTTTAGAGCTTCGGAGAGTGTTTGTGTGTGTGTGTGTGTGTGTTCGATCGGCTCCGGCGACCCCGTCTGCCGAGTTCGTATGTTGATTCCAAATTGCACGTGCCGGGCGATGTGACGTAATCGGTTTCAGAAACGGCACGAGGTCACCGGCCAGCGTTACCTATGAGAAAGTGGGTTCTTGCGGTCAAGAAAACATTTTCTATCAGCAGCACTTCCCGCTCGACTGTCTGTTCTTGTGTTACCGAAAAGAACCCTACCGAAAAGAACCCTCAATGTACCGTCGTTTAGCCGGATCGACTTTGAGTGAATTAGAGACACAACTTTTTAAACTCTCAAAGATCTTTTTTTATTCATCATTACAACTTGTTTTCAACACTCTTGTGATGGCTACACGTGTTTGCGCCAACATGATTGACCCAAATTCCACACACTTCCACACATTTTTGTTACTTCATTAGACTGAAACATTCCTTTGCCTACACCGGCCAACCTATCCGTCGCCTCTAGCATTTTTATATGCAGTTGGCTTTTTCTTTCCGGCTTTTTCCTTTTCCTACACGAGATTTTGTGCATTTTTGCACGTTTTCTGTAGGAGCAATTATTATCACAAAAACAAGACCGATTAGACTCTTCTGGTTTTTGTCTTCCATTTTGATAAAAAAAATGAAACTTTGTGAAAATAAAAAGAGATACATTTTTACTTTCGTCGAGTTGGAATGCAACTCTATAAATGGAGGGAGGAAAATGGTTTCGATACGTATCGATGAAATATCAACGGACGCATGTTTGTTTCTACTGAAAATGAAGTGTGCTAATTACACACCCCATATGGCTCAGTAGGATTCCAATTTCTCGACCCAAAATGAAACCCGTAATAATGAAATTACTCTTCCCCACAATTATTGGCGCAACGTGATCCCGTAACAACTTCATTTCACTGTGTGCTGATTGCTAATGAAAGCCCCCAGGTGTATAT
This sequence comes from Anopheles atroparvus, assembly GCA_914969975.1. NCBI lineage: Eukaryota > Metazoa > Arthropoda > Insecta > Diptera > Culicidae > Anopheles > Anopheles atroparvus. The sequence goes on from CAJZCY010000004.1 coordinate 15,281,782, forward strand.
CTTTCGAGAGTTTGCGGTAAAACATATGTGTCCCCCCAACCTCCTCCCACCCTCTCCCCCCCCCCCCCCTCCTGAACCCCAGCCAACCGAAAAACTCATAAACTTTTCCGCTGAAATTATGTACACACACGCAACCGGCGGGAACGGGTCTGGTTCTGTTAATTAAATTCTCATCATAAACCAATGCCACGGAATGCGCGGTGACAGTGGAAATAAAAATCACTCAGATTAATCCACCCCGGTGCGGTTCCTGCCCACGGCCGGGACATCACATTTCGCAAGGAAAGAGACCAAAGATGGGCGGAAAAAGGAAGAGGGCAGACAGGCGAACACGCACTGCAATATTGTCCATCAGCAAGTCGCTTGCATGTGCATCGTCGTCGTCGTCGTCGTCGTCACCGAACGGTTCGTTAAGGGAGGAAAGTACAATGGGCAGAAAAAAATGGTACTGCAAGGCACCGTGCAAAGAAAGAAGGGAAATTGGGGGAGTGGAAGGGGGAGGGAAATCTCCATCCCCTATAATTTGCATCTCCGCCCAGAAGATCGCGCGCGACAGGTCGCAAGAGAAAACCACGCACCACGTTCGTCCGGCTCCGGTTGTGGTCTTCGAGTCAGCACGAGCTTAAAAAATAAGGGCCAACCACGGGCGGTATACCCTTGGATCGGGCAGCGACAAGGGCCGACCGGATTCGCCACGATCAACGCGCCAGGATCACGCACTTAATGAAGCGCTTTATTTTATTACCGCTGATTGAAATCGAGCGTTAAAAAGCCGGCCACTCCGGCGCGTTCCACCGCGTACGGCCTAATGAACCGTCATTAACTTCAGGAAAATAAATAACCATAACCGTCGCAAGCGTCGCTGGACAGCCGAACGAGATGGGGAGCGAAAAGGAGCGTTGCTTGATTGTAGAGTGACCGGGGAGACAGATTCCCGTGCAGGCGACACATTGTACACGGAAACATTTGGACCGAGCCCGAGGTTAGAGAAACCCACACCTTCTCCGTGGGATTAGCTTGAAATTCAGCAAAGGCTGGTCGGCAACGGAAGAGTCATAACTCTAAACGATGATAAATGGACAAAGCAAACAAACGAAAGGCAACAGAACCAATCATTCGTCAAACGCTACCAGCTCCCTCGAGGGAGAAAACACGCTTCCCATCATTAGCTTAACGTTCGTGGACTTCAAGAATGGCATGCCTCTGATCGGAAGTGTCGTATATCCAATCGCGAAGCCGTAGCGACGCGTGTACACCGTCACATAAGGAGCAACACCGAACCTGCGTCCAGGGCAACATCGAGTTGCCAGAAGTGGGAGCATATTTTTATGAAGCAAAACATTAATTTATTACACATGTTTCCCGGGCCAGGGCCGTGGGCTGTGGATCAGGGTTTTTCTTTTCTTTCTTTTAGGTGTCGCACACTCCATTTCCCGCATGAGGTTGGACACGGTTGGTTCACATTTTGAAGCGATTACAAGCTGGAACGTATGCCGGGATTTAAAACACATTTGGCAAACATGGGTTCGCACGGTTTTTTTTTTGTGTTCTCCTGTTCAACCGAGATCCCTTTCGAAAAAGAACATGCGCTACTCGCACACACTTCGGTTACAAGTGTTTTATTTCACACCCTTCTGTGCTACCTCGATTCAAGATTTACAAAAAATAACTCAAAAAATAAACAGGAAGCTGTGCGGATGCAAATCTGCAAAAGCACATCCGAAATACTGGCAGTGGATTTTTTGTTTTTTGCTACAACTCTGCCCACAATTGTCACCATGTGGTTCCACTTCGACGAAATCCCGGCATCTTCTTGCGCAAAGGGCGAGTGGCGGGAGAAAAGGAGACAGGTGCATTAAACGACACGCGAGCCTGCAGAAGCGAGATGGCAACGGTGTCGCGGTTTGGGATTTATTTTTGTAAAGCACAGAAATAATTTATGGCCCCGTGTCTACGTCGGTTTATCGCGGTGCATCGGGAACGGAACGGGACCACGCATCGGTGTGCGTTTTAAACGATTCGCGAAAGATTCTTTGGCCCTTCTCTGCACCACTGGCAGTTTACTTTCCCGGGGGAAAATCCACGTTGGTACTCGGCTGGGGATGCAGCAAGAAAATCCACCGACGGAGACTGACTGTCGCGCACCGTGAGCCGGTGGTGGGATACAAATCTAAAATAAATCGCCTGTCAAATATGTGCAGCGTCGGACGGGAGTGGATAAAAACTCGTTGCGGGCGAGGCGACAGGAAAAAACCTTCGCAAGGAAAAGCCTCCAACTGCACCGCTCAGAGGGTTCGTTGAGGAAAAAAGTAATCCCACCGTCCGCACAATGTTCTACAATGCACCGAAAACCACACAAACACACACTAACCGAGAGACCGATGCTGCACCCGAGGCGGAGGGGATTAAAAAACGCGAACCCAAGCAGGAGGTCTCTGGTGGCTAATGCAATCACCGGTCGCACAATCGAACCCGGCAGATGGAAGCATGTGGATGCCGTAAGTGACTCCAATTCTTCTTGACAGCTACAAATGGGCGCTGGGGTGGGACGGATTTTGCCTACACATGCCTGCACGTCATCTTCTCGTTGCATTATGACAGGGAGAAAAGACATTCGTTGCTGTGGCAAGCGTCAGAGGTAATTTATTTCATGTCACGATTAGATTTTTTTTAAATAATGTTGTGGACAGTGTGAATTATCAAAACCCTCTAGAAAAGGGCATGTTCAGAAACAAGGAACCATTTCGAGGGCAAAATTGTTTTGACGTGTCAAATGGCAATGGTTCTTCCAAACGTCTTGTCATTTAAGGGAATATTATGAACATAATTGATTCGTTGAAATACATACAAAAAAGTACACACCGAAAATAATAACTTTACATACTTTTAAGTTTGATTTCACTCAAACAAAGGCATATGTTATTAACTTGGTTAAATCCCATTAAATTTGTACGATACTATTCCACATTTTCTGCTCAAGAAAGGGCTCAAAGCAAAGATGCTAGCCTTTCACCCTCGGAACCACAGACAACGATCGTGGCATCGATGCCAGTTAAAAGAGCACCTCAAACAACGACACAGTGAATGGGTCGAGGTGCGCCCGACTTCTATTGCCACCACTCAAAGCTCGCCGACTGTCAGGTCCTTCAGACGACTGTCCGTCGCTTTTGGTCGAACGTGTTTTTTTTTTCGCGCTCAAATTAGCTTACACCATTCCCTTTTCGTGCCCCAATTCCGCGTTCCGTTGTGTGTACACCTTCGGCCAGCCGCTACGGTTTTGCTACGGTTTATTTCAAGCCCTGGACTCGCGAGCCAATGCCCCAACCAAGAAAATCGGAGTATGATTTTCATGCATCTCGCTCTGGCGCGTGCCCCGGGGTACATGCGCTGTCTCACTGACTGCGCCGATCCGTAGTCGAATGCGGTCGGCCGTCCCCTCTCGAGCCGAGCATTGCAATTCGAATCGAGCGGCGCACTCGTAATTCCATATATGGGCATCGGCAATAGACGAAGCGAGCCATTCCCCAAAAATTACGAAGCCATCTCCAAAAATTGCGAATGATCCAGCCTCGGCTTCCCGACACGCATCGTGTCGTGCTTGCTTCCCCGACACGACCCTCGCTACGCCCAATACCCGCGCGCATACACTCACCAAGCGGTGCGCAAATTCTCACACGCATGCCATCCATTGAACAGCCTATGCACGACCGTCACCGCCGGCGTGCGGGCGAGAACTGACCCAACCAAGAAAATCGGAGTATGATTTTCATGCATCTCGCTCTGGCGCGTGCCCCGGGGTACATGCGCTGTCTCACTGACTGCGCCGATCCGTAGTCGAATGCGGTCGGCCGTCCCCTCTCGAGCCGAGCATTGCAATTCGAATCGAGCGGCGCACTCGTAATTCCATATATGGGCATCGGCAATAGACGAAGCGAGCCATTCCCCAAAAATTACGAAGCCATCTCCAAAAATTGCGAATGATCCAGCCTCGGCTTCCCGACACGCATCGTGTCGTGCTTGCTTCCCCGACACGACCCTCGCTACGCCCAATACCCGCGCGCATACACTCACCAAGCGGTGCGCAAATTCTCACACGCATGCCATCCATTGAACAGCCTATGCACGACCGTCACCGCCGGCGTGCGGGCGAGAACTGACATGCTAGGGTAGGGGATCTTTTTTCTATCCCCGCACGACTGGACATCTGAGAGAACGCAGCACGCTCTGTGCAGCGGACTTACGATTTCTTCAACACGCAGCGCCTACCGATGCAGCCCGGCAGGCCGATTCTTATACCGTTAAAGAACACACATATCTATAAGAGCTCTATGGCCGAGCGAGTTGACCGACACACTCATGACACAAAGAAACAGAGAGAGGGGAGAGGAAGGTGGGAGAGTAGTGAAGGAATGGAAGAGAAGAGCCAGACCCGAGCCGGGGTCGGCTCTCCCATTTTTTTCGGATCGGGTCGCGCGAGCCGAGCTCAATCCCCATTCGTTTGAAAAGGAAGAATAATTTTGTGAAATGAATGTCGACATTCACTCGGCAACAATTCTAGCGAAAACCGGCGTGGTCGCTTCATTGGGGACATGCTAGGGTAGGGGATCTTTTTTCTATCCCCGCACGACTGGACATCTGAGAGAACGCAGCACGCTCTGTGCAGCGGACTTACGATTTCTTCAACACGCAGCGCCTACCGATGCAGCCCGGCAGGCCGATTCTTATACCGTTAAAGAACACACATATCTATAAGAGCTCTATGGCCGAGCGAGTTGACCGACACACTCATGACACAAAGAAACAGAGAGAGGGGAGAGGAAGGTGGGAGAGTAGTGAAGGAATGGAAGAGAAGAGCCAGACCCGAGCCGGGGTCGGCTCTCCCATTTTTTTCGGATCGGGTCGCGCGAGCCGAGCTCAATCCCCATTCGTTTGAAAAGGAAGAATAATTTTGTGAAATGAATGTCGACATTCACTCGGCAACAATTCTAGCGAAAACCGGCGTGGTCGCTTCATTGGGGCGCTGCCTGCCCGATTTTTTATCCGAAGGTGTGATTTACCACGACCGAAGCGCAATCGTCCGACGCGAATCGTCGTTTCGTATTTGATCGCCTCGGAGGCACGCCGCATGTTTCTCCAGAGGATGCAAAAAAAAAAGGGAGTAGGATGGAAAATAAAAAACCGTCACCAACCCGCAAAATGTGGCGTAAACAATCATAAAACCCCAGCCTCTCCGGACGGTTTCCGGCGTAAATGGAACGATTCGTGCACGCGAACGCGACGAATGCCGTGTCCGTGTGGGAAGCAATCTTCATTGGGGCGAAGTATAGTGAAATGGGGGGCCAATTTGCGCACGAGGAATAATAGCTATATTAATCATAAACGCTGCATACTTTTAGAATGAGATTTCCTAAGGTTGTGGGATTATGCTTAAATTTAAATAAGGTATTTTCATTGTTTTTCTAATTCGATATCATATTCGATCAATTATATTAGGTCCAATGCAATATTTGATTCTGTATCCAGGTTTTCCCCTAGGCAATCACAGGTAATTCCCTTAAGTAATGATTTAGATGTTTATTTGTGTCTTATTGAGAATTAAAGGAGATTTCTTAAACTCAATTAGTTGCTTATTATTTTCTAATATATTTGTAACGAAACTCGGTTTGTTTAGAAAACTTCTTCTTCGTCCTGGCGTAACGATAAAATTGGTTATAATATATATTGGTTATTGGTTATTGGGACTTTTTCTTTCCCCTTGGGTCGTCTTCGAGCCGGCGTTTGCGCTCCACTCTCCCGGACCCTCCGAATAAAACTATCTTTTATTAATATTTAATTGAGTGTTCTGCCTATGTTACGGAGGCGTGTTCTAATGTTCAACAAGATAGTCAACGACCATACCATGTTGAAAACACCGGTTCTCGTCCGATCACCGAAGTTAAGCAACATCGGGCATGGTTAGTACTTAGGTGGGTGACCACTTGGGAACGCCATGTGTCGTTGGCATCCTCCATCTTTTGTCAACGACCATACCATGTTGAAAACACCGGTTCTCGTCCGATCACCGAAGTTAAGCAACATCGGGCATGGTTAGTACTTAGGTGGGTGACCACTTGGGAACGCCATGTGTCGTTGGCATCCTCCATCTATTCGTAGTAATTTTAATGAACAGATCCGAATAGGGCTAGGGCCACATTTGAAAGAAGAGGTTTTAGCTGATGAGGCTTTTAGCTGAGGTCAGCACTGCAAGGGACCCATCATGGGGGGACCTTGTCGTCTGCAAGATTTCCCTTCTATAAAAAAAAAAAAAAAAAAAAAAAAAAAAAAAAAAAAAAAAAAAAAAAATGTTCAACAAGATCCTCTGCGCAGAATACGTACGGCGCACGAGATGCACAACGTTGCCCCACCGTACACTACGAGACTTACGAGACCAAATAATCATTCCTGATGTGGCTGCACGGGAAACCTAATTTTACAACGTCCGGGGTCGGAGTTACGCGCTTCACATTGGATTAAGCGGGGATTGCCGTCCGCTTGACAGCTTAATTAAAGCTTCAACTCCTACCGAAGCTTTCCCCTTGCTGTTGCGATTTGACAGCCTGGCGAAAGCTTCTCGCGCAAGGAGGAAGCAGCAGTCCTTGCCGGTTCGTTTCCATCAAACAAGAGGCGACGCATGGTGCCGCAAACGAAAAAAAAAAAAACCTTGATCGTAAACGTTGGTGGGTTGGTTCCACCAGGCTCCCGATTATCCCACCGCCAATGCCGATAAATGGCAAATAACATTTTATGGGGTAACAATTTAACGGCAACTGCGAGAATACGTAAAAACACCAACCGTTTTCGTCCGATTGCTTTGATCGCCCCTGCCGTCGCCTACGTCGATCTGTTTCCCCCCAAACCGTAACCAGGCGCAGTTTAAAGTCAACCGATTGCGCGAAACCCACTCATCCCCAGGTCTGAAACGGGCGGAAATAAACTCGTTCGACCGGGTGTTCCGGGGATAACATTTAAGCCACCAATCTGCCATCGATGGCAGCTGTCATTGCAGTTGTGCACTGCTTGCAAACGCCGTGGAGTCGAGTTTATGGGCTGGAGGAAAGGCACATAAAAAATAGCACCACAATTCCGGTAGCTCTGGACGCACGAGCGAACTCCCGTGTTTCCCACTCCTAGCAGCATGCGGTCCTTTCAACAGGTTGTTTTTGTCTGTTTCCTCCACGGGGAAGTTGGCTTTGGGGCCTGATTTTCCTGTTTAACAAATAGCTTGCTCGCTGCAATCGAGTCCGTTCGGGGCGCGGAGTTTGAAGGCTTCCCCCGATCGAGTTGCGACTGGTTGGACGAACCAGTTTGGATTTCATGCTGTAAGCGAATAAATTAATCGATCTGTCAAAATGGGGTTCTAATTGGCAGCAGGGAGAGAGTGTGGCTTTATTCCGTAACACCAACAAGTTTTCAACGACATCGGCGGACTGTGAAGGTTAGTCTCGGTGAAAAATGAAGGGGGTTTTTTTTAATTTCAAATGTTCCTCATCTTTCCAGAATACTTGATGTGTAATTGCATGATTGTTTGTCAACATTTTCAAGAAAAAGTAAGTGTTCGTTGCAAGCAAAAAAGAACCTAAAGACACCATCTAATGCTCAGCTAACCAACCAACATTTGCCATTCCTCTCAGTGAGATTCTTTAGTTCACTCTGGTGCAAGCGACCAGATCGAATCCCTGCCGGACGAAGTCCAGACTTACCGATAACCTTCCGATGAACCATGCAAAGGACTGTCAGAAGCGGGCATCATCAGCATTTCAAATACAATACAAAATAGAACAAGAAAAGAAAACAAGCTGACTCGGAGCAGCAGGCAAGTATAGTGGCAAAGGGGCAGAGCGCAAGCGGGTGCATTCCTAGGCGGCCGGAGCCATCGATAGGAATATGAATGGCTGATTAATGTTAAAATCTTAGCCCCTCCCGTGGACGCGACGCGTGTCGTCGAAGTAAAACAAAAGAAATGGCTACACTAAGCGGGACCATTAATATGCTGCCGCGGTGGGAGTGGGATGTGGGCCGTTCGGCGTTGAGGCGTCCATGCACATTTGTACCAACACTATGGTTTGAAAAAAAAAACCTCTGGTGCGACCAACGCGCGTTTCAACGACCGTCCGGTTTGCGCTGTCTGATGCAGCCGGCGAGCGTTGCAAAATGTTTGTCTTATTTAAATTTGATAGGTCCATTGTTCAACGATTTGCTCACATTTATTTGCATTGAGAAGCATCAATGGAAACTAAAAGAGAATCTAAAATAGAAATGCTCGTTACACACATCTTCCTGCAGGTTCATAAAATTAGAATAAATTAGCTATCTAACTTACCATCAAGTATTAATTTTAAAAAAACCTAGTTTAATTGACATAAATCAATCAAAACTACACACTTACTGTAGCTGAACTTTAATTGAGGAGATCATCTGGAATTAAACTGTTTAACATTTCAACCGTCCTTCAATCATTCCGAAGTGCTTGCGTGCAAACTCGCTGAGCTCATAATTAAGCTAATATTCCTTCGTCACCGTCATCCGCCATCGCCGGCCGTCAGTCTCATTGATCCGGTTAGGACATTAAGCGCAACCCTCTCGGCGACATCCTAATCACCCTGCTGACGGCAAACTTACAGCTCGTGGTACACATCACCCAGGTTGGCTCAAACCCCCGTCTGCCATCGGCAGGACGCTCATTTGTCAACTAAGCTGATAAGTGCATTAGCACGGAGAAGAACCTGCACGTTCCTTTCGTTTCGTTTCGATTCCCTCGCCGGCGTCACCGAAGGGGGCCGGTATTTGCATAACGCGAGATGTGCGTGAATCGGTTCTCCTGTATTGACTGGTGTTTAAGATAAATGATAACTTAATGCAACCTGTTTCTCGTACCGTTTATCGTTTCCCTTCTTGCTTGTCTGTTCGAGTTCTCGCATCCACGTCCCTTATTGCAGAAGCACCAATGAGTTGAGCAGGTCTCGTAGGCAAATTCGTTTCCCATTTGAAATATTACTATTTTGAAGTACATCTTCCAATGATTTGGAATTCGATACAGCGATATCCGCTGAAACACTACGGCTTACGGATATTGCAACAAACACCATTGATTAAGGCCAATAAACCTGCCACAACAAATTAATGGTATAGAGTTCGTGACCAGTTTCCGCATCTCATAAACCACAAGGATAACCTTCCGATGGAATTTGGCTATGAGAAAATTTCAAATCACCAAATATGCTCACGCGACCTAATGATGGAGGTTTGTTGTTTGTGAATAAGATGAAGATATGCTATCCGACTACCCGCTAAGGTACAAACGCGTATGTAAATGCCTTCTCGTAACCGGATTAGGCACCGTGTTCGAAACCCGGATAGCGGAAGAAATATGCGTGAGATATGAGACCGATTCCAACACACAATCGGACCGGCCTCCGTTCAAAGATAATTCCTCCGGGCCCATGTCACTGTGGCCAACATGAGTTTCACATTTACACAATATCGGTTTTGGTATGGGATCATCGCTTTTAGATGAGCTATAATAGGATTGAAAACATTTACAGGCGCTTCTTTTAAATAATCCCCCGGTAAGACGCTTTTTGGCACTTTATCAATCACCCATTTAAGATACAATCAAATCGGTGTCTTTGGTCCATGTGACTTATTACTTATACTTAGAAAAAAAAAGGCGTCAAGAGAAACACTGTTGGTTAAAAACACAGCAATTTTTCCATAGTTTGTAAAAAATCATCCAAGTGACAAATATTACAAATAAAGATGTAACGACTATAAAAGATAGCAACTGAAATTAAAATAACAAATTCTTTGCGGGGCATTAATTAACGGCCTGGAAGTTGCACATCATCCCCATGGGAGCCAATAAAGACGAAATTAATGTGCAATCAAAGAGGATCACCGTCCAAACGTTATCTTCCGAGCGTACGGCATCAGCTGTTGGCGTTCGCCAGTTTCCCGTGGACGTCGAAAATGGTGCTTGAAGACGTAATTTTTACGCCGATTCGATAGTTCACGGCGCTTCATAGTATTCGAACCACTGCCCTAGCTGGACATCGCGACGGAACATCAAAGAAAAGCACGCACGTAAATACGCGAGCGCGTCCGTCGCTAAATTATTCCAGTTTGGTATTAATTACGAAATCGATAACGAACCCAACTGTGGCCAGCGGCAAAATGTTTCTGTTTTCTTTCCCCCTTTCGATTTCGGGCAGCTTCTTCTCTGTTCCAAGTTCTCGTGGACAGTTCATAAGAAATGGTGGTGGAGAAGAAATCTCGCACCATTTTGCGTGGCCAAAACTACAAAATAAATAAAACCGTACCCGGAAAGGAGTCGATCAATAAAGTCAAGAGCCGAGATAAAAAGGGGACAGTAAGAAGACAAAACTAAAAAAATTAAAGAAACTGATCACTCCAGGGAACACGCAATGGACAGAAAAATCGTTCACTAATCGACGATGTATGCAAATATGATGAGGACGGCGAACGTTTTCTAGTTAAGGAACGAAGCAACCGTCGCTAGATCTATCCACCTAAAGGTTTTTTTTTAAAGAAAAGGATGCTGAAGAGACCACAGCTGGGAACTAAGATCGTTATTACGGTAAAAAATACTCATAACATTTTTCATTTAAAAAAAAACCTCTTTAGCAACCTTTTTTGTTAGCAATCTAAAACTTTGTGTTTAGACTGATGCCCATGCCTATTGTTTAAGAAAGACAATACGCCTCCACGTATCCAGCTTTGCCTTAGGAAAACTATTAATTACGGCCTATTAAAGCATAAATCTGCCCACCGGAGACACGTCCCATCCTTAGTTCCAAGCAAAAAACGACATCATAAAACGATCGGATCATAAAGCTGGACATCTTTCATGTTACATACTGACTTAAATGCTACAGGGTGTGACACACCTTCAAATCGGGGAGAGTATGGGAAACCGATTCAATTAAATCATGGAGTCATCGAACAATTTGTTTCTTACCGTTGACTTCGAACCCAATGGCGGCGTCGTTTCCGCTGTCCGCAAAGTTATGCTGCTGCTGATGGGCCGGCGCTGCCGTTGGTGGATGTTGATTAGCGAAAACCAGTGGCTGTTCGCACCGGAACAGCAATAATCCGCAAACAATGGTCAACCGATATGGCCACCGGCACGTCGCCATCGTCCTGGCCGGCAGTTCGCTCCGCGGTCCAGTGGAAAGGAAAAGATTTACGACCGGCAGAGCGAGAAATAGCGATTGGGAGGACGAATTTCGCAAACGGGCGGAAATCCTCACGCAGTTACACAAAAAAAAAACAACCACAAGACTTCGCAGTGACGAACGCCGCTGGTGGCGTGCCGTATTTACTAATGATTTAACAATTCAGCTCCGGACACGGGTAGCGGCCCTTTCCACCCCTCCGAGGATGCCACTTTCGCCGCAACACAATGGAAACGTGCACTTTTCACCAGGCGTCTGCTCCGAATGCAATCAATGCACCATCCGCCATTTGATTTACGGCACTGCGCGCCTTGGGCTCTTCATGTTTTAAACTTTCAGCACACGCACGATCATCGCTTTTCGACGCTTTGTCGGTGTTCTCACTTTAACTCATGTAAATATTACTATTTTGCGGCGTCGATGTGATGAAGCTTAATTGTGTAGCCGTTTTTAACTTTATTTCATTACACCTGATTAAGGCGGACATCTACTTTTGTTTATTTAATAATTCAGAAATTCGATAAGAAACACTCTTATTCAATCACCAACAAAAATACACCAAAAATCACACCTTCAAATTGGTTTCCTGCTTTAAATGTTGCAAAATTGTATGTTAATTCTATTAACAACGTTTTTTAACGAGCCTATCCGATACGATAATTAACGCGTTTAATTATCCACTCTCTCTACTACGATCTCTTTTCGAAAGGCTCGACGGGTGCGAAGGACATTCGAAAAAATCGAGTTCCTTAAAAGGTTCGCCCTTTCCACCAAAGTTTGTTGCTTCGAGAGGAAGATAATTAAACAAACCAGATCGAAACGTACGGCACATTAAGCAAACTCATATGCAAACTACAGTAATTAATGACTCACCGGAAACACAACTACAACTGCGCTCAATGTCCCTCACGATGGTTTGAACCGCACGCATTTTGTTTTTATAGGAAAAAAAAAAATCGAAACTTGCGTTCCTACGCTTTGTCACACTTTAGTTTGACAGCTCTTTTCCTGCCAGCGCGGAAAGTTGTTGCAGCATCCACAGTGGAGGTAGTGTGGATTTGTGTTTCTTGTTTTTTTTCTTTTGCTTCGTTAAATTCGAACTTGTTGTTCCATCCACTCCGTTGTTTTACGTTTTCACAATTGATTAATTAATCAAGTGTCACGCGAGTGTTGCGCTACCAGCGACTTTTCAGCTCCGGCAGCCATTCCATTCCATTCCATTGCAACGCGTTATTTTGCCATTCTCGCTCGCCTGGGCGAAGGATTCTGGAATGACCCCAGAATGTCATGGAATGATCACAGACGTCTGTCAAGCACACACATACCGACACTCTCGCGAGAGCGTGTCCAATAAAAAACAATCGTTATCGCGGTCGCACTATTAGTAGTTTGTTTTTTTGTGAAAGTATTGATACGCCAATCCGATCCCGTAGTAAACTGTGTAGCGGGAGTGAGTTTAAACAGGAAAAAAAAAAAATGGAGCATCCAATCCGTCGGACAACGTTAGCGCGTGTTTATTGTGTCGTTGACGTGCGCCCGTTGTGTTGTGCGGTGATTGTTTAAGGGTACGTGCGTGCCATCACAAACGATGGTTCAGGCCCGCGCACCGGTAGGTTTCGTATTCAAATGAGATTACGCTTCGGGCGCTTTGATGTTTTGGGGGACGTGCGACCGACCCGCGGCGGGACGGTTACCAAATGAGCGTGGAGCTGTGGCCAACTCAAATTCAATGGTTGCACCAACAACAAGGGGCATCAACATCAACAACAACACTGTCGCACCGGTTTCCACCACGCGTCTCTGACTCCACAAAAAAGAACCAAAAAGCACTCCACATCAAGCCTGTGCGACCTTCCGCGATCGACAACCGATCGGTACTGATTCGTTCGCGCAATTCGTCCGATCGCGCCTCGCCCGCGAGTCGAACCGGTTCAACCGGTTCGCATCGCAGTTGGAGCCGCGAGAAACCACGCGGGAACGACGAACGTGCACTCTCTATCTCTCTCACGCCAACTCGCGCTGAGGCAATCGGTGGCCGCGATCTCAGCAACTCGCGATGTTCGCCGAAAACTTCGGAGAGAGTAAACAACGAACGAGAATTGGAAGCTGGGTACACACTGAACAAATTATCAATTAAAGGTAATCAGTCAATTTAAGATAATGTTTTTTATCTACCTATCGGCCATGTTATATTTATATTTTAGTTTTGATGAAATACGATTGAATTTTTTATGGGATTTTAAAATGCGCCCATTCGATCAATTCCTTGGTCAACGAGGGTACCAATTGAAAACAACACTCGGAAAAAAGCAAGAGCTAGAATATTGACTTCATGTGAAGAGAGCAAATTTAAAAAAAAAAGATAGTTTAAGCTTTTTTTAAATATATTATATAAATTTTATATTGTATAAAAATTATAAATAATATTAAAAAAAAATTCAGAAATGCACTTGCCTTTTTTTACTGAAGTTTGTCCCTCCCTCTCTGGGTATTACTGTGGACTATATCATTTTACTCTCCTGAACCATCTCTGTCTGTTGCTGCACATTTCTAGCATAATTCCCCATGATTCGAAACGATGCATGGACAAACTTAGTGCAGCATTCTCCGAGAGGTAGATCTCTCTGGCGCTACTGCGAGACTCTCTTGCACATCCCGTTGCGAGGTCTCTTTTTCCCCATGCTCAACCGTGATTTGTTTGTGCCGTTCGAATGGCTCAACCACATGGCCGATTGGTTACAGTGTTCATCGAAATAAAACACAGTTGGATTCAATTATTTCGTGCACCAACAAACTTTTTTTTTCGTAAATACACCACTATCATTGAGTCCGAATTGTTTTATATTGTAATCAATTTGATGGCAATTTTCAAACCATTTTCTCTGGACTGTTGGTTGATCAAATTTATTGGTGGCGGAAAACCATTTTGTTTTTTCAGCAAACAAACCTTATTATAAATGATATTCAATGAAACTGTCAAGGTTTGTATTTGCTCAAGCACATAGCAGGTATTTGGAGTCGGAAATTTATGTATTTCACAAATTGGTTATCTGGCAAATATTGCCTACATAACAAAACAGAAAGTATGGAAGCTTAAATGCTAAGAGACTTGGACCTAAACTATGACATAATAACATAAGAAAACAATGATTGAACGTTGATATTTCAATAAATAAATAAACAACTAACTGCAAGGAACATAATCATCAATGGTCTTATGATATGACAGGCACGTTTGCCATATTCAGTAGGGAATATGGATGAATTTGTATTCATCCATGATTCAGGACGCATATTGCATTCCATGGGAACCAATGTAATTAACATGCACGCAATGGCAATCTGCAACAAGAGAGAAAACTCTAACAGACTATAGATTAGCAGCAACACGTGTTTTCCCTTGGAACGGATCCCTCAATATCGTCTATTGTTTGCAACAATGAAGACTCAAAAACATCGATTGGAACATGATTTGAAAACGCAAAATTAGACAAGAGCATTTGTCCGAATTAACATCCGGATGCGAAAGGGTACAGATTCTAAAATGGAAGCACGTTACTTGCATCATACGAGAACATAACAGAATGTATTGAAATACATCCAACTTTCGACAAGGAATCCATAAATCATAACCTCATTTCTCAGCGCTTGGCCAGCGGTCGAGAAGTTCCAAGGTCGAACTAAGTACCATCCATCGGTCAATGTCAAACGGTCAAGCTCATCGGAATGCAGGAAATACGTTGTATTCCCCGACGGTTCCAACGAGGCGGACAGCGAACGGCAGTGGAAAGCCGTGGACATATAATCGAAACACGGATCGGCGGAAAGCTGAAATGAGAAACTTTTCGTATTGTGTAGTTGGTTTGTGTGTGTGTGGTTTTCTTCTTTTATTGAAAATCCAATATGCACTCTCTATTTCCGGCCGGCCATCCGGCTCACATCATTGCTTTTACATTCGCACGATCTTCGACCGGAAAGGTCACCTGTCTGTGGTAATGGAATTTGTATTTGATTTTAGTAAAGTGTGCACTTGGAAAAACGGTGGAGGGTAGGGATAGGTAGTCCATCGACTTTTATCGAGGAACAAATAGGACGTGAAGTTAAATGATGCATCTAATATGTTTATAGCCACAGGGTTAAACGTATATGAATAACTTGTTTTCCTTATGTTTTTTTTGTCTTTTAAAGTTTTCTTTTTAAATTTTAAATGTAATTGTGAATAAGGATAGCCAGGCCTAACTATTAGACGGCGAATTGTAGGTATGCGTTAATGATATGGTGGGTTTTTGGGACGACCTGTCTTGTGAGCCAGTTAGAATGATTCACTATGGCAACATAAATTGTACAATGACTGATTGGTTTTTACGGGAACACTACGACAACGAATACGACAATTGTGATGAGCATTGTTTTCCATTATGTCCTTTCATTAGTTCTTTTTTAAATACTGAAACACCTTCAAAATCTATCCTCTACTTATGCGATGTAATAGAAGCAGTGAGTGTGAAGGCTTTATTTCATTTGTGTTACTCTACCTCTTTCATACGGAGGAAGCCATAGTAAGCGTTTAGAAGGTACCATTTATAAAGTTACTTTTTGAATGTTGCTTATGGTTGGGTTTATTCTTCTCACACATAAAATATAGCTGCAGCTACGCCACACTCCGGAACGGTATTTTATACCGATGGCCGACGGCTCTGTTTCGGTCATGTTCGAACGATCGATGTGTATGTATATCAATATGTCAGTATATAAATAGGGCCGTTCTGTATAATGTTTGCTGATTGAATGATGTTTTATATATGAATAGATGTACGGCTGAATTATGTATATCATCAAAAGCATGGCTGCTTCCTTAAGTCTAACAGTTCAGTACGGCATACAAAACATGTACTATCATATTAACTGTGAAGCGTTTCGCATAGTTCTCCGCTTTTCTTCATGCCCCATCTGCAGGTTTGTGTATGTGTGTATTTTCCCAATTTTCAACAACGTTCATTAGTATTTTAGGTAAATATTTGTATATCTATAATATACAATCATTCGTCCGTTTGTAGCAATACTTGTTTGCACTCGCTTTTAAGCTCCTTTCTGACATAGACATGTTCTACTCTTACCACAGGCAAAGCGTCGTTATCGTCAGCCTTGGTATGTGTCCGTTAATGTTGTAGTATTTATGTAAATTTCTAGCTGCCAAATGCCTTGTGCCTTGAATTTATCCACTTTGTATCTACATTTATAAAGTTTTTGAAGTTGTTCGTGCATTCTCGCTCAGTCTACTCAATTTGCAAGGTGGTATTTTAGTTAGCGTCAAAGTGAAGTCCTTTGGTCAGGAAACCTCCATTACGGATAAATTGTTATCAGCGCCACTTTTGTCTTAGCCTCGTTGTTTAAAAGAAACCATTAAAACATACTGCATTTGGGATGAATTGGCAAGAAAGTCGAATGCGTTTCCAGAACCCAAACGATAGGGGGTTTTTTTTTTTTTGGGGCTTAACTGTGTTTCATGATGCGATAAAAATAAATATACTATCTTTGGCATGAGACGAAGCCGCATCAAATGCAAACATTTGTTCAAAACCTTCATAAAAAACATTTAAAACATTTTGTTTCTAATATATTTTACAATGCAACGGTTTGTTCTTTTGACTAGTGCGCCTGTGGAGGTAAGTTTACTGTTTGTGTTTTTTTTTTTGGGTCTACAATAGTCTGCAGGGTTTTAGTACGTCTATGTACGAGGTCAGATTTAGAATCTTCTTCGTACAGTGTAGCATGACATAGTCAACATTTAAATTGTGTATTTTTCACCTTATTTGTAAAAAGATTACAAATCCTTTTGTTTCCGCTGATCCCTCCTCTCTGGCTGGCGAGAGTCAGATCGCAATTTTCTCTATTCTAAGGGGATGGAAATCCTTTGAAATGTGCGGTTAGTTGTCGCTTTGAAAGAGACGAAATAAAACCGAACCCGGTTCGCTGTGCTTCGCCCACTGTGAAGGGTAAAGTTTATCCTGCATGCATTACGTGCGGTTTTCTTCTTCTTTTTTTTTTTTTTTAACAACGCTGTTGGCTGGTTGCATCGATGCTCCAAGTGTGCATGGCCAGGGTTGTACACTCACAATAACCGGGGCTTGTTTCTGGCTACTGAATCTGTTCAAATGTTGCTGCTGGTATGTGGTTTGCCTCGTTTGTTTGTTAGCTCTTCCGCACCGTTGGGCGCCATTCGCATCTCTTTTGCTTCCCTCCCTGACTGCCCTTATCTATGGGCAAGCTCCCGATGGGCCACTTTTTATGTTGTTTTTTTTTTTTGTTCCTTTCGAAGCATGTCGTTCTTTGTATATCTTCCTGCAACTCTTCCATTTATCGCAGGACGTGCCACATAGCGATTGGTTTCCGGTTGTTCTGCATCAGGTCCTGCCAGTGCTGGGTGCCGCTACCACCCTCACGCAGGCCGACACCGCATCCGAGATCCTGCCCCTCGCCCTCGTTCGACGTGACGAAAAGCTCCACGCCGGCGTCCTGCAGCTGCGAGGCCGGCAGCTCGAACGTAAACGCCTCGTTCCAGATCGGGTTGGTTGGATCGAGCGCCCGGATAGCGCTGGTTTTGCGCTTTTTGGTGCGCTTATCGTTTACCAAAAGGTAGAGCTAGATGTAATGCAAAAGGAGAGGCAAAAAGAAAGAGCGAAAACGAGGGAGAATGAGGAAAAGTAAAGACCTCTACATTGTAGCAGAATTAACGTACATGCTAATACAGTTTCAAACCAAACAAACATTCAATCGAATCGATTCGGAAATCCTCACCTTCACGAACGGTTCGTGGGAAATGGTTAGGTTTTTCGCCTTCATCACAACCACCGTGAGCCGCTCGGCCTGGGGCAGATAGCTGAGGGAAATCAGCAGCTCGGTCGTCGTCTCCGAGGGCTTCCGGACGGCAATCAGATCACCCCAGAGCTCGCACCCGGACAGGTCGAGCGTGTTGAGCAGGAACCGGATCTCGCCAACGACCTCGTCGTGCGAAAAGCGATCGTAATCGAGAAGCTGCGCGTGCACAAGGGAAAGAAAAGGGAGAAGTATAGCTTAGTGCTTCCTGCCTGACCGAACCATTGGTGGGAATTGCGGTGTAACCTCGCACTCAATCGGGGTGGTGCTTCTAGAGCATTCGCTGCTGTGCGATAAAAGGAATTTATAAATATTTTATCACACATTCGACGAGCCGCATTTTTACAGGGATAAACTATTTTGCATGAACCTTCAGCAGCACGAGGGAAATGAGCCTGGCAAAAACCGAGGAAAAATCAAAAGGAAACCATTTTTCGCACCATGCCGTCTGCGCTGTCAATCATTTCTGCAATTCACTTGAAGCGTGTTTTGTGCTTTAGAAAAAAAAATAAAACATGTCCCTCATACAATTTCGCACAAAAGATATCTTTTACGTTTGCGCTAGACTGGCATTTGAGGAAATCTATAAAAATATTTTCGTGGAAAAATAATCAGCGCACACAAGAACGCATACATTGATTGCGTGAATTCTAAAAATTGGTCCGAAATTCCTTCTTGGGAAATCTAGCATAGAAATCAACGGGATACAACTTTCAGTCCAAAAATTAAAAGACGCTTCATTTATTGGCATTAAAACTTTTCAGAAACTCCAACAAATTTCGTAAAATATAAATTTTTACACATTTCCGTAAACGAGAACAAATTTCAAATCGTTCGTTTCAGTTTCTCCTCTGTTTATTTGAGATCCTTCATCCAATCGGGATCATTGGAACATCGGTTCGGCACACGCATAATCTTTTCAACTTTCAGCAACAACCTGCTACAAGTAAAATATCCTTGTAAGATCCTTAAAATTGATTGTAGTACATGATGAATCTTATAACATTTGAAACTCAATTTGAATTTGATTATTTAATATGCTATGTTTCAAGTCTTCATGTAAGCTCATTTGAGGATTAGGGAAGGCATGGTAAAACATTCTGCTTACCTGCAGCACAAAATTGCTCTTCACCAGATTCCGAGGCCTCAGCGGGAAGGAAAGCTGTTGGTCGAAGTACGGGTGCGTCTCGGTGCGGTGCACCGCCGTCTGCTGCGTGCGTTGCTCTTCGTCCGGCTCCAGGAACATCTTAACGTACGGATCGCGGAAGCTGGCATTTCCACCGGGCGTCAAATCGTGCGCTGCGAGGACAGAAATGTGGAGCACATGCTTAATGACACCTTATGCTTGCTTGATGATTGAAAGTCGGCCTACCTTCGACCAAGTGCACCATCAGTTCCTCCTTCGCGCCGTCGTACTTCAGCCGCAGATGGAACCGTCCGAGCACCGAGTGAATGTCGTTCGCTGCCAGGATGACGGGGACGCGGCGTCGGGGCGAACGGGTGCTGTCGGAGGACCGGATCGAGCCGATCGGACTATCCGGGGCTCCCGACTCGCTCGACAGAGACGCCCGGCCCATGGTTTTCTTCGGCGAGTTTATATCCCGCGGGTTCACGCTCACAACCGACGTCAGGCTGACCTTGCTGCCTCGTTCCGCACCTTCACCCGCACCGGTACCGATTGGGAAGCGTCCCTCGAGACTGAACGTGCGCATCGGGCTCGGAGAGCGCGAAGATTTCTAAACAAGTAATTAAAATAGATCTGGTTTAATGTTATTCTGTTGGTATTATCTATTGCGTTAAATATTTCTTGAAAGACGAAAGAGGACCGAAGGGAATTATCAGGAAATATCTGTCACTCCAATTAATTTCCCTGAGTTCTATAAACCAGACCCGCGTGCCTCACACAATTCATCATCATTCAGATCCGTCAACTTACCCGTAAAATCAAATTATCGGACGCAGTGGAACGCGTGTCGCTATTCGCGTGTGTCATAAATTTCGGAACGCCCTCCCGGTAGCTCTGCGAAAAGTGAAGGGCGAACAAGGAAGCCAACAAATCAATTATAACGACAACTCTCGGCTCGACTCGCGAAGGACGAATGAAGGCGTACATACCGAGCTTCGCGAGTGGACGCTTTCCATGCTGTTGTTGCGCGAGGAGGACGCAGCCGCACCGCCGGGATGGGGTGGCCGGCAAGCGGAACTACCGCGCACGTCGCCCGTCCCGTACGTCTTCTTCGGTGGAGCTCCCGGCAGGCTCGGCTGCAGTGGGCTCGGCGTCACCTCGACCGGTCCCGTCGCCAGCGTTTCCGAGCTAATCGAATGATGGGCCACACTGCTGGCCGGCTGTACCGGCACCGAGCCGCTCGTCACGTTGCAGTCCTTCAGGTTGATCTTCCGGGCCGCCTTCTTCTCCTCGATCCGGTCCAGCTCGGCCCATTCCTTGCCCTTCCGGCGGACTACGTAGTACCGGTACATTACGATCGTGACGGCCACCAGCAGGGCCAGACCGGTGCCGGCGGCTGCACCCAGCACGGCCGAGCTCACGAACACCATCGTAGGATTCTTCCTTGCTTCCTTCCTTCTTCTTATTAGAATCTTCTCCCACGAATGTGCACGAGACAGACACTCCCTTCAAGGATGCTTCACTGCCTGCGGCTTCTGGGAAACGGTAGATGGTGTGAAAAAGAAAAAGATAAACACATCAATAACAAACTGGCAAAACCGTGAACCGTTGGCCTTCGCCGTCTTCGAGATGGGCACAGGAAGGTGAAAGTGAACATCATACCACCGTGGCTCTCATCTTCATCATCATCATCGTCGTTGTAAGCGGCTAATAGAATACACAACCTGCGTCTCGCACTCCACGCGATGACTGATAAGTGGGTATATTAGTGGTGGATCCATCCACCATGGATTTTGTCAGAAACAACCGTCGGTTCCCTTGTGGTGATTAAACGAGATTTGGTTTTTATGATAAATTGAACAGGATGTAAGACATGCTTCCTTTTTGTTCTTCATCGACTAGAGTATGTTCCATATTTCAATTTAACACATCGAATTAGTTATATGTTGCCAATATTCAAGCATAAAATAATATCGACTTTACAGGGCTGATATGAGAATCATCTTTTCAGCATCACCGGATAGTATACATTTAGGCGCATACATAAACGCTTCATTTAAATAGAAACCTTCCATTGTACCATTTCCATTTTCTTTTCTTTTTAAAAGAAGGTTACATCTGCAACAAAGTAAAGTACCACTCATGCTAGCGTATCATGTCCTCAATTTCCACGAGTTGTGGATTGATAGTTGCTGCCTTGGAAAGGAAACTCACTCTTCGGGCTTCCTCCGTTTTCACCCTTAACGACCGAGCGGTCATTAGGTAATGCATTTTTTATCAGCTCATTACTACGCTTGCCATGACAGAGTTCCATTAGATTCGATGGACACTAAACCTTCACACATTCGATGCCGTGTGCTTAGTACGTCGGGGAAGGAGGAAACCCGTTCAGAAATCGTCATGGGAAAGATTGTGTAGATAGCGGGCTTTTCTTTCTCCTGATTTCGATTGAAGCCATAGGTGTTACTAATGAATGAAGCAAACAGACTGTAGTGTCTGTGCTTGAAATTTGTTATTACTTGTCTGATAATCGCCACCATGCAATCAGCATCAAGATAGAGCCAATAGTGCCATGACGGGTAATGGTTTGGTTTGTTATCCGTTTGAGCAGTCCAACACAAAAATTTCACTAAAGTTTGCCACGTGGGAAGGATTGAACTGAATTCATTCCGTTTCTCTTAAAGCACCAGAGCCCAATACATTCAATTCTGGTTACTTTTTCCAACAAGGCTTATCAAACTCTCGTTTCGGTGTTTCATTCGTTTCGAAAAAAAAGAAGGAAAATCAATTGAATCAAATCAATTTACCGACATTCGAACGCAACGTAGCAGCAAACGGAAAATCGACGATGGTAGAGCTCTATGCTGAGGTTAAACAATTACCATGCTGAAAAGCATGCCCGTCTTCATTTTCCAATCCGTCGGATGAATTGCGACGAAAGTCTGATTGACTGGAAGAACGGCAAAAGCTCGAATCTCAACTCGCATTGTACAGCGAAACATTATTGCCGGAACTGGCGCAGGGAAAACCTAAGAAAAGGCAGACACGAGACGATTCTCTACTAATTTTTTTGAATGCTTTCCACCATTTTTCTTTTCTAACCATTTCCGAATTTTCGTTGCCAATTTAAAAGAAAGCAGTTTACCTCTTTGACCTCAACTATCCAAGGGTAGGCAAAAACGACCTCCGGAACTTTTGCTATTGCCAGAAAAATTTGAATAGCGTTAACTTACCCACGCAAGAAAACTTTTTACTTCCTAAGTAGGGCTTATGCAATTTTTTTTTCCTATCGTTTGAAAAATTGCTTTCACTGAAATATCAACCTTATCCGAGAAGTGACCGTCCCGGACGAGTAGCATCAGCGTACAAAAGTTGAATCCGAATGTTTATGTAGGCAAGAGAAAATTAAGCCTTTCGCAAGTTTAGTTACGGCTTTCCGTTGGAAAATGATGATGGACTGTACTCGTCCTGAATCATTCATAAGATGCGTGTTTCTTTTTCAGACCAAAGGACGACTTACTTTCTTCCATAAATGTTTCTTTAAAATAAGCAAATGAAAAGCAGCTCTTTTTACAACTAAGTGAGATTTACCCACGTCGAAATCGATTAGGCTTTTGCTCGAGCCTTCCGTGGAACAATTAAAAAAAACTGCTAGAAACATTTATTTCCTACTTCTACAGTGCTTAGGGAAAAAGTGTACCACCGTGCAATGAAATGGTTGTCCTTTGCTTTCTAGCTCCTTTCAGTTAAGCCTACCAAGAAGTCGAAGGGTTGCCATTTGATTGCCTGAAATTGAACCCGTTCTTGTTTGTTTTGCTCAATCAAATGCCAACGTGTGCTTTCCAATCGAACGTTTCCGAGCACTGTTAAGCAGAAAATCATTTTGTCACACACACACACACACACACAAAAACACGGAAAGGAATTCGAGATGAAGAGATACATGGACCGAGCGAAGGGACCTATGGGCGGTTGGCAATTTTACTGCGATCAATTTCAATCAAACCCAAAACCCGTCAACCCGACTCCAAGCTCCGGGACGTCCCGGTTGTGAGCATGTTTCCACCCGTGGCCCGAATGACAAGATTTGACCCCGACGAATAAAAGTATTAAAGTGATTGATTGTTTAATCCTACCAAAGGCGGTCCAGCTCCGTCCGGAAACTCGCCCCCAGGAAGAACCTTCGTTTGATTGAGCGTTAGAGATTGATCTGCACAGCGTCGATAATCGTTGAATTTTGCTTCCATTGGGAGTTCAAACTGAGCATCCCGAATGTGTGCCTTTTGAACAGCTTTTGGATCAATCGTTTCCGTAGCTTTGCCCATTTACTTTTGCACACTAGCGTGATGGAGACCTTTTAATACTTTTTTTTCAAGCTCTTTTTTACATTTTCCATAATCATTCTTATGGTTAACAGCCTTTTTCTTCATTTAAAACAAATAAGTACAGCTCATGGCCGAAACAAGCTCGTGAGTAATTGTTTTTTAAGATGATGACTTTCTGTACGTTTTTATAAATATTTACGTAGTTCATTTCAAGAATCAATACCTTATTTTCTTTTATTCATCAAAACAATAGCATGCAGAAAAATGGGAATGTAAGTTGAACACGGCAACTGGCCGTTCCGACAGTTTATCAGACAAACAAATAAATTGTATCGAAAACTCGTTTCGATTATCTGCCATGCATAGCAAAAGTTCAATCTATTTTGGTTTTTTTTTTGCGTTCGTCCCCAACACCTTGCATTGATCCCGTAGGATCCACCTATCCGAATGAATGTTGCCAAAAATAAACTGCCATCAATGGCGCCCGTCAGCAAGTCGTTATCGCGGTATGATTTCGGTTCAAAACACCGTTTATCGTACAAGTTCGCCCCGCACGGTTCACTGCGACCGCTTTCCTCCTTTCCCCCCACGGTAAACTGTAACCCAAGCCACGCCACTACAACCGCCTGGTGCTACATCGAAAATCGATTTGAGGCTGCTCTCGCACACACACTCGTATTTTTTTTTTTTTTGCCCGTGCAAAACACACTTCATATCAGTTTCGCTCGTTGCCGACACCCGAAAGCGACGGTGATAACTTCGTCTTCCGACACCGGAAAAGGGACGCGGCCAGGGAACAGGGGGAAACCATTCCAAACTAGTCGCAAAAAGCGGTTCGCGTCCCCTGGCGTTCTGTGTTCACTGTTTGCGCTCCAATTTTACGCCATTTGCCAGTGCCCCGGAACGACAATTATACACAAATGTGTCAATTACATACGATCGCATCAACACACTCTCACACACGCGCACGCATCCTCGAGCATGATGGGTGACCTTTTAGCGAGACGTCCGATCGGTCCATCCATCGTGTGCGTCCCGCAGGGGATTAATCAAATTTGTTCCAATGAACTTTGCCCTCCGGCATCCAACCGCCGCGATGGAGACGCACGGTGCCTGGAGTGCTTGGATTCGCCAGGAGCGCTCGAGCTAATGGAGACGCCTGGTGGCGCACAGCACGACGGCAGTAAAACGGGGTGAAAAGGGTCCCCCGGAACCAGCGGGAAATCGTAGAAGTTGAGTGTGGTGAATGGAGCGGAGTTGGGGGAATTAGCTGCGATGCTTGGTGCCGTTGACGCTGCACGGCTAATGAGTCCTCGGTTCAATCAACAGCTGCAGTAACCACGAGGGAACTAGCGGCTTTCCTTTCAAGCAAAATACTATCACTGAAAGTTAATATAAACCAACAGGAATCGAGTGGAAATATAGCGCATGCACTGCTGGATTTTGAAAAAAATATTGGTGAAGACGGTACAAAAATAAACCAAAAAACGAACAGAACACATCAATCATATTTAAGGCAAGAAATGGCTCACAGAGGAATAATCCATTTCCGTTTGCAAAACCACAGCCACGGCACGACCAATAAATGTGAAACGGGTCCAAAAATACAACCCATCAATCATGGCACTCGTTTTCCATAAAACCACTCGACCGGAACGATGTTTTCTTCAAATGCCTTTTATCAATTCTCTTTCACTCGTCTGGTTTTCGTGAACATTCTGTGGAGAACAGTATAAGTTTCTTTTTTTTAAATATAGACATGGCTATGGAATGAATAGAAATGCGAAAAGCAACCGTCTGTGTGTCTGAGGATCCAGCCGTGAGAGGACAAACCCTCGTCTTCTCTGCTAGTGAAAAACACTCCCCGCTAAGTTGTTGCCGAATACAGCTTACCTACGTTTAAGCTTCCTCTGTCGCAAACAGTTCCGAAAGGAGTTTAAAATCCAAATGAATAAAGCATTTACCATTTTAACAGGAAAGATCTACAAGATATAAGTTGAGTGGTAAAAGTAAAACTGCGTAGGAAAAAAGGATAATGCCTAAAAACGAATGAATCAAATTGTTAATTTAGTCACTTTCGGATTGTCTTTGAAACGCCGAGCGAGATTAAAAGTTTGAAGCTATCTCATCTGGTGTTTAATGCAAATTAGCATTAGCTTAACATAACTCAACATTGCTGGATGTGCCAGCGAACAGGATTTTCTCTCATCAGCAGCGTCAATCACGCCGGACATAAAATGCTTAAGCGGAACGAACCGCGTCCTTAGGTTCGCTAATGAACGGATGAACCGGTTTGCCAGCTCTCTGCCACTTTCCAAGTGTCGAGATGCATCCGCTGTGTCCACCGTTCGTTTTCGAGCGGTAGGAGTGAGAAAAAAGAGTAAAGCAGTGGCTTACATGTGACGGACGACCATGTTAATGAACTGGAAAATTGCTTTACGAGTGGATGGTTGTGTCTTGTAGTATTACCGCCGGACAAACCGACACTTGGCCGACGCGGGCGAACACGTTTCCCCGGCCGACCGAAGGTGGTTCTTTGCCGGGCGTACGAAGGATTTATGATCCACCCTTCTGGTAAGCCGCCCAAATCGGGCACTTCTCCGGAGGGGATATGTGGTAAGCCCGTACATGGCGTGATAAGCGAGCAAAATAACCTGACAAGCTGATGCGATTTATGAGCTGTCCACTTTCAGGTCTAGAACATGCATTTATTTAAAATTTCAAATGGATGGAATACAATTCTTAGACCTAAAGTTTGGGGTTGTTAAAATACTTCCTTATTCAAATGGATGTGACCTGAATTAATTTTTCCTAATCGGATACAAAATCCAATCCATGAGAAAATGTTCAGCTGGTTAAAGTACTGTCTTTAATAGTTCGTATATCCATGGGATTTAAGAAGGACCAAACGGATCTCGTGGCATCCATTGCAACTCTCGAGCATCTAGAAATGTTATCTCAATAAATATTTGTCGAAGAAACGGCTTTCTCAAGAAACAAAACTTTATCCGTTCCACGAACTAGTTTACATCATACAAAAAGCCTTTCTCGATTCCTTACAGTTGTAGTATAGTTTCAAACACCTGACCGAAAGCAAAACTGTTTCCTCTGCGGCGCATTTAACAACAACACAGCTGTTATTGCATGGTAATCTTCGTTGTTTGACAACGACATTTCCGAGTATCGGAAGCTTCACATGTGCGTTAGCAGTATCAACTACCTAATCCAAGCAAAACTCTGCCGTGAGCTTTTGCCACGAAACCTTACACGAACCAGAAGGCATGAATGTTAAGTTGGTTTGCGTTGGTTGTCGGTGGCACTCTTTGTAAACTTGTGCCAATAGGTTTTTCTTTTCATTTTTGGAGCACAAAGCGAGAGAAATTTCCCTTTGTTCCGTCACATTTAATGGTATACTTTTATGACAAGAGCTTTTATGTTTGTTTGCATGTAGCTACGTGTAGCTTTTATCAGACGTCCCCAGATGAAAGAAAACAACGCAATAGCAACGCAAGGTGATTGTCGCCCCCGCAAAGCACTCGACTCGCGTTTTTAATAAGTTACATTGCGGGAAAAAACACGCCATGGCCTCGGTGTCTCTCGCCGGTTCGCTGTTTATTTGTTCGCTCCTATGATGGTGCCCCTCGAAACGCGACGAGAAGTTTACCGCCGCGTCCCGTGGAATGCAATGACAAAATATTTAGATTAATATCCTACATTCCAAAGGTTTCGCGATTTTCATTTCCGCGACGCTTGAATAGCTCGCGAAGGATGGTAGAGTTCAAACGAAAGGAAGGAGAATAAAAAGCAAACTCAATCTCGATGGTCATCATCATGTTTATGACCATGAAATATTGATTTTATAGGATTTTGTTGTGATTTTTTTCCGCGTCGTTCAAAGCGCAGGCTGCCGAGAATGCGAGCGCCCCTTTCGCCATCCCGGAAGCGTGCAGCTTACCGAAAGGAAAAACACTTTCTGAATTTTATGGTTCCTTTTCCGATTTCATATCCCAGAGTTTCGCGTCAAATATTTAGACTACCGGGTCTAAAGAATAGCGTTTTTTGTAAGAAGAAGAAAAAAACACGGCGACAAATATTTGCACAGGCGATTTCTTAAACTGAGCAAAAACAACATCCGCTGGCTGTAAACTCGATTGATGTCATTTTGGCTTCGTTAGGAGGGCTTACCATGTGATGATTATTTTCCTATTTAAAAAAAAATACAGGAAAATGTATGTCGTTAAAGTAACAAAATTGAATCGGCACAATAAAGTAGTAATGGAAGATAGCTACACGAGCAAGACGATCAAGTGGACCACTTGATGATAATGACTATAATCGAAACGGCGCCCTCTGGTTCACGTTTTCTTCGGTAGTGCCAAAGTTGGCTGCACGAGGAATCGCTCGAGGCGGCATGCAGGGAGCACAACCAAATTGCTGCCATTTATTCCAATCATTGTTACCGTTCGAGAAAATGAGATTTCGTTCTGGTAACGGAGCAAGTGTTTCGCTAGTTGGGAAAATTAGCCCTCTTGCCCTTAAGCGCTGCTCCGAAGAAGCTACGCCAATAATTACGGCGCGTGAAACTGGGAACAAGCGTTATGAATGTTTGAGATTTCTAACTATTCTTTTGTTTCTATAATTCTTGCGTTACCTGTAGTTCCATGGAATTTTATTCATGGGATATTTATGGGAAATATACGCGAACAAACTTCAACCCTGGTAACAAATGTTACGCCACAAAACTCATTGGCATTGCTATCTTATCTACCAAGCCTTCCTATCTAATCTACCACGGACAGTCACCTTATGTCGGTTCGCTGTATGTGGTAAAATTTGGCTTACCCTTACTATGATAATTACACTGGAGAGGATGATTTGGAGGCGAAGGAAATTAGGTCAGGCACATTGAACTTTTAAAAAACTGTCCATCAAGCACGAGCAAACTAATGAACAAGTTTCACTGATGCACTGATGTGAGGTGGGTCGAATACAAATGACCTACCAAAAAGGTCGACAGTTCAGAGCACTTTACAACGGCTTCGACAGGATGGCGTGCAAAGTCTTGGAGAAACACGAAAAAAAAAACACATGAAGACGAGCTGGGAAAATTAACACATCCACACTTGTTTGGTGCACGGCAGTTGATATAAGCGAATAAACTTGGGTCACGAAATTTACCTCTCCTTTGAAGTCGAGATCGACTTGTTGATAAGTTTCCGAAGCTTTAAACTTCTGCACTGATGGTTTTTCCGTCGAAGGTGGGTGGTTCACACCTTCTTTTCTTTATGTTACCTGCTTTAACTTTCTAGCGGTAGACTAGCTGCACATCCACCTCTGATACACTGGTGTGTGTGTGGCTCTGTGTACACATGGTAATCTCCTGACACTTAGCCGCCTGTAAAGGGCGATATTTGCTCAGCCAAGTGAGAAAAATCATCGGAAGGTCTATAAAATCGAAGCTTATCGATGCCTTTAGCCGTAAATCGTTCAACAACGCCACACCGCGTAACGCCCGCGATGCTAACAGCCATAAATCAGCTATCCATAAAGCAGTGGTTTTCCACGTGTACGAGCGTTTTGAGTTATCGGCGGAAAATCCTACCCTCAGGCACGATGAACAGAAATAAATGACTTGGTTGAGGAGCGAACTTTTCAGACCATTTTTTGCAAATGACTTTTCCCCACTGAAACCTCTCATAGATCAGATTTTTTTCTTGAAATTTAGGTTGCCAGATCAAAAAAAAAAAGGTTTTAATGATCAGCTTGAACGCCAGCTCTACCAGCTAAGGTAAACTTTTGCTTCTTTCTCCATGCTTTGCTCCCTCTTATGGTAAAGGTTGTTAGCTACCTGCTCGTTCACATCATAAATTATTCGCGGTGGTAGCGATACAGAAAATGTCACTCATTCGGGATCAAGCTAGCCGAATGGGTTGCGCTTTCTTTCCCCTTTTGTGTTCTTATCATCAACAGAAGCGGAATATCTAAGATCGAACAAATTGTCCACAGTTGCCTTCCCATTTCATTCCATCCTACTCCCAATGAATCAGCTTCCAGTAATTTTAATTTGTTTTTATCCCTTTGAATTTAACGACAACCCGGTGCGCGGAAAAGCTTGATCAACCGTAAACGATTCGTCGAAATTCCCGGTATTAATTTGTTTTTTTTTTTAATGTAAAATGAAAAAGTCGTCAAACTTAGAATAGCTTTCAATAAACCGTAGGCGACGATTTACACGAAGAGTTTTAAATCCACAAACATGATTTGTATGTTTACTTCTAATATTTACATTGTTAAACCTTTTATAAAAAGTTTTGAAGATCGATTTATTTGTAACATAATTTCAAAGGAAACCCTTAATGTATCTCCGTGGGAAGCTTTCACCGGGAAGTTAAAGAAAATAAAGGTGTTACCATGGCGCATTCTTTTGAGGTTCGCCTTTCCACATTTACTTAGCAACAGCAGCCAAGTCTAAGATACACACCTTTGCGTCTGCTTGGCCGGCGGCCTCTTCGGCACAGAATGGCGTAACATTAACCGGAGCCGTCCGCCTACATTAGTGACGATCCGGTGCGCTGCAATATGTTTAGAGTGCAATCTACCGTGGCAATGATAGTGCTTGGACAAGAAGGAACTAAAGTTAGAAGGGGAAAAACACCCATCGAAAGTGCGATAGAAAAACGCCCTGGCAGCTCAAGGACTTACGGGAATTGCCTGTTTTCGCTTCTTCGGCTGCCCGTGTGTAAACTGTACAGCGCAATTAACCCCTCCCGCCACAAGCCATAGGAAAAAAAAAACACTTTCTAACCGACAGTTGGACTAGACAGTTCCGCAACTTGCAGCAGCGCGCCCAGTAGTGCGCTATCACAGACGGACGTACGCAGCGAGCGCGAAAAGGGTTTGCGTGCAAAGGCGCCGTCAATACTGCCTTCCGGAATGTTACTTACCGCCGGTTCGTCGTTGCAACTTCTGCAGTACAGCGCGGTCGAGAGCTAGGCTTACTCCTGAAGCCCAAAGGCTCACCTATTTTCCTCCAATTGAACCACCGTTTAGCGGAGCACGAACGAACAGCTGTTTCCCGGGTGCAGTACACGCTTACAGGGCGTGGGACTAAGCAATGTAAGTTCGACTATTCCGATGGCCCTCCAATTTCGTACGGCATGCACTGGATGGGTATTGGGCAACTTTTCACTGCAGCACCGAACACGCCACGGGCACCGGGGTACTCGTTACATCACCAGAGAAACCTAGCAATCACTCCTAAAGGAAGAAAGGGGAGTAGCAGCAGAAAGCACACGCTTCCGCTGCAGTTAGATATCCTTTTGCAAACGATGCACTCCACTGAAAACCCGCGGCTGCTTCCGGCTACAAAAACAAAACTCAAAACCCTATCTCACTCCCTCCAGCGATATCCTCCTGAGTCCACGCACCCGCACTGGATGGCGTTTTTAAATATTTACTTATCGCTACACTTACATCTACGATTGGCTGCGGTGGTGTAGCTGTGAAAACGTCGGTTCTGCTGCAAAGACCATTTTGTTCCTATCTCTATTGATTGGCCAAGCAAAACAAGCGAAGGAACGGGCCTCTCTTGGCGAAAGGAACAAGCAGAGCATCGAGCCTGGCCAGGACGGTGGCAAACAATGCGGGAAAACCTAGACAGGTTTGGAAGTTGTGGAACCCCGACGTCGACGAACTGCCAAGCGGCTTCACTTCCGGCTTCCGGTCACGGCAAACATTGGCACTGCACTGAGGCACGGCTTAGTGTCGTTTTCATGCAACCCGGTGCTCGATCGCTTCCAACCGAAGCAGCGCCGATGGAAAGCTTTTGGGTAGCGTCAACAACGAAGCGATATATATAGTGAGCTTTTCCGAGCTCTCCGAGCAAACCTTCGGTTCTCTTTCCAGTCGCGCCAACGGAAATGCTTTCCAACGAGGAAATGGTGTTGTTTGTGTGGACCGCTGCAAACAACAGCGAGGCGATGATTGCGCTCCCAAGACGTCCGTCCGTTCGAGCCAAGCGTCGGTTGGCAACTGAACGCACCGGACACGCCGCTTCAGCGATGATCCTAGTTTGCCGTGCTCCATCCGCGAGGGCAGCTAAATGGCATGCTTGGATTTCCCGAGGAGATATACAGTGATGAACCTAGAAAAGCAGAGAACCGGAAGTTATGGCTGTCTGGATTATAGTAGCAGCATGGATAGATAAATAATTTCCTCTACTCCGAGTGACATCAGTAATTTGAATGCGTTAGATTTTCTTATTCCTATAATATTTAATATTTCTATAACCAGTAACGGTTAGAAGAACAAATAACAATTATGTTTTAACTGAACAGTCAAGTTTTAAGAGAGCAAAACAATCTCTGTAACGCTTCAACATGCATATTAAACTGTTTTATTCATTGAGATTAACTAAAAGGTGAACTCACTGTACCACGGCGCACGGAAAAACATCAGTCCAAAATAGTTTGTCTCATTTTAACCTTCAGCCGGCGGCGAAGGCGCGTTGTTGAAGGCGCGTTAAGTGACTGTACCCCCCCGAGACACCATTCTGCCGGCCCTAGAGGCCCGGATTTTCCAAAACCAACGAACCCTGCCTGCTTAGGGGAGGTGGAAAAATAAAATTTGTTTTTCCACACCAACACCGTAACGAACGAGCGCGCTCTGCTCTCACTCTGTTTGGTCCGTCGGAGGCCCGAAGCTTTCCCGAGTGTTGCTCGGCACGAAGCGCCCGCCAAACAACACACAGCCAACTCTGCCGGCTGATGTTGTCTGCCTGCCACCCGCACCAGCCGGCAAGCCTCCTTTCTCTTTCCACCACCACCACCACACCACGTCTTCCTGTGCCACTCCAGCAGCAAGTAATGAATGAAAATTCCACCATTTGCTCCTTTTGCCCCGCTCGGGTCGCATGTTTGCGAGTTTTCCAGCTGTGTGTGCGCGAGGGATTGCGTTTGTGTTGAAAGCTATGGAAGCCGATCGCAGTATCCTGCGGTCTCCTTGGAGATTTGTTGTGTACCTAACATTTGCTCGACCACCATACGGTTGCATTCGCGCCATAGGTTGTGTTGGCACGCGCAGATTGTGAAATGTACGAACAATGTTATTGCTGTAAAATATGCTCTCATATTTTTAACTTGTTATATCGTATTTAAAATAAATTTCTCAAGCTTTCTGCAGTATATTATCATAACTAGTTCGATATTTTTAAGCTTAGCTAGTCAATGTTGAATTTAAGCAAACATTTGTTAACAATATTTAAAATTATCCATTTCATTTCAATCGTTTGTAATCGTTCCTCCAACCAATGCTCTCGGTCCAGTTCAAACGTACCTTTGGTTGCTCCGAATTGGCTTTATCCCGTTCGCTTACTTCCCTGCATGCGTCCCCTCCCTTCGCTACACACTTCCCTCGGAGAAATCGAAAAAGCTCTCCCATTACGATGGTTGTGACGCACGCAAAGATGCTGTTCCTGGCACTGCTTTATCCCTTTTTCCCCTCCTTCCAACGGCACCGACATTTTACGAGTCTCGTTTTACATCCGACGGACGGAGCTTTCCAGGCCACCACCGGGTTTTTGATTTAGACCTTTGCTTTGCCCGGGATTTTGATGAGTTATACTGCGGAGAGGTTCTTGACATTTTTCCCTAAGTTTTCTCAAATCCCGTAACAGCTGTTATGCTTTCTATCGCCTTACAGTGTCTCCTTACTTTCGGGAAACGGAAAATGCATTGTGCCATATGGCGAAATTTGATTCGATGGACAAATTTCGACCAACAAATTTCGGTTGTACTAGAAATTTTGATACTACTTAGCTTTCAGCAAGTCTAAAAAGTTACCTTAATAAAATAAATACATACCAGTAACAAAAGAGTAATGCATTCTGTTTGAAATGGAAACATGGAAACTGCATGTAAATAAGCATATTTACAGCGAATGCCACACATGAGGCATGCACTGACCTGAAAAAACACCACCTGAGCAGTGCATTTCCTCCCCGAAACGAGAATCTTTGCGGTTGTGGTTAACAAACAACACTCCATCCCTTTACATCTAAAAGACAAACGGAAATGCAAACTGCAGACCAAACGGGCAGTGTTCTCCACGTCGAAAACACCATCCGGGCCTTGTCAGCACGATCATCCTTACCCACCATCCTAATGGAAGCCCGGTGCATTCGAAATCAACATCCATAAACCACGAAATATGGGTGCTGGGGATGCCCCCCCACGAACAACCTGGAAATGAGTAGAAACATCAGTTCACTGCGTACACAGGTGCCGACACGTAGTCAACGGCGAACCGCATCCCAAAACCACACACAGATTCTCGTGCCGAGACGATATCTCGACTGGGTGCAGTTACGAGTTCAAGATGCTTCGAAACACCGAATTACGAAGTCAGGCGAAATGAGTCTCACAGTTTTAGTCAGACTCACAGTTTTAGTTGTTCGTGGCAAACGCGAAATAACTTAAGTGCTTTATAAACACAAGACAAAGCATGTTAGCGTCATATTGGTAACTCTTATTTATAGGGAAAAATAATCCGGTAACTTTTCAACCATCTTTTTAATCTTCAGCTAAACACCTACAATGCACACCACCAAAGGTACAAAGCCCGCAAAAGGCAAAGGTCGTACACAAGTGATGCACTCGTCATGTTTGTTCGTTCCAACGAAACTTGCTGCTTGTAACCATACAAAAATCTACACCTTTTGTGCCCTTTTTTCGACCATGTGGGAAACCTTACAAGAGCTAAGCATTAATGAAGCACAGTGAATGAAAAAAACTCCTTCTTCTCCGAATAATACAGCAGGTTACAGGTAACAAGTTTAACATACCTTCTAAGCGGCATCACGAGTTTGTTGGGTGTTTCAATTTTCGGATTTAATATGTTTCCTGTTCACCCAAAGTTCACGACGATGCTCCAACATTTCCCCTTTCGGAATTATTCAACATTTGCGAAACAAAAAACGCACACATCAGTTAATTCAACATTTTCATATTTATATTACACTACGCGTTGTTTAAAAGAATTTAACCTTACTATCAACTGAGCATTCTACTGTACCATCCTTTAGGGGCATAGACGCTCAAGAGATCGCGTCAAACGAAGTCGGGATGTCACAAACTTTTTAAAACTATATTGAATTAATAAATACTACCTCCAGCCTTATAATGCTAACGGCATCGTCACCTGATTTTCTACCTCCTACCTCCTCCCGTTCATGGTTACACTATGGCATGTGGACGAATAAAACAGGATGGCCTTTGGTGGGGAAGCGACATCCAACGGGTTTGTCGCAGTGGAAGCGATCTTCCACATAAACATTCAAACAATGCCTGGTTTATCCCAAACATGAAACATGGGTTGATATTTGAAATGAAACAAGGGAAATGTCACATACACCACGTGCATTGTAATATGATTTGTCTTCCGTGAATTTGAGCAACGAAATGAACGTGAAAGAAGACGCTGTAAGGCACTGCTATTTCTATTATAAATGTATCGTTTTTTCTTTCCTTGTGCTGCTATTTCTGTGTTGCTTCTGCTTCTTTGTTTTTTTTTTTCATTTAAAATAACCTTCTCTTTGGATTCGTACAATATTACTGCCAAAATACTGTTAATATTCTTTAATACACAGAACGGACGCAGAAAAAGATGCATAAAACAAAAACCAAACCAAATTAAAGAGACATGTCAATCCTATTTCTTCAGCAAACATTTTGTTAACATTAACTGTCCAAAAACGGATCTAAAAATAATCCCGCTAGGAAACGGACACAAACGCGCATATGTCCATTGTCGTTGTGAATCCAATGCAAAAAGGAAGTCTGTACATAAAAAAAGCACACTGCAATATATCAACTCCGAATTGTGGAGTAAACAAAAACAAATCACCTTTACACTTTTTTTGTAGCTCACTGACGCGTGGGATTAATACTTTTTGTAGCAGCTACTAACAAGGGAAAGAGCGAGAGATCTTCACACGTCCGAAGTGATATCTAGTGCTAATCGAGTCCAATGGGATCGTGTGCTAATATGGGTGGCAGTTTTTTAGAAACACCTCCATTGTCGTTCTAGAAACCTACCAACGTAACCGTCGTGTCGTGGTTTGTGAAATATTAATCTAAACGATCGTTTCTAACAGGGAAAGTAATAGCAGTGATGGGCGATCTACTATCGATTACCGTGTCCATTGCGACTGTACTGTGGTTGCTGCTGATGCTCTCTCAGGGTCTCCAGAACGTCCACGTTCATCCGCATGGACGTAGGCGAACCGGTGACCGGAACGGAGAGTGTCCTCATGAAGGCACCGCCACCAGCAGCGACACCGACCGATGCACTGAACATCTGAGGCGGGATCGGTTCGGCACGTTCCAGCCGAACGGCACCACCACCACCGCCACTCGTGCCGTATTCCGCAAAGTGTGAGTTCGGCGAGCGTGCCCACACGTTCGTGCTGGCCGACTGGGACCGCCGGGGGCTGAAGGGTTGCGAGAAGATGGCCTTCGCACAAACTCGCCGCCCACCGTGCCACTTGCGGACCAGGTACTTCATTCGCTCGATCGCCACGATCACCGTCACGATCGAGCGGAACGATTTACGTCCGGCGCGGTGCGGATGGGAGGAGGACTCGAGCGACCGGGGACCGCTGGCCAGTGCGAGCACCTCCAGCTGGCCGGGTGGCAGCTGCGCGTTGAGCAGCGCGAGCGCCTTCGCCTCGTTCTCCTCGTACGTGGTCAGAACGATCTGCAGGTAGCGCTTCTGATGCACCAGTGCCTTCCGGTGGCTCTCCGAGCGGAGGTACTTTCCGAACAGGTGGTTCGCCCGCTCCTCCAGGTCTTCCCGCTGGTGGTGCAGATGGTGCCCACCGTGCGCGTTATATCGCTCCAGCTCTTGGATGCGCAGCTGCAGGGCGCGCCGTTCCTCCATCATGAACCGCAGCGTTTCCGCCTGCTGATGGTTTTCGCGCGCGTTCGCCTCCAGCATGCGATTGAGGTCTTTCAGCTTGTTCAGGAACTCCTCCGGTACGACCTCGTGCTGACTCTGGCCCTGCGCCTGCATCGAATGCTCCCGCGACAGCGCTTCCGTCAGCTGTGCTTCCCGCGTGCGCCGCCGGTCCACCTCGGTGCGCAAGCTTTGCACGGTGTCGCGCAGCTGATTGCGCTCAAACTCCACACCTTCGAGCCGCAGCTTCAGCTCCTGATACTCGAGCGAGTTCTGCCCAGAGGTACGCTCGCGGCGCGCCGATCGCAGTGCTTCCGCTTCCTGCAGCGCCCCGATACGCTTTTCCAAGCTTTCCAGCTCCCGATGCGCAAGCTCTAGCTTCTCCTGCTCGTGGTCCAGCTCCAGCTCGAGCGCTTCCTTTTCCTTCAACACCCGGCTCAGCTCCTTCTTCACCTGCTCGCCATGCTCGGTCCGCTCGGTGATCTCGCGCTCGAACCGCTCCCGTTCGCGTTCCAGCACCCGCTGCAGGTCGGCCGTGCGTTCCCGCTCCCGTGCGTTCTGCGCCGTCAGGAACTTCAGCTCGCTCTCGTACCGGGCTACCATCTCCGCCTCAAACTCGCCGCTCCGGTTGAGCAGCCGATTAAGGCGCTGCGGTGAATTGCCTCCACTGGTGGCACCACCATCCGGCTGATGCTGCGGTGAACCTTTCCCCTTCATCAGCAGATAGTTATCGAACGATTTGGTCCGCTGCAACCCACCGACCATCCGCGACAGGCGTTCGTTTTTCGTCCGCTCCTCCTCCAGCAGTCGCTGCAGTGTGCTTTCGTTGCCGAGTGACGCCTCCAGGCGGACGCGCATCGCCTCGATAATTTCCGCGTCCTGCTGCTGGATGGAGGCAGAGTTTTGCTTCTCCCCCTCGAGCAGCTCCTGCATCTTCCTGCCCTTGTCCATCTCCAACTGCAGCTTCTGGCGGAGATCGTCCAGGTCGGATGGCCTACGGGCAGCAGCTTTCCTCGCTGCGCTACCCTGCTGCCGCTCATCGTCCGAGTTCACATCGTCGCTCTCGATGGCCTTCAGAATGCTCGAGTCTAGCTGGGCCGAATAGTTGAGCTCCTTTTCCAGCTGCTCCGCAATCTCCTCCACCGAGAACGGCTTCGGGCTGGACGAGTTGTCGTTTCGTTGCAGCTGCAACTTCAACTGCTCCAGTTCG
Source organism: Anopheles atroparvus (assembly GCA_914969975.1). Taxonomy (NCBI): domain Eukaryota; kingdom Metazoa; phylum Arthropoda; class Insecta; order Diptera; family Culicidae; genus Anopheles; species Anopheles atroparvus. The sequence continues at coordinate 15,319,501 of CAJZCY010000004.1, forward strand.
CTCTGCAGCTTCGCGTTACGGTCTTGCTCCTCACGCAACTTCCCATTCAGCGTCACGTTCTTCTCCTGCATCTGCTCCTGAATGTTCGAGAGGGCCTCATGGAGGCTCTGTCCGTCGTCGCCGATCTGCTGGATGATCATCTCCTTCTCGCGCAGTACCCCCCGCACGTCTTCCAGATCGTGCTGGCACCCGGTCAGGTCAATCCGCACCCGCTCGAGGGCGAGCATCTTCTCCGTGAGCAGAAGTTTGGTTTCCTGCAGTTCCTCCTCGAGCTTGGCGCAGTTCTGCTTGAGCGCCTGCACGTACGACGAGTTCGAGTTGAGCGAGCTGCTGCTGCGTGCGATTTCGTTCTTCAGCCGGTTAATGTCCTCCGTCAGGAAACGATTGTCCTCGTTGAGTATCTCGATCTCGTGCAGCCGGTCCTTATAGTTACCCTGCACGATCTTTAGCTCCGTCTCCTTGGCGTCCAGCGAGCGCAGCTGCTCGAGATACTTCTCCTCATTTTTGCTGTAATTTAGCAGGTCCTTCTCCAGCTTCGACATCAGCTCGTCCTTATGGCCGATGGTTTTGTTCAACGATTCCACCTGCTGTCGCAGCGTGTCCACTTCCAGCTTTTGCCGCTGCTGTTCCGCCCTCAGCACGGTCGACTCCTTCGTGACGTCCTCCATCTCGGCACGGATCTTGTCATACCGCGTGCTCACCTCGACCACCTCAGCCTCTTTCCGGTGCAACTGTTCCTGGGCTTCGCGCAGCTCGGACTCCTTCTGCTGTACGTCGCGTGCCTGCTGATCGAGTTGACCGAGCGCCAGCTTAACCTTCTCCACCTCGTCGCGCAGTTCTTTCTTCTCCTGCATCAGATCCTCGTACAGCTTGTTGCGTGCAGCCAGCTCCACCTGCAGGTCCGCCATCTGTTCCACCTTTTCCTGCAGCTCCCCCTTCAGCCGGTTCACCAGCTCGTTCTTTTCATTCACAACCCTATCTAGGCTTAATTTTAAAGACTCTACTTCACCCTCGAGCTTCGCCCTCCCTTCATCCTGCGCCGAGTGGGAATCATCGCGCCTCGCGGCACCCTTTTGCGGGCCATCGTGTGCGTCCGCTTCCTCGTCAAAAATTTCCTCGATGAAGGCAGGCTCCTGCACTAACGCCCTCGCACCACCGCTGGGAGCTGGTGGTCCGCCGAAAAACATCAACGTCGTTGGCGGTGCCGATTGCCGGTGCGGGATAATGCCAACGCGCTCCATCGGCGAACCGTCGTCGGCGAGTGAAAAGTTGATCTGCCGCGGAACGTACTCGGGCGTGGGGGCACTGCTGCGCGTTTGATCCGGGACGCGCGGCACGGCCGAGCAAACGTCATGGAAAAAGTTCGACCGCAGTGGGATGGAGTTTAGCATCGAGGAGGACTCATGGCCGCCGCTCATCGCCGGGCCCAGCATCTGCACGGACGACTGCTTGGAATGGTTCGGAAGCAACGACGTACCGGAGTCCTTCGGAAGGGTGGAGGGAAAAAGTGAGCACAAAATTGAGATGAAAATTAAAGATGAAAAAGTGTTTTTGTCAGTTTTGAATTTCAAGCTACTTCTAGGTGGAAAACTTATGAAATCACGAAACCCAACGGCCAACACAATTTTGTATGTTTGCGGTACGCCAGGGGTGATGGGAATAAGCACTACACGAAAATATTTTACCCGAATTTATAGCCGCAATTGTAATGATTCATAAATCAATTACGACATACATGTTATTCCTTCTAACGTGTTGAAAAGTTTAAATCAATTCCGACTATAACCAATAAAGATACTAATTACCAAATTACTAATTAATACAAATTAACTGAAATGAATGCCTGAAGTATTAATAATGAATCTCAACATTTGCATTGTCGGTAGCTCAACAAGCACAAGCAATTTTAATCTCGTTAATTGCAAATTCAATAAGCCTCCGGCTCGGGAGCCAGCCAGAAGTAAACATCATAATTTAATTAGTCACGTTTTCCACCGGATGATCTCAGCCGGTGTTACGCTTTCAATGATACGCGGGTGGCAACGCGTTATCGATACCACCGGGGATGATTTCAATTAATAACGACGAGTCTCAGCGAAAGCGCAACAACTACTACGCGCGGGCGGGTGCTTGCTATCTAATCGGAAAGAAAAATGGTATTCAATTTCTAGCTATCTCGCAGCCAAGGGAATACAAGCAAACATGGCGGTTTGTGACCCATGGGGTAGAGGATCCACACGTAACCTTTATCGTTAGTATGCAGAAATCGGCGAGAAACATCTGCCATTGGAAATCCCGGGATGAGCGGAATGTTTTCCCGTTCAATGGACAAAGTATCGACAGAGACAAACAGAGAAAATTAAAAAGAGATAGTTCAATATAACTATGTTAGTACAACACAACAAACGGATTATACGGCTTTCGTTGCTGTTGCTGCTACGGGAAATACGGGACGAACGGTCACTTACCATCGGAATGCTGTGCGCAGGCAGTATGCCCTCCAGTGTGAAACCGTGTTCCGGCATCCGACGCATCACCATGTCCGACTCATCGCAGTCGGTTATCGAAACCACATCACTCAGCGTGCGCCCCCCGTCGTCATCCTTCGCCATCGCGGCTGCCGGACCCGCGTGAAGCTGCTGTGCGGACACGGCTGCAGCGGCCGCTATCGGTTCGCCAGACTGCTGGTACTGTGCCAGCCGTTCCCTCAACTGGTCGATTTCTTCGTTCTTCTCGGCCAGCATCGTTTCCATCAGATCGGGCAGGGCGGCCTTATTGATCATCTCGTTCTTGATGCGATCGCGCAGCTGCCGGATCTCCTCCTCCTTTGCCCGCAGTTCCGTCTCGAGCCGCTGCCCCTGCTCGCCACCGTTGCCCCGTTCCACGCTGTCCTGGTTCATGGCGAGCTCCTTCTCCTGGCGGGCGATCGCTTGCTGGCTGTTTTCGAGGAACTGCTTCAGATTGACGATCTGCTTGTCGCGCGTCTGCAGTGTCTCTTTGAGGTTGTGGAGTTCGTTCTGCAAATCGTGCACCTTCACCGTCAGCTGCGAGGTACCCTGCCGGTGAAGCTCTTCCGCCCTCAGCCGCTGCTCGTCGAGTCGCGTCTGGAGGCTGGATATCTTCATCGACTGCTCGGACATTTTCTCCTGCAGCACATCCCGCTCATGCTGCAGTTCCTGTAAACGACAAAAATGGAAACACAAAGCGTGAGTAAAACGTTAAATAGGAAATTGAATAGGAGGAACAGGCTTGTAACGAAACCGATCATGATTTGTGAGCTTCTAATCGACATAAACGCAAAGATATAATCCCGAGGAAAAACAAGGTTTATTCACCCATTTGTATTCATTCTGCTTTTTCTTCGTAAGGTAACACATAAACACGTAACGACATAAAATACTTTAAAGGTCGCTTCACTGAAGCATTTTGGATGTTTCAGTTTCTCGCGAATCTTCATTTGATTTATATCATTATACTCAAAACGATGTAGAACTGTGGAACGTTCTACTCGCGGGTGAAACAAACGTTCGAACGTCGAATGATTCTCTGCACACCCGGTAGGATTGAGAAAAGATAAAGCTGTCACGGTGCCGTCCTCGATTCAACGTCTGTAATAGTAAAAACCAACCCCCATCAACCATCCTGGTGTGGCAACATGATTACCACGTGGACAAACGACTCTCCCATCCCAACCAGGAAGAATACATTGTAGTGCTTTAGAAACAGTCCCCCTTGTTGATTTTGCCAGCCCGTTGCTATCTATTCTGATCCACAGATAAGGAACGTGAAGCATTCATTACTGCAAACCGAATGGACCAGGCCAGACGGCCACGGGTTTTTCCCTCACAACAGGACATATCCATGTAACGGAAACAGCAATACCGAATCCGTTAACGAACCGTACAACTGGAAACTGCACACTGCGCAAAACGGAATATTTACCGGAAACCCCGTTCTCTAATGTCAGCCGCTCCACAGGAGCTTCTCACGGGCAGACACACGTGCATGCATTCGGCCGTACGACGAATGGAAATGATGACCGTGTTTCATATGTTCCACGCAAAATGATGGCTGACAGCGATCAGTTTGCCCTTTTCGAACGAAATTTACATAATTTCGAAATAAACTTCCGCAGACATGTGTTGAGACTACCGAAACAATTGGTTCTAATCAAGCAGAGTTGCAATGGAAACATGAATCGTATGCAAAACGAAATTAAACCGAAATGAAAAGGTGTTTCCTGGAAGGACAGCCTTTGCCTGGTTTTGTCCCTTTTTGAAATGCAACATGGTGAAGCGAGTCAAGCGGGAAAAGTGTTACGACTATAAAGTACATTTTGCTTTGAATTACTTCCATTATAACAAATTACTTCTGATAAAGAAGCTTTAACCACATTGGATTATCTAAAATTATTATAATGGCACTCCCCTATTTACCTTATCTGAAATGTCTAATAGAAAGTCCCTGCCAAACAATTAGAGATTACGACCTCATTTAAGTAATCCTTTAAAATCCATTTATAGTGATTCGTTATCGGGGTTTCGAAAATCCATCGTTGCTTGTCATCTTTGCTTCATTAATTACCGAAATCAAAGGAAATCTGTCTCAGTCCTCTAATTGGTAATTTTTCTTGTATGCCACCGCAAATTGAAGCCCATCAAACCGTGCCAGCCATCCGTTCGTAGTCCGTCACAGTTTCACAAACGCGAACCTGGCAGTTCATTCATTTGCGGAAAAGCCTTGATCCTAATTACCGTTCAGGGCGAGGATGGGTTTTCCCTTTCACCGGCGGCGCACAATCAACACATTTCTCAAAACCGCCGGCTAGGGGACGGCATTTCACGCAGCATGCCACCAAAGAAAGGAAGAAACCGTTGCGCACCGCCGGCAGGAAGCGGTCCACAGTGATGTGATTTTAATCAGTGGAAAAGTGACATCGCGTACAAGGCAACCTTTGCTGGCTGTTGTTTGCTGGCTATGCTAATTGGATTGCTCGTCCGATTTGTCCGCCGGGCAACATTTCGGCGTCAGCGTTATCATTAAGATCGAGCCATCCATAATCACCCAGATCCTCCTCCTCTCTCGTGGGTTCCCAAAGTTTTCCTTGTGCCTCTTTACTTACGCCAAAAGGCTCCACCAGGACGACCGTCCTAAATCTCGCACCACCGTTAACGGACTCCCCAACTCCGCTGTCTCCGCCGCTGCTGCTGCTGCTGCTGCTTGCACTGCTACCTCCAACGTTACCCTCACCGGAGGCACTCCTGGCCGAGCTGAAACTGCCGGCCGTAAACATTGAAAGCGCTCCGCCCGCGATTATTTGCCGGGGCGAAATAAGATACCTCCAACCAATGTAGGGCTATTTTTATCTCTCGGCAATATAATGCTGCGACTGGAAGCTCCGCTTTCCCGGGTCGGACACCGACACAGACAACTATGGATGGCAGTGAAGTCGCGGACGCTTTCCAGGCAACATCGAAATCTCCTTTTTTCTTCACTTTCGACGTGGAAACAGATTCCGTTCCCGTACCAGCAAAACTTTTCTACGCCGTTTCTTGTTTTCTCACCACTCCCGTAATCTATGGTTTTCCCGTTTTCGACACTTCAACACACTATGGAACGCTAGGCCCTTTATCGGAACACTTTCAAAATGGTTCGCGCTCTGGTTCGGTTTCATTCAAGAGCAACTTCTCAAGTAGATGATGCCGATGATGATGGCACGAACAAATCTCGATTTGCTTTCTTTTCTTTGGCATAACAATGCGACTCGCTCTCTCTGACACACACACACACAGTCAGTTAGCAGGGCACCTTCTATCTATTCATGGATTATTTTCACTAAATATGTCTCACTTTTTTCGTTCGTCGGCTACTCTGCGAAGAGGAGATGGCCGTTTCCCGCATTACTTTGCCGGGCTAATATACATTTTATTTCCTTTCTCGTCCTGTCCCACGTGTTCACGTCCCACGCAAGCGAACGTGTCCAATCACGTGATTTGCATTTCAAATGCCTGCCGGACTCCGGGAGTCGAACCTGTTGCGCGTTTTTCTACGGTCCGTGTGATTCGACCCCGGGGGAAGCGGATCCGATCCAGGCCGGAGGGATTGTCAATTGCAAGACGTTGGTGCAAAGGGCACAAGCGAAATAATTTTCCTCAACTCCGGAAAAAACTGGTCCAGAGTATAGTTTTTTTTAAATACTTTTTCCCAGGACGGAGTGTGCCTTCACTCATCGGGGTTTTTACCGACAAAACGCTGGCAATCCAAAGGGCCCTTTTCTTCGGCTTAGTATAAGCTATACAAACAGTCTACCATTAGATTGCGTGTTTCACTTTGTTTGTTTTCTTTTAATCCTTTGAAAATATTAATTCAAATTTACTATAGTTAGTTGAAGGCCAAGAGCGTTGGGAAAGAATTTGGAAAAGTATAATTGAAAACAAAACAGTGTGCCTTTAACTAATTCAATAGCAAGTTTGGGTCACAGTAATTGAAAGTAAGATGCATAACATTTGACAAAAAATTATATTAAAATGCATATCCAAAAACAAAATCAACAGCAAAATCAACAACAACATCCGATGGATCCGGAAATACCGGGAAATCCGTTCCCCGGATGCAATATGAAAAAGATACAACCGTGCAGTTGAATACTGTGTAAATTGAAAGAAAATCCAAAATCCAATTCCAAAAAAGATACGCTGAACTTCCCCCGAGAGTTGCCTGACAAAGAACCGAAACTACTCGCCACCGGGTCAAACATAAACATTTCATGTGCGCAACACATCGCAATACCCGAGAGAGAAAAGGGGACCGAATTTGGTTGGAAACTGCTGGAAGTCTCTGGCTGCGATCATAAACGAACGATCAACAAACACAACCCCCGGCAAGGCGGGTAAACATTGCAGCCGAAACACTGCACCACACCATCAGTTTCCGGAGTGGTGGAACGCGGGAAGCAACGCTTCCACGTGCATGGAGGAGGGCACCATTGTGAAACACACATGAGGGAGCGGCAGTTGGCAGGAAGAACCCGTGGAGTATGGTTACGGTGAACAGGAAATCAGACGATCTTTCCCGAGAGGGAGGGAACACAAAAAGGGGGGAGATTTCAATAATGTTGAACATATGAGTTTAGTCTAGCAACATTCAACGATCCAAGCCGGAGCAACTGCACAGCATCTTTCATTCCCTGAACATACGTCAACGGATGCATGCACCCACGTCATCATTTGATCGTACTCCTGCCAGCCTACCACTACGATCAACTACGGCGTGTACGCCCATCACAACGATGACGATCGCGAGCATGACGCGACGGTCGGAAATAATCGTTCTTCATTTGCGTACACAACACACGCCATACCATATTGCACACTATTAATAAACGCGAACGCACATAGCAAAAATAAAACACAGTAAGAAAGCCTGTGGCCTAGACTTAATCAATAACTGACAGCGGGTTGGCAGGTGCAGACGATGGCCCACGTAGAGGATCACTTCATAAGATGTTGTGCATCGTTTAAACACTCTTGTGGGATATTTTGATTTGCCCTTATTTCATACCCAGCGCGCTCAGCGTGACATTAACAACCGAGACAGTTTAATAGAACGGACAACACCCGAGACGAAACCGGACCACTACTCAGTGGACATATCCACCGATCCACAGGGAACACAACCAAATACAGACTGAGAGCAAGTTACGACCAAAGCCAACAGGGAACCCTCGCGAGACCGGCATACCGTTTAGCCTGCGTGAACTCGGTCAGCGCACGCGACTGCGCAGCATAGAGAACCATTTAGTAGAGAGAACAGTGAAAGAGCGAACGAGAGAGAAAGAGAGAAAAAGAGGAGTGTACGATATAGAATTTAAACGCCCTTCTCAGATTTCTCCGACAAACGAAATACCAAGTGGAGATGCGCACAAGTTCTCACTTTCTCTTGCATTTCATCAAATGATCAAGACCATAAGATCACCTACGCGCCCTCGGGAAATAAAGATCAACGATAGGATACTTTCGTTGCGTTGCAAGAAGCCCCTGGGGCAATATCGATGTTTGGATATAAATGGATATGGCGTCAAATGAGGGCAAGTTGTATTGAACACACAATGGGGCATCTACAATGGAGCTGAGCATAAAGTCTGTGTAAGTTTCCGCATTCGAACGAATGTCCGTGAAGACACCCAAGGATCATAAGAAGTGTATCTGCTAACGCAACATCTTCGACGCCGTCATGTCCAACGGGAACGATGTCACGACATTGAACTTTCAGGGACAACGTTGGTCAACCACCACGAAACGAAACAGTGGGTGGCCTAAAACGCACCACTAAGAGGTGCCCTACTGATGAAACGACCGGCCGGACAGTCGCAGGAGCTGTCTGGCATTGAACGGACTTTGACACTGGCGAGTTGGGCAGTTTCGAAAGCGTGACACGCTCCTGTCAAAAGGAAGATGCTGACCACGGCACAGCCAACGCAGAAGATCACAACCGTTGATCACCAAGATGGGGCAGAGTTGTTATTTTTACCGACGAAACAAATCACCCTCGGGGACAGCGATGTATCTTCCCTCCTCGCAATAAAGCAGAAAGGCCGCAATTTGCTTTCCAAAAATTTTCCCTTCGCTTTCGCGCAGGACGCCGACATACTCCGCGATGTGTTTTCGGAAATGGGTGAATGGATCACTTCACACAAACCACTCCGCGAAACGCGCACGTCCACGGCGACTATAAATAACACTATTCAAGGTTCGATCCTATCAACCCTATGGTTACGGTGTGGCCAAATCTTGCCAAGTGTAAGAAGCACCCAGTCCCAAAACTCAAAGAAGCAAACCCAATAACAACAGTTTGCCAGCAACAGGAAACAGTTCAATTTAAAGTGGCGTGCGAATCACCTCATCACTCATCACGCACATTGAAAGAAGCATCATAAGTCGTTTGGATGAACGGCTCGAAAGAAGCCGCGGCGGTAAAATGTACCAAAATTTTGGGTTTCGTTTTTCTTTCCATTTTCCTTGCTCCTTCCTGGGTACATTATACGGCTTTGTTGAATGAGCCAGTTTGCGTTACGATGATGTACGAATATTTCTTGGCACGCAAGACCACCGTTTGACGAGAAGTTTGTTTGGTGAACTCGAATGACGGATGTTGATGTATTCATCGACCATACAGATCGTGGTGAAAGACATGACTATTTATCACAACTGGTTCGGAAATGATTCGCCCGTGTGTTTATTTACGAGCGTAGAAGATGGCGTATTTATCAACATTTGTTTTTAGTCATAATTATGCTTGCCAAAGCGTTTTTCAAACTGATAGCCCACTGGAGTTTTGCAGTTTCTAATCGCAATTTTTTTCCCATGTAAATGTTACTTTTTTATGTCTCGGTACTGCATGAGAAATGCCTTTTTTATAAAAATGAATGAGCAAACAAAATCATGCTCTTTCAATCCTTCAAGGATTCGAAACTCTAATGGAAGGAGAAAAGCCGTACTTACCGCATAACCGCTCCTGATGTTGGTAATCTGCATCTCGAGATCGTTGATCCGCTTGATAGCAACGTCCTCCACGCGCGAGTGCCGGTGGAGCTTATCGAATATCCGCTGCACTTCGTCCACAGGCAACGGTGTCACGGATGGTTTGTCGTCTGCGCCCGCAGCGGACCCCTCCGCACCGGCGCCGGTGGATGCGGCGCGCCGTTTGCGATGCAACGGACTGTCCTGATTCACCGAGATGTCCTCCGACGGGCTACTGCAGCCGAGCGAGGCGCCCGACGTGGAGTGAAGCGTTTCCAGATTTTTCGTCTTCCGCTCGAGCGTCTCCTCGATGTCGCGCAGCTGCACGGTCAGCGCCTCCAGGACGATGCTCTGCTCGGCTGTCGGTTGCCGCTGACGCAGTTCCTCCTCCAGCCGGGCAATTTTCTCATCGTATCCACGCACCGCCAGATCTGTCTTGAAGCTTTCCATCTCCTGATGCATCGACTCGTTCTGCTGGTTCTGCACGTCGATGTACTTCTCCAGCTCCTTATCGGGTTGCAAAGACCGAAGTAGTTAGTACCGAAATCTAAATCACTTAGCCGCTTCGGCAGGACAGCTTACCTTCACTTTCGTCTCCAGCACATGCTCGTTGATTGTCTTGCTCTCGATTTGTGTTTCCAGCTCGGAGATGATTTCCCGCAGTGTGAAGCCCTTGTCGATGGAGTCCTTCAGGTCGGTTTCCATCTTCCGCATTCGGTCATCGCGGTCGCTAATTTGTACCGTCAGTTCCTTCACCTGCTGCTCCATCGATTCCAACTGTTGGCAACAATCGCACGCCACGCACCGGAAATGCAAGCGATGGAATTAATAGTTTCAATTCGAAAGTCTCCGTATCGTGTTTGGTCTCGAGCATGATATCCTAGAGGAACGTCTTGTTTATTTCGCTTCTGGGACAATCCTTTTTTTTCTTATCTTAATCAAACGGCTTCCTTCTCTCAGTCACCTCATCCTAACCGTTTTCTTTAGCATCTACTACAAATCCGATGTCGGACCATGACACTCTACTGGTGTTTTTACATGAAGGCATGAAGTTAGCGTGACTAAACTCATCGCTTTGGCTTCCCATTCTCAATGGCACAGGTTCTATTGTTTGTGTCACCAGTATCTTACATCTGTTCTAGCTTTCGCACTTTCTTTATGCTGGCTTTCGACACTTCGTACAGCGAACTAAAGCTTGCAACCGTAAGCAACCGCAGTGCAACTGCACACAACACCATGCACACAAATCCTATCAGTCAGTCGTGACACTACTGGAAATGAGAAAGAAGTAGGGGATGAGTATGAAATGGCGCAGAGGAGTGAGCGGTGTGCTACGGGGGCGTTTGAGGATGGATTGCGCGTTGCTAGACCGTTCGTTTCCGTGCAATGGTTCTGTTATCCATGATTGTCTACTGACTCGAAAGGGCAAGATGAAAAGGAAATGTTAGAGGTGTACGATGGAACGCACTGTGTATTGATTTTTTAATGCTAGTTTAACAGCGGAAATGAAATAAAAACGGAAGCAAATTGAGCAAGTCGCGGGATGTCTAGCTACAGCCCCAACCATAGAAACGGGGAAATAGGGTTACCACGATGGAATTTTAATTGCGCTCGACGGATGGAGGCTTATTGAGGAGGAATGATAAAAGATGATTGGATTTGAACTGGAGATATTGCGGAACTAAGCTTCGCGGTGACTCAATTTCCGTACTATTTCTTTGTCAGACATTCGATTGATTTATTTCCCATTTCCACACGAAGCTGAACACATTAGCTCAAGCAAGTCGCTACACTGCTTCGAACATAATACATGGATTGGTAAATTAATTATGTAAAATGTGCACAACCCAATTATTAAAATCGACAGATAACCATTATTTTATTCTATTTAATAAACCATTGAGAATGTAGCCAAATTTAAAGCACTTAATTTTAGTTATTTACGCTTTCATATAAAAAATACATGCCCCTTGTTTTGTAGGATAAGGTACCAAGTTTTATGAAAGGAAGTCAATCCTGGATTTTTGTAGCTTCGATAAGGGAATGCCTTATGAAGAAACTGTTATAACGGTTGACAACTTGTCCACAGGATCGCATGTACCTATTGGAAGTTAAACTGGTCGGCCTGAATTTATGTTGGACGTTAAACTATCCCCAAGTGAAATCAACAACTCAAACCAAAACTTGTCTAATGAAGCTGCTCGAAGCTGACTACTTACGACTACTGCTATACCGTATGGCGCGTAAATCTAAAACAAAAACCATTTTTTTATCACTAAAAAAACGTAATACTACACTTACTTTTGCAGCAAATGCTCGATTTTCTTTTGCATATCTACAGTCGGCCACACATCCTTCCTAATTGCAGTGAAAAAGTGCATATCCACCATAAATTAAAAATACGTTTTTTGTTTACGATAAAGAAGAGAAAGGAAGAAATAGAGAAACAGAGAGAGGGATAGGAATACAAGGTGGTAGGAGGAAGTTATACGTAATAGAATAAACCAAAGATAAATCAATTATTTGATGGAAGGAAGGAGTACAAATAAATAATCACCCACAGCAGAATTGGAAAACAACACAATAAAATTAATGAACAAGAACGGAAAGTGAACGTGTAAGGTAGTGCACAGTGGTATGTTTGCATAATTTCCATGTTCCGAGTGAGATGTGCATTTCCCGGAAGTACAAACAGGGAAAATCCGTTAGCGGTAGAAGTTGCCGTCGTGTAGGATTCGCCAGTTCGATCGCAAATATCGGTACGCAGGATGAAGCGAAGACCGTCGCAGATGATGTTGGTCGTTGATGTTGCAGTTGTGGCGTGCGAGGGACGTGCGTAATAGGTGTGTGCAAACATAGGTGAAAGGAGAAGCATTTTCACGAAAGGAAAGAGAGAAAGAAAGTACAAGAAACGTGTTCAAATGGTTAGTGAGAGCAAACTACATGTAATTTCTTATTAGGTGGCGTACAAGTTGTGTCGTACAAGAAGTAAAAGAATACAGCAGGTGAGCCCGATGCTGCGTGTCGAAACTGGAGGAGTTAACACAAGCTTAGTGATTATAAAGCCGGTTACACAAATCAACTAACCCCAGAAAATATTTGATAAGTCACAGTGATGGTTCGAATTAAACATATTGTGTTTTTCCAACGGATCCAACACTTTTCCAGTACAAGCCGGTGGTCATATACAAGGGTAAGGAAAGTGTGTGCGTTTTTTTTTTTTTTTAACTTAAAGCTCCAAATAAAAGACGAAGGATCATTGGGACTACAAAAAACCCGCTCTCGCCGACACCGTGCCCATTTCCTCAGCAGGAAAACATAAACGTGAACCCAGTGAATGGAAAAGGACGATGGCAAACACATACCCCAACAACACCTCCACACATACACACGCACAGGCACATACACACACACACACACGAGCACTTACCTCCTTGTTGGCACGCTCGTAGTTCACCTTGTCCTTTTCCTTCTCGCGTAGCGTGCACTTGAGACGGTCGATTTCCTTCACGAACTCGTCACGTTCCTGCTCACGTTCGGCAGCCTGATCTTCGAGGAACTGCCGGGTCGCTTTAAGCTGTTTATCAGCCGCTTCGATCTGCCGGTAGCCGAGGATGGGTGGCAGCAGCAGCGAGACAGCCGGATGTCCATTATTCGGTGAATAGTACCGTCAGCGGAGATGGCACCGACATCAGCAGCGGGCGGTTTGTTTCCATCGATTTTCCATTGCCATATTTGAGTGTCGTGTTTTATTTTATTTTTTCCCACCCATTGATGAGTTCCATTTTTCCGGCCAACAAACCAAAGGCATTTTGTACAGAAAAACAATATGGCACACACACACACAGGACACGCACACAAACAGCGACATCGATGGCGAGGGATGGAGGCGATACGAAACGGCATGAAAATAAAGAAAAATTACAAGAAGAAAACCGATGTACAATATGAGCTCGGACATAAAAACAAAGATGACGATGTTGTAAGCATCAATACGGATGGATGTTTTGCAGGATGCGTGCATCCTTCGGCGGTTGACGCAGTTTATCGGAAGAGGTAAAGGGAACAAGACAAAAGAACAGCACCAGGCTACCAAAAGCGATTCGGTAGGTACAACAAACCAACCACTGTGTATAGAAATGGGGCGCCAAGTACGGTCGCCACGCGCAAAAAGAAAACAAACGAATAAAGAGGAGCCTGGAAGCCTGGAGCTGAGGGCACGAAAAAAGCTTTTGCGTTATCAAATTGTATTAACGCCAACAACCAACGCAAAGGATGGGGTCTTGTGTTTTGTGGAATAAATTAAAGTGCTTGACGAGCGTTTATCATGTCTTCCACAGAGATTGAATTTTCTAGTGCCGCAAAAAACAAATTTGCCTGAAAATGTGTCATTTTTTTTTTTTTTTTGCATAGGATTTAACAACCGTTACTTCCACCTCGTAAGTGCCGATGCGGGTTGTACCGGTGGCGTGTGTTGAGGCGTAAAACATGAGACTCCATTTTTATCACCAGTGTTGTTGACAGTTTTCATTAAACTTTGCGAGCAGCTTTTCCGGGAGGTGAAAAGCTGTGCGACCGCCGAACCTAACGAGCAGGAAAAACATCACCACCTGTCCTATGGAGCAATCGACCAAAGCATCGACAGGTCTTGACATTTCTAGGGCATGCACACGGGTCGGGTTTGTTAAAACCATCGAAGGGAAAATGTTTTTCACACATTCCATTCGATACGTTTTCTTTTTCCGCTCCATACAGACATCATCCGTCATTGCACGCTTGATCGTAAGAGGTTATTCCTTTTCTTGCCAAACGTTTTCATTCAATGTTACAGTTTATATTATACGCCAGCGTCCGATATTTTAAACATAAAATAAAGGTTCAAATTAACGAATACCAGCTGTTGATTATTGCGATATTCGTACTAATATGGAACGAAAGAATTATGGTGAAGAAGTCGTTGAGAGACAAAGACGGATGATTTCTTGCATTCTGGATGATTTCGATTTTTTTTAATTGATAGACTTTAGAATACTCGTTAATGATATTATGCCAAAAACTTCCCAAGACCACATTTCGAAGAAGGGTAAGCCCATTATAGTAAGCCCACTAGTAAACCATCGATCGGCAAAACACGGAGTATGCATGAACTTCATTACTACTTCCTTAAATCGTTGAAACAGTACACAATATAACTCCACCCACCTGCGATTGCAAATCCATTCGATCACGCTTCCCGTCCTCCAGGTATCGCTCTCCTTCCCGGGCAAAGTCTTCCACCAGCTGCAGCAGTAGCGAGTTATCCTCGATCGTCTGATCAGCGCCCGTTCCTGTACTGCCCAGTAGCGCCTTGGCCCGCTCCTGCAGCTCCACGAACGAGTTGTTCGCGACCCGTTGGGCGGTCGGGAGTAGCGCATTGGTGCCGTAACCCTCACTGAACTCAACCCGCTGACTGTTCAGCTCCAGCAGATGCTGCTTCGTTTCCGACAGTTCGCTCACCAGACTGTTCTGCTTGCTGCGCGCTTCCGCTAGCTCCATTTCGAGCTGCTTTCGATCGTCCTCCGCTTTCAGGAGACGGTTCTTCAGCTCGTGCAGTTGCAGGTTGAGTTCGCCGTTGACCTGCACCCCGGAAAGGTCCACCGGGAGACTACGGCTACCGTTTGCGAGCGAGCTGCCGCCCTGCTGCTCCCCCCGATCACCGTGGGCGCCACTGCGGACCATGCTCTCGTCGAACGAGCGGGCCTGTTTTTCGATCGGCCTTGTCTTACCCCGGCGCTTCAGACCGTCCTCCTCTTCGCAGCTGTCGTTCTTTTCGGACACCTTTTCCGACTCGTCGACCGTCCGAGCGGTTGCTTCCGGTGCACTTTGTTTTATTCGCTCGGAAAGTGCGAGCAAACTGAGTGCTTCTGCCTTTAACCGCTCCAAACATTCTTCCAGGTTGATCGAAACGTTCTCCGACTGCTCCTCGCCCTCCCGGTGTCCCCGGGCCGACGACACGTACTCCACCAGTGACGGATCCTCGATGATCGATATAATCCCCGACACGTCCGGGGCGTACTTCAGCAGCTTGCACGACGACAGGAACGAAAGGTCCGTCACGTTCAGCTCGCTCTCAGGGACGGCAGTACCGTTCGCGGCCAGCTGACTTTCGTCGGCACTGGCGTCACTGGCACCGGCCAGTACGGACGCATTCGCATGCCACTGCTGCTGGCAGCGGTGCAGCTCTTCCAGCACGGTGCTGTTGAGATCGTCCTCGCAAATCGAAAAGTACTTCGCCAGACCGCCGAGCACATTTCGCAGCGTCGACGAGAGCTCGCGCAGGTTATCGCGTTCGCTAATGATCTTGTCCAGACCGCGGGACGAATCGAACGTCGTGTGGCGCTTCAGCTTGCGCTGCAGTTGCTTTTCGAAATCGTTCTTCATGCGTGCCATCTGGGCGAAGCAAGGCAAGAATTGAAAAGGATAAGAGAAGAAAAGATTAGTAATGGACCCCGATAAAGGTAACCGTTTTCGAAGGCGGCCATGCTAGTTTGCCATCGACATACTTCTTCCTCATGTTTGAGTTGCAGTTGTGCAATTTCCAGCTGGCTTTTAGCCGTAAACTTTTCTCGCAGCAACACCAACTCCGGCGGCCAATGGCTATCCTCGAACGATGAATCGGTAAGAAGGGCCTAAAATGAGATAAACATATATAACGTTTAATATTTCTGTTTTCTGGACCTCCACATTTTCTAGTGCATCCGGTATAGCATTTAATTGACATGCCTTTAAAATGTTTTATTGACAAAAAGTACTACATTCAAGTATTAAAATAATATTTTTGGATTAATTTCCTTATCTTGTGATTGTCTTACGGCACGTGCTCGATTGTTATAAGAACTGCTAGGAACTAAAAACAACACTATCTATGGATGAGATACCAAGGCAGAGTTTTTCCATATGGAAACCGTTTTCTCTTCTCCAGCTCGGACAATCCAAACCAAAACAAACAAACCATTCCCCTAAACAATCCATTGACTGGAACTGTTCGAAGATATTGTTGTTCCTAGCGCCTGGAAAAGCAACGATGTAAACTTCTAGCCTCCCGAATTATCTAAGCGAGGGGGTTACTACGACTAGATTGACCAACACGTGGCGTCGGTTATGCCTTTAATCCCGGCTACAGTATGTACGTTTTCAAATGCGGGTAGGGACCGGCAACGCGAACGCATAGGGCAATTGAGAAATTTAACGTAACAGAATGGTCAACAACAAACGGGTCTCTTTGGTTGAAAAAAGGGGCGGAATATCATTTTTGTATAAATTGTACGCTTACGTTCGGGGAGTTTTTAGGCGAGTTGTTTTGGGCACTGGAGACACTATAGCCGTCAGCACGGTATAAACAGCCACATAAACATAAGCAGCATAGCTGAATGTAGTAGATGCTGGATAGAAATAGCAATACACGTTTTTGGTCTCATTCCTTCCCAACATCGATCCTGTCAATTTCAATTGTATCTTCCATACCATACCCGCATACCATCGATGGGATGCCACATATTAACCACCACCGTCAATTAATTTGTTTCATCGCGCATGAATAAGAACACCCGCAACGCCGACAGATTCGATGGACAGATTCGATCAAAGCGTTTTTGAAAGGAAATTTTGTCTCAATTTTCAACTCGTCAATCGAATTCAACTAGCGGAAGAGTTATAAATCTGACGCGAAAGCAGTCAATCTGGATTGAAAACGAACTTCATCGCCCGCGTTCATTTTCAGTGCATCCATCGAACCCATCCAGCGTACTTTCCACGGTTGCGGGCGTTTTTTTCCCCCCCAGAAACCGTAAAACTATTCTGACCGCTAGAAACCTCAAAACATGCTTCAACCAATACGGCCTGGTTCCCGCAATCGCTAAATGCATACCACGCAATACCATTGATCCGTATCATATGTTGGGCGAACATGTTATCCGCCCTGCACCCTCACAATCCTTCTCGGCCCCTAGAACACGTATGTGTTTTCACGCTTTAAGTCTACCGGAGGAATGTGGAGTTTAGGGGGAGATATAAAAATAAAAACACACTACGGTCGAGCAAATGCATCCCAGAACAGAATGCAACGCGCGCGGGCTCAATGTGCTGCAGCGTAAGAACTTGCCACGAATAATGAACCCCAAGGCAAGTATGCTCGGGAAAAAGGAAACGCTATATTTAGCCGTGCCGTGTACAACGGCCGCATCATGATCGTCTTCAGCAGCATCATCAGCGTCGAGTGTAGTCCGCACCGTTGACATTAGTAGCATTAACAGCATAAGAGGCGGCATGATGTTGTGCTCCGGCGACGATCGCTGCGGTGCATCACAAGAAGCAGCTGTAGAACACGTTTGAAAATTCTAAGACAGCCCGATTCAACGCGCCCCGCAAGCGGCGAAGGGCATGGGCCAGCGGATGGAGTGCAAACATCAAGTCCACTGGGTCCGGGGTCCATGTCAGAGTCAAAGATGCTGCTATAGACTAACCGTGTAGCGTAAATCCATGTGCTGTTATATTTCGCCGAAGCTGGCGGCTGCTTTTATGCTGTGCTTCCTTTGAGTGGGCAAATTTCCCAGGGATTTCTTATTTTCTTTTTTGCCAAATGATCCCCCATTTGCGGAGCGGAAGCAACAGACGACGACGACGACGACACAGCATCGTCTCGCCGAACGGATGTTTAGATGATGCGATATTGCTTGTTTTTACTTAATCATAATTATGATTCCCTTTCAAGCTCCACAAACCATAAACTACACCACAAAGGGTCGGGACACACGAACCAAAAATCTGAATCCATCCGTCTCAAAAAGATACGCATGGCAGCACGGCAAACAAAAATCGACGTTTAAATAAATAAAGTTCAACATAAGTAAAACAATCAAAATCCATCAAAAACGTAGCTCAGCTTCGATGCAATCGATTTTCAGCCACAAAGCTGATCGATCGTTTTAATTAAATGTTACATTTGGCGTTGTTGACGAAAAGTCGTAGGCAAATATTTTAATATTTTTCGCTCTTCAAACCATGCACCGCTCGATCCTTGAAGAGATTCTGGGGAGCAACAATAAAAAAAAAATCATGTCCGGTAATGGAAAATCGAATGTGTTATTCGAGAGGTTCAAGCAGACATAAAATAGCACTTAATGGTGATTACGTTCGCAGCAATAAAACTGTTCGATTGGAACGCAATTTAAATTCCACGCGTTTCCAACATTGTTGTAGCTGTTCGCAAGCAAGCGAGACAAAAATAAACATCCCGATTTTGCACTAAAACTATTTTTTCTTTCATTTGATGAAACGAATTCAATTACAGGAAAATTTTACTAACTTCCAAAGTATCTACCGGATGTCCCTTCTAGGTGCATAGCGTGTAACGATCAACAGAAAGGGCTCACGGTTCCATGCGTACATTAATACTAATTTAATTTCGGGTTCACTGTTGACAGATTTGGGCCACTTCCGGGTACGGTGACAGAGCGAAAATAATTCATGTCATCTGCAGCCTCAGTCCCTCCGGAATGGAGACAATGTTTCAATGGTGGCTCGTTGAAGCAAAAACATCAACAGGATTCCATTACCGGATGGACAGACGTGGTGTGCACGACTTTTTCCAAGTATTAATAAACCTATGGAAACTGCTCATTTATTTTCGGGAACAATGGGAAGCGTTTTAAAGACATCGATTTTCATCGCGTGTTTTTCTGGAAACGTATTTACGTTTATATTTAGTACGATTTCCTCACTGGCTTCTTCCATGCAAGCCGGATGTATCTTCTCAGCTTCAGCGATACATGATCTAAAATTTCGAAGGTGATCTACATTTGCGGAGGGGATATTTCCCTTCAGCTCGCGTACGGCTATCTTTCTTATTTATCCACTTTGTGAGAGGGTTTTTTTTCTGGTTTTTCTTTAAAGTAATAATCCATTTTTTTTCAATACTGCCGTCTAAATCTAAAAAAAATAATATTCTTCTTTTAAAAATCCCTTCCTCCCCAACCAGATTTTAACCATTCGTGGAGGCTAAAACAACATAACAAAATTGTCTTGTTTGGTTTGTTTATGTTTTCCTTGTAATTTTGTTCAGCAAACAAGCAAGCAAACAAAAGGCCAACATTCATCAATGCTGAGATCACTTTTAAACTTAATTCGCATGACAAAAACCGCCTCAGAATCGCAAACACACATACGCACACAAATGGCCCTTATGTTCGCCAGATGATTGTTTTCGATCATTCCCCATTTCGTTCATCACAGTTGATAAGGGAATTAAACATTTGCATCCAACGCGCGAACTGGCACGAACACCGAAACCCTTTTTCAGACCGCTACGATTAAGACGGTCAATAAGAAGTGGACGGCGCCATTATATTCCCATGACGATTATCGTCTCCCTCCCGTAGTTGGGGACGCTTTACTCACTTGCTTTGCCAGCGACCACGTTTCGCTGTTAGTGCGTTTGAAGCCGGGTTGATACTACTGTTGCACGTTGGTTTTTCTTATTTGCAAACACACCACAAATTCTATTAATATCGGTGGAAAGGAGGGAGGGCCCCCAATATCAATGCGTGTCACCGGACACGCGAAACGCGTGATGTTGTTCTGTTTTGACTGCGGATTCTCCCCCACGGGGAGGTTCAGGTGGATCTTCACAAGAAAGGATTCCTGAAGGCCGCCCGGCCCGTGCACCGCACCTTTCAGATGGAGACACCCAGTCGCCGTTGTAATGTCACCATTGCTTTAAACTGGTTTACTATTAATATCATTAATTAACCTCTCTTCTCCTCTTCTTTGTCACTGAAACGTGTATCACTTCGTGTGCAATGTCTGATACCTCCGTGTAGCTTTTGCTCTGGTTTTGTGCACAAGATTATTTTTCACTTTTCCACGGTTTCAAATTTACATCCCCCAAAACATCACTTATGTTGGCGCCAATGCCTAGCAGCGGTTCTTTGCTCATCACAAAAATTTAAACCAATTCCACTCCGGCGTGACGCACGACCAGCAACAACCAGCAACGACAACGACGTCCGCCACCGTCCGTACTGATTAGAATTCAAAATACAACTGACGAACGGACGGACGTTCTTTCCACTCCTCTCAAGGCACGGAGCGCTCACGATCGGATGCGATCTAAAAATATACAATCGTCCTCCTCTCAATACGTTTAAACTGCGCGGGAGCGTGCGTGCTTTAAGTGCGTGGAGAGCGTTACGCGAGTGGACGCGTCTGGCCGTTGGGATTTCACTTTCGAAGAGCTCACTTCCCGCCCGTTCGGGGGAAGAATATCTAAGCACCGAAGGGTATTTTGACAAAAACCGAGAACAATCAGAGGGAACTCAAAATGATTTAAATTTGATTGGAAGGAATTTTATCAGCGCAAGCGGATTAAGACGCCTCTTAGAATTGAATAGCCGTAGGCATTGACTGTCCCTTTAAAGTTTCACCTCAAGATTCATGGTGTTAAAGCAGCAAGAACCGCAAGAACAAAGAATTTAAAATCATACAAACTCACTTTAAAGCAAACTGTGTACCTTTCTTGAAAAAGGACGTTCTGCAATCATGGACAAACGTAATCCTAACAATCTTTAGACGAAAAAATCCCACCAAATCTCCTGCTGTGAACTTACCCACAGAACTGATAAGCATTCTAAACGTGCTTATCGCACATTCTCAACAGTTGATTCATTCAGTTTATCTGCTTCAAAAACTTAACGAAACGGAAAACCGTTAACGGAAAACGTTCCTACAGATGGCGCTGCCTGGAGCAAGCGAATTGCATCGGACGAATGTTAGTTGCACACAATGGCTTGGCTTGCGCTTGCATGCAACAACGCGGCGCCTTCGTTGCGGACTTACCTGTATCTGCACTTCCAGCTCCTTCAGGACGTCCTGTCGGGCGAGCGCGACCTGCTCTTGCAGGCGCCGCTCGTACCCGGCAATGATCTCCTGCAGATCCGACTCGGAACCCGCCTCCGCCACCACCGGCGAGTCGGTCCGATCGATCGTCCGCCGCGTCATGTTGTTAGTATCGGATGAGTTAGTTAGCGGTGCCTCACCCACGACGGCGGCGGCGGCCACAGAGGGAGGAACGCTACCACCGAGCGGGGCCACATTGGTGTCGGTGGACGATGGTGATTCGGCCGGTGGTGGTGGTGTTTGTGGTTGTGGTTCATTGGTTAGCAATGGTGAGCATTGGTGATCCTTGGCAATGGGGGAGGATGTGGATGCCGTTTGATTAGACTATAAAGTGGTGATAGAAGGTCGACACACAACAATTAATACGTGAACGGACGAGATGACCATCGCAATGACACACTAGGGTAAACGGAATGATGCCGATTGTGATTTATATGATTTTTGTTATAAGAATTAACATGCGACAATCGTGTTACAAATGAATCATGCAAACAAAAAATCGAATAAAAAAATCCCACGTACCACAAATTGCTTCCCCTTTTCCTTTGCCTCGTAGACACTCAGCTTCTCCCGCAGATTCGCAAACACTCGCTCGTGCTGCAGATTCATCTCCTTGATTTTGCTCTGATAAAACTCACGCAACTCGTCCGATGTTAGGTTGCGATGCTGGAATAGAAAACAAGCAACAAGTTTAAAATGCAACAACCCACGATACAGGCCGTCCTACTCTTACCTTATCGTCCGGTATTTCAATCACCAGCACCTCATCCGCACTGCCATCGGTCGCATCGATCGTCGTCGGTGTAATCTTCCGGTGCGTGGGACTGAGGTAGATGTCCTCCTTGTGCTTCCTGCGCGGGCTCGTGTGCTTTGACTGGTAGCCGCCGTTCTCCTCCGGGAACTCCTCGGCACCGGAAATCTCCGATCCGGTATCGTCGTTCGAAAGGCGCCGGCTCTGCTGCGAGAACACCTCCTCCGAGTACTGCTTCTCCAGCTCAACGCACTTCTTCTCGAAGTAGGTGCGCAGATCGGCCATCTCTTGCGTGTGGCGTGCCTCCAGCTCGGCCCGCAACACCCCGATCTCGATCGAGCCCGTCTTCACGCTGCCGAGCATCTGGCGCAACCGGCTCACCTCCTGCTCCTTTTCCGCCCGTTCCACGGCCAGCTGTTCCCGCAGCAATCGATTTTCCGTTTCACCCTGCGTGATGTCCCCGCGCACCTTTTCCACCTCCTGCGTTAGGAAATCGTCGAACTTTGTCTGGACCATGTTGAACAGCCGGAGCTCGTCCTGGGAAAGGTAGCGCCGGAACTGCTCGAGTTGTTTCGAAATCTTCAGCGGTATGTGCAGCGGATTCAGCGCCGCCAGGTCTCCACTGCACTGCGAGTTACGATCGAAGGCTCGCTCCTGCTGCTGCAGCTCCCGATCGTCGTACTGATCGGGAAAGTCGGACAACCCACCGTCCTCCGTTTCGCTCACCAGGTCGATCGAAATCTCCGATATTCGCTGCCCGCTCGTACTTTCCTGGTCCTGCCGTACGGCCGCCCACTGCGTCTTCAGCTTCATGCTCTCGACCGTCTCGGCCAGCTGCTTCTTCAGCTGCATCACCTCGCCGGCCAGCTTCTCGCCCTCCGTCTGCAACTGGTTGCGCTCCTGGAGCGACTCTTTCAGCTTGTCCGCCAGCAGCTCGATCCACTGGTTCCGCTCCAGTATCTTCCCGTGGAGATCCTTTTCGGCCGCGGATGCGATCGCCTCCAGCTCCCCCACCGGCCGGTACTCGGTCGAGTTGGTAGCCAGACTGATCGAGTCGCTGTTGTGCGACCGACAGGGCTGCTGCTCGCGCATCGAATCCCCCGCCCGACTGCCACCCTCCTTGGAAGGAATACCAACACTGTCCTTCCGCCCGTACGTCTCCAGCAGCACGTCCTTGGTGGCAATGATTTCGTGCAGCTTGCGTATCTCGTTCTCCATCGTTTGGAACATTTTCACGCTGACCACACTGTCGAAGTCGTGCGCCTTCAGCGAGTCGCCCTCGGGCATGTTCTCCTTGTTATCCTCGTAGATCGTGCTGCCGATGCTGAGCCGCTTCTGCAACAGTTTCTCCTCCAGGATGGTACGCATTTCCTTTCCCTTCTCGATCACGCCCGCACTCCCTTTCGCGTCAACGCCTCCACCTCGCTGGTCATCCGTTGGGCCATTCGATGAATTCCCCCCGCCGAGCGTATGTTCCGACTCCTCGGAGATGTCTTCCAACGCTTCCTTCTGTTCGCCCGAAACGCGCTCCATCTGCTTTACGATGCTTTCACCGACGATTCGCTGCTGCTGCTGCTGTTGTTGATGGGCCTTTTCACTGTCTGTCTTATCTTCCAGTACCTCCACGGGCACACTTTGCGCTTGGACCTCGTCGAACGACTTGCTCGTGGTCAGTATCCGTTCGCGTAAATCACCCGGCGCGCCACTCCCATCGGAAGACGCACTGCTGTGGTCCTCTGTCGCCTGCGTGTCCTCGACAACACGCCGTTCCTCCGTCAGCCGTATAGGGCCAAGGCTCGCAAAACCAACGCCCGCCGCTGTCGGCCTCTCGTCCGGCACGCTCCGACTTCTTCCCTCGAGGGAAAGCTTGGCCGCCGTGCGCACACCCGTCGCACCATCGACCGCCGACGATTCCGGGTCGAGTTCGACACTTCCCACGCGCTCACTTTCGGTGTCCTTCGCCAGATCGGAGATATCGTTCGTCGTGTTCAGGCTGTTATCCTGGCTGTTGTTATTGCTCTCCGCCATGTTGATGGGATTGCTTTTCCGTTCCGCCCCCTCGACCCTCTGCAAGGATTGGGCGCGACGCTTTAGAGAGTTCAAGTTCACCTTACTATCGTTTATCAGCACATCGTCCTCGTTGAGCGGAGACAGCTCTTTCGTTTGATGCGTCGCCACTGTTGCCACCTTTGGTTTGTGCTTTTCCTTCGACGATTCGCTATCGTTCAACGGCTGCTCGAACGAATCTTCTTCCTCCTCCGCCTCCTCGTTGTCATCAAGCGTCCGGAAGGACCATTCACGACCACCTTTGGCCCCACTTCGATTGGAATCGTCCACCTCCTCGGCTGCACTGCTTCGATCACTATCGTCGATCGCGGCTGTCGGTTGAAAGTGTTGCGCGATATCTTCCCCGGAAAGCTGTATACGATCTATGTCAAACAGGCTCGCCCCGGAACCACTCGCCCCCCGGGCCACTAAGTCCTCCTCGTCTCCGATATCGAACAACTGGCGCTTCCGATCGGCGACCGCACTCGCGGCCGTCTTTTGCTTCGGTTGCAACCGATTCACCGAAGATGCTTCCTCCGTGCTGCTACCATCCGAACTGAGTCTGTGCCGTTGCCGGGCCGGACGGGCATGCCTAACTGGCTCTTCGTCGACACTTTGCACACTCCCGCTACCAACGCCGGGTTCACCACCATCGTCGTCGCCGTCGTCGTCGTCGTCACCATCGACTGGGACTAAAATTTCTTCCATAATCTCTAAACTATCGTCATCATGCTGATTGTCATTCGCGCTAAGGCTTTCGGAAACACTGGCGCTCACACTGCCACTGCCACTGCCACTACCGCTCAGCTCACTGCCACTACCGAGTATTTCGTCCTCGAGCCGAAACCGGACCGACGGTTCCGTGCGACTTCCGTAGCTGGACGAAGATTTACTACCCACTCCACCGACACCGCTGCCAGCGCTGGTCCCGACGGACCCGATACTAGCACGGCTGGTGCTGGAGGCTTTATTCGATCCGGGTACACCACTGCTCCGTTGGTCCTTGTAGGTCAAACAGTGCCGGAAATGGAAAATGAAAGAGAAAGAAAATTAAGTTAGAATTATTTTTGCACCACTCGAGCCCTGAAGACCCGTTAAACCCCGACTACGAAAAAAATAAAGGTCGAGTTAAAGTGTCGTAAATTTTATCATGACACATATTATGCTGCTACTTGAAACTTCAATGTTTGTTCTGTCTGTTTCCTGCATTACAAGCAAGCCAGTTATTATAAATTTATGTTTTTAACACCATGCTTACACGTGCTCTTATCGCATGATTCAGAGCGCAGCGTTTATAGAAAATAAGCCAAGCCAAATAAATAAGCAAGCCAGTTATTATAAATTTATGTTTTTAACACCATGCTTACACGTGCTCTTATCGCATGATTCAGAGCGCAGCGTTTATAGAAAATAAATAAACATGGATATCAAGACGCTTGATGATAAGCGCATCGTAAGCCGAATTACAGTTTAGAATGTTTCATGTAGGCTTTATTATTCTTCTGATATTTTCCTCAGTGACATTTTTTTTATTCGTATAGCATACAGCATATGCGATAAAGTGTTGAAATAAAATGAGCATTTCTGTATCAACTCACATCTTGGGAGCTCAAACAAAAAATAAAACCTATTTATTTTACGCCATTATCGTTTATTAAAAGCGACATGGTTTTTACTATCGAATTATCAGATGTGCTTTTTTAATGTGTGGGAGGGGAAATGGAAAAACAACAACAAATTGAGGTTTGGTATCCCTGCCTAAACTTTCAACATATTCCTCTTCCATCAAACATCCACCATAATTCCACATTTAGGTCACGGGGTTTCCCGAGTCGAAAGTTCAAAGTGCCCCGATTCTTTGAAGTAAGTTTTGTGCTCCAACAAACCATAACAAGAAAAACTGCAAAAAACACGCAATACCACCACAACCAGCAACAATGTCGCAGGGAGCCGGGAGCTGGGTCGTGCAATTTCCCACAAGCTCAATGTCGTATCTTTCCCTTCCCACCCAGGCAAACCTTTACTTTGTTTACTTCTCCGTGAAGCCTGCTCCTCAATCACGGGCCCGTTGCGTCGCAGAACATGCTATCTATCGGTGCCCGTTTTGCTCCTTAGATAAAGTAGCCATTTTTCAACGGCAAGAGCGCGCCCTTCAGCACACACGTTAAACTGTATTTCCCCTTCCAGCAGGGCCGATCCGAACGGTGACTTGTTTAATCGATAGATTCCATGAAACAAAGCCCCTAAATCCTGAGGAAAGAAGCATAACCAAAAAAAAGCATCTGGTACCATCGGGATGTACAGGACAGAACCAGTCAACATTTCGAGGACGAACCAAAACAACTGTCTTGCCATCGATCAAGTTCGTTAGAGTAAATATTAACTTTTTGGAAGGAAGTTACATTTAATTATTTTTCCTACAAACGCATTACACCCAAAAAATGGCTCAAGAACTTTTAATGAACTCATTTTGGATAGTCCAAAGGCAACTTCAGGTGCAGAGGGTGCAGGTATCGTAAATAAGCCACCCAATAATTCTACACCCCACAGAAGCTCATTCGGTGGGGTAGGAAAAAATAACGTCGATTAAAGCACATCATTCACGAGTCCCGCGAGCGAAGGCGAACGCACATGTGTTTTCGAATTGTTGTTGTTTAAAACGCGCCTCGTAGTAGTTCTCTTTTCCCCCCCCTCGTTTTGCGTTTCCGCCCAACGTGGAAAAGTAAGACCACATCAGCAGTACATACTGCTGGTGCGATTACAGCACGGCGTTGAGGCTCCCTAATTTTAGAACCCCCCGCATTCAATGAGGTACGTTGCACAGAGATCCGCCATTTGTGCATTATCTGGCAGCATTGGTGCTGTGAATGTTGAACAACCTGAACCGCCGAAGGCGCCAGCGGTGAGAATGCAACGAGACTAGCATAAGACGAGGCAGTCAAGACCTAGAAAGAAAAACTTGCTGCTAGTGAGCATAATGAAACAGATTTGATCGTGCTGATTATGTCTTAACGGGCTTAATCAGGTTGTTGCAGCGCCTAGCGTTATTTTTTGAGCTCACGTGAGGCATTTGGAACGTGTACCGATCATTGGTAGAGGTGCAACTGTTGCATAAGCGGACTACTCTCGTATAGGCCGTACCCATTCGTTACACCAAATGTAAATGTTCTGGTTAAACGTAACCACGCTGTTCTTTTCTTTTGAAACGAAAATCAAAACACGATGACCACCAACACGAATCATCACTTGTTTTTCTTTATAAAGATTCCTTGCAGAAGAACATTGCTTCACATTTATCGAAAAATTCCCACTTTTTCTACCATGACGATCCGTCCATCAAGTTTCTTCCGATTCCGCCGATTTATCAACGCCTCCACTCCAACAAGCGCGAAGATTCCGCGCGGAAGTAATTAATCGGAAAAGAAGGCCGATACTCACAGAAACGGCAGTTTTGTTCTTTTCTTGTACTGAACCGGTGGCTCACAGGAACCGTGAATCACGCGCGCCCTTCGAAGGGATGCCTCCTTTCGTCACGGAATGCACGAGCGAACTAAGACGGCACGATCTGGGCGTGTGCGAAGGTAAAACCGTCGTCGCCAAACCGCGAGTCGCGACTCCAACTGAACGGAACCGAGCATAGGGCAGCACGCCGAATGCTGCCGATTCAGTCGGGTTGTTTGCATTGTGTTGTTTGTGTAGAACACGCCGGTAAGACATCGTGCAAACAAGCCGGGTTTCAAAATTGAGGCAAAAAACCTTACGTTACTTACAAGTGCCACCTCCGTCACACCGCCGACGAAGGAACGAAGCACGGGGCTTAGTGTAAAATTGACTACAAAATAAAACAAATTTGGAAGAAAAAACTCCTCCCGGATGTAAAAGCCTACCCTATCTGATACCTTTGAGATCACTCCATCAAAAACCACCAGCATTTTAGTAACACCTTATGCTTCACAATTTATTTATTGTTTTCGAGACTCCCTTCCACCGGGTGCCACGGTTGATGAATGAAAATGATCCTCTTCAGCGTCCCGTCCATTCCGTTGACGGCCATTTATTTTTACCGCCATTCCATAAATACGATCTACTTGAGACATCCCAAGTCGGAAGTGGAGACTTTTATTTGATTTTCCTCTCTCGCTGCTCTCTCTCTCTCTCCCCCACCAGAACACCGTGAACATGTTGACGAACGCGGCGTCGAACATAGAAGCGAGCAGCCGTCGAGATATTCCCTTCTTCCGAAAGGGCTATTAATCTTGCATTACGAATTCCACGAAACTATCACAGTGCCAGCGGTGGGAAAACAGCAGGACGGAGGGGGGCAACTAGCAGCAAGCAGCCGGGATGGTACTATTACGGTTTCGAGTGTGCTTGACACTGAATCCTGCTTCAGGGATTAACAAGGCAGCCACTTGCCACAAGCTGCTGGAAACTCGTCCGTGGAAGTGTTTCAGTATTTATAGCTCGAACGCCAGCGATCGTTCAATGATCGATATTAGGTTTCTTGTGTGGTTCGGTTTAAATTTATTTCTATATGATCATCGATATAGACGATCGTGAAAATTGATCCCGATACCCTAGGCAATGTAATTTTAATGTGAAAGTATTAAATAAGGATCCGGTTTCTTATAACACAGATCCGAAGATATAAAGTGCATCAATAGATGTGTTAAAAAAAAGTATCTCGATGTTGTTCAATGAATAAAATAAAAAGTCTACCAGATTTCCGAACCAATAGATTATTTGTAGCATCGACGCGACCGCCAGACACATCTCGTCTAGTCCAACGTGGGAAACAAATGCTTTCCCGGCGCACACCGATCGTTCTTCGCGCGACATGTGCAACGATTAGGAACGCCAGGCCAGGCCGCATCGACACATATATATGTGTCTGACGAAACGGCACACGAGTCGGTCGGGCTTGAATGTGTCAAGCATACTGCCGCCCATCGGTATGTCTCGTTCACCAAACATACATTTTCCCGACAGCCTCCCCCCCCCCCCCCCCCCCCCCTACCGGCCCGCGTCGATCGGTTCAACGGACATAAATTTTCCCTTTCCATCTTGTGCCTCAGGGGAGGCTGGCGTGTGTGATGTGGGTGTGTCAGGAAACCTTTTTCCCGACTTCCTCCCGGTGCAGCCGTAATTCGGTTGTTCCTCAATCATACGAAGTTTGGTTTCGCTTTTATCCCCCATTCAAATCCCGAATCGAGGTTTTTCTCTCGCTCCCTCAAACCGTTCCATGCATCCGAAAGGTCTCTGACTAATGTAACGTTGTTTATTTACTTGTAAAACAGTTTCCACTTGATGGAAAAATAAAAAGGGTCCATTTCTCCGGCCCTTTTGAAGCGCTTCGAAGGGATGCACTGCAGTTGGATACCTCGAACCCGCTAGAATCTCACTCGGAACGGTTTGAGGGAATATGTGGTTGGTCTGTTCCGGTTGGTCGAGCTGTAACATTCCGCACGAGCCACAACAATCCGCCCGTCATCAGAACAGGGTGGGGCGGCGGGGAGCAAATCGGAGCTATATGCTAAGGAAAATTGGAAACAAAACTCGGTGCTACACAACATCGCATACGTCCACTTCAAAGTGCGGGTTGACTGCGTGGCGTACAGACGAAGGAAACAACGCCTGGCTTTTTTTTCTTTCTTTGACACGAAAAAAATGAAAATGTCCCAACAAAAACTCGAACGCCAGATGAAAACCTAAACCGGTGAGTTTCGGTGGAAACTTCCCGACGCCAGAAACGGCGATATGGTGGAACATGGGCGGTTTTCTCACGGCTTCTTGTGTCCGCGACGCGATCCACGGACGACGTTTGACACTCCGACATAATTAGTGTAATCCGAACGAGATCCATATCGTCTACAACGATATTCTTGGTATGTTTTCAAATGACCAGTTTGATGGTTTCGTATGCCTTCCGACGATAGTTGCGGTGTTCCAACGCGGAAATCCGACACCGGTTGTAACGGAAGCAAAAGAAAACAATTAAACACAACACCTCGACAGCATTCTTGGGATGCTCTTTCTGCGCATCGATCATTTGAACCAACAAACCAATGAATGCCTTCTTCTTTTTAATCCTAATCAACGGATGCATGATTGCGTTGATGGATCTTTCATGCGTTTTTCGCATCGATGCCACCCATTACAAACAGTTCTGTTTTGATAGCCACATAAACCAACCGCGTAACGGATGCGTGCTACCATTTTGCCAGCATATGGAAAGGAAGAAAATGGACCAGGCCAACAACATCATCCTCCAATTTATTGTTTGTTTATAGCTGTAAACTTTGTGATCTTCAGGAAACTATGGTAAAGTTTTGTTTTCCATGGGAAACACTTCAATCGCAATCGTTGGTTCCGACCCTATGTTAATTAATGGAGGCATCGTTGGGTGGGTTGGCGATCGGTGAAATGTGTAGCCACCAGATGAAGAGGTGTCCGCCGAACCATAACCACTTTCTATCGATCGCCGGCTGGACCATCGGCAGGTTCGCCGTTTCGTTTGGCTCGTTTCCCAGGAAACCCACGGACGGGGGGAGGCCGACACGCAATACCCAATGAAGCGACCACGCCGGTTTTCGCTAGAATTGTTGCCGAGTGAATGTCGACATTCATTTCACAAAATTATTCTTCCTTTTCAAACGAATGGGGATTGAGCTCGGCTCGCGCGACCCGATCCGAAAAAAATGGGAGAGCCGACCCCGGCTCGGTTCTGGCTCTTCTCTTCCATTCCTTCACTACTCTCCCACCTTCCTCTCCCATCTCTCTGTTTCTTTGTGTCATGAGTGTGTCGGTCAACTCGCTCGGCCATAGAGCTCTTATAGATATGTGTGTTCTTTAAAGGTTTAAGAGTCGGCCTGCCGGGCTGCATCGGTAGGCGCTGCGTGTTGAAGAAATCGTAAGTCCGCTGCACAGAGCGTGCTGCGTTCTCTCCGATGTCCAGTCGTGCGGGGATAGAAAAAAGATCCCCTACCCTAGCGTGTCAGTTCTCGCCCGCACGCCGGCGGTGACGGTCGTGGGTCGGCTGTTTTATGCATGGCATGCGTGTGAGAATTTGCGCACCGCTTTGTGAGTGTGTGCGCGCGAGTATTGGGCGTAGCGCGGGTCGTGTCGGGGAAGCAAGCACGACACGATGCGTGTCGGGAAGCCGAAGCTGGATCATTCGCAATTTTTGGAGATGGCTTCGTAATTTTTGGGGAATGGCTCGCATCGTCTTTTACCGATGCCCATATATGGGGTTACGAGCGCGCTGCTCGATTCGAATTGCACTGCTCGGCTCGAGACGGGACGGCCGACCGCGGTCGACTCCGGATCGGCGCAGTCGGTGAGACAGCGCATGTACCCCGGGGCAAGCGTCAGAGCGAGATGCATACAAATCAAACTCCGATTTTCTTGGTTGGGTACAAACTTGATATTCGGGGCAAACTTTTATGCAAAATTCGTTCGCCAAAGCCACAGTCTCCCGCCGTATGCACGGACCGAGCCGTCCGACCAGTGGCTACCACTACGCACTATTCCGAAACGCTCCGAAAATAGAACCCGAGTGGTCTACTTTGCTGCAATCCCATCGAAACGGCACTCGATTGCTTCACGCCAAACGGCGATAAGTTTGAGATTTTCGCTCATGTTTGCTTGCCAAGCAAGTGCGGAACAGTTCAGCGAACGTTGAACATATTGTATTTCTTACGAATGTAAAGTAGCCCGACAAAAAATACTGAGTTTTACCTCGTCCATGTCGCCCGACGCTCGATTTGCTTCTCGGGGAAGCTTGAGCGGTTTCAACTTCAACCGATTCATTTCAAGTCAACGCACTTTCACTGCACCAAATAAAGCTAAACCATGGCTCAGCAAAACATTCGACGGTACAAGATTTAGAGCAAAGCGCGAACGGAGAGCACAAAAAAACACAAATCACTTTACTTAAAAGACAGCACAATTTTGAAAAAAAAAGAAGCGCAATACAACTAACGTTGCCGATACAACAAGCTCTTTCGATCTCGCATCATTTTTTATTTGTTTTGGCACCACCCGTTTGACAGTTTATAATTACCAGAACAAGGTTGATATGATTTGCTCCGCTTGGTACAGTGTTGTCTTAACCTGCGAACAGTCAACGGATTAAATTTTATAGCACAGCTCCATGGCCATGTTATAGCAAGCTTTTAAAAACAGATTTTCCTATTGCACTTTGCAGAAAAAATTGCAATGCCCAATTCTGGCCCATCACAATTCTTAAAAACGTGCCCTACAGAGACATAAATTCGTCCATTCATTTCAAACTAAACGTAAACAACTTTAATAACCATAAAATCCCGAAATGACAGCTGTCAAACATTTTAAACATATACATATATTTTTCTCTTTCGCACAGTGCTTGCAATCAACCCAAAGTGCTGCCGTCGTTTGGACCATTTTGCGCTCCTCGGATTCGCTTCTAATCAGGTGAAAAACACACTTTTTCCATTGTTGTTTAGCTTCTCCACTTATCGACTGCCTACTACTACTACCACTCATCGGTACTCGTGTGATCGCTTCCTGCTCCGGATGACGCGAACAGGCGAAAATGGGTAAGTTGCTAGATTGTTGTGATCCTTGGCAGGGGGTTCGGATCGGTACGGTGTTTACACAACGCATCTTTTCCCTCCGTCGCTGCTTGCAGAAAGGATCGGCGTCGGTCACGAAGTAAATCGAACTCGCCGGACCGCAAGAAAAAGCGCTCTCGCAGTCACGATAGGGGCAAATCGAGTGCATCGCGCTCTTCGACCAACAACGGTGGAGGCAATGGTTCCTCCGGTTCGATGTCCTCGGGCAGCGGCAGTGCCGGTGGTTCGAACCGCCGGGAACGCCATCGGGAGGAGCACCGGGAGCGCGAGCGAGAGCTGTGGGAACGGGAGAAGGAACGCGACCGCGAGCTCGAGAAGGAGCGCGAGAAAGAGGCCGCTCGCAAGCGGGAACGCGAGAAGGAAAGGGAGAAGCTGCGTGAACAGGCCACGAAATAGTAAGTAACGGGCGAAACAACAGAAAGTGTATGTTCCTATAATTTCGACATTCTAATGACCTGCATTCCTCAAACCCAGTGCCCAAAGTGTGAGCAGCAGTGGAAAGCAATCAAAGTTCGATCAAATGCCACCCGGCATGATGGCCCCGCCGCCACTCCTCCCGCCCACGGTGGTGATGGTGGAAAAGCTAGCGGAAGAAAAGAGGCCATTGATCAAGGAAAAACCAAAGGAAGAAGTGTACGAGGTTCCCGTAGCGCCAATGGACAAGGAAGAGGAACAGCGACGGCTGGAGCAGGAGATGACCAAGCGCCGGGAGCGCATTGAGCGGTGGCGCGCGGAGCGGAACAAGAAGGATCAAGAAATCAAGAAACCGCTCCCCACAATCGTGCCTAGCTCGGCATCTTCGGCCAAAAAGTGGAGCCTCGAGGATGACGACGAAGAGGACGAAGAAACGGAGGACGCCAAGGATAAGGCGGACGAGGCCGTGGAGGAGGAAGAAGAGATCGATCCGCTCGACGCGTTCATGAAGGAAGTCAACGAGGAGGTGCGCAAGGTGAACAAAATGGCCAACCCGATGCCGAAGACCGACGGCAAGGCGTCCGGCAGTGGCGTTACGATCATCACCGGTGTGGCAAAGCAGAAGGCCGAAACCAAGAAGGGCGAGCTGATCGAACAGAATCAGGACGGCTTGGAGTACTCGTCGGAGGAGGAACAGGAAGACATCAAGGACACGGCGGCCAATCTGGCCAACAAGCAAAAGAAAGAGCTAGCGAAGATCGATCATTCCGGTATCAATTACATGCCCTTCCGCAAGTCGTTCTACGTCGAGGTGCCGGAGATCGCCCGCATGACCCAGACGGAGATCGATGCGTACAAAAAGGTGCTCGAAGGGATCGCGGTCAAGGGTAAGGGATGTCCGAAACCGATCAAAACCTGGGCGCACTGTGGCGTGTCGAAGAAGGAGTTCGAGGTGTTGCGAAAGCTGGGCTTCGAAAAACCGACCCCGATCCAGTGTCAAGCCATTCCGGCTATTATGTCGGGGCGGGATCTGATCGGCATTGCCAAGACGGGCAGCGGCAAAACGTTGGCCTTCATTTTGCCCATGTTCCGGCACATTCTCGATCAGCCGCCGCTGGAGGACGGCGACGGACCGATCACGATCATAATGACACCGACCCGCGAGCTGTGCATGCAGATCGGTAAGGACATCAAGAAGTTCTCCAAGTCGTTAAATCTGCGAACGGTGTGCGTGTACGGCGGAACGGGTATATCGGAACAGATTGCCGAACTGAAGCGCGGGGCGGAGATCATCGTCTGCACGCCCGGCCGTATGATCGATATGTTGGCTGCGAATTCAGGCCGCGTCACAAACCTGCGGCGCGTGACGTACGTCGTGCTGGACGAAGCCGATCGTATGTTCGACATGGGCTTCGAGCCGCAAGTGATGAGGATCATCGACAACGTGCGGCCCGACCGGCAGACGGTCATGTTCAGTGCGACCTTCCCGCGCCAGATGGAAGCGCTTGCCCGGAGAATCCTGAAGAAACCGATCGAGGTGCAGGTCGGTGGCCGCTCGGTCGTCTGTAAGGATGTGGAGCAGCACGTCGTCGTGCTGGACGACGAGGCAAAGTTTTTCAAACTACTCGAACTGCTCGGCCTGTACCAGGAGCAGGGCAGCATCATCGTGTTCGTCGATAAGCAGGAAAACGCCGACATGCTGCTGAAGGATCTCATGAAAGCGTCCTATCCGTGCATGAGCCTGCACGGGGGCATCGATCAGTACGATCGTGACTCGACCATGAGCGACTTCAAGCAGGGTCGGGTGAAGCTGCTGATTGCGACCTCCGTCGCGGCCCGTGGTCTGGACGTGAAGCAGCTCATTTTGGTGGTGAATTACGATTGTCCCAACCACTACGAAGACTACGTGCACAGGTGCGGGCGCACGGGTCGCGCTGGCAACAAGGGATTTGCCTGGACATTCCTCACCCACGAGCAGGGACGGTACGCGGGTGATATCATTCGTGCGCTCGAGCTGTCCGGGGGCACCGTGCCGGAAGATTTGCGGCTCCTCTGGGACACGTACAAGGACGCACAGGAGGCGGAAGGAAAGAAGGTGCACACTGGCGGTGGCTTCAGTGGCAAGGGCTTCAAATTCGACGCGCAAGAGGCGGCCGCCGTTAACGAGCGGAAGAAAATGCAAAAGGCAGCACTGGGTCTGCAGGACTCCGACGATGAGGAGGATCTGGAGCAGGACATTGACCAGCAGATCGAACAACTGTTCGCTACGAAGCGCATCGTGAAGGAGGTGGAAGTGCCGGTCACGAACAACCGCGATCAGCCGAACAATCCACCTCCCGTACCGACCCCGCCCGTGCCGTCCGTTACGCACTCTGATAAGCTGGAGCTTGCCAAGCGGTTAGCGTCCAAGATCAACCTCCAGAAGACGCTGGGCTCTGACACGAAGGGAGCGACACAGCAGGCGGCCGAAGCAATCTTGAAGGGGGCCAACACACAGCAGCTCATCACGGCCAAGACGGTGGCGGAACAGCTGGCCGCGAAGCTGAACAACAAGCTTAACTACCAGCCTAAGGACGAGGAGGAACCGGTGGTGGAAACCAACGAGCAGGTATTCCGGAAGTACGAGGAAGAGCTGGAGATAAACGATTTCCCCCAGCAGGCTCGCTGGAAGGTCACATCGAAGGTACGGTACCGACAAGGATCTCAGTGGTCGCGTCAGTCGCTTTTAAGTTCGATCTTCGTACTGACGTATTTCTCTTACATTCGCAGGAGGCACTGGCGCAAATTTCGGAATACTCCGAGGCCGGTCTTACGGTGCGTGGCACGTACGTACCGCCCGGTAAGAATCCACCCGATGGCGAACGCAAGCTCTACCTTGCCATCGAAAGTTGCAATGAGCTCGCGGTGACGAAGGCCAAGCGCGAAATCACACGGCTGATCAAGGAGGAGCTGCTGAAACTGCAGGCCTCTTCACACCACGTTATCAACAAGGCCCGATACAAGGTTGTGTAAGGATGCACGACGCATAGTGTCCTGGAAATTGCTGCTTCCTGAGGGCGAAAGAAAACCCAGACAGCTCATTTGTAAATGGGGCTTTCAAAGCAAAGTTTAATTGCAAAATAGAATGTTAGTTCAAACTAAGCATTCTAGCATTGTTCTTTCTCGTTTTATATCCGTTACTCAAACTTTTTAATTTGATGGATAAATTGTTTCATCCATATTTCGAGCGAATCAAACGTCTATCAAATATTACAGTATTATACATTCCATCGCGATCGAGATGGCACTAACTAGTTTCACCTCAAGTTTTCTCCGCTTTTACTCAAATCTATATCTTCGAAAAACCGTTTAACTGATGTAGTATCATAAAAACTAAATAGATTCATTTGAGGTTTGCTTTATTATAAATAAGCATCCTTGCGTGCATTACAAATTTAGTTTTCAGGCATGCGTTATAGCTCCTTAGAAAGAAGAGTTGGGATTGAATTCATCGGAGTGATAGATGAGGACATCCTTGAAGTACATGTTCTTGGTGTAGAAGTAGCTGAAGTCGATGTCACGGTCCAACGGATATCCGAACGGCAGATCGTCGATGTACTTCGAGCCAGATCCAACACCGCACGAGTAGGTGTAATCGTAGGTCGAGAACTGCTGCACCTTCGGGGCGTAGTACGGGGTCACGATGAAGTAGAACGTCATTTCGTAGCCGCTCGGGAGACCCTTCGGCAGGAGCAGGCGGTCGGGGAAGCCGCAATGGGCCTCGGAGTTGTCCAGAATGAACTTCTCGCCACCGTTGTACGCCGTCATGATCTTCTTGTACAGGTCGGTGTAAGTCGTGCGGTCGCGGACGCTGTAGTAGAAGTCGCGGGAGTTGCGGACGATCGTGTTCTTGCCAGCGACGAAGTCGTACAAGTACTGGTCAACTTCGACGAAGTACTTCTTCAGGTACTCCAGCTGCTTGAAGTCGTAGAACTTGGGGCCCATGTACACACGAACGACGCCCTTGCCGGCGGCCTCGGAGTACACATCCAAAGTGTAGGAGAATGGCTTGTGGTTGATGCGCTTCTGGCGGGCGAACACCGAGAAATCGAAGAACTTCTCGCCAGACGTCTTCATCGGGATCACGTTGCTCACGTCCGAGTCGAAGTAGTCGAAGTAGGTCAGCAGCTTGTCGAAAACGACGCCCTTAATCTCAACTCCCTTGAAGTACAGTTGCTCGTAGGTGTACGGCTGCAGGTAGTGCTTGAACTGGTAGTAGAAGGTCAGGAAGCGGTTGTACAGCTGGTAGAAGAAGGGATCGCGCAGCGAGGTCTCGAAGTGCATCAGCGCACTCGGGAAGAACTTGTAGAACTTGGCACCACCGCTGTACAGTTGGCGGGCATACATTTCCAAGTAGCCGAAGAAGTCGTTGTCCACACTGTCGGGGTTCGCGAAGATCATGTTTCCGACGATATCGACCGATTCGGGTTTGCGCAAGTCGATCTTGGATCCATCCTCCAGGTAGTAGTATCCCTTGTCGATGA
Source organism: Anopheles atroparvus (assembly GCA_914969975.1). Lineage (NCBI taxonomy): Eukaryota > Metazoa > Arthropoda > Insecta > Diptera > Culicidae > Anopheles > Anopheles atroparvus. The sequence continues at coordinate 15,357,299 of CAJZCY010000004.1, forward strand.
CCTGACGGATACGCAGCTCGTAGTCCTTCAACACATTCACCTTGTAGTAGAAGTCCTTCGAGAAGCTGTAGTAGTCATTGCGCACGAAGAACGGAATGCCGTTGTAGTAGCTCAGCTTCGACCAGTATCCCGTCTTGAGTGGGATGTCGTAGTCAAACTCCTCGATCGGTCCCATGAAGTTCACTTGACGCTCCAGGTAGTAACGGGCGATCAGCTGCTGGTACATGTACAGGTAGAGCTCTCCGCGACGGTCCTTGTAGAGGTTGGACTTTTCGGTGCCAATGAAGTACGGGTAGTCCATCATGAAGTAGTAGTAGTAGGCGTTCAGGCCGATATCCTCAGTGAAGTAGGACAGCTTGTCCTCGCCGAAGTACTCTACCGGGTAGGTGGCGGTGTAGTTGGAGTAGACAACGTTGTACTTGCCGTTGCTGACGAAACCGAACTTCTGGTCGTACAGCTTGCGGAAGGTGACGCTGTGGATGACGTCGGTGTTGAAGAAATAGTACGGGTAGATCTCGTAGATGGCCGGCAGCACAAAGCCCTTCAGGTCCGGACGGTGGAAGACGGCCATGGTCAGCGCTTGGATGAAAATGCCCTCGTTGACATTCTCGCGGGCCCAGACCACATTCTTGTAGAAGGTGTCGAAGTCGACAGAGTTGAAGAAGAACGTGAAGACAAGGTACGTCTGCTTCATGTACTCCTTGTTGTAGATGCTGAACAGCTCACCCTTGCCCAGGATTCCAACCTTGTAGTAGTTGAAGAACTCAACCACTTCTTGGAAGTTCTACAAATATGACAAAGATGGACCAAATGAATAATGAAAACGGAAAACGAGCCTTGTGCAGCCTTGTGCTTAATACTTAGAGAAATACTCACCGTATATTTGCTCTCATCGGTGACGTAGGACTTGGTGTACGGCAAGTATTCTTCGAACTGGAGTGGAAGGTGGATGTTCCTCAGCACCTCGAAGAAGAACTTCTGCTTGTACAGGAATTCCTTGTCGGCTGTTTTATTGAAGACGAAGAAAACATTTCAAAATGCTGTTCAAGTAGAATTACTTCTAGGACTTACCATACTTTACTCCGGTCACCGGTTGCGACGTGGGATAGTAAGCAGCGCTGGTCAGGGCGACCAGGCCGAGTGCGATGGCTACAACAGTCAGTCTCATCTTCTACTATCCGCTGTGGACCGCGTATGCTGAATGATGCTAGCTTGATGGTGCCAGGGATTTATATAGCTCCTGCTGAAGTGAACTTATCAACCATAACAGGCGCTTTCTACAGTTCTTGCATTGATTGTCCTGTTTGCTATGCAACATGAAAAAGGTAAGTAATGATATGATGCATGTGTGAAGTATCACATAAACTTGGTTATGTTGAGAATATTTAAATCTCAATATAGTGAAGGAAAATTTTGTTCAATGTTGTACAGTGGTGTTTTGTAAGACTTTTGAAAACATTAGAAAGCGTAGGGCAACCATTTGGTTGCTTCTAACAAAAGCTTTAGAAAACTATACATATACTTCACAATCGTAGGTTTCGAATGCACAAGTTTATGCTTTTAATGTCCGCCCAACATGTTTGAGATGCGTATGTCCCTATCTATCTTGTTTTATTTTTGTAGCGCTGCTTATTACGAGTTATTTTATCCCACCTACATTTAGTTAATTTTTTTTCTCACTCGTATTCAGTCACTGCGCACTAAAAAAAAATTGTTAAAAAAGATTCTGATATTTTGAACTGCTCCTTCCACCTCTTCATTCATACAGCTACATAGTAATTTAATAAGCATAATATTCGCATCGTCGGAAGAATTCTTATTATCTCTACTACAACAACAAAAATTTATACTCGTTACATTTTGCTTGCCTTTCTGGTAACCTTGAGATGCTCAATTGCCTATCAAATATGCACCGTGCATGCATTGACCAGCTGTGCAGATGTGAATGACCTTTCCACCTCTTCATTCATACAGCTACATAGTAATTTAAAATGCGTAATATCTGCATCGTCGGAAAAAAAATCTTATTATCTCTCCTACAACAACAAAAACTTGCACTCGTTACATTTTGCTCGCCTTTCTGGTAACCTTGAGATGCTCAATCGCCTATCAAATATGCACCGTGCATGCACTGACCAGCTGTGCAGATGTGAATGACCTTTCCACCTCTTCATTCATACAGCTACAAAGTAATTTAAAATGCGTAATATTCGCATCGTCGGAAAAAAATCTTATTATCTCTCCTACAACAACAAAAATTTGCACTCGTTACATTTTGCTCGCCTTTCTGGTAACCTTGAGATGCTCGATCGCCTATCAAATATGCACCGTGCATGCACTGACCAGCTGTGCAGATGTGAATGACCTGCTGGCGAAATTGTATAATGAGATAATATTTTTTTATAATTCTTTTTGCCATCCGTTTCTTTCGGTTCGTCGACTCGAAACTGCAAGATTATACTCCCTAAAGCAGTCAGAAACAGTAAATATTCCGCAACACGTTGCATACTGTTATTGCATTACCTTATCGCATCGGCCAAAAACACGCCTGATCGACAGACTGTGCCAACATAATAAACGAATAATTAAATTTCGGTTCAATGCAACGCATGATTTACGTTTCTGATCAGAATGTCTCAGTGTTTTTTTGTGTCGATTTGAGCAGAGTTAAGGGACAACATTATGACATGTTAATTGAATAGAACTACATATATATATCATGATGACCAATTTCAGTTAAATTAAATAATGGTTAGTGGAAACAAATTACTAAATATTGCAAAAATTATATTTTGTCAATAAATATTGCCATATAAGAGATATGCACAACTGTTAAAGATATAAGCAAAACATAACGATACAACAATCGCACCGTCGTCGATCTTAATGAAGTGAATTTGCAAAAATAATAAAAAGGGTTTAAGATTTGATAGCTACACAGTTTGTATTGAATATATATATAAACTGCTACTTGTAGCATGTAGAAATTAAGTGATTTTTTTTTTGCCTGATAACATCAACATTCCATGAAATATAAGAAGAAATATTGTACGTTTTTAATGTAACGTATCATGAGTAATACAGCAGCTACTTGAGAAATATCTCTTTGTTTTCAGAACCATAACAAAAAGACTTGGGGTTTACAAATTCGCTACTGCTTAAACTACTATGATTTTCTCAATTTCTAAAGGATCTTATATTCAATGATTTGGTTATTTCGGTCTTTGGATTGGGAAGATACTTAAGCATAATTAACACAACTGTCTCGAAGCACAAAGAATCCTTCCACAGAAGAATCCAAATCATGTAAGCTTTATTAGAATGATGCAATCAACCGTATTCAACCGGAACAGCTATGCATGATTGTGCATATTTCATCATTTATATATATTAATGCTTAGAAAATATGTGTTCTTTGATTATCATTTTGATTCTGATTCTTTTTCCAATAAATGCAATTTCTCAACCAAACATATTTTACAAACCATTTATAGATAACACACAATTAATGGAAAACATGTGTATTTTACATGGCCGTAACGTGGCCTATACAACTTGGCAAAGCGTGATTTCAATAACATACAATTCATCCATGAAAATTCCTATAGGTGTTTTAAATTAATTAATTGAAATGAATTATATTAATCAAAACTTACTGCATAAGTTTGAATTGAATGTATTTGCTCTGCGACCGCTTGCCCATAAGAAAGAAAACAATGCTTTTTTATTACAAATTGTATACTCATCGTATACTCATCGTAGTTTGCCAGGCAAACATTATTCGTTTTTAAACATTTGGTCTGCATATATTTTAAATTATGTTGTATGAAAAAATATGCGATACGCAATGCGATTATCAAGTTTTTTAAAGAAATAAAGCATCACATGGTTATTAATAAAACGAACTCATTTATTTCCTTGTCAAATCAGGCTTCCAAGTAACAATTCTCCAAAAAGTTAGAACGGCTTAACTTCGTCAGAGTGATAGATGAGGACATCCTTGAAGTACATGTTCTTGGTGTAGAAGTAGCTGAAGTCGATGTCACGGTCCAACGGATATCCGAACGGCAGATCGTCGATGTACTTCGAGCCAGATCCAACACCGCACGAGTAGGTGTAATCGTAGGTCGAGAACTGCTGCACCTTCGGGGCGTAGTACGGGGTCACGATGAAGTAGAACGTCATTTCGTAGCCGCTCGGGAGACCCTTCGGCAGGAGCAGGCGGTCGGGGAAGCCACAATGGGCCTCGGAGTTGTCCAGAATGAACTTCTCGCCACCGTTGTACGCTGTCATGATCTTCTTGTACAGGTCAGTGTAAGTCGTGCGGTCGCGGACGCTGTAGTAGAAGTCGCGGGAGTTGCGGACGATCGTGTTCTTGCCAGCGACGAAGTCGTACAAGTACTGGTCAACCTCGACGAAGTACTTCTTCAGGTACTCCAGCTGCTTGAAGTCGTAGAACTTGGGGCCCATGTACACACGAACGACGCCCTTGCCGGCGGCCTCGGAGTACACATCCAAAGTGTAGGAGAATGGCTTGTGGTTGATGCGCTTCTGGCGGGCGAACACCGAGAAATCGAAGAACTTCTCGCCAGACGTCTTCATCGGGATCACGTTGCTCACGTCCGAGTCGAAGTAGTCGAAGTAGGTCAGCAGCTTGTCGAAAACGACGCCCTTGATCTCAACTCCCTTGAAGTACAGTTCCTCGTAGGTGTACGGCTGCAGGTAGTGCTTGAACTGGTAGTAGAAGGTCAGGAAGCGGTTGTACAGCTGGTAGAAGAAGGGATCGCGCAGCGAGGTCTCGAAGTGCATCAGCGCACTCGGGAAGAACTTGTAGAACTTGGCACCACCGCTGTACAGCTGACGGGCATACATTTCCAAGTAGCCGAAGAAGTCGTTGTCCACGCTGTCGGGGTTCGCGAAGATCATGTTTCCGAGGATATCGACCGATTCGGGTTTGCGCAAGTCGATCTTGGATCCATCCTCCAGGTAGTAGTATCCCTTGTCGATGACCTGACGAATACGCAGCTCATAGTCCTTCAACACAGTCACCTGGTAGTAGAAGTCCTTCGAGAAGCTGTAGTAGTCGTTGCGCACGAAGAACGGAATGCCGTTGTAGTAGCTCAGCTTCGACCAGTATCCGGTCTTGAGTGGGATGTCGTAGTCGAACTCCTCGATCGGTCCCATGAAGTTCACTTGACGCTCCAGGTAGTAACGGGCGATCAGCTGCTGGTACATGTACAGGTAGAGCTCTCCGCGACGGTCCTTGTAGAGGTTGGACTTTTCGGTGCCAATGAAGTACGGGTAGTCCATCATGAAGTAGTAGTAGTAGGCGTTCAGGCCGATATCCTCAGTGAAGTAGGACAGCTTGTCCTCGCCGAAGTACTCTACCGGGTAGGTGGCGGTGTAGTTGGAGTAGACAACGTTGTACTTGCCGTTGCTGACGAAACCGAACTTCTGGTCGTACAGCTTGCGGAAGGTAACGCTGTGGATGACTTCGGTGTTGAAGAAATAGTACGGGTAGATCTCGTAGATGGCCGGCAGCACAAAGCCCTTCAGGTCCGGACGGTGGAAGACGGCCATGGTCAGCGCTTGGATGAAAATGCCCTCGTTGACATTCTCGCGGGCCCAGACAACATTCTTGTAGAAGGTGTCGAAGTCGACGGAGTTGAAGAAGAACGTGAAGACAAGGTACGTCTGCTTCATGTACTCCTTGTTGTAGATGCTGAACAGCTCACCCTTGCCCAGGATTCCAACCTTGTAGTAGTTGAAGAACTCAACCACTTCTTGGAAGTTCTAAAAATATGACGCAGATGAACCAAGTTAATGCAAATGAAAAACGAAGCGGCCTTGTGCTTAATGCTTAGAGAAATACTCACCGTATATTTGCTCTCATCGGTGACGTAGGACTTGGTGTACGGCAAGTATTCTTCGAACTGGAGCGGAAGATGGATGTTCCTCAACACCTCGAAGAAGAACTTCTGCTTGTACAGGAATTCCTTGTCGGCTGTTTTATTGAAGACGAAGAAAACATTTCAAAATGCTGTTCAAGTAGAATTACTTCTAGGACTTACCATACTTTACTCCGGTCACCGGTTGCGACGTGGGATAGGAAGCAGCACTGGTCAGGGCGACCAGGCCGAGTGCGATGGCTACAACAGTCAGTCTCATCTTCTACTCTCCTTTGTGGACACCACGTTGTGAGTGACGATAAGTTCGTCGGATCCCCTTTTATACCCATATTTTGGCTTCTTATCATACTGCTTTGCTTTATTTTTTCCGTTTTGCCAAAATTTGATTATGTGCAATATGTTATTTCTAACTGCTCAAACATGCCGGCTTGAGGTCGATAACTTGCATTGCACTGATAGCAGTTGCCAGGAATGAATAACATGATTGGCACATTGCGAAAGAAGCAAAAGTTATTTTAAGAGATGCAGTTTGGTAATCGCATATGAGGCCCGGAGATGGACCAGGACCAAAGAGATGTAGCAGAACAAAAACTGCGATCAGTTCAAAACTTTTTTGAATGCAATATTTAACTTTAGTTTGCGCCATGTTTTGCACGAAAAAAATCTAGAAAAGAGCGTAACGATTTCATCAAAACTAAGTTTATTCTGAATAGCACTAATTCAAAAGAGAAAGTTATATTTTGAATTTACTTTTCTTAAATACCTTCGTTAGAATTTAGGCGCTTGTGAACCTTTAAATGAAAATACAAGACATATGCACCTTCTTGTTGGAATAAAATGTCTTCGATGTATTTTTTTGAAACAAAATTTCCCTCATCATGATTATATCATATCTCTTGAACTTTGCGAACAGATTTATTTTATTTTTATTTTATTTAAAGAAAATTGTCACAATTCTTAAAGCGTTTTGCATGCATGAAACGCTAATTTGCCAAACCTTACTGAACAGAATTGTAAACACTGTTTGTTGTTCTTAGCTGCCACATCATAGTTTTCTCTATAGTAAGTTCTCATGTAGCTAAAAAAAAGTTTATCGTATGTTTTAGGTAGGTACAACAAAATTGTTCCGATCGTTGGCATGCGCAGTTCGGTTTACTGATTCCATCAACATTTAAGAAGCACGGGTGTTTAAATATATAAACGAACTATAAAGTGATCCAAAATGTTAAAAATACGTTAAAATCATCCAATAAAAAATCTTTAATCACTTTAAAAAACTAGCAATAGAAAAAACATATTTTTCGATTGCTATTCCCCTTCATATTGTAAATAAAAAATGCTATGCATTTATTATTTTAATCCAGGTTGAATTTCCGTGAAAACTGTTGGGAAAAGTTTTCTGTTTGAATTTATTTATGATTTAAACATAATAATATTACCTGCTTTGAATTGAATAGATTTTCCGTTGTAACCCTGTAATATATGTACAATCAACGTGGGTAAGCACTGATGAAGCAATCCCATAAGCCCCCAATCCGATAGAACTCCAAAAATGTTGTCATAAAATTCTCAGTTTTTTTTAAAATAAATGCTTCTGATGCTCCTCTTTAAAATGCAGATTGGTTAGATTTTTCAACATGCTTTATTCATATAAAATGTTCCATAAGAAATGTGGATTTTTCTGAATATTGAATCAATGCGATGCGTTTTGCTGATTACCATTCACATGGTATACCGACACGTCGAAAAATTGCATATTCTTAGTGACAAAATTACTGAAGTTGATCTCACGGTCGAACGGGAACCCGAACGGAAGCTCATCAATGTACTTCGAGCCCGAGCCAGTTCCACACGTGTACGTGGAGTCGAAGGTAGAGAACTGCGGCACCTTTGGCGGCTTGAACGGGGTGACTATGAAGAAGAAGCTCATCGGATGCCCGTGCGGTTGACCCTTGGGCAGCAGCAGGCGATCGGGCCAGCCGCAGTGCGCTTCGGACACATCGAGCAGGAACTGTTCCTCACCCCGGTACGCTTTCATGATGCGCATGTACAGCTCCGTGTAGGTGGTCCGGTCGCGAATGTCGTAGTAGAAGTCACGCGTGTTTCGCTTGATCTGGTTCTCTCCCACGACCAGGTCCACCGTGTACTGGTCCATTTCGACGAACAGCTTCTTCATGTACTGCAGCTGGCCGAGACTGTACATCTGAGGTCCCATGTACATCCGGACGACACCTTTCCCGGCAAATTGGGAGCTGATGTTGAGCACGTAGCTGAAAGGCTTGTGGTTCAACCGATCCTTGCGAGCCAGTACGCTAAAGTTCCACGTCGAACGCCCCCCGGCATAATCAAACCCTAGCCCATTGCTAATGTCGACATCGAACGGCTCGAAGAAAGTCACCAGCTTCTCGACGGAGACGCCCTTAATCTCGACACCCTCGAAGTTCAGTTCGTTGATTGTGTACGGAGGCAAATAGCTCTTGAAATCATAGTAGAAGCTCAGAACCCGTTGGAAGAACTGATAGAACAGCGGATCACGCATCGATGTCTCGTAGTGCATAAGGGCACCCGGCCAAACCTCGCTGGACGACCCGTAGTAGTCACCCTGGGCCAGTATCATACGCGCCGTTGTCTCGATCATCTTGTAGTAGTCTACGTTGACACTGTCCACGCTTCCACTGACCAGATTACCCACGATATCGATCGCGTCCGGCTGGCGAAGGTCGATCCGCTGCCCATCGCGTCCCACCACGTACCCGAGATCGATCGCCTGCCGGACGCGCTCCTCGTGCGACTTCAAGCCACTCAGTTTGATGGGATCGTACGGGCGCCAGAGGAAGTTACTTTCGCGTGCGCGGAACGGCACACCGTTCCAGTAGCGTAGCATCGGGTAGTATCCCGTCTCGATGGGGGATTCCCAGGTCAGCTGCTGGATGGGGCCGAGACCGTTCGCACTGCGCTCCAGCGAGTACCGGGCGAGCAGCTGCTGGTGCATGAAGAGATAAAGCTCACCCCGGCGGTCCTTGTTGAGACCCAGCTTATCTCCGCCCAAGAACGGCGCGTAGTCCATCATGAAGTAGTAGTAGTACGCGTTCAAGCCGACATCTTCCGTGAAGTACGACATCGAGCCTTCCCCGTAGAACTGAGTGGCGAATGTGGACGTGTAGTTTGACCGGGCCACATTGTTCCGATTGTTACCGTAAAACCCATATGCCGGATCCATGGCGCGCCGGTTGGTGGCATCGTGAAAGACGTCCCCGTTGAAGAAGTAGTGCGGATAGATTTCGTAGATCGCCGGCAGGACGATACCCTGCAGATCGGTGCGATGGAGAACGGACAGGGTCAGCGCGCAGAGGAACATTCCTTCGTTGATGTTCTGCCGGGCCCAAATGACGTTCTTGTAGTACGTGTCCCAGTCGAGCGCATTTTGAAAGAAGCGGTACAACTGGAGTGTCTGCTTGGCATACCAGTAGTTGTAGATTGTGAAGATCTCCCCTTTCTTCAGCAGCCCTTGCTTGAAAGACTGCAGGAATTCGTTGACTTCCGTGTAGTTCTGAAAAAAATAAAATTACACTTTGCATTTATTCCCGTATCACAATATACCAATAGGAAACACTTTCTGCTACCGTATATTTGCTTTCATCCGCAATCCAGTGCGCTGTGAAGGGAAGATATTCTTCGAATGCGATCGGTTGATGTAAATGGCGCAGTATCTCGAAGAAGAATTTTTGCTTCACCAGAAACTGCTTATCAGCTTTAAGGATATTGCAAGGAAAAAAAGCATTATTCAGTGATTATATTTGCATACGTTTTATACCTACCATATTTGTTCGAAACTCCGCTCCCCAGTGTTTGAGATGTTGGGACGTAGGTAGCGCTGCAGAACGCAAGAACTGTGCTACAGAGCAGCAGGACTCCGAACGGACCGTGCATCTTGTCGACCCGTCGAAAATAAACCTTCAAACTGAACGTCACGCGATAGTGCACTTACTTTTATATGTTCAATATTTAGCTATAGAGAGAGGGAAAGAGAATAAACGACCAAGAAATATCGCGAGAGAAAAAGATGGGACGTACTAGAAAAGAAGGAACAACCATTTTCAGCAATCCCAGCTGATAAGCCTGAAGCTGACGCTATTTGGCTTATTTTTTTCTGAATAGCGCAATGTTACATAATCGATGGTGCATAGGCATACGGAGGATGAGAGATGAGCACATGTGTATTGATAAGAATTTACAGTACTAGGGGCAGAAAACGCTAAAACGACATCATGGATTTTTGTTTGTGAATGCATTGCTTATTTTTACTACTAATATACTTACTGCTTCTACGATCTGTCTTGACCAATACATTTACTCTCATTATTTAATTTCTGTTGGTTCTGAATCAACTTGAGCTTGATAAACTTTCGGTTTTTTTTAAATGTTTTTATTTCTATCTGGATAATCTTACAATCAACCACAGTCTTCATACGTAATCTTCCACTCTTCGTTTCGGTTAAACTCCCGCGTGATCTCGTATAAATTTTCGTATCTCGTAGTTAGACACGCGTGTAAAAAACGTTGGTCCACGCCCGTTGCATTCGTCTTCATCCCACGCCAGCAGACCAGCAAGCCGCCCGTTACATATAAGGCCCCCTCCGCTATCACCTCTACAAACATCGCTGGCTTCGCTTTCGGCGCAAAACATTCTGAGAAAACAAAAACCGGAGAGTATACGGGTAGAGTGCTTAGTTTGCGGATTGCGAAAGATATATATATAATTTTTTTTGCTACATACTGTGGTGTGATGCTTCCATTTGTCCCCACTGCGGTGAGGAAATCCCATGTGTTCACACAGTTCAACTGTGGTCTTATTTGCATCGCAGTTGATTGCAGCGTGTCAGACACGGTGCCGTTCACTGTTGAGCCCCATCCGAGCACTGAGCAGTCCCGTGTGCTCGTCGAAGAAATAAACGTATTTTGCAAAGGAATAAACGCTACATTAGGAAGCTCTAGAAATGACTCCACGATGCGAATTACAGCGATGTCGTAGTTTTTCGTAGCAGCATCAAACCCGGGATGCTTTATGAGTTTGTCAATGTTGAACTGCACTCCATCTGTCCCGTTTAGCATTGCGGTGCCACCCAGCAAATGATACTAGCAGAAGGAGAAAATTCTAGTTTGTTTTTTTTTGCCTTACACATCCGTGATCTGTTTACCTTGCTCGGGTCAGTCTCGTTGAAACAGTGGGCAGCACTTAATGCAACTTTTTCTGAAATAACTGATGCAACGCCCACAAACTCATCAAATGTCCAAACTTGGAGCGGATTGTCCATGCTCTTCCCATCGTTTTCATCCACGGTCCACAAACCTCTCCCGGCGGGATCGGCAAACACTTTACTGCAACACAGCACCAACAACGCTACTGCAACCGACCGGTCCATGGTTCTGTGGCACAATACGCCTCTCGCCTATTTAAGACAATCCAGCAGGGCGACTTATTTGTTTGCCCAACTGATTTTTTGTTTGACCTCAACGAAGGTTTTCATTTATCCTTGTTTCCCTTCATGTGCCACGATCGTCCTTCACATCTGCAGAATACCTTCATCGCCGTTGGACATCTCTCAGTGACGTGCGTGCAACGTGAAAGATTGTGTCAATCCAACGCGTAAAAAAAGGGTTTTTTGAAGAAGACGATACGTGAGTCTGTATTTAAATCGCATTTTCTTCCCACCGAGTGAGCCTATGTTATCCGGTAAACATATTTCCAAAAGCATATAAGGTTAGAACACTCCAATCAATGCATGTGAATCTGATCAACATTATGGAAATGCGGTTATACGTTGCAGAAGGAGTTTATGAAAAAGAGATAAATTATTTATTACCATTTTCAAATAAAATAGCATCTTTTTTTTATTTAATTTCAAATCCAAAAAGTCAGTATTCGATGCTCATACTTGGTGTTTATTTTAGAATAGCGAGAACACAAGCATTTAACCATACCGGTATCGGCCTCATATGCCGGTAATGGCGGAAATAAACGAACGAATAGTGGTTGCAGGAATTTTGGCAAAGACAGCCGCCCTAGACCCGTTGCATTCTCTTGTTCCCCAGGACACGGTTCCGTACAGGCGCCCGTCGCAAACAAGCGGTCCACCACTGTCGCCCGAACACGCATCGGTCGAATCGCCTTGGGCACAGATCATGCTGCAATCATTGAATGAAATTAGAAAAAAAAAGTCCGCTCCGCGATTGAAAGCATCTCACTCACCTCGGCGTGATAGCGTTAGGATACCATTGAATCCGACAGGTTCGCGACGGTACCAGTTGCAGATATCCAATCTGCAGCCTGTTCGGTATCGTGCGCATTTTACGGTTCTTAACACCCCAGCCGGTTGTGTAGCAATCGGTAGGTCGCGATGACGAGATGATCGGGTCGGTGTTCTGCAGGGGAATAGCGGTTATATTCGGATGCCCGGTAAAGGTGCCATTGATGCCAATGATGGCCACGTCGTTGTCCAAGGACGGGTCATCGTATTTGGGATGAATGTGTACCGAGGATGCGTAGAACGTCGTATTCATACCAAGCTGAGTGGTACTGCCTCCATGCAAGGTAAACTATGAGAAATGGAAAGCCGGAAAATGTACAGCAAACCGTTGGGAACCTCGCAGATCTTCTTCTTACCGTTCGCAGGTCCAGCAGAGGATACACACAGTGCGCAGCAGTAATTGCGTAATTGCTTCCGATCACCACAGCACCGCAAATGGCCTCGCCATCCTTATGCAGGAGCAGCATGTGCGGATGGTCACGGATGTCGGCATCCTGTCCACCGACGATGCGGCCAGACGGTGGCACACCTTCTGCGTCGTTCCCATCTTTGGCGTACACGCCGCCACCAAGTGCGAAACACGCTAATCCTATCACTACACCGAACATCGTTTTCCTGACTAAACTGAGGGAGGTTTTTTTTTGGTTCAATTTGCCAGCTTGCACCGTTTCGAAACGGTGAACATTGTTTATTTAGGTGCGTCCAAGGCTTTTTCACACACATTCGAGGTTGAAAGCTGTTTAACACAAGCCTTAGCGAGATTTTAGGTAGCACTTCAAACGACCCTGTGCGAGTGGCGGTATGGACTGCACGGTGCACGATTTTAAAGCAAGACGATCTGCAAAATGTGTGCCATCTAATAGCCCGGACGATTTTGTTGGAAAAATAATTTTCCTTTTCTGTCTAAATCGTTGTGTGGGATAAGATCTGTTTGAAGCCCGGTATGGAGGACCCTTTTATGTTAAATTAAACCATATTGACAAGATATTTCTAATTTCAGGGATCGCCAATCATTGCTTGCTGTTGCTTTCTACATTGCTTTTACTACTGTCAGCATTTCATTATTCAACACCCATATTTTGACGAATGAGAAATAGATACTTTATTTCTGTGAGGCTCATTCAACCTTATTTAAACTCCTGCATTTGCTCTTATGAAAGAACGAATACCGGTCGACGAGATTTTTACACTGATCGTGGGAAAAATTCCCCTACAAAATGTGTCGCTGAACGATATGATGCCACACAATTGTCCATTGCACACGACTGGTCCGCCCCCGTCGCCTCTGCAAACATCGGTATTAGGAAGCCGGGTGCACAGCATTCTGGAAAAAAAAAATTGCATCAATCATTAGTGCACCTTGCGCATGAGAACATAATTGGGTTTGGTCTGCTTACCGAGAAGTTATTTCAAATGGAGCAACAATCTGTGCACAACTGTACTGCGATATCGCCTGCACCCATACCAACTGCATATTTTCCGACAACATGCTCGCTTGCCCATCAGTGTATCCCCAACCAAGGGCAAAGCACCAGGTAGGACGGGAGGACGAATATGTTAACTCCGTTGTTTGCAGGGCAATGCCAGCGACATTCTGGATGCCGGCGAACGAATTCTGTATAGTCACTATGGCCAGATCGTAATCTGCTTGGAAGGTAACATGATCGGGATGAAAGATATAGCTTTCGACTTCAAAACTGGTTCCTTCTCCGTTGAGCTCCGTAGTCCCACCGCGAATCGAAACCTGAATAACGCAAAAAACAATTTTAATGGGATTTCTTGTCCAATATTTTCCAGCTGCAGTTGTACCTCGGAAGGCGAAGGATTTCCATTAAGACAATTAGCTGCAGTTAATGCATGTTTGCTCGATATTACGGCTCCAGAGCAAACAAAAGAGGAGTAAATGTACAACCGCACAATAAACGGATAGTTCTCGATGGTGGCATCGGTTCCATTGACGATCCTGCCGGACGGCGATCCTTTAGTACCACTAGATTCGCCTGGGTTTTGCGAATGTGCAATGCCGAGCAGAAATACTAAACACACCAGACCAATCACTTGTTTCATCTTGCCACGAATGCGTATGTACGAATAAATGATCCGGAGCTTCTCGGGAGAAACCATCCGCCAAATCTCATCTGAGGCGTGTTTGAACAGTCGTTTTCGCACAAAGCCTAGATTGGAACAAACACGTGTTTCGGCAAGACGCTGAAATTGCAATCCTCAAATTGTTACGAATTTAAAACAACCTTCATCCTTTTTCTATAAATCGTCAATTAATAGAATTGTTTTTTTTGTGACTAGAAATAAATTATGTATAATTTTTAAAAATGGTTTAAAAAGGAACTGGATAATGCTTGCAAAAACCCTACTGAATGAACATTGCACAAAAGGCTTGTATTAGGTTTTTTTGTAAAAGAAATCATACACATAAATGATTACGACCACAAGTTTTAGAGAAATGATAGTAAAAAAAGAATGATGAAACTTAAATATCTCACATTATCATTGCAGCGACTTAAATTCTCGAGACAATTAAATCAATTGAGCCAAATGTTTGTTGTTTGAATCTGAAAGCTGGTAAATCGATTGATTGCCATTATTCTTTATTCAATTCCGAAAATTCCTTCGATGTTTAAATGCCAGCATTTTCCCTGATGAACAAACGAATTGCACTAGCTGCAACCTTTGCGAAAATCATAGGGTATTGTCCTTCACACAGTTCATCGCCCGCACTAACAATCCCCGTCAACTGTTCGTTGCATACAAGTGGTCCCCCACGGTCACCGCTACACGCATCGGTATTTGGAAGGGCAGCACAGATCATCCTGCAAGACAAAAGAGAATCCAATGCACCTTCCGGGAAGTTCCATAGTCCGGAGACATTTTTCACTTACTGAGGAGTTATTTCGAATGGGTTCCATTCGCTGGCACAGTTATACTGCGGCATAGCCTGCATCCATACCAGCCGGAGGTTTTCCGAGGTGGTTTTCGTTTTTCCGCTCGTGGCACCCCATCCTGCTACATAGCACCAGGTAGGACGCGAGGGCGCATATGTCAGCTCCGTTGTTTGAAGGCGGATTGTACCAATGTTCTGGTATCCATCGAATGAACTTCTTATAGTGACGATCGCTACATCGAAATCCATTCTCCTTCTATCATAATTGGGATGAAGAGTGTAACTGCTGACCCGAAAATCTACACCTCCACTGGCCTGTGTAGCGCTGCCTCCGATTAAAGACACCTGGGCCACCGACAACACATTCGGTTAGTATAAGGATCAACGGAAAACTAAAACATTCCTTACTATAACCGGATTTGGCTTGAAATCCAAACATTGGGCAGCTGATAGTGCATGTTTGCTGGTGATGATGCTCCCAGCGCATATGAAAAAGTTATAAATGTACACACGCACAATGAAGGGGTGGTTCTCGATCGACACCGCTGTTCCGTTGACAATTCTTCCTATAGGCACTTTTCTACCGACATTAGGCTCGGTCTGATTCTTCCCGAGGACACTTCCAAAAACCAAGGCTAAGCCCACCAGTTCAATCACCTGCCTCATTGCGATGGAGCTGCAAACTGTTTAGTGAAATCGAGCATC
This sequence comes from Anopheles atroparvus, assembly GCA_914969975.1. Taxonomy (NCBI): domain Eukaryota; kingdom Metazoa; phylum Arthropoda; class Insecta; order Diptera; family Culicidae; genus Anopheles; species Anopheles atroparvus. Next base: position 15,373,120 of record CAJZCY010000004.1, read on the forward strand.
TGCTCCTCTATAACGCCACCAATACCAACGTCGCCGAACCATCGATGGTACACTTGTACATACTTACATATCAAAATTGGCAGGTAGCACCACTTACAATGGTTATCTTATAAAAAAGCCCTTTTCAATAAATACTGCGAAACCTTTCGCAAAGACACACAAGGGATACTTCGAAAACGAGAGGCTTTTGAAAACATAGAATTGTTATAGTAAACTTGATAAGAAAATCTCCAATGTAACGCGTTGTAGCTTCTGGGTACGTTGGTTCTAGCTGGAGAGCATGAGCCATACATGTTCAAAAGCAAGCACCACAAATACTACCTCCATACAGAAGCGTGACAACACCCACATATATCCACACGTTGATTTTCCGCAAGGGCATGTACCCGTCCGGTCACATTCGGTGTCTTTGAACCCGGCGGATCTGTAGTGTCCTACTCTCCACAGTAGCGAAACAAAAAAACCCAGCAGCTGTACAATTTTCAGACCCGCTTCAACGATGTACGCGCAGATTTTGTACACGCGACTGATGAGTAGGAGCTAAGCACGAAGCAAAGGTAATGAAGAAAAAGTACAAAGAACTAGATTCATACGGTGTAAGAATCAGGTTGTTGGTGGCTTTGAAAAGCATCTTGGTAAGAAAGTAGTGCTATAGTGCAAGAATGCTGCTGCACTTTCAAATACAAAGGAACCCACTTTTATCTTTTCGGGCAGCATGACATCGATCGACCACGTGTTTCGATGCACGATATCAGCCTTGGTTAACCATAGCGGGATTCCTGTGGATATGAAACAAATTTAAGGTATAGAAACAATACTAACGAGAAGAAAAAAATGCATGGCCAATAATGAAAAACACATTAAGTAAGTGTAGTATTCACGTTTTGGATAAATTAATCGCTAGACATAGTACACTTGAATGAGCGGTACCGGCGTCGATCGACCGACCGATATCTATCTTCAAAGTAAGCAACCAGGCGTCCCCATTAAATTAAACAATTTTATTGCAACGACCTGTTTTCTTCTGCAAAATGTTCATTAAACTTGTCTGCTATGTATAAGATTTGGAGTCATCATCTGATACGTTCTTATTAGTCGTCATTTATAATGGAAAAGATCAAAGCTAAAGCTTAATTTTTGTCCAAATTGTTTCGTTGTAGTTGGTCGTCTAATGTATCCCCTCGCAGCGGTGTTTTGACGAAGAAGATGTCTTTTGTTGGCATAAATAAAACTGCCCCGTTCACGAGTCATAATATAAGGTATGGCCAATTTAGACCAAAACCATTGCAGAATACACAACCCCAGTTCAAAACCACATACTACATTAATAACATCATCATACTACAATGATCTACTGACTGTGATACAATCTGCGATTCTGTTTGATGCGATTCCCTTAAACATTTTTGTTTGAACAGTTGTTTTCGTGTTCATACATGGAAATGCGTCATTAGATGTTGATGCAAATGGAAATGTACGACCGTGCCTTTCATTGACCGTTAGAACAAGGATCCGACAGGAAAAATATTCAAACAATTGGCCGCTTTACAATACATATTACCAAAACCAGATACTTTAAACCAGCGAAAAAAATCGACAGTGAGTCAAATTCTACAAGCTAAACCCATCTCGTTTCATGATGTATTTCGACCGTATGCGTATACAGCTTTGGATTGATTGTCGTCCTTGTAATCGAAAATTTTGGGACATACTTTTTTGTTTGTCCTTTTGTACATATGTCCTTGCGACACAATAATCTGCGCTTCTGTGGTTATCTATCTTCATACGTGAGATTTACAGACCTATAAAAAATCATCGGATGCTTCATGGATCTTGCAGTTAGCTGACACCTTTATAAACCAGCAATCGAAACAATTCAGTTAGCAGAATGATGCAGCAAGCGGTTGGTGTTCTGTTTTTCCTACTGCTTTGTGGCGGTGTCTACGGGCAGAATCTGACCCTGGCTGGTGGAGCACCTTCTGGAAGGATCGTGAACGGAACCACTGCGAGTCAGCGTTATCCGTTTCTGGTTGCACTTTTAAATAAAGATGGTCAATTTTGCGGTGCGAGCATTATAACGCTCACGCATGCTCTAACTGCCGCCCACTGTCTTGAGGACTACCCGGCTCCAGATTCGGTAAGAAACAACCCAACGGGAAGTAGTGGAGACATATGTAATTATCGCTAATAATTTTCCGTTTTTCCTAGCTTGCTTTGCGCGGAGGTAGCAATAGTGACAAAAGTGGAGGTGTGATATTTTATGTCGGCTATTATGTTCTTCATCCCAATTACAACAAAGCCAGTTTAGACCAAGATGCGGCTATCATAACCATAATTGGTTCCTTTGGTGGATATCCGAATATTGGAGTTATACCGCTTCAAGAAAGCGAAATAGCACCAACTTGGTGCTACGCGGTGGGATGGGGATACACAGATGGTACGGCCCAAACGAATCCAGATTCCCTACAATTTGCTTTTCTGGAGCTACAGTCGTTCAGTAAATGCTACGCTGCGTGGGGTCGTGGATATACTCCACAGTAAGTAGAAAACATACTTTTAATCTAACAAAGGCAACTTATACAAGACTGGTTTGACACAGATTAATTGTTTTCATCTTTTCGCAGGATGATTTGTGCTAAGACACCCAACGTTGATATATGCAATGGCGATAGCGGTGGACCACTCGTGTGCAATAATCGATTGACCGGCATTGCATCGTTTGTTTACGACAACTGCACAGGAATTAAACCCGCTGTTTTCGCAAAGGTCGCTTCTCCAAGCATCCGTTCATTCATTCGAGCCAATGCCGGAATTTAATGTAATAAAACAACGGAGAAAAAGGTAAAATAAAAAGTAACACTGCGACCAAACTGTTTTTACGTGTTGTTCACAATTTGCGTATGAAATAAAGAAACGTCGCCAGGTTTTGGAAAATCCGATACAGGTGAGATATTTCGCCAAAATGTCAAATGGCAATTACAAGGCAGAGAAAAATGCTACCCACTCGTAAAAGATTTGTGTTAAACAATATCTTCGGTACTAACATTTGCTTCATCGCATCTATGTTAACACGGATTGGCGTCAATTTTAGAAGACTTTGTGAAATAGGAAGAATACAACGTTGCCGAATCAATCGTTGGAAAACAGTTCGCTTTATCAAAAAAAAAAAAAAAATGTTTGCAAGTGTTGTCCTTCCTCCACGCTACAATCACTGTTTCAGCTACAGATAAGAATCCAACAAGCTACTTTCTTCTTTGGCGTTGAGACCTCCAGCATGATATTGACACAAACGAAACATTTTTTGTTTTGTTTCTAGTATTATGGCCGCTACGGCAACGAACTTCACCCGTGTACGTCTACCATCCGGAAAAAGCGAGATATCACACTACAACTTCTTCCCGCTTATCGCGTTTTATTTGAACATTCTTCCGCTTACGCTTATTCAAATATTGTCATCAAAATAGATTATAAAGATTATTCTTTGAATATTGGGATTGTATTGAAAATGATATTTGGAAAAAGTAAATGGTATCCAAAACGGAAAATAGTTCTTGTATAACCACGTGTAATACGGAAGTTACTACCGTATCAAGGTTTCAGGCCCATTAGCTTTCACTCTTGGTTTGGTGAACGACAGAAGCTATACCCAAGAAGAAGCCCCCCCTCATTACGTTGCATGGCGCCTCTACACGTGTCTAGTTGTTGACACAGATGGGAGCTGGTTGTCGTCTCGTATTTCGGATAGATCGTTTGTACGTTGCTCTTTGCGAGATCATGCAAAACATTTCCTCACAATACAATGATCCTTGTATGTGTTACCTAATCCACCTCCACACAAATAGATATCTTCCTACGGGCTTCCAGCGTATCAGGTGCCTGAGGTATATTGAACCTGACTTATATTTAAACCCATAAAATCTCACAGCGATTCAGTTTGTAGAAAGATGTGGCAAGCGATTGGTGTCCTGTTCCTCGTACTGCTATGTGGAGGTGTCCATGGGCAGAATCAAACCAGACCTGGAGGTGGCAGTGGTGTCCCTTCTGGAAGGATCGTGAATGGCACGACCGTGAATATCGAGAGTTTTCCGTTCATGGTCGGACTTCGTGTGAACGGGTATGAGATTTGCGGTGGTAGCATTATTACTAACAAACATGTTTTAACGGCCGCCCACTGTCTTGAGAGCAACCCAAATCCATCTACGGTAAGCATAAACAGAAACGTAGAGAAGGTAGGAAAGGTTTGTCCCTGATACTATTCTACTTGTCTTAGGTTTCGGTGCGTGGTGGTAGTACTTTTCGCAGCAGTTGCGGTGTGATATTCTTAGTCAGCTCTTACGTTCTTCATCCTAACTACAATACACAAACTACGGATTTCGATGCGGCTGTTGTTACTATAAGTGGTTCCTTTGCCGGGTTGCAGAGTATTGCGACTATAGCCCTTCAAGAAAGCGATATAGCACCAACTTGGTGCTACGCTCTGGGATGGGGATATACCAACGGTGCAACAAAAACGCTTCCCGACAAACTACAATTCGTTTGGCTGCAGCTACAGACAAACAGTAATTGCGTCGCCACGTGGGGATCATCAATTACTCCACAGTAAGTAGAAATCATTCTTTTTATCTCCTTAAAAGATGTTTAAGAAATGAATTATTTTTCTTTTCAAAGGATGGTGTGTGCGCAGTACAACAACTACGATGTGTGCAACGGCGATAGCGGTGGACCACTCGTGTGCAATGGTCGATTAACTGGTATTGTATCTTTTGGTGCTACAGGATGCCCGGGAAAATTCCCTTCGATTTTCGCAAAGGTAGCGTCCAGCAGCATTCTTTCTTTTATTCGTAGTAATACAAGCTCCTAAAAATAGGACTAGTAACAGTACGACGAAACAATAACTAAACGAAGCAGAAGCCTTTTTACTAGCATTGCAATTCATGTTTATAAAAGTTATTACGGCTGCAAGTAAAGCATGTGCACTGAAAAATGTGAACATCAAGCGCACAGTCATAAGAGCAGACTGAATTCGGTTCAATAAATGACTTATCTAACCACACATATTTAATTCGGTTACTTACATTATTGGTTTTTGGTTGAATATTGATTCTTGGCATAAATAAGAATAGCTCCTCAAATATAATCATTTATTAATTTCATTGCTCATGTGGTTGATTAAACTAGTTTTCAAGGTTTAAAAGTAGAACTTACGCGCATACCAAAGTTAATTTTAAATCTAACATGTATTAAATGCACCAGGCGCCTCCATTTAAATAATCGGTAAAATCGCAATAAAAAAGTAGTCTAATTCTTGCCCGCCACGGCTGCAAAACTATGCAAGGCACTTTCATTTCACAACGTTAAAGGCAAAAGAATAAAGCTCCTTCTTCTTCTTATCTGGCCCGCTCATAGTTGAGCACGTCGTGCTGACATGGCCTGGTCACCAATCGTTTTCCAGGTCGCTCGGTCCGCGGTTGTTATCCCGGTCCCGGTGACATCAGATGTTCCGCAGGTCCTGCTCCACCTGGTCCAGCCAACGGGCTCGCTGAGCTCCTCTGCGTCTCGTGCCGAGCGGGTCGCTGACGAGTGTCTTCTTGGTGGGGCATAAGTCCGGCATCCTCATGACATGCCCCAACCAGCGGATCCTTCCGGCTTTCGCCATCGTTAGGATATCCGGCTCGCCAAACAGCTCAGCCAGCTTGTGGTTCATACTTCTCCTCCACCCGTCCTGCACGTATACTCCACCAAAGATAGTCCGGAGCACACGACGTTCGAAAATGCCGAGTGCGTTGGCATCCTCCGTGAGCAGCGTCCAGGACTCATGCCCATAGAGGACTACCGGCCGTATCAATGTGCGGTATATGGTGCACTTCGTAGGTTGGAGTAGTCGTCTGGACCTTAGGAGCTTGTGGAGCCCATGGTAGGCACGACTTCCTTGAACAATGCGTCTTCGGATCTCCGAAATGATGTTGTTGTCCGATGTTATAAGAGACCAAAGGTAGGTAAACTCTTCAACTACTTCGAGCTCGTCGTTGTTGATTCGTACGCTAGCTCGTAGTCTTGCTCTGTCACGGTCAGAGCCACCGGCGAGCAGGTACTTAGTCTTTGACGCATTGATCTCCAGTCGAATGATGTCGATGTCATCCGCATAGCCAAGAAGCTTAACTGACCGTGTGAAAATCGTGCCTCGTTGATCGAAGAAAAGAACAAACCATTCATAACAAATAACATAACCCTGTGACGCCTACCAACAAACTCATGAAATCGGGCTGTTTACTAAGAACGGATTATTGATTTCTGGTAAAAGTTTTATTGTAAAACTAAAATATTCCGTTCGACAATCCGTGGTTTAGTTATCCAAACGAATGCTCAACTCTAATACGTCTGAAAATCTTTACAATGGCATTGCTATAGCAAATTTTAAGATACAATATCCTTATGAAGGTATTTGAAACCTCATTCGATAACTTTTCATTACTATACCGATTTCATTCGGTGTGTTTTCGGTTGCGCAACAAACAAGTCCCGAAAGGAGATTTCCGAATTGTACGGTTGTTGTTGCTAACGCACCAACAGTTGTGCAAACATATTTTCCGCCAACTCTTAAACCAAGCGTTCACGGACATAAGCAGTGACGTAAAAAAAGTTTCTACTTTATATCTTACAACAATAGCATATCCCATAACATATCCATGGGATGATCTTCCTATGAGCGGACTAAGCGGCCGCTTGGGGCCCCGAGCTCAAGGGGGCCCCGGGCTAAACCTCGAAGTCTAAAAAAGTGACCACAGAAAAAATTGATCGCTTTTGTTTCCCATTAAATTATTTCTCATTTATGTTCTTTCAACAAGACAGCGTCAGCTGGAACGACTGATATTTTACTTTCGACAGACTTTATGACAGATTTTTGATCCAGCGCCGAGCTTATTGTGTTAATTGTTTTTGACATAGTTGAACAATGTCCTAGGTGTATCGATACTAAAGCGTTCGGGCGTAAAGTTGGGGTGAACTTAAACTTTGGCTTGGAATGACAAACCTTAATAATACACATTAAATGGTTTCTAAGAACTGTTGTGGCGTTTGCAATGATTGTAGCGATGTCTTTCGGGTTGATGGGATATCGAAGTTTTTCCTTAATCAGTGTCTTTTCGTCAGCTGTAGCACATTTGTGTGAACTTTGGCTGATGGGACGGTCTAGAGGGTCCCCGACTATCCCACCGCTTGGGGCCTCGGAATGGATTGATCCGCCTCTGAACATATCCATATGCAAATTGACTTCACCGTCTCCACCTATTAAGTATATTTTTGTCATTTAAAAAAAAACATTAATATCCCCCTTAAAATATCTATTCGCACCCCATGATCCCAAACCTGCACAAACATATTAGAATTATGAGAATATTTTTTTCATTTATCACATTCGATGATTTCATATGGACAATTTATTTCTTTTTATTTCCTTCATCATTTCTCAAACGCCTGTATGTAGCCTTATGAAAGAACGGATACTTTTTGATGCAATTTTTGCGAACACTGCCGGCCAGTCTCCAGTACAGTCGGAAGTGCCCCATGAGACGATACCAGTGAGCACTCCATTGCAAACGAGTGGTCCACCACTGTCGCCGCTGCATATATCAACATTTGGGAGCTGTGTGCAAATCATCCTGCGAATAAAAACAAAAAAAAACATCGCTTAGTGTTTCCTCGCGAGAACACTGCCATCGCTCATATGCACTTACTCCGGAGTAAGGAGTTCTTCGCCCCACTGCTTTCCGCATAGGTACTGCGAAATTACTAGCATCCAAATTTGCTGAAGTTTGTCTGGATTATCCAAAGTAATTCCGTTTGTGTACCCCCACCCAACTATGTAGCACCATCTGGTTTTAAACGGCGACACTGTAATCTCCTCATTTTGAAGGCCTATCGGTGCGATGTACTGGTGTCCAGCGAATGTGGTGGTTATGAACACAATTGCAGCGTCGTAGTTGATGCCAGTTGTTTTGTAATCAGGATGTATAACAAATTTGCTGACTGGAAATACCTTTCCTCCAGTGTACTGATCGTTGCTGCCACCGTAAATAGTCAACTGCAACCACAGGGAGCACAGTAAGTAGCTACCCGCTTTGCATCAGTTGGGAATTATTTCTGCTCTTACCGATTCTACCGTTGGTTTGTGATCGAAACAGTGGGCAGCAGTTAAAGCATGTTTGAAGGTAATAACACTAGCACCGCAGAAAGCGAAACCGTCCATTTGCAGAGCCACGAGAAATCGATAATTTGTGATGGACGAAATTGATGCGCCGTTCACGATCCTTCCAGAAGGCACTGCCCCAGAAGAACCGGCGGCGGTTCGATTTTGACCAACGGCATTGCCAACCAGATATGCCAAAAACACGAGGGCAAACGCTTGCTTCATCTTTCTGCAGCTTAGCAGCAACTGACACAATCGACGGGGCTGCTGGCCTTAAGACTGCCGAGTCCAAGCAGATCTTCAGTTTGAACAGTCGTTTTCGTAGATGCAATTCCACGTCTAAGAATCTTTCTCCGAACGGTGTGTATATTTTTGGTACATCGGGAATGTTTGTCCTCGGCAGATGATTGCTGCAACACAATCGACCGTATCTAGAACACAAGGTTTTTATGCAAATATAAATGAACAGCGTGCCAAATTGAGGGCGTGTAAGTAATCACACATTTTGGGAAAGCCGTATGAATGAATATCAAAATCTACTACCAACTATCGATATTGCTTATAAAAATTACTGCAAAAACAATTATTTACCTGGTTAGATGGCCTGAAGCCTCCACACATGGTCCAGATATAAACACAGCTTTGGAGCTAGCGGTATAGGAACAGATTTTTGGGGGGATTTTTTTTCTTTTTTTCTTTTCAGAACAAGCATCCTCGCATGAGTTGGATACGCAAATTACAAATCGTATCGTTCTACCGTGCATTACACAACAATCTGATGCATATTGGAGCCAGCAACAATATGCATCAATACAACTGCGACGATGTCACTCTACAATCTTTATGCAAACCCCACGATTGGGGTATTCGCTAAAAAAAGGTTTCAAAATAACGTCAGCGTCACAAGCTGGCTGTTGACACAGCTTTGAGCTGAACTAGATTGCTACGGCTGTGTGGTCTCCTTTTCTTAATTCAGACTGAGGGAAGAATTGAATTAGGTCGATGTTTTCGTCCAGAATTCTACGTATGATTATGTGTCGTTATAGTTCTTAAATCAGACTGCATCCGTAATAAACCAACAAAGATGCAGAAAGCGATCGGTATCCTGTTCTTCGTGTTGCTCTGTTCCAGTGTCCTCGTCCCCACTCTGCCATACTTTAGTGGGGTGCCTTCAGGAAGGATCGTAAACGCTCTATTCTGAATTATCCATTTATAGTCGGACTGCGTGTTAACAATATGTAGATTTACGGTGGTAGCATTACAGGTTTTTTCTATGGGCAGAAATAAACGCGTTGAGCAAAGCTTCAAACTTGAGCCATCTAAGTTGAAACCTGAACAAGCCATGTGAACCCATCGCGCCAACTGTGAACTTCGTTAGCGGTACCATACCCTCGAATACCGCAAACGTAAACTTCATTAGCAGAATGTCAGAGTAGAGGCCGGTTTGTTTTGGTTTTCATAGTTTCATTCATTTTTAGATTTGATGATACAAACAAGCTCAGCGAGGGATTAGTTTTTCCTCCAAATAGTAGTGAGAACTTCTGAACCGGCCTCTAATCTGAACACCTAAATATATGAACTGCAGTGTTCTAAATGTCGATTGGGTTGAAAATTAAAAAAAAAAAGTTTGTGTGCTCATAAGATCAATAGAGGATTGTATTCGTTACCAAGGTGCTTTAATACACCAGATAAAGCAATTGAGCGCATTGCCACGAGTGTGCCAATTTGCTGGATCTTTGAGCTGAGCTTTTTATTCATAATGATGGTATTTGCATCCTGCAATTACCATAGTTTCATGAACCATTCGGAATTATTTGGCCATCCAATTATTTTCGGCCGACCTGTCATAGCTGTCACGCTCCCTTTGGTGTAGCCCTGTTCTAACAACCTTAGCCATCCCACCTCTGCGTCACTGTCAAACATTCTTTCGAAGAAAAAGGTAAACCCCTCGTCCGTGGTGCTGCTGGCTGATCGAAAGCAGCAAACGCAATACTTTCTTCGTCCAGGTCGGTCGTCGTGCGCGATTATATTCCTTCCTCCTTCCGTGTCGAACTTGTGCTCGTGCCCGTCTTTCCCCCCATTAACAACGGTGGATATGAAATTCAAGTTGCGCTCGCGACCATCGGCTGGCGACTGCATGCATCAATTGGATGCTTAAAATGGGAAAATGTAATGGTTCCTCCGTACAAAAAAAAATGTATTTCATACAGTTTGTTCTAATGTGAGGTGTGCTTATAGCTGCAGCGGGAGATCTTCCGAAATTCATCCTTCACCTTAAAGGCACGAAAGCATCACGAAAAAGTGCCACCCTGCTCGTGTGGGTGTCGAAAGAAAATCCACGTCAAGGGTTTGTGTGCGCTGCGGCGGAGAAAGTAAACACGGCGAACTGGAGTGGCCGAACGCAGCCCGTTGTAACCGTTGTGTGAAGTGAGTTGATTTGCCAAATCCGCACCCTCGATCGAGGAAGTGAAACTGCCCGAAAGCCAGAACATGATGTCAACCTGTTCACCCTCGCCCACTCGATGTGTTGCGTTTCCAGCAGAAAAAGGGATGCAAATGCTCATTTTGCTGCTACCAAGAGAACGGTTCTTCGTCTCCTACTAAGATGAGAATCCTTCGGATAGGTTGCTTCAACGATGAAAGTGCAACACCGATGGGAACATTAATTTGTTCACTGATCTTGGAATGTTTATTTGTGTACGTGGTGGGCGCAACGCCACGGTCCGCCCCACCAAAGTGCGTGTGTGAGAGTGTCTGAGCGTCCGTTTTTTTTCCTTCGTTTGTTTTTGTCCCGCGCACTTGCTGATGTAGGCTAACGGGACTGTTTATGCTCGGAATGTGCAATTGCTGATGCCCTTTTGTTTTCTCCGGCGTTCGTCTCCATATTCGTTGCGTTAATCAGAGTCACCGTTGCCCATTCGCATTGTATTCTAATGCTGCGCTAGTGGTTAATAGCAACGCCATTCGCCCCCTCGAACACCGGCCTTGTACATTCAATCCGTCGACTGTGTTTCGCCTTCTAAAGTGAAGGAGAAGCAGCCTTTGGCCCATTTGAAATTCACTTGTGTTCAAGTAGCTTCTAACGTATATTAGAATGTCGTGAAGTGGTGTCCACGGTTATACTTTGTCCTTAATTTGTCGTTCCTTCCGCATCAAACACCAGTGCGCAAATCATGCATTAACCTTCTCTACGTGATGTTAATTTCAGGGTGCAAGTGATACTACGAAAAGATGCCGCGAAGAAAAGTGATGTGCTTCTCCGTTGGCTTCTGGTGGCATTAGCGTTCTGGCGGGATTCCATCGCTTCCACCATCTAGGGACACGTTGTTTTGTTACATGGGTAGCATAACCGTTCCACGGGCCAAAGTAAGCTCAGCAGTCTTACATTGACGCGATCAATTCAAACGCGACCCCCCCTCCCCCTCGCGCCCGGAAAAGGAAACCCGAAAAATCGAATCGTCCAACGCAATCCCACCGTCACCGCTGCAGTCCGCTGGTTTTACCCAGCGGAAGTTTTGCGTTTTGCGAGCCGAACTTTGCGACACAAACCATGAGCTGGCTACGGTCGAGCCCGCTGCGGCAAAGCTTCACCAAATCCGGCCACGCCGGAAACGCTGGCACCCGTTCCGGTGCCGGCGCCGGCGGGCTCACGGCGATCCGGCCGTTCGACGCGACGGAGTGCGACCCGAAGGCGTGCTACGACAGTTTCTGCATCCACTGGCAGCAGGCGTACGAGATTATCCAACGCTCGGAGGTAGGTTTGCACGTACACATCCATCAAGTGGGACTATTTTGATGGACAGACATTTTAATGAGCATTACAAATGATGGATAATGTTGATGCCCCGGCACAGCATGCATAGACATCCCAGGGAAATGGTCGATTAAGTCGAGTCGACGCTAGTGGTTGCTAGGGAAATAAGCTCCTTTTCCTTAAATGAATTTAAGAACCATTTTGTTTGCAGACGAAGAACTGCTTAAGTTAAGTAATCTAGTACTCTTAAATAACTGCTGCTTTCAGGAACCTAGTCACAATTCATTTTTTAAAGTAAAGCACACCCTGTTCAGTTTAATGTTTCCCACCTATGTTTTATCTGCTTAAATGGTATCGTGTCAGGGTTAGCAGTTTGCCGGAGGATTTTCCAACAATTTTATCTCCTACAAATATTTACGAATTAAGCTGTGAAAACCACGGCCAAATTCGTACATCCTTTATCCCCGCTTGATGCGTCTACATAAGTTTAGGTGGTTTCATGTTTATATACAGTTACTCCATGAAGTCTTCGTACACAAATATTGTTGGCCCATGTTGCAGGAAAACTTCTCCGCTTTGCAGGGCTACCTCAACATGTTGAACATGACATTGTTTTTAATTTTCAATTATTCCTGTTTGAGGAACAAACCTACAATAATTTCCACTGTGTTTGTACTTTCTTCGACCCCACACAGTCGTATCAGATATGGCTTGTAATCGATGGAAGCCGTAACACATAAGAAAAAGTAGTATCTAATCTCCAATAATAGTGAGTTGTGCACTCTACCGTCATGAAAAAAAAAAAAATAGAGGCTACAGAAAGACTCGATTAGTACTTAAATAGACGGAACAACACATTGTCATTAATCATTAATCAAACATTTACATTATCAGTATCATTCTTTTATAGTATAATTGGAAGGAGGGGGAAAATTGTCTTTTTAATACACTGTTTCAGTACATTAAAAAATTATAAATATAATAGGTTTTATGATATTTGTAAAAATGTGGTGTTTTTGAGGCTAAAAACAAGGATGAGAAAGTTTTCTAAATGTTTCGTCATAGAAATACCAAACTTTTGTTTGCAATTTTTAGATAAAACCCGAGAAGGAAGTTGACAATAAAACTCTTTTGTATTAATGGAATAACCAGCCTGTCAGACCTGCAACATTCGTTAGTTGCCTTTTACTTTCGTCGAACTAATTCATTAATTTGCAAAAAAAGGTTATTCCACGATTCGCACAGCTGTCTTACCCTTACCTACAGTTTCCATTTGGTCCCATGTCAATCAACGTTTGTTTCGGCATATTAGTCATCCCGCATGTGGTTTGCCTGAGGCATTTAAAAGTGAAACAAATCAAAAATATCTTATCCACCACTGCGTGTTCGTTTTCTCCGCGCGGATTGATTTCCTCCCACCGGAACCTACTATATATGTACCTCCCAGTTTCGTAATAACATCCAAGCAAATTTTCACAAACTGCCATCACCTTCTGCCAACATCAACGACGTTTTTTCTCCTACATCGGCCAGCGGTGCAATCGTCACCTTCGTTGCGGTTCGTTGATCTCCGGCGTAGCCGGCCGGGCAATTACTTTCATCGATCCCCGATCGCCGAGTATGTTATGTTTGCCTGGCAAGGCTGGCTGGATGAGCAAAGTTGGCCGCGAATCATTTCCTCTTCCTTCCTGCTGGTGTGTGTGTATGCCTTTTATTTTTTACTGCAAGTCTTCCTAATAAAAAAAGAAAAAGTTCCGCGGTAACAACTAAGACACGCCGCCAAGGAACGTGCCTTTCGCTGTGACTCGCTTATCGTCGCCAAACAGCGTTGCGTAAACGGCGCCGGTTCCGAACCGGATTAGCACTATCCGACTCCACACTGCTGTTGCTGGTTTTGGGGAGGGAAGGAAGGGAGGATTTCTTTTCCTTGTTTGACCGGTTGGGACGGCGTGGGACTTCCGCAAAATGCCAGAGGAAAATAAATCAAATAATGTTCCCTACAACTGTTGAGAGATGAGAACAAAAAAGAAAAGACACTTGTAGGGGCGCTCCAATATGAAGGAATATTAAAATAAGGTGTATTTCTTGGACTCTTTAAATCAAATGAAATATGGCATAGGTAGTCACTACTTGAGACAGTAAAGTAACGACACCAAAAAATGTTTTTGTATTTAGAATAAATATTAATACAATAGCATTCATGTGCACGAATGGATCTCGGCCCCTCTAGCTGATTAAATGTACTCGAGCGTAAGATTGACTTTCACACATGACTTTCCATACCGTGGCGTTTATGCTTTCAGAGAGATCATTAATCTCGGAAAATGCAAGAACTTTCATCCCCTTAATCCCCATCGTTTTAGGCTGATGAGGAACGCTCTGATTTTGAATTAAACCGATGACGGCTCGCATTTCACCACCCTTTCTATTATGGCCCTTTTCATCCCCTTTCGGCTGACCGTACAGGATCGCACGCAACCACGTGGCGAAGGGTGTTTGGGGGAAGGGAAGACGCTGTCTAGTGACTGCCATTGGTTTACTTTCCAATTGTGGCGACGACAAAGCAACAACACACAACACATACAAAAAAAAGACTGGTGGGTTTTGCCGAGCCCACGCGTCGCGAAATTTCTTTGGCGAACTCCTCGCACACGCAAGATCGTCTCATTTCTTTCCGTCGCGATCCCGCTCACCGGTGCAGAACCGTGTTTTGCGAGAAGGAAACTCGGCAACCCGGCAAACCGAACTCTGAAGCATGTCTCGGCGTTTCTTTTCTTTTTTAAATGTTTGCCCAGTTGTGCGAAGCAGTTTTGCAGCAGTTCGCCTTTTCGGTCCTCTTTTCGTTCACTTGGGAAGTGAATTTGTGTTGCAGTGTTGCTTAAAAACGAATACTGAGTTAGATAAAAAATAATTGTATCGTCAACATTTTGGAATCCTTATTGGGGTTCAAATAAACAAAATGGGACAAACATTAAAAATACACGGTTTAAGTATGATCTAATGAACATAAACTGAAATGTGCTTATCAAAGATAGGAAAAATTAGGAATTAGGAAAAAAATTCGTTTCCAAATTCGAATGTAGCCAGCTTAATTAACGTTAAAATGGTCCACAAAATTCTCTTCAAAATTGCGTCACAAAAAGGACTTGACGATTACTTTCGTTTTGAGACAAAATACAAAATCTTGGCGATCGGTGTGAAGACGGACCCGTAGCCCAATGTCTCATAGTGTATCGCAAAAGTTGAACCCGTACTGTGTGTCGATGGAGGAAAAATCTTTGAAAAACTTCATCAAGGTGCTGCCAGCGGCGTCCGACCATCACTCGGAACGCACATGCGTAACATTTTCGTGCGGTAACACTGTGTGGCCAACAAACCGCTTTTTTTTCCACGTGCATTTTTCAATCGGAGTACCTTGCTCTTCTCGTACTCGTCTTTCGTCTTTTTAACCGTCTATTGTGTGTTTTTTTAATTATCCCCGAGCGCCTTGGAAAAGGCAGACAAAAAGCATTGCTGCACTCTGCGGAATAATGACACGACCAGATTCACGGTCTTTGGACGAACGTGGTGGGGGGAAAAAGACATAAAAGTGATCTAGAAAATTGCCGAAAATCTTGCTGCAACGTTCCAAGAAACAAATTGCATCTTTGCGAAATCACACACCCACAACACACACACAAAAAAAAAACGATAGAGCATGTGTGTGTGTCCATTCGACCGAAAGGAGGAAATGACATCTGGTTGTTTGGTTCGTTCCAACCAAAATAATGAACTTTATAACGAACTTTATGCTCTGAGAATTATAAAAGGCGGCAGCAGCAACAACGCGTACCGTAAATGACACAATTCAATTCCCATTGTGCCAAAAAAAAGGAGAGAAAAAACAGATGTGCTAATGAATAATTAATGCAGGCAGAGGTGAGCAACCTCTGCGGTTTTCCCATCGAGCCAGAAGAAAACTCCTACCCAAAGCAACCGAAAACAATGACAAATCAGAGGAAAAACAGAAGCACTTTCGGTGGCATTTTATTTTTCTCGTCTGGCATAAAAAAGACACAATGAAAAACTGCAATGGGAGAGTAAATGTTGTCAATTATACAAAATAATAAAATCATTTTCGTACAATAGGTTTATCTTAGTTATTGCAGTAATTATTATATATATATATATATTTTTATATTTTTTTTTTAATCGCAAAAGAAATTCGCAATGTTCTATGATTTTCTCCCTGACATGGCTGAAGAAATTAATTTGATAAAAATACATATTTTTCTCATCCATCTCATCCTGAAACACTTTAGCCCTGCATAAATTTGCCATGAAACGTTTTTCGCCCATTTTCCATCAGTTCGCCACGCCAGTAAAAAATAGGCTGGGTTTTTCATTATTCTTGCCCAGAAATGACCTACAAAGGGACACTACTCTGGCCATTCAATTTAGTTTGTTTTAAATTAATTCACTAGAGGTTACTCCAACGTTCCATTCTGATAACACCCGGCTCGGTGATAGTTTATTAAGTGTGCGAATTAATTATAATTTCAAAAAGAACGTTCAATGTACCTGGGAGGGGGTGGGGGGTGGGGGGAACGCTGACTCACTGAATGGGTGAGTTGCAGTTGAAACTAATCTTTGACCGCGGAGTAATTAAACACTCGGCAATATTCACACGGTAGCTGACTATCTTGAGTTTAATGAGTATATTGTTTATGGTTCTGTTCGTCCTACATGATTGTTAGTTGATTCAATTCAAATACTGTTTCCTACGAAAAAAATACAACTTCGAAGAATCCTGCAAGGGAAACGTAAATACAACCTTTTTTTTTAAAGTAAATTTGAATGTTAAATTATAAAGAAAATAATTTATAGGTTTCTGTGTATGGTTAATTTTAAATTAATGATTTATTATGTGTCGATAATCTTTTGGGATTTTGTTCTTTTGCGCTTTCTGGTCGTTTCCATGTCGTAGTTCTTCTTTTCCAACATCGTAGAGTGTTAGGAACATTTTTCCTTTAGCAAACAATCTGCCAAGACCATCATCGGACACAATACTATATGAGTTTTTTATTAAATGAAATACGGCGTTCGCTTGCAAGATCGCATGTTTTTCCAATGGTTTCCAAAGCTAATCACTTTTGAAGTTAAAGTCCGAGATTCCAAAGCTAATCGCTTTTGAAGTTAAAGTCCGAGATATATTATGCCCAAAGCATTTTTTTGTATTGGGAAATTAGACCGATTTGTGAGACATTTACGAGAAAAAAAAAAACATATGACTCCCGGGAAAGGCAACAGCTTTCTTTTGAAATGCATGCTGGTTTGCTACCTCCAGCTTGAAACAAATACGATCAATTACTTTTATCAGTACGACTTTGCTTAACTTTAGGGTTAGAGAAGAAAATAGTTTCCACACAATTTGTCCTAGGTCCTAGTTCCAACGAGAGCTGGGACTAACGATCGCGACAAACGATAACACGGACAAACGATAAGTTTTCTATATAAATAAGAGCACAGGAGATCAGTCGGCGAATTCTGAAGAAAAAGCAATAAAGTTTAAAATTAGGCTCTTTCATTAGCCAAAGAGCAGAAAATACTTTATTCGGAATTCTGTTACAGTTTGTAACACAATTTATTTATTTTATTTTTTTCCATTTCGACGCACATTAAAAACGTGGTAGTTTGTGAGATGAAACAACGTAAATTTTATTATTGATTTTGTATCGTATTGCTGGTCTAAAATTAGCGACGAACTGTGCTGACATTAGTGAAATTAGTAGACACGAATGAAACATATCATGGGCCACCCCAAGCCACGATTGCCGAATGCCACTCCCTGTAGTTGCCGTGCTGGGCGAGTTGTTTCCGACGTGAAAGCTCACTGGCTGCGGGGTTTGATTTCAACATAATGAAACCATGCCCCGCATATGCCGTATGCTGATGTTGCCCGTTTGCCACCGTCTAGCGCGAGATGCAATGGCTGTTGCTCTCGTTCACGCGGATGGGATATCCCCGAGACCGAATCATAAATGGCCGTAGAGCGGGCCGACGGCGCGTAATGTCGTGTAATTCTCACGAGCGATTCGCACCCGTCAATCGCAGACTATCATCAGCAGTAGTGGCCCCGTAATTGCTACCAACGTGAGATTCTCACACGTGCCGTTGTTCCCTTTTCCGCATCTGGGCCGTCTCACGGTTCACCGGGGGGAATTCAGAAGGAACCGACGAAAGAAACCTCTCCTCGAAATAACTGTACCGCGAGCGTACCGTGTAATTAATCGATGATCAATGAAATTCCACGAACATGTAATCGCCGGTTTCGTTTTTAAATTATCTTTTGAGATTTTTTTTTGACGCTATTAATGTCTCCTCTACAGCGTCTTATCGATACCGCTCTTCCAAGCAGAGGAAAAAAAGAAAAAGAAACCATGATTCAGTCGTGACGCTTCCAGAAACGGTTATGCTTTCTGCGCTGTGGTTAACTACATCCTCTACCAGCCCTCTGTGCTTCTTCCGTGGACGTTGACGCAAAAAAAAGGCGTCTTGGAACCGAAAGCCCCTCACCAGGCCCGCGGCCTCGCAGGAAGAAAACCCATTGCGCTAGAAAAAAAAAATAGTATGCTTACACGTGCAAAACAACCATGTGGAACATATGAATGTGCGAATTGTGCATGCCCCTCCGCCAGGAGGAACTATAGAAAGACATCCATAAGCCCACCACCACCACCGCCGCTGTGTAGGAAATATGTTTTGCGCATAGTTTTTCGCGCCCTGGGCCAAGGCCTGACCCATCGCTGCTACAAAGGAGCGTCAAGGTCTACATACGCCGGAAAGGCGTCGCATCAGCAAAGGGCAGCGGGGGATGGGCGGGTGGGCGTTAACGAAGCAGCATAATGCAAAAACATGTAGGACTATGCAATTGTGCATTTTCACGCGCCCTGCTGCGATGCACTTAGACGCGCGCGTCGCTGTTGGTCGGCCACTTAACCGCGAAGATGTTTGCTTTCTCCCTGTTTGAAAATTAAATAAACATTATTACTCGCCATTCCACGTTTTTTTTTAACGTTTTCCTTTGCATGCTGGGCGTGTTTTCGGCATCGTGTTGTGATTGGAATTATCATTTCCGATCATTATGCTCTGTTTATTCGGCCAGAGTAAAGCTAAAGAATCGGGTAGATGGAAAAGAAATCGTACTCGCGTGCATTGGCATTTGTAGGTGAAGATAGGGCCTAAGGAAGACCGATAAAGTCAGTTCAATCCAATTTGACTTTCTTCATTATTATCATTAGTACGTGAAATCAAAGAAAGGCAATTTGATAGAGTATTCGTTATCAACATAACTTTGGCCTTAAGTGCCAATTTTATTTGAAGCTGGTGTTTTCAACTCTTCTTTCACTCTTAAGTTGAATTTTAAATCATGATTTTTTTTCTAATACGCTACGAACCCTATTCAATAAAATAAGAGCTCTATGTCAATACTGTTTAGCTAAAGGTTCTCCGGTATGGATGTGTAATAATTACAAGACAGAGCTCTAAACATATTCAGTTTGGCAGATACATGTTGAAAAGAGCTGCATTTAAACACTACAAGTTGGCAGGCAACAAAACGGGCAGTAATGAAAAATATTCGTCAATCTATGGAATCGGTTAAAACTTCAAATATATTAAACTATTTAAAACACAATAACATGATAAATATATTCTGCGACTTTTTTCATTAACGTCCATTTAAAATTCAGAAAGCTTAAGGCCCTCTTAACAACCGAAAAATGCGGGTTCATGCGGCTAAGTGACTTTATTTTAATCAACATTAAACATATGGAACCAGAAACTGGATGAAGTTTTTCAAGATTTGATCTGAAGGCACCTACTATGTTTTCCTAACTGATGTCACAAGCGAATTCTCCTACTGAGTTGAAATTATCTCATCTTTGACGTCTAATATTCTTGCAATTCGTTCATACACTATCGTCAATCTTAGGATCGATTGGGTCATACAAGTAATTGATTTGGGTCACGTTCCAATTCAATTCCGTTGCCAGCCGTCACAGCAACATAACGGATTGCATTTCTATAGACTGTTCTCGATGTTGCAACTCTTAAAAAAAGAAATCACCTTTACACAAACTGATGATACAGAATGATTTGATAACACAACTATTCCACGAATTGTTTTCTCCTCCCTTTTTTTCTGCAGAATTATCGCAGCCAATCGCACGATGACGTGCTCGGCGTGGTGACTCATCTGGATCACATGGTGACGCTGCTGCTGATGGAACTGCACCACTGCAACAAGCTCAGCCTGCCCGGCCAAACGGCACCCCCGGCGCCTTGCCTGGAGCACCTCCTGAGCGAGAACCTGCTGGACAAGCTGTACGAGTGGGGCATCAAAACTGGAAGGTACGCGTCCTCCTGCGTCCTTGAACCGGAGCCATTTGTTTAACACATCTCTCTTTTTTTTTTGCTGCTTGTCTGCTTTTTAGATACGCCAATGCCGTCCGGTTGGAGCAGCTAAAGCTGTACGAGCAGCTGGTCAGCCACTCGCGCCATCAGCTGCTGGTGCACGAGCCGTTCCTGAGGCCGCTGCTGAAGCTGCTCGCCTCGAGCCAAAATGAAATCTATCCGCCGGACGTCGAGAAGCGGCTCGTGATCTTGCTCAATCAGCTGTGCGTGGTGCTGATGCAGAACGTCCATCTGCTCGATCTGTTCTTCTTCTCCACGACGCAAACGCAAACCCACAGCCCGCGGGCGAACAACGGTGGACACACGAAGTGAGTGCCGGCGAGGGAAAAGGAAAAGAAACCCGGTCATCTCATCTTTCTTTGTTTGTTTTGCTAAACGACCGCGATGCGTTTTCGTTCGATTCTCGTTTGATTCCGCAGTTTCATCATTTTCTCGCTGCTGATACCGTACGTGCATCGGGAGGGTTCGTTGGGTCATCAGGCGCGCGATGCGCTGCTCCTCTGCATGGCCCTCTCGCAGAAGAACTCCAACGTGGGTACGTACATCGCGACCTACTCGTCGATCTGCCCCGTGCTGGTCACCGGACTGGGCGGGCTGTACTCGCGCCTGCCGAACCAGATCGAAATCAAAACCGTCGACTGGCATCGCATTACCACCGACGACGTGACCGAGCTGCCCGAGCTGACGCTGTTCATGAACTCGCTCGAGTTCTGCAACGCCGTCGTCCAGGTCGCCCACACGATGATACGCCAGCAGCTACTGGACTTCCTCTACCAGGGCTTCCTGGTGCCGGTGCTCGGTCCGGCCATACTGCAGGTACGTGCCTCCGCGTTTGCGTTTGTTGTTTGTCGGTCATCCTTCATCGCACCCGCCATGTGCAGGGCCATGCATCCTACTCACTGTCATACTTATCTTCCATCGTCATAACATCGCCTTTCCACGATAGCGCGCGCGCGCGCGCATGAGCCAATAATCTCGCTTTTCCACAATCGGACCGACTCCGTGCTGCTGTAACATAATGCTTCTTCTTGCACATTTAGCATCCTCACCCAAACCGCAGCTTATCGTAGCTGAGAGAGCACCATTATTTGCCATTACTAGTGTTTGCATTCGCTATCGGGCGTACGCCATTTCTCGCTCGAGCCATTAACTACAGCGGTTCCGCCACCATCGGATAATCGGGCCCCTTACCGTTACCTTTTACTTCCATTTCGGGTCGAATTGGGGGTGATGGGTGTTTATTGGGTGGATTTTCCTCCCCTGTTCTTACGGTGCATTCTTAAGCTATCTCCTATTCCGATTCTAAATTGTACACAACAGGGAACAGTGTTACGGTTTGTGGTTTTAATGATTGTGTGGGTCCACTTAGTGCTGCAATCGCAAGCAGGTTTACGGTGATTTTTGAAGGTCAATCCACAAATCATCGCCGTTAGGGAATTGATGTTTTTTTTTTAATTTATTTGATAAGTTAGTTTAAATTTTCTATAATCAATCGAGATTAATCACTTTAAAACCTTTAAAAAATTCTTTAAATCTTACTTGGAAAATATAGCAGATCACCGATTTTACCCGCCATAGCGATGCACCGCAAATGTTCGGAAGATTAACGACATAATAGAAATAATCAAAAATAATTTTATTAAAAAAAAATTAAAACGTTTTACAAATAATTTTGCTATATCGAATTTCTTTTCACCAATAATAAATAAGGCTAAATAAGAGAAAAGTAGAAAGATCGCGGATAAATAGCAAAACAGATAACCCAACAGACCACAGTACATAAATCCTGGTCATCTTCCCACTTCACGAAAGCACAAACACACACACACATACACACTACATACGGACATACGGGTTTTGGAAAACAAATCAAATGGCCAACAGCATACCTTTTCCCCTGACTTATAACTACAACAGATATGTTCCACGCATCACTCTCGTAAAGATCTTCTCTTTTCTGTTGTGTTTGTTCTCGTTGAAGTTTCTTACCCATTCCAAACGTTCTTTTTACTTCCAAACGGTGGAGAGTCAAACCCTTGTCCACCATCCAATCCGATTTCGCACCCAATCCCTTTTTCGTTACCAGTAGCCCTTATGCTTCGTTTTCCTGTTACAGCTATTTTGCTCCATTACCTTGGGGCAGTCGTTCATACCTGTCTTTTCGTCTTTTCTGTTTGTCTCTGTTTGATTTGTTTGGAGTTTTATTTTCTTTGTATCGTTGTGTTTTCTATTCGATCTTCCGATCGTGTTACGAATGGAGAAGCATTCCACGATGCTTTTCCGATGAACTAATGGAACTGTTTTGTTTTTCTTTTCTCTTTCTTTCCAATTGAATCTTATATTCTTCTTTCTTTCTTTTCTCTTTTATTCTCCTTTTGCTTACCCGCCCTTCATATCGTTTACACTTCAATAAACCACCCGCTCTTACATTGCTCTACAATTTTCGAATACCTGCGTCGTTACACCCCCTTTTTCTACACCCGATTGCGTACGCTTGGTGATCTAATATTTTCGATCGATCGTCTTTTTTTTTAATCCAATTATTGCCGATCGGTATCGTATTATCAATTTGTGTTTTTTATTCTTTTATTTTTTCCTCCCTTTCCGCAACTTCCGTTTCCGACTGCCCTTGCTCTCGTTGCCGTCGTTGCTCGATGACGAACCGTGTGTACGTGTGGTTGTGTTTGCGTGTGTTATACAACTTTTGCTGTGAAAATCTCTGCTACCGTTTTCCGCTTGTGGATACCTTTTTTTCCCCCTCTTTCGTACATTTACTTTGAAAATGTTACTTTACCATGCGCAATCTACTCCGTTTATTAACATGGGGTTGTTCGATGGATTACAATTAATAAATAAAAAAAAACACACACACACACTCACAATCCCTCAATTAAAAAACCCGAACGAACGAATTTAATACATTTGCCCTAACGAACAACCCACCTCAACGTCTTCACACAACACAAATTTAAAAAAAAAATCCTTGTAACGCACACACATTCCTGCCATCCTCGTGATATCCCTTCAACCGATAGCAGACATTTAAAGGGCAAGGTCAATTCCAGACGAACGTCGAGTCGCAGGTGTCGGCGATGGCGTACTTTGATCTGATCGTACGGTCGATCACCGAGCCGGGGCTGATACAGCTCGTGGTGCGCTTCCTGCTCGACGAGGATAAGTTCGACGGCCAGCGGATACTGGACGTGCTGGTGGAACGCCTGAACAGCAACGATTCGAGGGTGAGACGCGATTCCCCTGCTTTTTTTTTTTTTAGCTGGAACTTACGCAGTTAAAAATTGAATCGCTTGATCCTTCCTTTCCTCCCCTCAGCTGTGCATGGTAACGCTCTCGCTGTTCGACAGTCTGCTGAGCCTCAACTGCGAGGACATCATGCTGGAGCTGATGCTCAAGTATCTGCTGCACTGCAAGCACGTCCCGATATCGCACCGGTACAAGATCAACCGGGTCGATCCGTACACGCAGGCGGTCGAATACTTCCTCAACATCACGCCGGACATCATGCGGAAGGTGAACAGCGTGCTGAGCATCAACAACAACAGCAGCGGCGGCGGCCACCACGGGGCCAACCAAACCGGCCAGGGGAATCATCGCGTCATCGCGAACACAAGCAACAACAACCCGCAAGCCAACGGTTCGCCGTTCGGCGGCGGGTCGGCCAATTTAAACGTTAGTAAAACGATCGGTGCCAACTGGAACCATTACGGGTTGAACACGTCCACCGGCGAAACGCTGCTGGCCAACTACCAAGCGTACCTGCTCGATGCACGCACGCGCATCGCCCAATGCAAACATGCCTGTGATCAGTGGAACAACGTGTACCGTTACCAAAAACTCAGCAAAGCCAACTTCGCCGTCCCACCGGGGGCCGGTAGCGGCGGCAGAGCGTCGGTGGCCACGAACGGTGGTGGCAGCAGTGGGAGCAACAGTCTCGACACCACCATCGCCGAGGACGTGCGCGCACTCAAGGTGCAGATGATTAAATCGTTTTTGAGCGAGTTTTCCTCGACCGATTCGGGAACGGGGGGCGATGTTTCCCCGGCGGCGGCGGCGGCGAATGCGATATTCGGCGAGCCAGCCCTGGTGGCAACTGGAGGGAGCGGCGGGAAGCAGCTGGACAGTTTGCAGTCGATCGGCGACAGCAGCGGGTACGAAAGCTTGAACGTGTTCACCCATTCGACCAGCGAGCCGCTTCCGTCGGCGATGATGACGTTACCAGCGGAACCGAAACTACAGCGGATCGACTCGTGGAAGGTGTCGAACGTACGGGAGGAGCCCATCGGTGATCTGGATCTTTCCGAAGATCTCTTCGCCCAGGGGACCGTCAGTTTAGGTGCGTAATGTCGACTGTCGAAGGAAGAAGTTTAAAGGAAAGATATTTAATTTGGATGTTTTTTTCTTCTTCCCTCCTAGGTCCCTTTCTTACCGCCATCTGGGGAAAGTTACAAACCTTCACCAGTAACTGTATGTACGTGAACCTTCATCTAACGGGGTTGATCAGTCACCTGACGCTGTTTCCGTTGCCACTGCTGCACTCGATATTACTTCGGCCCGATATACCGACCACCTCCGACACGCCCTCATTTCACCAGGTACGCATGCATACATATCAAACTACCGCGCTTGGGAATGATTTAAATGGAGATTTTCTCCCCGGTCTGTGCTCTTCCCCGAAAGGTATTGAAAATATTGAAGCAACAGATCGACGCGGAACTACCGGACACGGACGAATCGCTCGAGATCGCCGACGTTGCGCGCACGTTCCTGGTCGACCGCGAGTTCCGGCTGGTCAATATGCGCAAGAACGCGATCGAGTCGGCCGCCAGCGGTAAGCTGCTGAACGGGGGCGGTTCCTCGATGACCTCCAGCCTCTCGCAGACAACCCCAATGCAGCTCACGCCCAGCTCATCGTACGATCCGTTCAAGCGGCAGGACAGCAAGCGTAAAAGCATCACCAACTCGTTCTCGAACATATTCCGCCGGCCCGGGTCCGTCGGTAAGTCGTACGCTATCTCGGTGCCTCGCATCGGATCTGTTTTCCTTTTTTTTCATTTCTACCACCCCGACACCATTTGCCCCGCACCACCATCACCGCGGCGATGGATGGTGGAGAGCTGAGGCGCGATCGGCAACGATCTTCCCCGTTTGTCGCTCGACGATCGCGCCTGTTAGTTCACTTGTAACCTAACAACAACTTATCTTTCTATCTACTCTCGAGCCTTCCTGTGCTGCACTCTCGACCGCGCGGTTGCTCTCGAAACTGATGACTTATGCTTTCGATTTCACAGCTCATTAGGGCGGCGTATCGCTGTGGCCGGTACCATGTCGCTTGCAACGCTGTCGCACCCACGTTTCTGTTCTTCTTCTTCCTTTCTTTTTACTTTACCTTTTTTTTTGCTTGATTTCTTTCACTTGCTTTCGCTATCTTCACCATCACGCGCTGATTTTTGTTCGCTTCTCTTGCAAGATCATTTCATATGCTTTGCTGGTCACCTTTTTGCTGTTTATCTTTTTCGTACGGTTCCATTTTTTTTTTCTTCATTACATCACATCACGACTTATCGTTTTTTAAATCGATTCAATTATTGCAGTTTTTAATACATTCGTAACCATCTTTTTCGGGGCCTATATTTGATTGCTCTGAAATATGGCGTCTTGTTAGGTTTCCTTTTTTTATCTTTTATCTTTAACAATCTCTTAAACTTCTTTTTCTTTTGTTTTATAGATTTCTTTACATTTTATGATTTGTTACTTGTGCCTTTTGTTTTGCCATTCCATGCCATTCCGCCGTTGCTCTAGATTTGTTTTCGCTCACTAAAAAGAAAAGGAAAAAAAGCTTTTTTGCACCTTTTGGCCAACTGGCATGAGCGGTGCCACCATTTCTTCTCTTCCTGTCCACCCATCGTCTACTGTATCTAAACATCGCCAGTCTTCGCACAACCGCACCCCCCATCCACTTCGTAGACTGACATCCGCCCCATCGTATCTTACGTATAAATGTGAACTGACTAACGATGATAGTTTGTGGCCCAGGAGCAAGAAAAATTGTACAACTAAATTAAAAACAAAAAAAAAATGCACTTGATGGCGAGAGAGAAATGCAAAATGTTTACAATGAATTCATCTGCTTAAAAGATACATACATACATACATCGTTGAACCATTAATTATGCTTCATTAAACAGCCAAATGACCGATATAATAAACCGCATCAATTTCGTCATCTCGTTTCTCTCCTCATTCAGCTTCATCGGGTATAGCACAAATAGTTGAATTTTTTACCGGTAAATATCATGCCTTTATTTGTTGTTTTTGTTGTTCTGCTCTACCGTAACCGACTACTTACTCCCTATCCCTCAAAATGGAACGCTCCCTTGGACCCGCCCGTCTTCCATTTCCGTGCCCTCCAGCATCCAATTTATCCTAAATTCTGCTTTATTCCTTTTGATTTTCCTTGGAATGTTTGCATGTATTACATTTTGTATCCTACCATTTCATCTTTTTTCTTTTAGTACAGGAGTTAACTTTAACGTTATCTTTATTATCAAGTTTTCCTATTACTATAATGTTCTAATTCATTTGAGAAATCTCATAGTGAAACATTTTCATGTTTAAGAGCATGTGTTAGGTATTTTTATTTGTATAAAAGAATAGATTTTCCACCATATATTACAGTACATTTTTATTATTTCACCTTGAAATTGAAATGGTAAACATTCTTAAATTTCTTTGTTTGTATGTGAACCGCCTTGTTGATGTTTCTACGTTCTATTGGACAAATGTTTCCTATTTAGGGCATGTTCTATGGCATTAAAGATTACGTTTTACTGTTAAATATTATTTATATATATTCTATTTGTAAGCAAATGAAATTAAAACTCCCCCTTCAGACCATTCCCGCTTTGGAAAAAAAAAATGTCTGATCAATCCTTCCTTCGTCCGTCCGTCCCTATTTCCCTTGTCCAGCATGAACTTATAGTGTGATCTGGTTTGGTTTGCTAGAGTTGTTATATTGGTTATCACCGGAATTGTTTCGACTTTTAACATTTGTTCCACACTCACCCTCCATTTTTAACCATTAATTTTCTATGTGCATGTTTGTACATGTGTGTGTATGTAGGGAGGAGGGAGTAGCCCACGGCCATCGGTTGGTCGGTTTGTGGATAGTTTTTAATGAATGATTCCGTAGTGCGAGAGCATGGAAACACTAATACCCCTCTTTCCCGAGTGATGATCTTCTTCCTTGCTACGCCAACAACTGTAGAGAGTATCCTTTGCTATGCCTAGTTATGTTAATTATGTTTTGCCGTTTCTCTATTCCACTTACTTTTTGCGCGGGAACTAAAATTCGAAAGACAAATCCTTCGATTAATTTACACGTTGCTTCGTCTCATCCCCGGTATGATTGTTGCGAACAAAAACAGGCTCGAGCAATGGTAATGGATTGAACCACTCGCCGAACGGAAGGCACACTCAGTCGGCATCTTCGACGGGCGCCACTGGACACCAGCAGCAACCAATGTCCCCCGGCGGAGGTTATCATCCGCCCACGAGCGGCCTGCTCGTTGGCGGCGGTGGCGGCCGACGCGAGTCACGTGAAGCGGAAACCCAATTCATGTCATTCGACACACCGTCGAGTGCGGGTGCTGCGGCGTCGGCAGCAGGAGGGCCTACGGGAATGGCAGCGGCGAGCGGGGGCAACGAGCAGCACCTGCACGCCGCCAACAGCCTCGAGCAGCATGGGCTAGCGAACTACAGCGTAGGAGCGAGCGAGCGCCAGCTGAACCTCGCCATCGGGGCCGTCCTGCTGGACGAATGGCTCCGCGAACTGTCCGCCATCACGCAGGAGCAATGCATCATGATGCTCTCGGAGCAGGTCCAACAGCAGCGCCAAAGGACCAGCTAAAACCGTCTGCAAACACGAAGTTGTAATGCATAGACACGCGTTGCGCGGTGCGAAGGGAAACACCAAGGGAGAACGGATCAATCGCTAGGTCACTTTTCCCGCTAACGAAAAGCTTGTGATGTAATTAAGGAAACAAAGTGTAAAAGGAAGGGCTTTTATATTATCTTTTACTTCACCTCCCGAGTGTGTGTTTGTTCAATTGTCCTGCTGTGAAGTTCGTCTATTCTTTTTTTAGTTTTTAAGCGAATTGTTAACAAATCTTTCGAGGTGGCGATCGTTCTCCGAAACGACTTCGATAGACGCAAGGTCAATTATGCGGAACCAATACGGCAAAAACTTTCCGTACTCTTTTTTAAATATATATATGATTATATATAACTTTATTTTAACATATGTATATCATCGCTACAACGAACTAGATTTTTTTTTTTGTTCATTGTGTGTGTACCCTTCCACCTGGAGGTGTTCCTTCCATTCCTCTTTTGTCCATGTTTTTTTTAATTTTAAAATTCACACTGAACTCTGTAGCGAGTGTATCTTTTTATCAAACCGAATGACATAGCTCTGATCGCGAACAAGCCAAGGCCAAACAACAACAAATGCAACATAGAACTATATATACACTTCAATAAACTATTGTTACGAGCGAAGGAACGACGAAAGGATCTAGGATGTAAGGGGCAAGTAAGAACCGTTGCTTCTTCGACGATGCGATTTTTTTTTATATAATATGTTGACCCCCAGCTTACATTCGCTTTAAAAAGTAATAACTTGCTAATCGAACAAAGAAACGAACAATTTGGTGAAATCGAAATGGCAGGAGAAATTGTACAGGACCGATGGTGTGTACAAACTATTTAACGCAAAAGCTGTTTTCGATCCGAAGGACTTTTCGCAGAAGGGAGGGAGAAAAACAACATGAACTCGTCTAACCTAGAGTAAGAGAAGGCTGTTGGGGTTTGTTTTTTTTTTCTTTGTAAAAAATATATATACTAAAATATTGTTTGATTATCCGAGTAAATGACCTGGAAAAGTATTGTTAAACTGCTGAGTATTACTTGACTCTAAGACGCCGACGAGATATCCGAAAATCTGGGGTGACAATCTTTGCCATTTGGTCCATTCACAAAATCGAGGAACTAGCCTGCGCTGAAACCATGAACAGGAATATTTCATGACGAATCGTTTAGCCTTGTTGAATGTTGAGTAGTTTGAGAAATGTTCCTCTTCCGTTGTTGAACGACCAGGAACTAAACGTTCAAGTTACTGTTATTTAAAAAGACATTTTAATGGTACTAGATTTGTTAAAGTACTTTGTTCGGGCATCTAAAATCGTTTGTCGTCGATGAGAATTGTTCAATCGATGGAATCGATGTCCTAACAACGAAAGTACACTATAATAGAGGGCTGTCAATGCTTTGGTAGGCACTTTTTTCTTCTTTCTTTCGTAACGATCAATTTTGGTCATGTCTATCCATAATGGGCTTGGCTTACGAGACTCCTTTCTTCCCCTTTTTCCACGGGACGTGGATAGTCAATCCTTCATACCGGAGGAGGTCCGGTCTGGATTCGAACCCATGCTGCAGGGCTTAAGCTTACTTAAGGTCCGAGCTTCGTGGTGCGTGTTCGAGCTGTGGTACGCGCTCGGCTATCCCGGACCCCCAATAGGCACTAAAGTAGTCGATTTTCTCTCCCCAGTTTTCAACGTGAAATCCAGAGAACCCGTTTGTATGTTGAATTGTTTGGCAATGGTTGTAGGTAACTTCAATTAATAACTTCATTCGTTAAAACTACAACAAGATGTAATGAAGGTTAAAAATTATAGGACTTGTAAGTGGACTTCCGGTTCAATCCATTCCCGTCTATCCTGTATCCTCTCGTAGGCAATTCGCTTATCATCCAAATTCATTCGAGGAAGCTTTAACGTTCCTTATCCTTCCATCATAGTTCAAAATGTATTGTACTCCTCTCCTGTCATCATCATCCACAAAGAAAAAAGCACACACCAGACGTTCCCATAGGATGTTTAAGATATTACTTTCTTTTGTATTTTCATTTTTCCTTCCCCGTGTACGCAGCACGCGGCACACGAATGCTGAACACACGCCCAAAAATACACACGAACTGTTGTACGAAAACAAAGGTATTTCCGAACCGTCGGAAGCCCAACGGAGCGAGTGGTTCCACCGCGCCTAGCATTGACTTCTTCCGGTGGTTGCAGGTGAGCAGCAAAGCGCGGGCAGTTTCCTCCCACTCCTCGGCAATAGATTGAAGTTTGCACGACGGGCTGAATTTGTGTGTCCTCTCTTCTCCTCCCACTTGCTCAGTCGAATAGAACAACAAAGTCGTACTGCTTGCTTGCCTTAAGCTCGCAGCAGGCACACACCGCCGGCCTGTTTGATCTTCTGTTCGGCCTTGCGGGAGAACAGTTTCGCCTTCACAATGATGGGGGTCTTGGAGGGAATGAATCCGGTACCGAGCAGCTTGTAGTAACCCTACGAAAGGAAATAAATACGACGATTGTAATACATAAAACATAATCGCAGGAAAAGGGGGAAGAATTTGGGTAGGATTGTTTTCTTTTCTTTTCGCTAAAAAAAAAAATCAGTACTGTACGAATCAACAGGATTGTTTGCATCAAAAATTGTACACTTGTGCGTTCTGACCGCCCGTACGAAACGTTATCATCATGAAGAGGCGCGAAAAGGGGGCATGGAGGAGGGCATATTCACGAGAGTCGCAAGGAGCGTAGATACTTACGAATTTCACCAGATCAACCACCGGGACCTTCTCGGGGTTCTTCTTGGCTTCCTCGCGTACCTCCTCCGGCACCAGCGCCCACAGCTTGGTGAGGTTCAGCGTCGGGCAGAAGTTGTGGTTGCGGTTCAAGTGGAAGTTCCGCATACCGACCTTGCCGAAGTAACCGGGATGGTATTTGTCGTAGTTGATACGATGGTGGTGCATGCCACCAGCGTTACCGCGACCACCAGGATGCTTACGGTGCTTGCCTAAAAGACACCAAGAAATCACGGTTCAAATTAGTCACTTGTCGAGAGTGAGAGTCTGCCTTTCAACGCCAGATCGAGGTCAAGGAAGCGCTCGTATTCTCTAATCAGGAATTGTACGAATCAACAGGATTGTTTGCATCAAAAATTGTACACTTGTGCGTTCTGACCGCCCGTACATCAAAACTCATCATGCAGAGAACATAAACCGCGAATGTTGCTTCCTGCAACACGACGCGCCCCGCGCTAACCTTACAAACCCCTCTCTGGCGCTTAACATGCTCCATCGTTTCGTACGTACCGATACGACCGTGGCCGTGGCTGACATGGCCACGCAGCTTCCTGGTCTTCTTCCTTTTCCTTAGATTCTGCAAGGGAGAACGAACGGCAAAAGATTAATCCAACGGTCAAATTTGTATCGTAGGGTAGCCGCTTCATGTCGTTCGGCTGCGATGGCACCACGCGTCCAGCGAACCCCGAAGACATAAACACACACAACCGCACACACTTCCTTCACCGATCCCACCAGAAATGACACGATGGACTTAAACAAGAACATCTGATACAAGGAAAATCCAACTTTTCTACATAGATTCACCAGTAAATTTCACAAATGCGCATCACGGTGAAGGAAGTGGTCACCGTTTAACACCGAAAGAGCCCGACACTTACGACCATTGTGCACGAAAATCGAAAAACTTCTCGCTGCTAGCACGAAGTGTGTTCGACAGCAAGCAAAGTTTGCCGGAAAAAGAAAGATGGAACGGACGGAACGGGTTGACGTTTGTGCCAGAGCGGAAGTATCATTGACAGCAGCCGTGGTGAGCTAGCTTGACAGTAGCGTGCCTAGTGATTTCAGAATATGATGTTTGTTACGATGAAATATTTCATATATGTGGGGAAAAAAAGGTTTTTACTGTAAAACAACATTAAATAAGTAAATATGGCGGTGTGTGAATGCTTTATGTGTTGAAATATATTTTAGATTATGAAAGAACTACACATTCGACTTAATTATCAAATTTTGTTAGATTGTGATGTATTGCAAATGTGTAAAACACACACACGCCTTTCTGCGCACAGTTCAACAAAACCATTTGACAATTTTATCCTCTCAATTTGTTGGTGAAAATGATATCTACTCAGCGATTTAAAACGAAATCGTATTTATTCGGCTTTAACCACCCTGTTTGAAAATATGGTGGGAAAAAGATGCTCTACACCACTAGGCACCGCCGTCGTTAACGTCAAATTTGATTTGTTATAACGACGAACAGTTTTTAACGACAAAACATACACCAAACATAAGCGGCGGAAAAGTTTACAAGACATTTAAGTTCACACATTTCTCTCTCTCAAAATGGCACAATCAGCGGCAAAGCTGGGCAAAAACATGCAGCTGCGACCACTCATGCCGGAGGATATGCGGTCCGAGTTAATAGCTGCGTTAAAAGTTCAAAATATTCGCCCGACAAGCATCAACAAAAGTAAACGGTTAATGTGTTTTCGTTCGCTGAAGTTGGGAAACAAACGTCTATATCGCTGGGTTTGGTGTTTACTTCTAGGTGGACGTCGCTTTGCTCTACCCGGATCACACGGCAATAGCCCGGCCCGCAGTACGCCGGCTGCTGCACAGGAATGCAACGAAGAGGACAAACGGCATCAGCTGCGATTGCAAGCGATAAGGGAAATACGGACCTCGGAGGAGTCGTACCTGCGGCAGCTGGACCTGCTGCTCGAGTACTTCGTCACGCCGTTGCGCGTTAACGGATTCGTTACGGAGAAGGTACATAACCAGATCTTCGGGCAGCTGGACACCATTCACAATCTCAGCCAGGAGCTGCTGAAGAAGCTTGACGACAACCTGGACAACGTGGTTAGGGCGTTCACTAACCTCGGCCCCTTTTTCAAGCTGTACTCTGTGTACGCGTTCGACTATCGGAATTCCCTGTGCACCCTGCAGTCGCTGACCGACAAGAACCCGACGCTTAAACGGTACATCAGCAATACCGAATGTCGACCGGAGGTGCAGACGAAGCTCATTTCGCTGCTGATTACGCCGATACAGCGGATCCCAAGGTACAAGCTGCTGCTGCAGCAGGTTCTCTTCTACACGAGCCCATCGGATGCGGCGTATCGGCCGCTGCTGGAATCGATCCGCCTCGTGGAGCAGTCAGTGTCGCACATCAACTCCGTCGTGGAGGATCACGAGAACACGCAGCGATTGATAACGGTGCAGAATGCGCTGACGAACAAGACGCTCAAGCTGGTCAAGCCGGGCCGCAAGATCCTGAAGGAGGGCATCCTGCGGAAGCTCAAGACCGACGGGTCGACGTCGAAGAAATACTGCATCCTCATGTCGGACATGTTCATGTACTGCCGCCCGCTGAAAGACGTCGACGTTCTGCTGACCGACAGCTCGAGCATCGCCTGCAGTTGCATATTTCCGCTGAAAAAGTGCAAAATCGTCGAACTGTTTCGGGGCAACTTTCGCATCACGTGCAGCGGCGACGGGACGATCTTCAGCTCGGACGGCGAAGACGACAGCCACGCCTGGTACCTGGCGATCAGGGAAGCGATCGAGCTGCACGTGCAGTGCCGCAAGACGCTCCGGAAAGCGTCCAGCAATCGGAAGCCGATGAGGAAGAAGCACCTGCAACGGTTGGAACCGGAGGACGACATCATGTGGCTGCTGCGGCGCAAGATGGCCAGTCCGGAGCGGATACAGAAGCAGCCCCTCACTCCCTCCAAGCGGCGCCACGGTGGTGGAATGTGGCCGTTCAAGCACATCAATTGCCTCAATCTGAACACGTCACTCGGGGAACCGAGTGAGTACGCGATAGCGACGCCCTCGGCCACGATCGTACGGGACACTGTTCCGCAAGCGGACACACCCATCGATGCCACCGTTGCCACCAACCCGGCGAGATCCGCCTTGGGGGTGAATAGGGCCGAAACGACGAAGCTGCAGTCGTGGATAAACGAGAGAGCACTGCCGGTAGAAGTGGACCAGCAAAACCTTGCCAAAGCCAACCACGGTGACAAGCATGTCCATTTTCGATTCCCCTCCGCTCACTGGCGATACTGAGTAGTAGCGTTTCGAACGATCCGTTTCGAATACGAACAATCATTTGTTGCATCCTTTTGCAACGCACGCTTTTTCTATATTGCACCTTATCTATTGTTTTTGCCTCACCTTCTCGAAATAATGAATCTCTGTTTTGAGATCTGTGTCCTTTTTTTTTGCACCTTTTAGATAGTAATTAGAATTATTTATTTATTCACCTGGTGTATGCCATTTAACGAAATAAATTGCTCAATTACAGAATAAGATGACTCTACGATTTTAATTTTTTCCAATTGTCCCGTATGATTAATTATTGAAAATTCTACGTCTCAGTGCCGACTTATCCCAGCTTCGACTGTCGTGGCAGACATATTAAATGGACAAGTTTCCTCAGACCTAGAAGTCTTAAACGGAGGTCATCAATTAAAGACAGGTGTGGAACGGGCATCAACATTGCAGCCTAACGAGAAAAAACTGTGGAAAGTGACACTGTCCCAACACGAGGAACAGGACATCATCAATCGTTTCTGTTCGTCGGGAGATTTTACTGTTTGTACTGCAAGGAAATAATTCCCATTAATACGAACCATCTTACCCGAGACAATGCGCAATCCGGTCTTGCTACAAAGGTGAAATTGGATAAATAGAGCATCTAACATCAAACGAATCCACTTCACATCACTTGCGCTGGTGGAGCTTTGTACAAATATATCTGGCCGATATTGGAAGATCTCAGAAAACGCCTCGAACAGATTGACTTCGGTTTCAACGGATAAGTCTAATCTTACAAGACCGATGCCGTTGGTAAGTCTCAACTCAAACGAGGATCTTGTAGGGCATTAATATTTGTTTAAATGCCGACTTTGTCAATTCTTTAACTGACGTCGTTTCCGCTCAAAGTTGCACATTCGTTCGTTAGATTCGTTTACCGGTAAAAAAAAATCATTTGGCGGAGATGCAATACTCACCTTTTTTTAAATAATACAATAAAAAAACACACACCAGGCCCAGTACTTCTTTACACCGAACAATGTGTTATCTATTATTTTTATTTCCACTAAACCACAATATAAAAGAACCGAAAAAATCAATCACATCGTTGTTGTTGTTTTTTTTTTGGTCGGACAAACATTTGCAAAAATGAAAGCTAAACTGGTGCTCTTAACTTAACAGTATCCAAAAGACTAGATAAAACATGGACATATACAACACAACACGCGTCGGGGGTTCCACAAACTGCGATGGACGTATCAAGGTTGGAAAAAGGGGGAAAAATGGTAAATGTTTTCTTAATTAATTCTCTCCAGATGATCTGTACTGATTGCAAATATAAACCATGGACCATTTGGGGATCCACTTTCATAGGAAGGAAGGAAAATGGGGGCATTGGAATTTCTTTATAATGGACA
The DNA here is from genome assembly GCA_914969975.1 of Anopheles atroparvus. Lineage (NCBI taxonomy): Eukaryota > Metazoa > Arthropoda > Insecta > Diptera > Culicidae > Anopheles > Anopheles atroparvus. Next base: position 15,408,918 of record CAJZCY010000004.1, read on the forward strand.
TAGAAAAGAAAACAAAATTGTTTGTTTGTAAGTGATAGTTTAAGCCCCCTTCGTAAATTTTACTACTAGCAGATTCTATCGCTTCTCTGCCGGGGACGAAATTCGAACATTCGTCGTCAAATTGCACCTGTCCTCTACACTACAGCTCCTGCTTCTTCCTTATTGACTGATTTTTGTTTTCACTTGAAATATTTAGTTTTTTTTTAATAAACTGAACTTCTTGATTCCTAGCGTTTATTCGAAACAGCCATCCGAAGCCCGTTCCGCCAAACCCGGCGTATAATTCTCGATCCGTTGGCCTTTTTTTTATTTCTTCTTAGTTTTGCTTTAAATTTCTCAAATACTAATTTACGCTTGCATTTAGCATTAGCCGAGATAAGAATAAGTGGGTTCAGTTTCGTGCCGAGAGCCTAATTTCCGTCACTAGAATCCATCCCGCCATCCAGCGCCTACGACACGAGAATTCACAAGGATTCCTCCTCCTCCTCCTCCTCCTCCTTTTCGCATACAATTCGTCGTCTTTGGTTTTAACTTTACTGGCGAGATGATTTCGTTCACCTTCAATTTGTTTAAACGTTTTGTTTTTGCTAAAAATGAAAGGTTGTTTTAATAACTTTTAATTATTGTATGCCTGGTACGCGTTCCCCTTCATGCCCGGGGTGGGTGGTGCCACCAACAAGCCCCCCCCCCCCTCCCCCGTAATTCCATTGTCTACTTCCGAGAGACTAGGTCTTTCCTCTAGCTTCTACGTCAACTGTGCTCCTCTAGGACTTACTTGGTAGGATCGCTGTGTTTTTTTCATCATCTTTTTTTCTCGGTATCGTATTGTTCTCTGTTTGCTGACTAATAGGCAGCATCGTGGATTAATCGTTAAACGGTACACGTCTTGTCTTACGTTTTCAATGGGCGGCGGCGTATATTGTAGTAGTGTACACTAAAATCAGATCGGACGCATTCACGTGTCTGTTCTCGCACTGATAATTCGAACAAGTTTGTCAGGCGAGTCCACGCACTACCGACTACAAAACCACAATGGTTCAATTACCTTTTTTTTCTATGTAGATAAAATATATTTAAAAAAAACCTTCAACTGTTTGTTAGAAACAAATTCTTAACGGTTATATGTTAGTCCCTGAATAAATTTAAAAAAAAATCTTTTAACAACGAAGGACAATGAACAAACGTGACTAGAAAATTCCGCGTTCCGCGGGGAACAAACAAAAAGCCATAATTCCAAACGCACCAAAACGTGCTTCGACGTGGGGCTTGTAAAAAGTCGGTTCTTGTAGAATTTCCCTTCTTAAAAAATGCACAATTATTTCTTAAACTGCTTTCGTCGAATGCGCATTCCTACTTTGCCATTGATACGCAAATGCATCAACACTTTTCCCCCAGCTGCTACATCGACCAGGAAACGGTGCGCGTTGTGTTCAAACTTTTACTACTTGCATTTTGGGGCAGAGGGTGTATCTTAAAAAGTACGGTGCTTTAGTGGGTGCGCGCTAAGAGCTCGTCCTGCTTCACTTTTTCTCAAGTTCGTTCGGGTTTGGGGTGGTTTAAAACTCAGTACTTTAGTTAATGCCCTGCCAACTCCAACAACGTCGAAGCGATGCCCCGCGTAAGGGCAATGTGGGTTTGTTCGGTATTTTTCGTTTCTAGCAGTACAACTAACAGTGTGGTTTGAATTCTAATGCTTGTTATATCTACCATATATTCAACCTTGCTATTATATTCCTACTATCCTTGTTTTGCTGGTTATGGCTGTTTGTGTGTGTGTGTTTTTTTAAAGTAACAGTGTTCTTGCCGGACCTTGCTGTGAGGTGTTTCTGTTAATCTCCCATGTCGGTTCTACTTGCAGTGGAGCTGTTTGCAAATTCACCTGTACCACAAACAGATTCTAGTTTCTGTCTTTCGACCGAGAACTATGGGCTTCCCCCGGATTGGTGTCGATTATAGGCTGAATGTGCTTCGCGTTTGAACCGGGTTTTGTTAAAAGCATATGCTTTACGAATATCAGCAACATCGTTCTTCTTCTTATGCTCATAGTTGAGCACGTCGTGCTGACATGGTCTGGTCACCAATCGTTTTCCAGGTCGCTCGGTCCGTGGTTGCCGCTCGCCATCCCCGGTTCCGCAGGTCCTGCTCCAACTGGTCCAGCCAGCAACATCGTTTCCGCTTCCCATTGGAGAGGATAATTGTGCAAAATGTGCAGCGGGAAACGACAAGCTTCGGCTAGCCTTTAAAAACCGAGAACTTTCTCTTTCAAATGCGTTTCATAAAAGTATCGTGCAAACTTAATGCCTCGCCACCTCGCTTAATGCACTTTCCACCGATTAGCTAGGTAGAAACGTATGAACACACGCTGGGACCAGCGGACCTTGGACATTATCGTGACGACAAACTGAACTACAAGCACAACTACATGCACGAAAAACACATTACGTGTTAACAATCCTTCCCACACCCACGTGGTCGAGAGGTTGGTCACGCTCTAGTGGCGTTCAAAAAGGACACGCAAGAGAGTGAGACGTGTGAAAAGGACACCCACACACACACACAGATCAACATTACATGTCCCCCCATGATTGGCCTGGAACAACCAACAACAAAAAAGTCACAAGAGCTAATGAAATAATTCGATTTATATCTTGTTTTTCAAGTATGTGGGCGTTGTGGCGTATCGGGTGGAATGAAAAAAAGGGAATTAAAAAGATTCAAAATCAAAGAACTGCCCCCAACAAGGTGAGAAAATGAATAACGGCGCAATACCATGGCCCAGTCGGAAGGGAAATCGCGTGCCACATGTTGTAGCCATTCCGTCTCGGTATCATAAAGGTACATCGACCGGAGACACCCACCGGGTGAACCTTTAATCCTTCTAAAAGAAAAAGAAATGATGAAAACAGTATGGGAATGAGATGGAAAATTGTTTGTCGTTCGCTCCGTGACCTTCGCTTTCAAATGGGTTACATTTCTGCGCATTTAATCAGTCGATACCAGACGACCATTGAGGGTTAGTTTAGTTGGGATTTGCATTTACTTTCTCATCTCACCTAGCTCAAGTGCATAGTAAAAACTTACGCACCAACCTTCAAATATGTTCCCCAATGGTTCAAAAACTGCACTCCCACAGGTCCATGAAGTAACCAGCACACATTTGACTCCTAACTTAGGTTTAGGGAAACCGACATCTTTCTAATGAACAAAGGCATGCGTGTGGGATTTGGATGGTTGCTGTTGAAGAAGAAAAAGAGAACCAAAGGTTTAAACGGCTCAAATCGGCTCCCCCCCCCATCCTTCCCTGTTTCCCCTTGTGCTACCTTGGTTTCGGTCATTTAAAAAAATAATCCAATCCGTTGCCCTTATGAAAAGATTTTCGCTCGCCTCTCGGTACAAACTCACTGCACATTTAATATAGTATCTATTCCCGCGCGTCCGTTGAGTCCGCGCGGACGACTTCCCGTCCGGACCGATCGGATGATGAAACGCCGCCCCTGCTGGTTTGCTATCGGTTCTATTTTTAAATCCGCACACCAATTGCGTCCGCACAATTGCCGTTGGATGGGCGCGAGGTTTTTTGCTGCGTGAGTTTTGTGTTTGTCTTATGCTATTGCGATATTGCGGTTTCATTCATTTTTAGATTCTGTTGCTGTTGTTTGTTCTGCATCCTCTTCCCCGTTTCCCAGCGGCGGGTTTCGCCAGCACCATAATAACAAACAGATAATTAAGGCAAGAAAGGTGATTAGATTTCCTTCGGTCCGTGCCCCTGCCTCCCTGACCGCTTGTGTGGTGCCTGTGTGTTTGGTTTAGATCTGTGTCTCATTCTCTTTTTTTTTAAATAGTATGATAAAACTCATTTCCCTCGTCCGTCTAGCACTTGGTTAATTAATACTACCCCCCTTTTATCGATCTTTTTTTCATCGTAGTAATAACACTCATTTCCAAGCTCGCTCGGGGGGGAAGTTGTGTATGTTCGTATGCTTTTCGGTTGTTTTCAGCACAACAAATTCCATCCATGATCAGTACAATAATACGATTAAAGCGCACATAATGAAATATATATAAATATATATATTGTAACGGAAAGCGCCACCCTGCTTGGCTCCGTCGTGCGCAGCGCGGGGACCTTTTCCTACATGTCTTTCTTAGGTTTCGATAGGGATTTTGGGCCTTTGTATTTTTTCGGTAGATTTTTTCCTGCTTTACTAGAATAAGTATAACGTACCTGTTTTGTTTATTTCTTTGTTTTTCTTCCACACCTTGGTCTGCGGTTTTACCTTCTTTTCCTTGGTCAGTAGCTGAAACAACATCCGATTTTCCGGCACCCGGCACAGCTACGCTCCTCCAGCAACAGCATGCGCGTCGTGTATTCTGCACACGCTTTATATGGTAGGAAATTGACGAAAATACAATCCGCTTCCCGCGTCACGATTAGCTCCGTACGTTTTAGTTGCCAACGAAAAAAAAAATTGTACGTGCATACACACCCGAACACACACAAACACATGTACACACGGTACGCACTCGTGCCAGGAACAGTTCAAAGGAGCGGAAGGGTTTTTTTTTGTTTTGTTCGATCGAAGAAACACAAACAAACATTTTCCAAATGGCCAGCAGTAACATCTGGCGGTCAACATTGTAAATTGCGGTTTTCATCACTCCACTCCGCCGGGGGGGTTTTTGTTTTTCTTAGGCGCCTCTTGCTCACAGACCACCGTTGTACGCGTAGTCGGCCTTGTTGTGCATCACCAGGCAACCGTCGACGAAGTAAAAACTATCCGAGCGCGTCTCAAACGGATGCTGTATCATTTCGCTCACTGCGGGTTGGGAGAAAAGAAAATGCGCAATTAGAAGGTTAAATCATGGCCTGCCCAAGATAAACTTAACATAAACGTCTTTCTAATGACAATTACAAGAGCTTCTGACCGATGTACTCATCCTGTCGCTACAACCATAGGCAGTGTGTTTGCATTTCGCCTCAGCGAATATTCTGGCCCTTTCAGCCGGTCCCTTCTGTGGACGCTTCCCAGTGCCACATTTGTCTACGCAACGCTTCCCTTCATTTTCGGTCCGTCATACGACCCAAAGCGAGTGGGATTAGCATCTCGCATGCACTCAACACTTACCCAAATCCGGCGGGATAGTGGGAAACTCGTAGATGTGTTCGCAGGTATTTTTAGAAAAGGGAATGCAGTATCCAAACTCAAAGTCGAACGTTTTCAGCAACCGATCCTTGAAAAAGTGTCGTTCGATCATACGGAAGTTTTTCACACTTTTACTGCCAACCGTGAACTCTACACTGTAGTACGAAGTGTACGAAGACCGGTGTGTACGGGGAATGGTTTCCATTTTCCCCGCCAGCCAGCGTGCGATGAAAATAACGGGATGAAATAAGAAAAAAAAAACAGGTTAGTAAAGTGTATTTCAAGATGCAATTGAATCCGCACAAAATAGAAAGGAAAATACTTACGTTGCACCGACGGTTTTAAGTTTGAGAAATTGCGGTGTAAATTGGTACCGGACGTAGCGGCCAGCATTCGGTTCAAACGTTTCCTCCACGTCCTCCGTCGTTGGCGCGGAAGAGGCAGCCACCGCAGCCGCCGTCGGTTCCTCGCTTCCCGCCTCCGACGTGCCTGCTGCGGCCGCCGCTGCCTCCACCACACTTCCCTTACTTTCGCTGGCGCTCTGGGTAATGTCGCTGACCGACGGTTTCGCAATTTCGAACAGAACGGCCCCCGATTCTAGGTCTCGGATTTTAAAACGAGTAAAATCGATCTCGTAAATGTTCGCATCCGGTGTGCAGAGGTAATCGTCGGCGATTTTGTTCAGCTGCAACACGTAATCCGGCGTGATCGTGCCCGCGGAGGACCCAGCGGACGTGGGGGTCGCGGGCGATGCCGCCGCCGCCTCGGGCTCTCCCGATGTGGCCCCTTGCGACGCCATCGACGAGCCAAGCTTCTTGCCCACCACGCTCATGTTTATTGGGTCACAGGTTGAGCTCACAACTTGAAGTGCGTAAGAAAGAATCGGTCCAGGTAGGCTTGCTTTGCTGTTCACCTGGTCGCACAATGGACCCCTACTGCACTTTTGCTGGATGGCGCAAGTGCACCAACTTCTGCACCAGTGGCCTTTAGCAGCGCTCAATGCAACAAAATGACCTACAACTATACACTAAATTAACTAGCACATCCTGCACGGCAGCACCGTAGTACCGAACCCCTTTTTGTTTCTACGAATACGGACGTGTTGAAAGTTTGACGCGAAAAGGGAACTACGACCTGTCAGAATTTGTTTGTTTTTTCTTCCCCTTTGCATCACAGCTGTGGTGGAAGACTGAGCAAGGTGAAGAAGAGGAACTTGCGTTTTTTCTCCTATTCATACGATCAAAACGACACTTTAGTGGATGCCTTACCAAGCAGAGCTTATTTTATTATCCTTTGCCTATAATTGCGCTGTTTCCATCGGTGGTTTTCATTGATCTTTCACCAACTCCAAGAAAAGCCAAACAAACGGTACAACGGTTTAATTCAATCTAGCAGGTTGGTTCCCAAGCAATTGCTGTTGGTTTATACTGCCGTCACATCGTACTGCAAATGACGGCTGGTCAAGGCTTCTAGAGGCGAACAAAAAAAAAAAGATACACACACTTTCAGAGCGCATTAAAAAAACCAAAATATCCTCATTTTCTCGTGGTCATTTCCCTCGGCATCGCTGCCTGCTCGACGCCGGGCCGAAAAGTACGCGGCGTATGTTTATTCATTCGGTATACACACACGTAACGGACACCACCATTGGCCGCAGCCTACGCAGTGTTAGTTAAGAACTCGACCGAACTGGTGCGTGGTGGTGGCGGCGCTGCTGACAACTTACAAGCGTGCAGGAAACGGTCGACGGGTGCGAAGGAAAATGCAACGATGGGCGAGAACGGGGAAAAAGGTTTGTGATAAGCGTGTTTTTCTTTGCGTGAACACTTATTGCCAGCCAGTGGCGTCGGTGTGAGGTGAAACAATCCATCGCAGCAAGCCGAGGGCCCTGCAATTGCACGGCAAAGTCACATCTGAAGGCAGCGAGGTGCGGTGCGTGGGTGCAAATGATTGTGATTTTTTTTTTTTTGCGTGTGTTTCTTGCTCCCTTAGTGTGTTGAAGCGTCTTTTTTTATTTTTGACTGAGTGTTTCGTGTCTTTTTAACAACGCAGTGTCCCCCCCCCCAGGGGGGGTGTTCCTTCTTATTGATTGGATGACAATTATTATCCAATTGATACCTTCCGCCTCATGTCCTCCCAGCAACGGACGGGCTCTGCTGGGAAATCAAACACATTCCAGCGGCTGTTTCCCTTTCATTCACACCCACCGGGGACGGGTTTCGGGTGTTGTGCGTGCTGGAGAAGCATGAAGCATCGCTGGCGTGGTGTTGGAGTGAGTGAAAGAGTGTGAGGTTGCGCTGGTTGGTCCGCCTGCCCGCCCCGCTAAAGGTCGACTGCCCTAATGTTTACGATGCGGCTCGCATCTGTGTCCGTCGTGAGTCATCAACGCTAATGGGAATCTCGCTTCCTTCTTGGTTTTGGTTGGGCCCTCGCTTCCTTCTTATGGCGCCCCGCTTAATGGCGGCGCGCCATGGAATGCGGCGTGGAGCGATAAAATGCCCAGTTATCAATCGAGCCGATCCAGAGGCACGTTCTTCGCTCTTTGGCTGGGGCACGCGGATTCACCATATTGACATCATCGACGGAGTCGTTGAAATGTTTCGCATGAGGCAACCTAAGCTTGCTTAAGCACCACACGGCAGTGGACGAATGAAGAGCAACCGAAAGCGGTCCGATATCCTTAGACGGAACGTTTTACTTCCCTGCAGCAGCAGCAGCACCTGACCTTGACATTTCATTCATTAGAGAAACGCCAGTGGCCAGATACACCGTTTGCTGAAAGCGCTCTGGTGTGGCGGCTCGAAAAAGCGAAGGCATTTTGTAATGGCTTTTGCGCCGCTCCGATCGATAACATTAGAAAATAGATTTGAAGCAATGCGCTAAACGCACACCAGCAGACGGGGGCAAACAAAATAGTGTGTAGCACCTAATCGCAAGTGAAAGCAAATGAGCAGTAGCAGCTTGCCAAATGCATCGAAATAGAGGCAAGCGGGGTTTGGCGGGCGCGCAAAGAACGAGACAGATCGATTGAGCAATGCGCTTTACTTTACTTCACTTCTAGCACGCGGTGATAAGTAGGCAGAGACGTTGTCATGCAGAAGGCATGTGGAAGCGGCAGGGCAGGGTAATCAAGTAATCGATGTCACTGAAGGTTGTCGCGAGGAGGAAGGAGGGGGGGTGGGTAGCCTCGTGTCGTAATCGGAACCGCACCATATAGTTCACAACATCAACAACAACAAACTAGTCCGATGGACAATGGAAGGAGTTGGGTGGGGGGAGAGGATGGTAGGGTAACATACAAACACAAACAGGCATCTTCTTCCTTGACTGCGACAGCTTTATTTGACGCATCTTTCTTGGATGTGGTTTTTTTTTTCTCTCTACTTAATTTATCAAGGCTTACTAGAGGCACCTGACATCGGTGAATAATTGTAATCACCTTCCTTCACTCTGTCGTGTATTTGCAGGGAAAAAAGACTCCACTACTACTTGCGCTAGCTGCTACAACGCGATAGAACCGGAACAGCATGTGGCCGCCGTTGGTCAGCTGTGGCACGCGGAATGCTTCAGGTAAGCGCGGGTTGGCTCCTTCCTCCAAAACGGATCGTCGCCGTCGTCGTCGTCGTCGTCGTCACGGATATATTGCTGGCAGGACCTTAAAGCTTCTTCGATGCTCATGATGATTTGCTGTTCAAAGCAAACCTTTGACGCGGTACGGTTGCTGTGGTAACCAACAGTATTGCCTTCCGCCGTCCGATCCGTACACGTTCTTGACGATTGATAAAGTATATGTGTCTACCACACGTGCCTCGTAATGCAAGGCTAAAAAGTCGACGGCGGCGCGAGAGGGGCGGATGGGTGGACCGTTCGAGCCCGGAGTGGATCCGTGGAGACATTTTAATTCATTTATAGTATGCTAATTCAATTTACCGTTGGCCGCATGGTGTAAATGAACTTCCTACCTTTTCTTCCTACTTTCTCGCTCCCCCACCAATCGATCCATCGATCGTGGCGGGCTTAGGTGTTCTGTTTGCGATGCACGACTGTCGAGTTGGTATTTCGAGAAGGATGGCCTTCTGTTCTGCAAGGAGGACCATTGGTCCAAGTTTGGCGACTGCTGTCAGCAGTGTTCTCAGGTACGATCAGGTGGCTGCGGCCCCCGTTGCCACGGTGGATGCTAACTGCTGATCCGATGCTTCTCCTCCAGATTATCTCCGGGCCTGTGATGTTCGCCGGTGACCACAAGTTCCATTCGGAGTGCTTTCGATGTGAATCGTGTAAAGTTTTCATCGCCGAGGGCGAAACCTACACCTTGCTGGAACGGTCCAAGCTTTTCTGGTAGGTTTGCGGTGACAAATGGCGTCACACGACAGTATGCTCACTATTGTTGGTACTTCCTTCAGCGGTCAATGCTACAAGCGCAAGCAGAGTGCATTCATCGAAGTTTCGGCCCGGAACGGCACGACGACGACGTCTTCGCGCGTGGGGCGCGCTGAATTCGAGAAGGAAAAACATCCACTCCCACACACGATCCGCCTGGTGGAGATACCATGGACCGGCACACGCACTGACCGCATCCGGCTGGCAACGGACGAGAAGCTGTACGGTGCGTCCGGAAAGGGTGCCGCAACCGGTTGCAAGAGCGTACGAATATCGGAGTAAGTATGGGAACGTGTGTGGCAAGCCCTTAGCTGCTGTGTTGGGCTGTCCCACGATCGTACTAACCATTTCTGTCCGTGTGCCCGTCTGCTCTCCTCTTCGGGAAACGTTACCGTGTCACAGAGTGTTCTGTACTGCGTACGGTCAGATAGGAAAATACATTTTTTCATGCATTAATTCTGCGCTGGAGTCTTGCTGTGGGTTGCTTCACTTTAGGTAAATAACCTGCTTGCTTGTTTTACTCACATCCATCATCAGTTTCGTTACTTGGGGGCCTTCATTGGTTGAAGCTATGAATTCATTTTGGGTATCCAATTGCACATGCTTAACTTTCCTGTCACTACAAACCACTAACCCAATCGCTTCGATCGTCCCCAGGGTAACGCTCAATACGGATCTAATGTCGCTGCGCGTCGGCGACAAAGTGTTGGAAGTGAACGGCACCCCGGTACGCGATGTGCCGCTGGAAAGCTTGCAAACCCTTATCGAAAGCTCGGCGGGAAAAGTGCTCCAGCTGACGGTGGAACACGATCCGGATCTTGTCGATCAGCAGCAGCAGCAGCAGCAGCAGCAGCGTGCGCTCAGAGGTGCTAACGGTGTCCTGTCGGCTTCGTACTGTGGATCGCAGTGCCCGGACCCTAGCAACAACAACAACAACAGCAACGAAGATGATAATCAGTCCAGCCGAAGCCTGTCACCGAGCAAACTGGAGCGCATATTTAGGAAGAAAGACGAAGGCTACATGAGCGGGTCGTCGAGAAAGTTACAGAAGCGCTTGAAGGATGTCAATTGCAACACCGGTAAGTGGGCAGATGCTCCCTTTAGTTTTTGGTGCACTCCATATTGCCTACCTGTAGGCGCATTTTTTCTTCTCTAAAATAAACGATCAGTTGAAACTGTCGTTTGGTGATGTTGGTTGCCACAGCAACAGTAAAATGGCAAACATGCGATCTAATGGTTTTTTCTTCTTTTTTTGTCTTTCTTCTAATACCTCTATGTGCAGCAACCAACAGTTTGAAGGAAAAAGAACGCAGTTCCAGCATGTCCCGGTTGCTGGACGAACACCGTAGCATTGCGGCCGGGGGTGAGTTTTATGACCTCTCGCGCACAAAGTCGTTCCGCGTGGAGCCAAAGGCGGCCCGTATCTTCCGCGCGTCGGATCTGGTGCAGGGCGAGCTGCTCGGGAAGGGATTCTTCGGCCAGGTGTTCAAGGTGACGCACCGCGTCACCCAGGAGGTGATGGTGCTGAAGGAGCTGTACCGCGTGGACGAGGAGGCGCAGAAGAACTTCCTCAAGGAGGTGGCCGTGCTGCGGTCGCTTTCGCACCACAACGTGCTCCGCTTCATCGGGGTGCTGTACAAGGACAAGAAGCTGCACCTGGTGACCGAGTTCATACCGGGCGGCTCGCTGAAGGAGCTAATACACGACTCCGGCCAGCCGCTCAGCTGGGAGCAGCGAATATCGTTCGCGCGCGATATCTCGTGCGGCATGAGCTACCTGCACTCGATGAACATTATCCATCGGGACCTCAACTCGCTCAACTGTCTCGTGCGCGAGGACGGCACGGTGATCGTGGCCGACTTTGGCCTGGCACGCATCATCAAGCAACCGCTGCTGAGCACGGCGTACGAAAAGTGTCCCACGGCGGCGAACGGCAATGGGACGATCGGGCGGAGGGGACGCCCACGCAGGCAGCGTTACACGGTGGTCGGCAATCCGTACTGGATGGCACCGGAAATGATGCGGGGCAACAAGTACGACGAGAAGGTGGACATCTTCTCCTTCGGCATTATGCTGTGCGAGATCATAGGGCGCGTGCAGGCCGATCCGGACTTCTTGCCACGGTTACCCGACTTCGGCCTGAACCAGACGGTGTTTCGGGAGAAGTTTTGCGGCCAGTGTCCGGAACCGTTCTTTAAGATTGCGTTCCTGTGCTGTGATTTGAACCCCGACAAACGGTAAATGTGTTCCAGGGGGCTGCACTGGGGGAAACCAAAGAAAGTCTCCAAGGTGCTCATAATCCTTGTTTCTTGTTTTTTTTCTCCAGACCTCCATTCCACGTGCTGCAAGACTGGCTGGAGACCATGGTGACGATGACGGCCCTGAGCAAACCACTCCCGGCGAAGGTTGTGTACGACATCGAGCACTTCAAGGGACAGCGTAGCACCGATTCGAGTTTGTGTACCACGCCCGATGGGCTGGCCACACCGCCGCCTACCTCCGGGTACTCGTTGAAACCTTCCCTCAGCCGGAAGCGCATCTGCGAGGGGCCGGAAGACACGGTGGAACCACAGCCGAAGCTGAGCGATGTACACACGACTGCTGCTAGTCTGGATGTGGTGGATGGCGCTAGGGAACGTGTCACCGTGTCACCGCAACCGGTGGAAAACAACGGGGTCTGTTGCCCACCAACACGCGATGGTTCGTGCCCCATCGTGCCGGATTGCACCGAAATTCCCAAGTCTCCCCACCTGGGGAAGGACTTTTCGGCCAACGGTGATCGCATACGGGACAGTATACGGGCGAAGCGGCGCCACCGGATGATGCTTAGCCGGGAGAACCAGCGAAAGTCGCTCGATTCCAGCGTGCTAGCGGCACGGCTCGGTGCCGACCGGCTGTTTACCGATGCGGACGCGGTCGAAAACGGTAGCGCTTCGGAGCCGATCAGTTTGATCATGACCAGCGAGATGATCGCGAACGATGGCAAACCCGCGGACGCTGCGTGCAGCGTGGACCGGGAAAGGCCCTCGACGGACGAACTGTTGGCCTCGGTGAAGGACAGTTTGGAGACGAACAAAACGCTCATCGCTGCTGGTGGTGGTGGTGGAGGTCACGTGCGGCCAACCGAGCCGGAGGGTCCCGTGCCGACCAAGGTTAAACATTACGGCGAGAAAGGGTTCGTCATCCACGTGCAGAATGGACACCTGACGCTGAACAATGTGCGCGATCTTGAGAACTGTTCCGACTTTGACTCGAGCTGTGACACCAGCCTGAACTACATCGAGGTGAACGGGAATCGGATGGAGAGCGAACGCTGCGAGTCTCCTGCGATGGAGGTCAAGTGTGAGGCGGCACCCCCCTCGGGAACTGTCTGTCCGTTGGGTGCGATGGCGCCTCCGCTGAACGAGAAGGAAAACATCATCCTCATCGAGGCAGTGCCGGGGAAGGCAAAAGCAGCTCCTGCACAAACTAAACCCAACTTTACGCCCTTCGCTCCGATTCTCGCCGATCGGAACAGTACCATTGCCAATGGCAGTGCCTTCTCCGGTGCCCCGGTACCTCCCGCCAAGTGCGAGGAGAAGAAACAACCCTCCAGTGCGCAGAAAGCCGTCCAATACACACGGAAGCTGTTCCGCAGTGCGATGGAACCTGCCGAGCGGGGCTCGCGGGTGACACTGGGACAGTGGACCCGCCAGCCCGCCAGCTCCAAGCACGGTCATGACCTTCCGGAAACGCACGGAACGAAATCCACGGCCCCCGTTGCCCGCGTGGGACACACGCGCACGGGTTCGTCCGAGCGGTCGACGTTGTTTTCGACGAAGCAGAAAATTTCTCCCACTTCCGATCCGGAACCACAGCCCAGCTTCGGTGCGTCCCCGGTCGCAGGACGGCCGAAATCGAACACGGGTGCGACGGCCCTAAGTTCGGCCGTGTTTTCGTACAAATCCAAACCAAATGACCCAACCGATGGTGGGCGAGCAGGGGGTAGCTTTTCCGCTGGTGGCAATGGTGGACCGGTTCGGCGTGTCGGTGCCGCCAATGTCACGACTCACCGACCGAGCACGAAGGCAGCCGGAGCTGGTGGTGGTGGTGGGTCAGTTAATGCTGCGTGTGTTGTGGGCATACCACCGGCCACCGGTAAGCCTCCGATCAGTACCTGCACCCCAAACTCGCTCGTCGGCGGGAGCCCGGGTAGTATTTTGCGGCTGGGTAAAAGTCGCACCTATCGCCCGGTGGAGCACATGACGGCGGTCACTAGCGAAACGAAAGCGAACGCGGGTGGGAAGGCAGAAAGGTACACAGTCCTTTCGCCACCGGGTGGAAGCAGTGGGAGTAACTCACGAACGGATTCTCCGTCGCCGCCGGTGGTGCCGAACGGAACTACCCGCCCGGTCAGTGGTGGTGGTGGTGGTGGAAGTCGCACCATTGGCATCCTTTCACCGTCCAGCATCCGTCGGTTGAACGCACGCCTGCTGGAAGCTCGCAAGGGTAACGGGCAGTTCTCCTGCGCGGAGCCAACGCCGGCGCCGGTAGCATCCACCGTGTCCCGGCCGAAGGTAGCGACTATCGTGTCCATCGCCGGCGGTACCAAGCTGCCCGGTGCGGCACGCAAAGTGCCCCCGGTGACGGGCAGCAGCACGGCTAGGGGAACGCTCCTCAGTGCCGTAGCCGGATGCTCGAGAGAGCGACGGGCCGCGCGGTGTCCAAGCGGTGATGGTCCACACGTGGGAGTGTAAAGGAGTATCTTGACCGAATTCAACCTACAGCAGCTGCAAAGCCTACTAATGCTCAGCAATCTTCGTCGTTAAGTGAAACGCGAAAACTTCACTTTGAAAGTTTAGGAAAAATGTTATGAACAGCAAAAAAAAAACGGTGCTCACAAACACACACCCACACACGCTCTAACATTAAAGCAATTGCATTGTGAGCTACACCGCTCAATCTAATGGGCTCAATGAAACAACCTACTGATAATATGCCAAGTTTACCAATAACTCTCACCTCCAGCGTCTTGAAACGGGCGCCGCACTGTTTAAATTGGAACTTCGCCCAAGCACCTCTTAAATCGAGCACCTCTTTGGGAGCGGTTCAAAAAAGGTCCGCACTGCATTAACAACTGCTACGACTAATCCCTTACACCATTACCCTCTACATATACTACTGCTAACCGTTGTCCATCGTTACCGCCTGCTGGATGCGATCGATGCCATGTTTCTCGTTTATCTGTACCGAAGGAAACCCCTTGAGTCGCATTCCCCCTTCCTGGGTTAAAACGCGCTAATGTGCAAATGCTCTTGTATAGGTTAGTGTTTAGCTTAGTACGTCCAAAGCCTTACCCTTATATTCCAACCAAAAGAAACGCTTCATTTGGACAGTGAAATCGTCAAAATTCCACCACACCCTCCACAATTCCATTTAGTTATTTTTAGAATTAATTTCTGTTTTTTTATCACACAGGCAGTGCGAAATGATACAGCCTTGTTCAGGCCAACCCAGCTTTGTAAGCCACAATTTCAACGTTTTGTTTTTAAGTACATCTTCAAAACGCTCTGTTTTCATGTTGGCGTTGAATGGCGTAGGCTGGTATAGTTTGTACTCTTCATTCGTTTTAGCAAAAATGACAAACCGACTTTTTGTTAAAAGCGGTGCAATGTATTTTAATTCTATATCATTTTCGTAAGCATATCTGAACTTCACCCTTCTTTTCCCTTTGATCTCTATATGTATGTGTTGAAGACACATGTTGTTTGATTATTCATTCTGTTTTATGAATAAGACTTTGTGGTCGATATGGGCTGCATGGTTTCTTACAACCTGTTCTTCGCGTTCTTTCCTTTCTTTTCTATAACGACAAGTAGACAACCAACAGATTAAAAAAAAACAAACAAACAAAAATGAACACCTTAGCAAGATGAAGTTACTAACCGGACTGTGATATTGTGGAATATATGGATCGCCGTAGTGTAGAGTATAGAGGACGCGCTCTTGTCACATTTTACGTTTTACCTTTAGTTCTTAAACGATATATAAAAAGGTGCGCATATAAATCCTCTGTCTCCTGTCGCCGGGAACCAAGGAACGTCAGTTACACGATGGAAAAAGACATTACCGAAAAGCCGTGACACCCCACTCAAGTAGTTTAGAATTTAGTTCGCGCATATGCGAAACCTTAGCCGGTAGTTACACTTAGGTTAGCACTTTAAGTTTTGCCATTTTATTTCCATAAGCAGGAAGAAGAGAGGTAGTCTACGTACGTTAGGGATAACCGATGCTGGTTCTGAATGAAAATTAAAAACATTTTCGAAAAAAAAAAACCAATGTGATGGACATTTGACTCTATATCAGCGGGTCAGGGCAAATATGCACCAACAAAAAAGTGCTATCCAAAACCGCAAGGAGACACTACAGTACGCCTACAGTGGCGGAAAATGGATCACAACCCCCTTCCGGGTTAGGAAATGCAAAATAGATGGACAACCGTTCGATCGGAACCCTGTAATTAATAATGTAGATAGTAAAAGCAATGCGAATGACGCCGATGGAACAGCGAAGAATGGTGGGAAATACAACAAACATGTAAAAATGGTGTGCATGTAGTTCGGGGGTTGGGGTTTTGATGGAAACTAACAACGGTAAACCTGAACTCCGTCGTATACAGAAAGTGAATGCTATAGAATAGTAAATGCTCAATAACATTTGAATGGATTTTTGTTGTTGCAGAGGCTGACAAACACAGTGCTGCAGGCGATAGCCGTAGTAAAGGACATTTGCAATAAAAAAGTAGAACAAAGAAAATCAGTAGACACTACCGACAAATTTGGACAATGTGCAAAGTGTATCATAATACCACGAATTTGCGGTGAAAAAAGTACACCGTACGGTATCGTTGGTTTGTCGCCGGATTGTTGCTTACAGGATGTTGTAAAATTTATAAATTTATTGTTCAGCTTCTCCATTTCTGGCCTCCGCCTTCCTCGCACCCAACGGGAAGGACAACGAATGTTTGTTTCGGAAAGGCTGTAGCCGTTTGGCTCCGTCCATTCAATAACCCCCAAAAAGGTGAAACACATTTCATAGTTTGCTGTCGAATTGCATCTCTGGTTGGTTTTTTTTTTTTTTAAAGTCCGGTAGTTGGCCGATAAATTGGCTTTCTTTAGCCGTTGGAAATTATTTTATTGGATTTTATTGTGAGGTAGCGTAATGTTACTCACAGTGCGTTCGTTGTTCGCTGGACAAAAGTGCATTGTATCCGGTGAAATTGCAAAGAATTGGCAACTTTTTTTCGTGCCGCAGAACGGAAGCTATTGAAGCATCAATTTGTTTACGATATTACAATGTTTGTCGTTAAATAAAATATGCAGGATAGACAAAGCCTCAATCAAAGTGCGTGGAAAAATTGAACTAAAACAGAATTGTTTGAACGATGCTACTTACGTATGCATAGTCAATTGAAGCAAATTTTTATTTTATTTTTCATATTTGCTTTTTTGACGCCCATAGGGAAGGACGATGTTATGAGTTCTCGAAAATGTAGAACCACGTAAAAATGGCAGGGAAATGAAAACCAACAAATGCACCGTAACACCGTGTATAGTGTACAATTATAATGTAGTTTATCGTGCCGTAGAAGACAAGGGTTTCCGAATAAGATTGATGTGTACCGAAGAGAAAAATCGATTACAGAAAAAAGAAACCGTAATTGAATGTGAGCCCACAGTGCTCGGGGAGATGTTTTGCTTAAGATGTTTAGCGTTCTCTATGTGAACATGTAACCAAGAGGGAAAGAAAGGTGAAAACCCATGTCGATTATGAATATTATTAGTTAAAAAAAAAAACAAGTACATGCTCCAATATATTTCAACCGAGTCAGTCAAGGAAAAGTTACGTTTTTTCTTCACTAATTTATTAACAACACACTGTAACTTTTCCGTTCGCCCTGAAATGCAAACCATCACGTTTAGGTTATTCCGCTGGCTGAAAAGTCATGTATTTTTACTCGTTTATTAATAAAGTTGACGATGGTACAGAAGTTTGGATGGTTGGTTTTACTCGGCAAAGTTTTATGTTTTGGGGGATTCTTTTTTTGCAATGCAAAGACACAAAAATGTTTGTTGAAAGTGATGATCCGTGAATCCTACTTTCGAAAGAAATATTAATCATTGCAGATTCTTTCGGTACGAAGGAAATGGGCGACGTATGCAATCGATTCTCAATATTTCCATCGCCAGCTGCCGTTGTCCGTCTTGCGCATCAAAATGGTCTTCATATGTTGGAGCTTTCTTTAGGTATCGGCAGCTGTCTCGAACTGGATGCATCCAGCGCAGCCGAAAGCCGTGCATGCAAATTCGTAAGAAACTACAGCGCACTCAACGATTCATCCATCAAGCCAAGTGCAGGCTGTGTTCCCCTGTCAAACTAAATCACGACCGAATCATCGTGAAGCCGATGGAGGCTTTACTGCCGCCTGGCAGACCGGGCGATATTCAAATGTTATTCGTTAGTAAAATTAAGAAAATAAAATTCAAATTTCCTCCCAACGTTTTTTTGTTTGCTAACGTTTGCTCTACAGTTTTTTTTTCTTTCCTCTTTTGCAGCCGAACATAAATTGAAATTTATTTTCTCTTGCTACTCGTAGACGTTGGGTTAGTTAAAATGGGTCAATTTCCTTCCATTTTCATGCGCGTTTTAGATGTCACGAACTATTTGCAGACGCATTTGATATGTTTGTGATATATTTCTTTAATCAACAAATTACATAACTTCGCTCGCCTACCGGACCGTATCGGTTTTTGCCACTCTAAAAATCCACTGAATAATGAAACCCAGCGCTCCAGGTGGTACTGGTGCATTACGAAATGCTATCAATATTTCACGCTGACATGCCCGCTCTAATTATTAATAAAATTGATAATTTATCTGGTCCCATTTTTACGCGTTTCCGTCATTTTTTTTTTCTTTCGTTTCGCTCGCCTTGCATCATGCACCCGATTGACCGATTATGCTAAAATTGGTACCACCGGGTGAAAACTAATGCAAAGCAAATGTGGTAACGATGACGGTTAAAAAATTGTAGCGTTTTTAACGAATCCCAGGTGCGACGAACCGGAAGTACAGTATGTAACAAAATGTGGACAGCGAGCTTTTAAAGTTCATGAACATTGAGAACATTTGTAAGTCGAAAGTTTCATGTCTGGTTCATTTAAAACATTCATCTTGGCATCGTTTAGGACAGTGTGGAAAACATCATCAACTTCATGGTCTCCATTTTAAAAGGAAGCAGGGAAACGAACACCTCACATTTGTCTTTGTTCCACTCGTCGGTGTGCATCGTGCACGGACTGTCGGTTGTAGAATTAATGTATTCTATTTTAATAGCTCACTAGCGGTGGCATATTTAAGTTTGATGATTCGATAGGACACATGACTGATTGAATATTTCATATGTCTTGCTGCCGTTTGCTGCGCCTCGATTCAGCGCTTCGCATTACGGACGGGTTCCGGCCAGTGTTTTTTCTTCGGCCAGTTTTTCCCAACGATCCTGTTCGGTTAGCAGAATAAAATAAAATTTTCATTTTTATTTCCACCCATATCCGCGGTATCGGTGCGGTGCGTTGCTGTTACGATTTGTGGGTGTTTTTCACCGGTTTGATCGTGTTTTTGTTTTCATTTTTACGATTCAATTTCCCTTGCTAACGAATTTTCCTTTCGATCGCGTGCCTCAGCGCGTCCTCCCCGCCTCGTCTGTCGTTCGTTTTTCCGTTCGGCGCACTTTCACGTGCGGACGCTCGGCCAGCAGTTTGTCACATTCACTGACTCGGCCGGCGATGGATATTCGAATTGTTGTATCCATTTGAATTTCAAATAATAAAATAAAATTTTCGCTCATAAAACGAAATAAAATAAATTTGAATAATTGATTCCGCCATACCTGCAGGCCCATCCCTCCGCACCATGAAGGATCCGGTAGCTCTTCGGGTTCGATCTCCAGTTGCCCGTTTCCACCGGATCCTTAAAAAAAAAAACAAGCTTTTGCCGGGTGATGCTGCTGCTGCTTTTGCATTAAGGGCTTTTTTTTTCTCCGCATTTATATTACTCCACCTGTCAGCCAGGCAGAACTTTTCCGCTGGATGCGAATGCGTTTTTTTCCTCCCCACGCATTTATATTACCATAATTTTTTTTCTCCAAAGCTATTTTCCATACCTTTAATCATCATATCTTCTTGACTTTCGTCTCGTCAGAATGTTAAGCGCTTCTGCTTCAGTTGTCATCTCGGAATGCTTCGATTAGTCAATGGAATTTTGAACAGGACCAAAACGTGATTTGATTTTTTGAGTTGTTGAAAAGTTTAATTCAACTAAGTATTAAAACGCATTCTGCAGTTTTCCAGTTGATGTGCAGGGTGGCAGAAAATTGAACCATTCAATCGCGCTGCACGGATTACGCATGTTTTGAAAAGTACGAAAAATAAAACTAAATGCCGAATTCAATCGAATAAAATTTTAGTTTTTTGTAACAAATATTCCATCGATTGAATAAAAAGATTACAGAAAGGATGAAAAAAACATGGGAACGGTTCTGTAAAATGTAAACTCCGAATTCCGGGATTTTTTCTCCGTTCTTTTGGATCTCGAGCCCCAATAGGGGGTGCAACGTGAGAGTGTTATGAAGTGCAATTGAAAATAATCAAATTTTATTCAATTTTCCCATGTACAGAAGCTATTTTATTTATTCACATTCAGTACCGATGACAAACTGTGCCCCGGCCAGGATAATGGAAACGAACGGACCTGCACGGTGCTGCAGTTTGGTTCAACATCTAAAAATAGAAGAGAAAAAAAAAACAACAACGCTACCCATTGAAAGTCGTCTTTTGCATACCGCCTTTCGTACGTTTTTCGCTTTTAGGTTTTACTCGTTGACAAATATGTGGATCGAAATAAAAGCTCCATCAGGGTAAAAGCGGTACGAGATTCGGACAACTGGGCGCATTCATTCAAATCGAAACTGCGTTCGATTTGGTTTTGATGGACTGCACATCGGTCAGTCACGCATGCAACTTCTAATGGTGATGACAGTGAATGGTTCCGGGCAAGCTCAAACGAAATAAGGGTTAATGGTTTTGCAGTCGAATGGCATCTGGTAATGTGATGATCCTTAAATTTTTAATCCTTAAAGTTTGCTTTTTTTTAATTAAAGAAATTTAACAAGAACAAACTAGAAACGCATTGAAGAGTACGAAAAACTGATTTGTATTCAGTAAATTTAACATAAAAAGCCTTAAAACCTTCCAGATTTGTTTTTTTTAATTCATCAAGGTTTTTGGAAATAAAAATGATCCTAATCTCTATAGAGCTGATTGTGTCTAACAAATATCTCTCAAATAACGATAAATATTTGTTCTCACTCTACAGTCGATACTGGAAGAGAACATGACTAAGTCGGAGAGGAAGTGATCCGCCATCGTCATCGGGACGGCCTTTCACCGCCATCATAATCTGCCACCATTTGTGCCGGCTACGGTTGGTGGTCGACCGAGGCCATTGTCTACCGAGCGAACCCGGCCATTTACATTCGCGCGGCGGCATGCATAATGACGCTATAATATGAGCACTTGCGAAACAAACCCGCGGACGCCTCCTGCAGAAACGCCACCCCATTTTCTTACGGCAGGCGTTTTCCCTCGGGGGGTCGGGCACACGCATATGCACACGCACACATGGGCACAGATTACCTGAAGGGTAAAAGTGGGCCTGCCGGGATTGCCTTTCGGGTTTGATGCTTTTCGTTTGCTTACGTACAGCTTTTGCATTTAATTTTTCGTTTACGATTTCCCGATGTTTGGAAGCCTCCATTTACATCTATTTCTTGGTTTGAGTTGCATGAAAGAATGTTTGAGCAGTGCAATTTTCTACGATGTTTTTTATGTTAGAGAGAGAGTTTTTATATTCTGCTTCGGGTATATTCTTTACCTTTTACATTTTCTTCATTCTTTAATATAATTTCTTTGAACCAGCAAACTTTTCTCTAAAAGCGGCAGCGTTGCAAGCTACAATAGATCTTGGGTGCGCAGTTTTTGCGACTGTTGACAAGAAGAATGGACCTCGAACAGTTTCGGCCCGAGTTCGACAATAAATCTAGCCAATAGCTACGGACCCGAGACTCCCGGGCCGACTTGGCCTTCCGTGTCGTAAAAATGGCGACCGCAAAGGTGTGCCCCGCGGCCTAAAGAGCGCGAAGAGTGACAGTTTGAAGGTAAGAAATGCAGCGCACCGTAACGCAGAAATTACGGCAGCCATTCTTTGTGCAATGTGTGGTTGTTTCTTTCCTTTTTTTCTTAAACTCTCGATTGGCGATGATTGCGGAAAGGCGAAGTTGGACCAGGGCCGGTGGTGTCGTTCCTCGTGGGCCCCCTGAAGAAGCATGACCGAACACGCCCGTTCTTTATGGCGCCCAAACTCCCCTTTTCCAACCCCCCCCCCCCCCCCTCCACATTTTCACATCTGGGAGGTGGGGGGGAGGGCCAATAATTTACGTACCTTCGCGTGTGTGCTACCCGGGAGTGCGCGATTTACGCGAATGGCCAACACGGTTTTACGCAACTGCAGCCAGGCGTTTCTTTCGCCCTGGCGGGTTTTCTTCGCCTGTGTGTGTGTTTTTTGCGTTCCCTCTACCGACCAGAGTTATGTACAGCAAGCCGGGGCCACCTTCGCGAACCCATGCGGTCCTCTCTTTGCGATGGGCGAGACGTCCCGGCGATGCGATCCCATTAGCATACTCCACTCGGCCTATCCGCTGCGTGGGTCCCGTGGCGCAAAGTGGCGTTCGCATTTTCGCAGAGGAAATCATTTCTCTTGCACATTCAGCGCGGCTATTTGGAACGCAGGAGGAAAGCCGGGAGCCTGCGGGAGAAGGAGGAGGAGATCGTTGTTTGAGAAAACACCGGAACTCCGGAACTCCTGCGCTTCCGTGCGCCGTGTCGTTAAGCACGATGAAGGATGTACTCGAGCCGCGGTGTGCTCAGGTTTCCACGGCTAATGCCGACAAATGCGGGGGGCAGAGGGCACAGAGCATTTCCCCGGTGGGTGGCAACTGGAGTTCAAAGAACAATTCGTGCCCGTCGTCGCTCGGTGTCCTGTGCTGCGTGTTGGTAAGCCGGTACCTGTAACCCGGGGACGGGAGTGAGCTGAAGGGCACTGGATGCACTGGATGCAGGTGCACTTGCCCGCCGCCCGGTTCTACGCAGAAAAGATATACGCGGCTTCCTTGAAGCCGAACGAGTTTTACGAGGCCCTCCCATCGTAGGCTCAACAAAACCGAGCGAACGATAAGGACACAGCACAGGTAAAAACGGTAAAAAAGGGATCCTTCTCGTCGAAGGATGCACTCCACTGCCGGAACCAATGCTAATGCCCCGCTGGAAGGGTACATGTGTCGCAATTGGCTCGCAATTCCCATGTTTCATGGATTTTTCCTCTGCCGTGGCTTTCCTTACATTTTAACGACGGTGAGTATGACTAGGGGTTTTTTTTTTGTCGTTGTTCGCTTTTCCTTTTCCACGTTCGCATTCTTCACCACGCCACGATAAACAAAATGGCCGGAAATGGTCGGGAAGCAAGCGGGAGCAAAGCCATCCATTGGCTCCAAACGCCAGTTGGTTGGGAAGCTTTCCACTTCTTTGTCACAAGGAAAGGACATACCGTCCCGGGCACCATTTTGTAGACCGGCTTTCACCGGGGCTTTTTCTCCCAGCTATGGATCGTGGAACTTTTCCACCCGAGCATCAGCAAGTTTTGTGTGGCATATGGGGGGCGGTTTTTCCAAGTGCCGCGAAATTAGCCTGTAATATGGTGACTTGGCAAAATATGTTCGCTAATCATTTCGCAGTATCAAGTCGAAACTGGTGTAAATTTGGAGAAAGTTTTGTTTGCTTAGTTGATTTTTTGGCTTGTTTGATTTTGGACACGTTTTTAGTATATTTTCTTGGTTGCTTTTGAAATTTTATAAATTTACAAACAAAGTTTACCCTACTGTTTGTCGTTTAAAGCTGTACATTATTTGTAAAATAAATTCTAGTTACTCGTCATCTTCCGGAATAGTTTATCATCATGCCGCAGATGTTAAATATGTTTTTTGTGATTTCAATTTTCAGAAACATTATGCGAAATGTAAATTTTTCCCCGTTTTTTAAATATTCTTATCAACTAATTAATCTTATCGAAAATTTTCCAGAGGACTACAATATTTTTCATTTATCCATTTCCCGAAACGTAGTCAAAATGCCGAAAACTAGCGCCAAATTGGTCCAGCCATCCCTCCATGATGTGCTTCACTTTGAAATAACTATTTCATTGTTAAAAAAATAGATAAAAATAGATAGAGTTTGTTAGTTGTGCTAGCATAAAACACATTTGATTAGGTTGAATCTTGAAGAATATCCTTAACCATATTGTCCTTTAGTCGATACTTTAAAAGACATCATGCCATGAGCTTTGTAGTTTGTTCGCATAATCGAAATTTTTCTGCCACATCCGTAGAATGGGAAACTGTTTTCGGCATCCGTTAGCTGGTTTTTTTTTCTCGCGCATTTAAATTTGTCAAGAATAAACCCGTGTTACAATGACTTTTACACTTCCACTCTTGACTATGAACCATTCCGGCACGGAAATTTCGATCAAGTGCGACCGTTTGTCCGGTCGGCCATTTGTGTTTCGTTTTATTGGTGCTGTGCACTGTTTCACTGCAATATCTTACCTTTTTATGAGGCGCTTTCCATTGTTGTCCGTTGTGCAATGTCCTTTCGCGTGCAGATTTGTCGTCGTCTTCTGCGCAAATGTCGTTTGCATTCTCGGGAGAACAAAAAAAAAACCACAAAGACGGACACGAAAGCGGTGGAAAATCTAACTCGAAACGGAAAGTGGCACACCTTGCCTCGGCAGGGAAGCGGGCACATCTTTTTGTGCAGGTGGCTTTACGTTTCCCCCCGGGTTGCCGGGTTGCTGCCCGCGCCGGAACAGGATTCGGACCACTTCCGGATGACACCGCAACGGATACTGGCCAGGTTAATTATTTCCATTTGTGTCCGGCAAGTGGAGTATAAAACGAACCGGTGCTATTGTGGCGGCACGAAACAAATCTGTCAAATAAATCTTGCGTCCATTGGCATTGCGCTGGCAGCATGAGCCGGGCGAGCTGAGTTCCGTTTCTTTCCGGTCGTTCCTTTCCTTGTCTCAATTATTACACAAACAGAGCGACAAACCCTCGATTTTTAAGGGGCCAACGGTTGTGTGCGGTTACTTTTTGTGTGTTTGCCGCGCGCTCGTAATAAGGTGCAGTGGAGAGAAAAGTTCAATTCCTTCGGTCCACCCGGTTCAAACCTAATTAAAAACGTCTTTTGCGGTTTTGCGTAGAAGCGTGGAGTTGTTATGAACATGAGGTCACCCAGCGTTGACTCGTCAGTAAGCTGTGCTAACACTTTTTTTTTCTCGTTACCTCTCATACGAAGATTTTCCTTTCTTCCTCCTGCAAGACCGACGTATCGCAATGTGGCAAATGTTTCCCCGGAGAACGGGCCGCTTCAGATGGTCCAATTTGTTTTCATCGTTCCGTTGATGACAAAATCGCCCCTGCTGGTGGAAATAATTGCAGATATCACATGATTTCCATTTCTGTTCGAAGCGAAATCTGGAACCCTTCGTTCACCTCACCGTAGGACCCATGTTTCTTGTGGGTTTTGTGGTGAGGACCCTTCTTGGAGGACATCGTTTTCCTTCCTTTTTTCTTCGATCCGAGCTTCGGCCCGATAGTGCCTGTCCTTACCGCAACCTCTCGTCCCAAAGCCCATCCGTTTCCACATGTTTGGGATACGAAATATGAAAGTAGATTAATGCAAAAATTATGGTAATTTGTTCCTATTGCTTTACGGGTTTTTTTTTCGTTCCTTTTTCCCTTTCTCCAGCGTCCAAATCTTCGATCAAGAAGAGATTTTATTGCAATTGCGTTCGGCTGTCTGACTGATGAAATCATTCGCCTTCCGATGGTTTAAGGATCGAAACCACCAATAAGGATTTAAATTTCTGCGGTTCCCCGATGACAGTTTCGGTTTGTTTTGAGTGAGATGAGAAAGAGTGTAGACCCTTTTGTTTTGTTCATGTCGCAGGTGACTCCCTGACCAATTCTAGAGAAAACCACAGGGACTAACTAACTAACTTTGTAGCTTTTTTTTACATTTTTATAAACCTTGCGAAAGAAGGAAAAGGCACCATCATTACTGCCCTCAGAAACGGGATGAAAATATTTAATCAGAACATACTAATGCACGGCTGGCGGTTTACCAGGTCGTTATAATTTCCAACCTGACGTTTCAGTTCAGTTTTATTCATATTAATTAGAATAACTTTTGGAGCATTCTTGTCTTGTCCTTTATGATGAATTTCGGGTTTTCCCTGAATCCCTGCACATCAATTTGGCCATAAAGTAAATGAATGTTTTAACCGTCCTTAGCGCGGATCGTTTAAACATTTGAAAAATTCTTATTCATTTGTGGCGAATACGAATACGGAAGGAATACGACGAGATTTGAATGAAATTTCTCCTGATCTTTTATATTGCATTAAAATTACCATCTAGACGATGTTGGGGTAGAGTAAGTTAAGATATCTTGGGAAAACTGTTCTATTCCATAGGACTAGTGTAGTTTTTGTATAGGGCGATTTCTGATTAATCAACAAAAGTTGAAGAGTTGAATAAAAATAAAAATAAAAACAGTTGGACAACTAATAATGTGATATAAATATCACTCTTAGTGATTGTTTTATTTCTCTTTGTGCTCTCCTTCTACAAACCACCTTGAATTATTGCCGGTTAAGATTGTCCACTCGATCCACTTACCGAGGGACACGTGCAGTCAGTTAATGGATAATGGACGGGCAAATGGGTGGGCGCTGGTCAGGACACTGCAGTCAACAACGTCCAATAACGAAATCAATAGCGACCATCCATCGATTCAACGGTGGCGCTTTTCCGCTCTCGACGGGTGACGCCACAACACCTCAAACGGTCACCCCGGTCAGCGATGTCCTCGTCATAAAGTATTTTATTGTTATTTCCCAGTTTCTAAAGACTGTCGAGCCTTCGGAAAGAAGTCTAAATTTAGGGCGCCCACTTGAGTGCGTCGGTGTGCTTCCGTCCACGTGGGCAGCAACAATTGACAAGCGGGTGCAATATGGACGATACTGCTCGGAACAACCTTTTCACCTGGCGAGGGTGAAGAAATGAGTTTTTGTTGATGGAAAATATTTTCATTATTAAAACCCATTGTCACTCGACGCAGAGGAGAGAGGCACGCCGACATGTTGTCCAACAATTGGATTGATTGTGTTTGATCCGGTGTGCGTTTATGTTCGTGTGCGTCCGGTGTGGTGGGATGTTGCCAGTGGGTCCAAAGCGTCCCACTCAAAAGGTGCAATGGCAATGGCAATAACGAAAGGTCACCATTATTGCGTAAGGTGACACAATGGACGACCCGAGGAGCAAATGTTAAAATAGGAAAAATCGGTGCCTTTACAACAGATGAGCTGCACAGGGGAAGGAGAAGGTGATCGTTATGGCGTTGTTCGTGTGGACGGATGAACCGCTGCGTTGGGTCCATTGAGCATCGGTAAAATGCTGGTGGGTGTTTGTTGCACGAACAATCGAATGATTGCCGTTAATGGATTGAAAGTAATCAATATCTTCCTATGGAATGCCACAGCGAACATCCTTACAAACAATTCCACCTGGTTAATGGAGGGCCGAAAATGGTATGATTAGCCCTTAGTTATAAATCACTGGACTGAACAGGATGAACGCGTAGGTGATCTATACAAAAGCCTTTCCTATAACTGCCACCAGCAGTTAAAGCCAATCGGTGTTGGAGGAAAGAATATACTTGATTAAATTTTGAAACATTTTAAAAGTCGCCGTAGTCTATCGCCTAAAAGGAGTTGAATGGATGTTTATTTGCAAAACTCCCAAATCCAAGCGATTGTTGCATCCTACAAAGCTAATAAGTGACCCGGTTCATTTGCCGGACTGTCGGAGCAAACCCGTCCACCACAGGAGAGTTCCCCCCTGTGTCTCGCTTTGGGCGCTAATAGTACCTCAAACAATTTCTGATTGCGCATCGCAAACCCGCGGGAAGTGGAACCGTACGGTACACAAGGCATCAAATCGAACCACAACCCGTTCACGGTCAAAGGATTAGGAGGCCACAGATTGCAGCCGCCAACGAGCAAATCTCGTTAGCGTGCTCTGGTCGATTGGTGGTGGGTTTGGTTCGGTAAGTTTGGTTGGTTGACGATAGAGAGAGAGAGAGAAAGAGAAAGAGGGTAGAAAAATGAAGCGAAGTAAAGCGAGAAGGATAAAGGACAATATCCTACCAAGTGCACGGATGAGAAGGTCCTCTTCTTTTGTCCCTGGCTGGCCGACGCAACGGAAACCGATCCCTCTGAAGCTTAGCCTTTAGGTTTGCATTCTTTCCCGCTTGTGTTAATTCCACACGGCTGAGGTACACGACGAAGAGAGAGAGAGAGAAAAAAACAGAAGAGAAATCACAGCCTCAGTCGAGCCAACTCGCAATCGTAGGGGGAAAATCGGCATGATCACAGCGCAGCGCTCAGTATCAGTTGCAAATCTTGTAGATTTATGTTAATTTAAGGGTGGATTTAGTAATGAAAACTCACCTGCAAGGGGAGCGAACGTAGGACTGGCGGGTTGGTTGGGCACGCGGGGAACGGGAAATGAATTTGTTTTACCACCGCCGCTCAACCCCCATCGCTGGCCGTCGTCGTCCTTTTTCGGTGGTGATTTCTTCCACGCGCCTGAATGTAGGCTGCTCGCAAGGAGGGAGACGATGCCACACGAGCCACGACAACGCAGGTCTCACTGCGGATTACTGTTCTTCGTCCGGCGATGCGTATCCTTTGCCGGTATTCCACCGGATCCCGAGGGGTCTCCTTGATGATCTCTCGAAGAGCTCAACTGTGGAACCGGCAGGCATACGCAGTGACCGTGCGTTCGTACATATTCATATACCTGCCGCTAGTATGCCCGGGCCGGGCCTCTGACGTAGGTTTGGACAAAATACGAATCTCGGCACCACCACCGCCAGCGGGCATCCTTGGGGTTTTGCTCACGGATCAGGCCACCGGAACCAGGCAAATCGAGCACGGAGTCCGTCAGCGGTCACAACACCGGCATCCTCTCCGTAATCAATCTGGAGCTGCTTCACGGGGACTTAACCTCAATTTGGCTTCGACTTTGCCTTGGGTCACCGTCGCCGTACCGGACGCTCGGCCGAAAGAAAGAACCACAGCCGGAAAAAGATGGAAGGAAGTGGAAGGCAAACGCGGGCAATTGGGAGGAGGGATAAAAGAAAACGATACCGATAGTCCAACATCCATCCGCGGGCACAGGAGGGAGGGGATTTCCATAATGAACGTCAACCGGGTGGATTGATTGAGCGGATTTGTTGAGCGGCTGTGCCGTGTTTGCTTCTCATCAGTTAATTGAATTTTCATTTTCCCGGCAGTCTACCCCGGGGGAGGAGAATGCCGAAGATGTACCTAGCAGAAGGGAAGACTGTATCTCAGCAAGTCTGGGCTTTGCGCCTCGCGGGGACAAAACGTGAGTTCGAAGGCAGATACGCAGTCTCTTCGGGCAGGGTCCCCTAGGGAAGGGTAACTATGGAACGACGACGACTTAACAGCTACTTTGGATTGTGATAAGTCATTAGCGGCGCTGAAGGCCCGCAAACGATTTGAGCAAACTTTGCCGGAATCGCTTAATCCTTGACGCACGGTGCGGTCGGAGAAGGTGGTGTTTTAATGCTGTGGTTTTCGAGCAGTGATTAGTGCAAGGGTGAGTGAGGAGGATGTGCAGCAATCGTTTTACGATTATGATTGTCGTCCAGAGTTTTGAAAGAAGGGTCACGATGGGAATAACATTGAGTAGGTATGGCTTAAGAGAAATTACTGGAATACTTCGGTGCAGTGTGTTTGCGGATACCTACTAACATAAGATTGGTGATCAATCTCACTGCTTTACCCGCAACTCGTGTCCCAGCACCAAGTTCTTCGATATCATTGACCTCGAATCAAAAGCAGAGTAAGTGCTGGTTCCAAGAAAATAGTGGGAAAACTAACAAATGGCCGCCAAAGTTTGGGTCGTAAGTTCGTACTGCCGAAAGTTTAAATTAAATTTCCCACTCGTAAATTGATTACCGTTTGCCAATCGGGAGTTGCAGTTGGATAACGAGCCACTCGCAAGGGGAAGATGTGTCATTCGAGTTCGAGAAAATCTTCTGCTATATTCTATTGGCAGCAAAAAAAAAAAAAAAAAAGGCAGCATTCACAATGAACTGCGACGTGAGCAATTGCAGAGAAAAATGAACCGATCTCTTGATGAGGTAACATGGAAGATCCATCATTGGAGTTTGATAGCACAGTGTTTGTGACTGATTAAGAGATTAAGAGAGAAGCAATCTTACAATTTTCAAATCTACGCCATCATACAATTTTCTAGGTCAGTCAAATAAGTTGTTTACTTCACAAGGGTTATATGCCGTCTGTGGAATATCTAATTTTTTTTGGTTTACAAAGAATACAAAGTTTTTTGGATAATACCTTCCTTCCAACGGATGTCGGCGTCTTCCTAAGAATGAAAGAAAGTTCTCTCACACTTAACCCTCCTGTTCGCCGAGGCAAAAAACTTTCGCCCTTGTCTCGATTCTTTTACTCGCTTTGTTTTAAGTGCAATGCTCCATTCCATGGTTTGCTCGTGGAAAGGAAAGCTGGTCCAGGGCCAACAGCGGACCCCGGCCGGCGCACCGAGCTGGAAAAGAGAAACGGCGCTTTGGCTCGACTGTGGACACTTCGTCGGGGGGGCCTTATCCAGCTCCCAAAAAGGGATGCCCTCTAAGATGGGGTCAACGAAGGAAATCCGGACCGGATTGGGACTGGGTGGACGGTTTGTTTCGTAGGTTTTTTGGCAAAACTTGAGCTGCCAAATCTCGACGGTGCTCGTGTTCGAGTGCGGTACCCTGGTAATTGGAGTCCGGACTTTGAGTTTTAACGGTAGTTTAGGGAAAGGAAGTTGTTTTTCACGCGACTCTGTGCGCATATTGCTTGGGCCGGGGTAGAACACTTTTGAGCCGGGTAGAAAGGGGGATTTTGGAAAGATATCCTTTGCCTGTTACATGTTTGAAACAACGATCAAGCAGATGAATTGGGGAAACACCTAGCAAAATAAATAAACATGGCGTCTAAGGAAAAACCATAAAGAAACACCACGCTAGGTTGAATATTGCATCTTCACGTTTGAAGTTGAGATGTAATCTGTCGCCCAAATCACTCGAGAGTAAATTGAAAGAAATGCAGACGACATTCCCTCCACGCACACGCATGAATGGTTGCGATAATAAAAGACATTCATTACATCTCCACCAGCACCTTCTAGCATGGCTTTGAGGCTTCCAAAACAGAACATCCTCAAACACAGTGCAGCTCCTTGTTGGCCCCACAAAGATGGTGTTTAGCTGCCGTACGATATGTCGCCCGTTCGTGGTAACGACACCAGCACACGACTGCATACAAATCATGCTCCATGGAGAATGCAGAATCTCTGACACGTTGGTGTTTTATTTTCCTTTCTCCTTTAGCACGCGAAAGGACCTGCTTGTGGTGTGTTGTGGCTTGCCTACGTCTCGCTTGCGCTTGCGGTGCTAGTACTAGTCGCTACTCCCGCTCCTGCCGGTGCCATTTGTGTCAAGATGGCAAAATCTTTTCCATTTATAATAATTTATGGTCCGCAAATATGAATACGAAATGAGCCGGGTAACCGACTTGCGGGTGCGGGAGGGTTTGCGGACGTGTCGCCATCTTGCCTTTTGTTTCATTACATTGATCCCGCCACGGAATTATGTCTCGTTCGTACACTTTTCTTTTCGCTCGCCTACATATAGCGTCGTCTATGGCTCCTGTTTCCCCATCGCGTTCCGTTTTCCTCTTTCTATTTCTCCCAATGGCTCTGTCTTTCCCCCATCTCTGGGGCTGAGGGTGGGCCCTGCCTACCACCCAGTTTTGGGGCTTCATTGTTTCGCTCCGGAAGGGGAAGCTTATGCGCGGTGCGGGGTA
Organism: Anopheles atroparvus; assembly: GCA_914969975.1. Lineage (NCBI taxonomy): Eukaryota > Metazoa > Arthropoda > Insecta > Diptera > Culicidae > Anopheles > Anopheles atroparvus. The sequence continues at coordinate 15,440,612 of CAJZCY010000004.1, forward strand.
GTTTGTGCGGGAAATCCTGTTCCGGGGGGGGATCTGCCTAACCCCTTCGTGTCGCCAGCAAATCGGCACGGACGGCAGTTGACTGATCCCCCACCGAATCGGGTGCTAGGACTGTGGACAAGAACGAGATACACAGTCGAGGGCGAAGTGTAAGTAAATATGTACATATCGTCGCAGCTCCAGCACTCCGTGGCGTTTATGTGTGTGTGTGTGTCGTAGGAAACGGTCTGAGCCATACGGAGACGCCAAACGAGCACTCAAACTCTTAATCGGCCACCATATTGCGCGGGAATGGGGAACAATTTTTGGGCAAACCCCGCCGACGGTACGTTTTATACACACGTGCACACCAACGCCATCTGGCGGTGCCCGTGCAAATAAGGTGGACATCCTAGGACGGGGGTAGAGGTAGCGCAAGTCGTAAAAAATGAGGTCCTGCATAAGGATTTTTGCATTTCGCTAGATTTACTCGAGGATACTTTGTGCACTCCCACCCCCGCGATTACGCTGCTCCTAGCGTAGAAAAGGTGAACCGAAAGAAGGTTATGGCGCACGAAGAAGCATAAAAAGCGGACCAGATTGGGACGGCAAGACACAAAGGGGAGGCACAACATCCCAGCAGTGTTCGTCCCATCACTTCGGGGTGCGACACAACAGATGGAATGCCCAGCCCGGTCGAGAGTTGTGGAATTGTCCAGCGCACCGTTCGGTGGCAAAAGCAAAAAACGGATCCTTATTGCCCAGATGCTGTTATTCCCTCGGACATTCTTTCCGTACCCCCTCGGGGGGGGGGGGGGGGGGGGGGGGGGTGTTGGAGGCAGGCGTATCCTAAGCCGAGCACTGTGGGACCTCCGCAAGGGGGAAGCACTGAAGAAAAGTCTTTTCATATCGGATTGGATTGTGCCATGCATAAATGGAAATGATACTGTATGGCATAATAATTCATGAGGTCAAGATGGGACACTGATTGCCTGGTTGAATAAATAGAACGTCCAAACGTCACCCCCACCACCAGATGGTCGTTAGGAATCGTCCTTGTCAGGCTGAGTTCGCAACGAGTCCCGTGCGAGTTTGCCTTCTTCCCTGCGGGCTGCTTCTCGACGATATGCTTTCGGGGAGGTGGCTTTCAGATCCGTCCACCGTCCGACGCGCCTTCGTCGAGCAGAATGACGCTGGGATGTGTGTATTCAGATTACCTCCAAGACTCATGGGCATGGGAATGGGGATTTTCCGCCACCCCGTACGGTTCACATCTCAAACGCTCACGACGATTGGGCTCGGGCTGGGTTCAGGACCACTGTTAAAAGACATCATAACCGTAGGCGTACAAGTGCCTTTTTGAACTGCTGCACCCGGCACACCAGCTCCCCGCACGCTTGCAATGGACGCCATTTTTCCTTGACAGTGTTGGGCCACACTCCTCGCTCCATGCTGGAGAGCTGTTTTTATTCCCACTTCGCCCATTCTCCACTCGAGTCCCCGTTTGAGCTATGTGTCTAGATCTAAATAAATATGTATGTATCACTTGGCACCGGATGGCGAATGTGTCCTCCGACTTTCCTTTTGCTCCTGCGTTCCGACAAAATGCCTGCTGCCGCGAGGGAAAGGTGGTAAACGGCACTGGTGATGCACACAAATATTAGCATAAAAGTTGGATAAATGACTTCAACACCGGACGGCCGAGCGTCACCGAGGATTGTGAAGTGTATGGCAAACATGATATAATTTAAATGTGTGATATACCGACAATTAGAAGCCGGTGCCGTCGGCAGGCGTTTTTCCGCTACGGCACGGCGCTGTGTGAGTTAAGGTAGATCGTTTCAGTTTGTGTCTATACTTTATCCACATTTTTCTTATGAAATCATCTAAAAAAAAAACTTATTCATTGTTGTATCCCCTACGTGAAGATTACACCGACTCGTATTGCCTTCAAACGAATTAAAAGAGGTTTCCTACCTTTTTCTTATTCATTTCTTCCATAAGAACCTCATAAACCTTCTCGATTATTAGCCTCAAATATTAATGATTCATTCTGTTCGCTGTTCTCTGATCTGTTTAAATGTGATTTCCTCATGTCTAAGAAAAATTGAAGTGAAGTTCAATTCTAAACTGATTAGAAAGCTTGTTTGGTTTATTTTGGTTTTAGTTGTTCGTGTTTAAAACCTTAGAAAGACACTTAAGTAAGCCTCTTTTAAGTCATTTATGAATTGGAACAATTCTCTTTGTAATCGGCTTTATGGGCTACTCCTTCACAGAGTTCTGTGATGTTTCTTCAATTTTTCAGTGCGATTCTTTAGCGAGCTTTCCGACTTCTTTTGGATACACATGAACCCTGAGTTTTATCCATTTTTTTTAGTGCTGAATTCACATTGGTCGTCTTGTTGGGCATTTTTAAATATCTGTTAAGTTTTTCAAAACAAAATTGGCTTACAATTTCAATTATATTTTTATGGAAAATATGAGAAATAGGATTAAGATATCCGAAATATCATCACCGCACGTTTACGATTCTTCGAAAACGGAGACCTAGAAGTCAGATAACACACAAATTGTCATGCATCCTTAAAGCCTTCCGGCGATTGGAAGCTATCATCTGTTCTTGACCGGTGAATACACTTTGGTAGGCGATGGATGGTGGTTCATCGGTTGGTTTGTCTAGTACTTAGCCCTTCGGTGATTGCAATCGCATTTCCCGAGCTCCAGCCGGCAGTGATTGTCACCCCGGCCTCGGCGGCGCCGGACGTACGCAGAATCGAACCGATTCTGCGAAAGGATGCTGCCGTTTGCTGTGCAGTGCTGTGTCGATGTCCGGTCGATGGGATTATTAATCGACGGCCATCAATCACCTTCAGCGACGCGCAGCAGACTGCCTTCTCCAGCGGAAGATGAAGCGTGGTATTTTAAGACGAGCGCCTCCCGGCGCGACCGCTTTGACGAACGGCAGATTGATAGACGACAGCGATGACCGTGCGTTGGCCGTTGCCATCGGATGCTGCTACTCCTACTAGGAGGAAGGACGTCCGGGGAACTCGGAACGGAAGTCTTGTATTTGCAATGACAGATCTCTCCCTCTCTCTTTCTATCTTTCTTTCTGTGACGAAGAGACCTGCTGCCGATGACGGCAGTGCACAGCTCTTTCCCGTTTATCCTTCGTGCTTCTCTGGGTGGCCTTTTTTTCTACTGATCCTTCGCTGACCGTTTCCTTCCTCGGAATTGGAAACATCGGAATGTGTATCGCTGGTTGGAAGTTGGGATTTCGCTTGAGGTTCGCATGTTACCCGGTCCCGTTGTGGACACATTTACCAATCGACGACGTTCGGTTTCGCCGGACCTCGGGCGGGGCGGGATTATGCAACGGCAAATGGCATCCTCTCATCACGAGCGTGCCGGTGGAGAGGATCGGCAGAGGGTAGGGGGTCAGACTCAGCCAGATTCGTCTTACATTTGGTCAACCAATTTCACCGTACATCGCTTACAATTCAGTGGCATTGTTCCCTTAATCAATCGTCGTCGTCGTCGTCAGTCGACGATGTCGTTCGATTCGGTGGATGAATGTTTCTGTTTCTGGGATTTTAGCTTTTCTTTTGTTCCCGTCGCCTCACCACAGCCCCCCTCCCCCCCTTTGCTTGCAGTTCTTAAATCGTTCTATAGCTTTGTTCTGGGACTACCATGTTCTGTATGTTTTCTTCCCCTGGTCACTCGGACTCTACCCCGTGGAAGGATGCTCCGAATTCCGGGAGCAGGCGACGTTGACGACTTGGCTCCCGGCTTTGATGGTTTACGTTTGATCCTGAAATCTTCCTCGTCTTCATCTATTTCCTCTGCCTCTGTCTCATCTGCCTGGCCGTTCACCGTTGGATCACACTTGCTTGAGGAGCAATCATTGCACCCGGGTGGTCGTCTCTCCTCGGCGGAACGCTGGTGTGTGCGTTTGTGGCTGTAATTTAGAATCTTGTTGGGGATGTATGTTCCACATTGACATCGTATCATGTTCTCGGTCTCGATGATGATCGCAAGGGAACGGATGCGACGGATGGCCCTTTGGGTATGCGGTCGGCCGGACAAACATGGGAACAAATTTTACACTCCACCGATGACGAGTTTGGAATTATTTGGAACCAAACGTCACGCGACATAATCGGTGGGGCTAACCTTACCGGAAGAGTTATTACATCGGCAGGAGACAAGGTAAAATAGAAGATTCACATTAATCGATTGGCTTAGTTTTACAACAGATGTTCAATGAATCAGTGACATTTTGTGGAAAGTTGTAGTTTATTACGCTGATTCAAGATCGTGATGGAGAATAAAAAAATTGGAGTATAAATCTCGCACCGATTAAATCAACGAAACACAAATTGTGGAGTGAATTTTAGAATGTGTTGGAAACAAAAGTACCGAAGTTTGAATAGTTGTGTTCCACTGTTAACTGTTAAATTTTTATCAGAGCTGGTTTGACGCGGCCTATCTTTTGGGAACTTTGCAAAAGTTCTTAGTAATACAAAAAACCTGTTTGTATTTAAAATAAATCTTGACAAAAAATAACCATGTTAAACATTTACCAGGTTTTAATTTTATTTAAACTACTAAATTGTATCCCACTTCCGCCAGCAGTAAAGATTGATCTGTTTATTCCCGTTGATCATTTGTCGCTGCCTTCCTTCAAACGTTTCCTTCTCTCTGCCCCAAAACGGCAGGCAGTGATGCGTGTCTCAAAACGCTAAACTGCCAACACCTCCAGATCGCTCCGGTGTTGCTAAGCCCACATTTTGGCACTTCCTTAAAATAATGCTACATAATGCACGCCGTTCATTGCTGCCTGCACCGCGGCTGCACAACAATGGTCCATCGTCGTCTTTCGTTCGTCATTTGGGGAGACGTTTGTATGGTTCACCGTTTGTTTGTTTTTTTGTTAGAACCATTTGTCTCTGGGTGGCTGATTTTTTGCTGTTGTTGCTTTTGGGTGCCTTATTTTGGCGCTCGCCTTTCAACGTGCTCGCCACGGTCGGAAGGGCATTCAAATGCATGTCTTTGAAATCAATTCTTCAAAGACAAAAATTGCAACAAAATGCTTAACCGGCGGCGGTTGCTGGAGATGGTGCAATGAGTTGGCAAAGGTGGAAAAAGTGACAGAAAGAGAGAGAAAAAAGAGCACCTACCCAAGCACAAAAGCCCTTGCGCCGGGAGGACGATTAAAATTTTGTTTTTATTTTCGTCTGCTCGGTGTTGGCGCTTTGCGTTTCGGTGACTTTTTAGAAAGGCTTTAGCCATTCTTTTTCCTTATTTGCAGCGATCTAACGTCGACACATGTTTTCTCCGTGAAGGCGTGTACCAGAGTTCGTTCGTTCGTTCGCTCGGTGCAACGTGTTGCACTGCACGCTGAAGGAATTATAGAATCATTCAACCATGGTTGCAGTTTCATCATCATCATCATCAGCAGCAGCAGCAGCAGCAGAAACCGCAGCAGATAAATCACGGTCGAAAGCAGCCAGCAAAAAGGTGTGTTTCGTTTTACACTTCGAACAATGTGTAATGGGGCTGTTGTTTTCTCCGCTTCTCGCACTATCGTTTTTATTTCCTTGCTCCGACTGGCAAGTTTCTTATCTTTTCACGTGGGTTGTTTGTTCGCTGTTGGCCCTTCTTGTTAGCCGTGTGCTGTTTTATGTTCTTACTATCTTTCACCGTGTATGTTGGTGTGTCTGTTTTTTTTTTCATCATTTCTCCTTAAACCATTTCCATACACCTCTTTCATATTTGTTTGAGTTGTTTGGCCTTTCTTCGATGCTTTGTACCTCGTTTTTTTGTTGTTGTGATTTTTTGATAGATTCTTCAACCTGTCTCGCACTCTGCACCACAACGGTGAACAGCGAACCGAGCCCGTATGGATGGGTGAATGAATGAATGAGTGTAGCATTTGGCACGTCACCTTTACTTTGCCTCCCTTTCCTCCCTCCCTCTCATTTCGGTTGGCGGGCCAAAGATGCGTTCAAGTCAGCGGGAGAAGTGATTAGTATCAGCTTGAGTTATGTACAGGATGTTGCTATATTTTACGACGTACCGGCGCGTGTTCGAAGCCGATCGAAACGCTCGGAAAGCTTCGTTGGAGGTGTCTTGCATGTTTGCGACTCGTGATGATAGGGCAAGTCCCCACCGGCGGCTTGGGCTGAGCCGCAATTTATGATGCAACGACCAGGAAGAGGAAGTGTTCGAATGGCTGGAAAGAAACGTGCATGGTACTAGGAAGCTCTGAACCATTTCACAAGAGGCTTCCTTCTGTTTGATCGGCTCCAAACAATGCAAGTAAGCAGAAATCGTTAAATTTCACTCAAATGTCCAAACACGCCACGTTGCTGTACAACAAATATTTCATTTTCGTTAATAAAACATTGGATATATATTTTTTTAAAGTGAAAGAAATAATAAAGATTCATCAGCTTGGATGTTTTAGGCTTATCCTTGCAAATTAAATTACACAGGTGATTTATGAACAATATTTATTTGCCAAAGAACGCGACAATGCTCGCGATCGCACTAGCGTGATCCTCATCTCTTGCTTCATTCCACCTTACACCAAATAAATGCTCTGTCACAGCACAAACCGAGAGGTGTGTCTTGCTACAAGCCAACATACTACGTCCCGTGTAATCTCTTTTGATCTTCGGCAAAAGGGTAATGTTTAACACTGTTTTAAAACGATATAAATACGATGTTTCACAGGAAACGTGAGACTCGCGTTTCGCTTCGCAAGCATGGTTCGCATGATAAGATCACGAAAATTGGCAGAATAAACATATTATTTTTGTCGAACCTTACCATAAGGAACGGAGAGCAATAAATGATGCGTTTTGGATTGAATTGTGATTAAATGGTTAAAAATATAACCCCGCACATAGGGAGGGCAAAAAAGTACACTCTTATACTCGAAGGAATGTATAAGAAAATTTATCTATTGATTTATTCGATAGTATTGAATTTTGGCTTGTTAAGTGAAGATTTGATGAATTATGAAATGATGAAACCATTAGAGGTTATGATTAAACCATTAAAGGTTTTGAACCCTTGTATTTTGATATCGCTTGACCGCATACAACGGTTGGATAGTTTTGCAAACAAATAGATAAAGATTTGACTTTAAAAAAACAATTCAACCAATGTACAGAGTAAATGTTTGATTCAAAAGCCCACGGTCAAAGACAATTGTCGATAGCAAACATATCGATTTGATGCGCTTGACAAACCACAAAAGACATGCAACGAACGCTTTGCAATATCGCAACCGCATGCAAAGAGTCCGGAGCTTCTGTGGTACAAACCTTTGGTTAAATACACAGGCACACACATTCCCTGTACAACTATGCTTGCAAGCCTTGATTGAATTGTTGATTTGGAAGCTTCGTTCAGCTTTATTCTAATCCATTCACCGAGCCACGTTGTTAATGTTTTATTTCCCTCACATTGAACGCTCCAGAATGGTGAAAAATGGAAGTCCGGGTTTCCCTTCTTCCCAGGACAATAGGTCTTTGGCCGTGGCTTGCCGTGGCAGGAGCGACCGGGAATCCTTTGAAAACGGTTCGGAGTCTCGCACGAAAACCAAATACCCGACGATGACATCGAACGGCGGGCACGATTCGCTGCGGTGGTAAATCCGTGGCAATATTGACATTCCTGATTCCAGCACGCTCCAAATCCAGCTCCCTTTTCTGCGACGTACATTTTCCCCGTGGTCACCGCGTGTACCATTCGGCGGCTCGGTGGTCGAAAGCGATAGAAAAGATAAATATAGTACTTCCGTTTCAACGGTCCTTTTGGGTGACTATTTTCTGAATAGAAATCAGTGCGCCAAGGGACCATCCAGCGAGTGACCAACCGAGAAGATTTGCGATAGAAAAATACCGCAAAACATACGTCCACCGCCGATATTTGCTCAAATAGTGACAAAATCTTGAATCGATTCGATGTGGTTTCGAAAGCAATGAGATCGCGCTCCCTCGAATTTCCTCGATTCGTAGCGGGTAAGATTTTCCCGCCACACGATCCGATACGGTTTCCCTCCCGGATGGCAATCGGAAAATTCGTCTTCCAACCCCAAAACCAGCCCGGTGTCAAGAGCCTCAACGGACCCGTTCCCACGTGTGCCCCGTCCCGGTGGATGGGATTAACTTGTAATATTTTGATTTAATTTGTGATTATTTATTACTTGTTACAATTTTATTACTACCCACCGTCGCGGGGTGGTGTTTGTTTGGTGCGTGGTTCGGGAGGGACGAAAAAAGAAAAAAAAACCCAGGATCACTGCCCTCACTCGACCCAAGTCTTCCCCGTTACGATTCATGAGACTTTCCGCGGCGCGTGTGGCTTGGGACCTTTTTCCGTTTTTTTTTGTGTGTTCTTCTTTCGGCATTTCGTGCCATGTTTGGGTGAGACTTTCATGTTGACATTTTTCCTCCCGTAGTCCCGCTAAGGCTGAGGGTTGCAACCATCGGAGACTCGGGTGATTCTGGTGATAATTTATCCTGTTACGGTGAAGGCCATCGGCGTTTGGTCTGGTGGCAGTTTTGGTACCGGAGTGTGGTCACGGTGGAGGGGATGAAGGCAGGAAGGGGGAAAATTAAATTGTTTCGTTCGTCACCGTCTTCCCGTGTTCCTTTCCCTTCGTGCCCTCGTACCGATCGTTGCGAGTTAGGAAAAGTTGACGTTCGGGTCGTCGTGATTGTTACGATGTTGGATCGATAAAGTCAAAAGAGCATCTAAGAACGATTTGCTAGTGGGCCAGGGGACAGTTCAAAACCAACAAACAAAGTGTTTTTATGTTTGTGTTACTTTTTTGGTGAACTTCTACGGTTTGCTAACTTTTTGGATTAAAACAAAAACTTGTCTACCAAACGAGTTTTAATTAAAATAACGAGTTTGTAATTTTTCAAAACTTCAACTGATTCAGCAAATTAAACCCTAGATTAAATCCTTCAAAATATTACACCTTCTGAAGGTTTAACTGTGTTTGTGTAAAGGTTCGCCACAGATGCGCACGCCAGCACGGATGCTTTTCTCGCATCCGCATTTAATGTCATGCCTGGTTGGACGAAGCCATCACCCGAGTGTCATCACCATTTTTCGCCCCTCGTTCCTGCCACTCACCCTCGCCATTGAGGCACTGACACTGGCGGAAATCTTCCCGAACGCCCGCGTGACTCCCGACGGGGAGAGCGAGCGGGAAAATGAGCACGGCAAGCACGCGGTCGTACTTCTGTCTGATTGCTGCCAATTGTCATTTTTCCATTTTCAAACATACGATCAGTATCAGTGACCGTAGTAAATTACTTAATTTGATGGGCACACTGCACACGGTGGTACCCGCTTGCCTGGTGCCTTCTCGAGTGCCAGCCGCACTACTGCACAGCGCGCAGAATGTGATTTTTCCTAATGGGCTGCTATTTTAGGGGGAAAAACGGACAGGGCCGGCTGGCTCGTAGAGGGGGTTGATAAATGGCAGGACGAGGGCAAACGGGGCGACGGGGACGAATGGTTTCGTTTTTGCCCTTGGAATTGATTCCCGATCCGGGGTTCCCTTGCGCCGTGACCTTCCTTCCTTAATCGCTGGCAGTGTGTGCAGCGATTCCGACTTCTACGAAGCAATCGAGGATGCTAGCACGGTGGCACGGTGGCACGTACATATGTCACGGCCGGAGGGGGAACCTGGTGCCATTAAACGAGCCCACCCTCGTCCCAGAGAACCAGCCGGATTTGATACATTTTCCGATGGTCAGTAGCCAAAGCTAGTGCTGTTGAAATGGATCTTCTGGTACGAAACGAAAAAAAAAAACGTGTCCCAGTAAAGTGTCATAAAAATATCATGTAGGACAAGTAACAAGAGCAACAAAGCAGGAGGAAACAAAAGGAAGAAACAGACACAAACTACGGTGGAGAAAAATCAATGTCGGAGTAATTTCGTAAGCATGTTTTGCAAATTTGGCTTTGCGAAAAAAAAGGAGAAAATCACGAAACGGTTCCGGTTCGATGAGGCGGCAAGCCAGCGGCAGGAAAAAGGGTGCCAAATCAACATTCATCCCACTTTTTCCCGGCCGCACTGACAGTGACAATATTGACGCCGTTTCACCCGCCAGTGACATGTGTTGATGGTTTTTCCTGATAAATGCAATTGAGGGCAATTTAGGGAGATACATTTCATCGGAACATTAAGCGAGTGCAATGTGTGAGACCAGGCCAAATATTATTAAAATGTTTCCATTTCATTTGGTATCAACAAGCAAAGAACTAGGCTCTTTTCATACGGGGTGCGTCGAGCATGAAGTCACATTTGAACAAATTGATCATCCGTGTTTTATTGCTTCGTTTTAATTGCATTTGGAAATGGATGCAAATTCTTGTTTGTTATACTTGCTTAAATAAATACATATCTCAAATATTTCCTAAAGATTTTTTTGTTTCGGATTGCAAATTTACATACAATAACACCCAACTTTGAGTTAAAACATAGTACTTGAAAGGTGCACTCAACTTCATTCATTATAAAAAACATTCATCCTTTGGACGATTCCATGAAACATTTCTTTTCACAAATCTATAAGACAAACCGTATGTACAGCTTTCTAATGTTGGCACATGCTGCTGAGCACGTCTGAATCACTTCCGGAGTCTTCTCTAAATGGGACTGGGCCCAGGATCAGCCGCTTATCAGGAGCGCTTCCGACTGTCGACCTCCCACTGTGGAGTGGGAGCGGTCAACATCCTACCGGACCATTGATCCGTGCGCACTCGTGGTCTCGGCTAGACGCGAGAAAGATCGTAGGAAGAAGACGAATATCGTAGTACTTCCGGGAGATAGCCTTACCGTCCCACAAGACTCCACAAGTTTGCCACCCGTTTAAAAGGGTTGCGCCAAGCGGGGGTTAAAATTTCCACTCGTCGGTTCCATTTTCCCAACGGATTTGGTCCCCGGGAAGGCAGGTGTTCGGAGGCGGCGCACGAAGGCGTTCCGGTGGAGATGATCCAGGAAAATGATATATCTAAAAAGTTATGAATATTTGACGTACGGAAGTTTTGCTCGCGGCACTCATCATGGTTGTGCATAAATTATTGGACCAAATGCGGCGCACGGACCAAGGGCCCTGGTTTTGGTCGGACACAGTGGACACCGATAATTACCAGAAATCTATTATTCAAAATACATCTACTATAATCTGCGAGGAGTGCCACTTGGCGAAAGTGGCCATCGGGGCGGCGTACAGCGACGTCTGGTGGTAGTCTCCGAAAGTCCAGCTGTCACTGTGTTCACGCAAGTCTCAGAATATCGGCACAAGTTAGGGTTCCTTTGGTCAGAGGAGTTTATTTGCACTCTAACAAAGAGCACTAATGATGGATGTTGCTGATGGTTCATGTAGCAGTACATCTAAGAGATCAGGGACTCATCAAATTTACTGAGTCACAATGAATCCTAAAGTAATCCATTCACTTTTGCCTGCAAGCTTCCTTAAGAACCAACAGGAAGTCCTATTCCACCTTCTCATTGGCCCGTTTGCGTTCCGTTGCCTGAAAAAACAGCCCTTTCCAACGATGCGCTGTGCTGCGATAAACCGGAAGCCGGTCGGAATTCCGGTCACTTGTCGTCACTAGTGGCGCCATCATTCATCACCCTTCCCGCGTGAGTGTGGGGGCGCTTTTTCCTTGCGGAGCTGCGGACGTCATTTCAATTAACTTTAATTTCTTACCAACGAACGGAACCGTGCATGACTCCGTCGCCTAGCTGCGATCCTAGGAGGGGTATTCTTTTTTTGTCATCGGGCGGTCAGTTTGCTTTTCCCTCGGTTGCGACCGTATATTGTCCCTCTAATTGTCACTTAAAGCCACGTGACCGACTGCCAGCCGAGTCGAACGCTTCCGTTCATTCGCCAGCCCTCGGAGAACCTCGCCGGGTCTTGCCTGGCTGTGTTTTTCCTCAACAGCGTTATGGCTTCCGGCTGCGGACAACGGATGGGTGGATGCTGGCGGATTCTGACCCGGGAGAACCTCCGTGTCTCCGGTTCGAATTTGTTTCTCCGTGGCCACCGGCACACGAGTTCGCAGACGAGTAGGGGTTGTGTTATCGCATCGTGTTTGTCGTGGAAATAGGCAACTTTTTTTTAACCCCGGGTCTCTAATGCTACCGGGACAAATCAAATGCACAACGGTTTTGAATATTGGAGGGTATTCGGTTCCATCTTTTGCCATTCCAGCGAAATGGATGCGGATATCCGGACATGCGGCATTGCAAAACTGCAGCAGCACGTGGGAATGTATTCGCAAAAAAAAAAAAGGTTTAGTCAAATGGTTCAGGCAACAATCTAGAGTAAGAAACAATAACGATAAGGTAGGTTATTGCAACATAAGGTTCTTTTTATCAATTGCAATGCTAACTTACGTATTGATTGATGCTAAAACAACGATGAACTAAATCTCTGACTGTTTAATTTCAAAATATCAAATTTATATTTGATATATTTGATATCAAAACAAACCAGCCTTATGACAAGCAACAATTGCAAGGTACAAACACAAAGGTGAAACAATGTTTCATAAATTACACGCTGCTTGTAACATAATTGGTTCCAACCGTCCAGTCATGTTCAATTTTAACCAAAACGAACGTCGGAACATTTAGTTCGTAATCGGAGAAAGATGATCGGAAACATGATCACGATTCATTACGTATCATGAATATCTCCCCGACGTTTTCCCACGCTCATTTGCTGGCGCGCAACGCAACTCCCCGTGCAACGGGAATTTTATCATCTCCCACTTACCTACGGCGAAACTACTATTTAAATCTCATTTTCATGCCATCCTCACCCCGGCCACGGGTAACTTGTTTTGGTCTAGAGTTAGTTCTCGAGACTCTAGCCAGCTCAAAACGACGAACAAATGACAAAGTTCCGCTACCAGAATCTCATTGTAATTGACAGGTTGCGTTGGCTTTTGGCATCATCGTCGTCAAACCAGGAGCCTGCTCCAAGAGAGCCCCTTGGCGCCACGGTGACGATTATGGTGTCGAGGTGATGGCGGACAGCAGTATTAAAAGCGTAGGGACAAATCTTCTACCGAAGGGATCGAGATTAGTGCGACACGTCGGCCCTCACGGCGGTTGGACGGTTGCGGTGATCCGTTACGGCGATTCGGCTAGGCGCGCTACCCGTATTACATGATTGATTAGGGTAAACTAACCGTGGCCGTCGCGGTGGCCCCCTTGTGTTCCCGGTAGCCGAAAAGCCACCACATCGCCACGGCTGGAATGCAGACTGGACGCGGTTGAGCAACGAAAAATTACATGCATCACCGAGATAAACAGCAGGAGGAGGAGGAGGGAGATGGAAAACTTGGCGATCCGAAAGACTGAAGGAAGTCCAGGGAGGGATGTAATTTGAGGACAGGCCTAACATTAGACCGTGGTCGGCTTTCCTCGGCTTGTCTGCTTTGGCTATCATTACATTCGAACTTTGTGTGGTAAAGAAAGCGAAACGAGATGGACCTGTTAGGAAGCGACATACCTACAATCAAATCGAGTTTTCCTGCTTGTGTATTACATGAGTTTTCTTTTGCAGGCTGGCAACACAATTCAAAACAAGGAAGATATAGATTGAGCGTACTAGATGCCACAGAGGCAATTAATTTTAGAAAAGTCCATTTAAGCTTTAACCATGGCTTTGATTGTATTGTATTCCTTTTTATGACCCGAATTGACACTTATTTTGGATTTAGAACGTGGCACTTTATTTCTCACAAGTGAAATGCAGTTGGTTTTATATTATTCTCATTACGAAAGAGCCATCGAAACCGGTTCAACATATAAAGAAAAGCTACCGGAGCTTGGATGACGTTTTAAGATTTTCTTCATGGGGATGCTCCAGGATGCGAGAAGAACAACTCCACTCCTGCTCCACTATTTGCTATCCACTAGAGCCGGTGTGCCATCAGCTCTTCTGTTTACGCAGCACTCGAGTTGGCCGTCGCAGGTTTCGCTATCGTAGTGATCTTTTCTCGAGAAACACACAACAAGCAAAAAGTCACAATGGAAAAGCAAGCGCGTCGTAGAGCCGGCATCCTCTATTCTCAGAGTCGAGGATTTTTCCGGCCATCCAGCAGATTCCCAGCCGGCGTTAAATTGTCACCCAATGGGTCCCTCCCCCATTTCAGGAAAGTGCAGGAAAGCGTCACGAATGCGAAAGAGTTTTCCTTTGTGTCGTGCGGAATCTCGTTCCGTTAATTATCTATGTCGGTCAGGATGGTAATCTGCCGGCAGTGGATCCTAGAGAAAAAGAAGGCAACAATAAAAAATAAATAAAAGGAGAAAATACATAGTGCTTTTTTCTTTTCATTCCGCATGAGATACCGGACGCGTTGATTAATCTCTGACGAGCCAGTGGATAAGCAGTAGTAAAACAATAACGTCAACATGAAGTATCCTCGGTTGAAGCGACACACAACACACATTTCCGCCTTCACGTGCGTGCGTAGTGGTCGAAAGGATAGGAATAGATCTCCCTGCAAAGAGGTTTTGCTTTATTTGTAAGCATAAAAGCTTCATGGATTTGAAAGCAACTCGATTCGATAGAAAAGAATGTTTGTCGCATATCAATGCCAAGGGAATGCTGGATACAGTCGATGAGGAGGCTGCTCGTTGGCGTATCGGAACCATTACGCACATTCTTATTAAAGAAGGTGGAAATTTTCATTTTCTTTTAGTCAAACAACATTAGATTTGTTAGTTTTTAATCGTAGTCTAAACGTTAGAGATTGGGTCTACGATTGAACGACAATTCGTATTTTGAATGATCCTGCCTTTCCCACTGTGGCACAAAAATGATAAACGAACCATTCCATCAGTCACAAGCTCCTGCACTGACACTAAAAAAGTATTTATTCATTTCCTAAAACTGCATTGTCGATGCTCAATCTTCGTTGATAGGATGTGCACTATTTTGCAAAACGGCATCCGGTGTAGATCTCGTACAGACATTCCATATTTCCATCCTCGATTTACAATGCACCATAGGTCAGTCTCTTCGTCGGGAGTCTTCAGCTTCATTCTCACTCGGTGATCTTCGCTACTCTTAGCGCCAGAAGCGTTTCGAAGCATAATTCTCCGTCCACCCCGACTCTGCCGTCCATGTGCCAGTCTGCGTCTTTTACCCGGATGCGCTAGGTTCTAGGAGCACTGGGAAGGAATTCATTGTAACGATTTCCGATCCCGTTTTCCGATTGTCTGCATTGCTTGTAACGTACGGCGTATAGGGGAAGTTTCTCTGGACTCCTAGAGATCCGCCTGTTTGTGCAGCCAGTGTATACCGTTGACGCCACTGGGAGCTCCTGGATGGATAAATGAAGCTTAACGAAGCGATACGCCTTCGGGCATACCGGGCATGCACACGATTCTGTTGAAGCGGATGAACTAAGCGAATTCTTCCCTGGAATGAAAACGAAATCTGGATCGAGCTGGAAAGCTTGGCAACGGGGAGAGTTTTGTTCGGATCTACTGTTGATAAAGAGATTAGTGCGTCAATTTGCTCTAGGTATTTAGAAGTTTGCACATTTGTGGACCCTACAAAGCCATGATGAACGGTTTCCGGGAGTGATTTTAACACTGTTTAGTGGAAAATAAATTATTACATTTTTATGTGAATATATCATGGCATACAGTACACTTGTAATTTCCTGCTATGTTAAAACCTCTTAAGTGTATGTAATCCAATTTTTTATCCTTTGTAATCCTTCTAATGATATCTGAAGCCTCAAAACGAGGCCTGCCACCTTACTACGCCGCAATGCAAAGGGGTTGCCAGGCGGTTACTTTTAATCCGTCGATAATGTGGTGGTGTGATTTTCGGCAACCAGTAAACGTTGACAACTTCGACCGAAGCCTGGTGGAAGAGTGGGGAATAGATGTACGAGCTGTAGATCATTGTATTCCATGAGGCTAATCCTTTGGAGTGGATGAATTAATACCTTTAATCCACTCATGATTGTGCGTCGGAGGGGTTCATTAATGCGGATACGGATTTGTCTGATGTGATGTTCTTATCGGTGTAAGCCGTCAACAGAATTAGGGATATGGACAGTAAGCTTGGTGCTGACGCGTTATTCCAACATTCGTGGTGATAAACGTTAAAATCAATTCAAATAAAATCTCCACATACTTACACAATTAATGAACCAAATAAAAGCTGTTACCAAATAAATGTTTGATTTGTGCGTCATTTTTTTAATTGCAATTTTTAAATGCAATTTTATTTTAGATGCAATGTAAAGAAATAGCAGTACAAATGTGTTGAACAGTAAAAGTTAATCTATACAAATTATATTAAAAGTAAATATTGTACTTTAAAATACAGACAAGAAACTGTGTTCCTAGTCGGCAAATACGGATGGTTAAAACTGGTCGAAATCCAAAAGCCTCTCTCAATAGATGTACTTACTACCGCTAGGAAGATGTAATTACAATCGTGTCGGGCTTATTTCCTCCTACTGTCTTTCCTTCGATAGTGTCACGTCCCGTCGATGGCCTAAGTAGCTTAGACAGTTGAATGGGTTTAATTCATCGCCGTGAATGAGATGCGTTGCAGCGCGGCACGCTACGGCTTGTGTTCCCTACTTTTTTGCTCAACTCTTTCGTCAATCCGCCCCCATCCTTCTAAATCCACGTTTGCCTCAACAACCCGGTGCGGCGTGTCTAACGTTTTATTTGTTTGTTTTTTGCGCTCGTCGAGTGACACCCAATTTGTCACCCAATCGCCGATAAGTATCAAATCCCACGCGTGCACGAATCACAGTAGTTGGAAGCACTGCAGCAACCCGACAGTCGCCATCATTATTGTCGTACAGAGGATTTGACACTTGCCAGCTCGAGCTGGTGGTGAGGCATGTTTTGGGTTTTGTCGGTTTGGCGGTTTCGTGCGAAGCCGTACTACTGGGACATCGTCATCGCAGCCGCGAATCAAATGGCTGGTCGAATTTAATTCAAATGGCAGACGTAAAGTGAGCAGACAACAGTGGCTCAGCACATCTATGGTATCTGGTATGGATTTTTTTTTTCGGGCAAAGTATCACGTTTACACACTACCAGGAATCAGTATCAGATTTGACAAACTCACCCTCCATTGAAATTGGTAAATACGGGTAAAATGGTGGGTGAATATGATGGGAATTTGAATGAGCAGATTGGTATCGATTAAGATTACACTAGGTCAATTGCAGACCCATAAATAGAAACAAAAAAACAAGGATTAATTTTGGTGAGGAAACGAACGTGAGGAGAATGAAAAATTTTCTACGTTTTGACTGCTGCACTTCCTCGGTGCAATAAGCTTGAAATTTGATCACTTCATCACTTTATGTTTGCATGCAGAATATGCCTGAAAATGAGACACAAAAAGGCGCAGTTTTCCCACGCTGCACTTAACCTTTTTTGACAAGGTATCCAGCCAGCAAATACGGGAAAATGAGGACATTTTTAAGAACTCGTTAAGTGCTAGCAGGAAAAACGGTTGCCCGCTCTGTCGGCACTTTCCGGTGTGCAAATGGGTTGATTTGTTTTTCCTTTTCACTGGCCTGGAAACATTCCGACACGCTTTATTCGTCAGGCGGATGGGATAATGGTAAAGGAAAAACAACGTTTTCTTTCGGCTGATGGTGCTGAGTTTGAACCGAAAAAAGTACGTCCTCAAAATTTCTGACTGCTTTGAATGGAGTTGTTTTTTTTTAAGGTCGTTTGGTCCCTTGAGAAGTTAATTTGAGTGACGCTTCTTCACGACCGTGGGCTCATTGGAGAGAATGTTCCCAATTTAGCTCGAGTTTTCCGCCTTATGCGAGACGATTTGAGGTGGTGGTGCGTATTGTGTTACATTTTGCTGCATTTTGTTTGTCGTATTTTCAGTATGTTTTTTTCTATGTTCATTGCCTGAAGGACTCTTTTCTGGATTAGCGCTTTTTTTAAATAGGTTCTTCAACAGCAAGGATAACTGGCATACCATTTTGTGGTTGATGGATGAATTATAATTGATGCTAACATTCCAAAGAAAAAAAGAACAATTTCTTATCTGTTGTGAATGTACTTCCGTTAAGTTTTATAGTAAAACAAACACAATTATCGGTACTCTTGTGATACAATTGTTTATAAAATGGATAGAATCTGGGCCTTCTTTCAGGGTTACAAACATGGCAGTCTTCTTTACGCTATCTTAGCATTAAAAAACAACACCTCTACCTGTTAACGGTCCTGGTACAAATTGACCGAGTAAACCGAGTGGACGTCTCCGTCGATGGGGTTTTTTTCTGGATCAATTACAAACAGGAGTTTCCGTTTCATTGATATTGAGTTGTGTCCGGGCGGGTCAGGCAATGATCTGTTGCCAATTAACCTCTCCATCCGCCAGCAGTGTGCAGAGTGTGTCGGAATTCCCGGAAGGAAAATCATCTGTCACGGGATGCAGCGGAAGCAGTCCGAAACCAGAAACGCTGGACAAAGCACTTAATCCACCGTGTGTACTCCCTGCCATGTTGCTGGCATGTGTTTTGAGCTCACCGGTAGGAACGGTCAAAACAACCAGCACAAAAATGAAGCCCCGAGATGGCATCGAGATCCGGCGCGGAGCAAATATGTCACAACGCTCTATAAACCGATTTAGAAAAGGTGCATGAAAAGGATCTACCGAGTGACACAAAGAACGGGAAGGCAAACAAACTCGAAAAATGACAACGACAATCCCATCACGGTGACGACGACGACGATTTGCTGGGGATTAAGAACTAGCACGATGGAGGATAATTACAAATTATACGGCGTCTGAAGGATCAGAGGCCTTCCGAGCCAACAAAAAAAAAAAAAAGGATAAAAGGGCACCGAGTTGTCGGAGGCGCAGGAAGACATCAGAAGGTAAAGCGAGCGAGCCGTGGCAATACTGAAGAAGGAATGCGGGTGCACAGAATCCTGTGGATGGGTTTTATTTTTCTCGCATGAATGGAATGGAAACCGGGTGCGCTCAGGAGTGCATTTGTCGCCACTGGTGCATGTAACAGTTTCGGAAACCAATTCTCAGGACGAGTCTCATTCGAAAGGCCCTCAGAGTCAGCGGCTCTCGGTGGTGCGTTTGGAAATGAATGGACGGGAATGGGATTTGGGACAACTTGATTGTTGTGTCGCCAAATCCACCGTCCCATCGATGTCGGTGAAGGACAATTTGGGAAGCGGTGCATCATCGGTGCAGGGTGCATCGTTGAACATGTCACCCAGAGATGTTCGCTCCCTTTTTTGGCTCCCTCCTCCTTCCTTACCTTCTGTCCGTCGTCAGTAGCTGATGATTCTATTTTGTTGCCGAAGAAAACCGATTAAAAAGGATAACCCGTAAGTGGTTTTGTTTGCGGTAAATGATAGCTTCCTGGGAGTGGGAATGGGCAGGGCTCGCAAAATGTCGTATCAATCCCAAAGTGCCCCAATTACGGTACAGCTAAGCTCGGTCAGATTAGGCCTTGTTTTTGTCTTGTTAGGTTAAGTGCGTCCCAGCGTGCGGCATTCGGTTATTGGGGATCAGCTGGTAGGTATTTGTGGTTGACGGAGTTTGAAGAAAGACCATCAGCAGAACTTTCTTTCAATTAACTTCTGCATAGGCTATATGCTTTGATTGTATGCTGTCACTTGTGAAACGAAACATGTTGAAAGCTTGTGCTGTAAAGTTGAACACCTAAGTTCAGCACAAGATGTCTTTCAATTTATGTTTAGTTGATTTAAATTCTATCGAATTTCATCCTACACGACCACCAACGATACCAACAAAGCCATCAATTTCTCTACAAATCGCCCTTGTTTCTATAGTTCCTAGGTCCTTTCAACGAACTCGATCAATCATCCGCAGCTCAACTTGGTCGACGTCATCGTCACGTCAACGTTGTTCCAATGCACTGTGTAGGAGTACCTATTTTCCACCCTGCTTAAAGCCCTCTAATTACCCCCGGGCAAACGAGCCACGACGGCAGAGACGGCCTTTTACCGGACGTGACCACACACGACCGTTGATCGTCTGGGCTTCGCTTCCATTGGTGATCAGGTTTCCCTGGGCGTGCTAATGAGCCTTACACGAATGTTGGCCTGGACTAGGTCGTTTTAACTTGATGAAGTTGTTAGTAAATTTGTAAAATAGATTTGAAAATTATTCTTCCTTATAAAAACGATCCTCAGTCGCGATATAGATTTTGTTGGCAGGGAACTAGCATCATCTATAGGATTTATAAAGCATATAGTTATGCAAAATCTTGTTAGTGCAGCTTTAAGATCCATCGAGATCTAGTGCGATGATAGTGCGCGGTGAAGAAAGCAAGTTGATGGCTCCGGACATTGATGAAGTAGTCGCCCGAATGGTGATTGAGGCGAACGGGGAGATAATCCACGGGATACCGTCGTGACCGGCGGTAAACCTACGCCGTCACCGCCAGCCGATCCGAGCCCGGACCGGCCTCACCCGGGTGGTCCCGAAGATGCTGCCGCTTGCTGCCAAGTGGCGCCCAGTGGAGCTCCAAAGTGGCATCGTTACAAATATTGTGTCTCTGCTGGTGCGGCCAATGTGCGCCTGCAGAGGGTAGGTCACGGCGTAGTCGGTGCCGGCTTTACCAATTCCGTCATGACTCAAATTGAAATTTATGTAAATTCAAGAAAATTGATCACATTCATGCAAGACATCGACAGAGGCTGGTGGCAGGAGGTGGAGCGTGGGGGAACACAAACAGCAGGATTATTTTCATAGTTTGTGGTGTGGGAGATGTTTGGATATCGTATACTAGTGCAAGCTAGATGAAGCTATTCAAGCAGTATCCAATCTGGTGTATGGTTATTTCTAAGGTTTGCACCAACAAGTTTACAATTTTAAGAATAAATTACTTATGACAATCAAAACAAGCAGAAAAATATCTAAAGAAAAGAAAAATTGAATAAATTCAAACTAGTTTAGGATTATCCAGAATGTATGTTATTGAACAAAATAGTGAACAAAAAAAATCTGGTTTAAACCAAATAGTAGAGACAATTCGAGTGAGCAAAGGGTTTAAATCTTCGAGCATCAATAACAGTTTGATTTTTTTTTCCCAAAGACCTGTTAAAGAAGACTTTTGAAAGAGAAAAAAACAAAGAGAAAAGTACGGAAGAAATTGCAAAGAATCAGAAATAATAACTCCATGCATGTAGTGCAGTGGAAAACTACAACATAATTGATTATTATTATTGTGTACAACATAACCATTCGGTGTCGTTAGTCGTTGGCGGCGCCATGCTCCGCTGGGGGGGTTCAGTACAAAGCGGGTGGGAAAAGTGGTTTTTGTTCTGCCGCCGGTTCTTCACCGGACTCCGCCACGTTGCGCTCCGAGAACTCCGACGCTTAACCGCAGCCGGCTTGCACGGATCTGAAAATGCCAATTGACGACAGGCTGTGTGTGTGTGTGTGGGAGTCGGACGGATCCGACGCTGAGGTGGCCTCGGGAGGTCGCAATGTGTGCGCGGGATGCGCCCAACGGTGCAAAAGGTTGCCCAAGACGGGGGACGATAATTGGCCATCAACGTCTTGGCCGCCATGCCGCAGTACGTGGGTGGCTTTGCAAGACGATGCGCGGCCAGTGTTGAACTTCCGGCAGTGTCGTGCTGGGAGCCGCGCGTTGCAGGGTGGTCAATTGATTGGATTGGAACCACCGCCGAGC
This sequence comes from Anopheles atroparvus, assembly GCA_914969975.1. Classification (NCBI taxonomy): domain Eukaryota; kingdom Metazoa; phylum Arthropoda; class Insecta; order Diptera; family Culicidae; genus Anopheles; species Anopheles atroparvus. The sequence goes on from CAJZCY010000004.1 coordinate 15,462,335, forward strand.
GATCATTAGTTCGCCCGCGCCGGCTCCCACCCCGTGAGCCGCGTGATGAAGTGTAAATTTATGGGGAACTTTGCCGGCGAAGGGAATCCTTGGAAACGGGTGATATGGCAGCAAAACTAGTTCTCCAGTATCTATTATTCAAATAAATTGTAAGCTTCAATAAATTATTTTCTACAAACTTAAGTAAATTTTTCAATGATTTCTAAAACTAATGTTCATCTACATTCAACATTCGAGCGGTAGACAAGGGAGAAGGAAAAATCCAACAATAAACATCCACCTCATCCGTCGTTGTGAGTATGCAATGCCGCGCTCTAAAACATTAGTTTTCACATCTCATACAACGTTGTTGAAGCGAACATTAGCAAGTGAAAATTCAACACATCACCAGCGTCTTCCAGTGGCGTTAAAAAAAAAAAGGGGGTCCCGTTTCAGCATCCAACACCATAAAACATGCATTGCATCAATACCTTCCCTTAATGGCATAGTTTCTTAATGTAATGCAAAAGCAATAAAAAGCAAACAAGGCAGCCTTAAAGAGTGAATTAAAAAAAAAAGACATCGTCACATAAATGTGATGCAGAAAATTAAAGTAGCTTGCAGGAGGAGAAAAAAAAGGGAGCGCAAAAAAGGCAATCTTGTAACCGGCAATTTATTCCAACGCATCGGCCCGACGGCATGATAAGACGGCATACATTTATGTACCCGGGAGACACCTCTGGCGAAAAAAAAAAAAAACGAGAAGAAACGACTCGCAAAACTCGATCGCACACCATGAACCGAACCGCGCAAGTGGCAAAACAAATATTAAATAAAATTTTGCACTTCTTCACAATTAAATTAACGCACAATTCTGGTTTCGTGTGCTCCTGCTCGAATCTGGAGCCTGTAGGTGTAGTGCTACTATAAAGCTGCAAGCCTGCAGTGGTCGACCGCGAAATGGCGACAATTGTGACTAATGTAAAACCACTTTGCCGGGGCGCGCAACCTGCTGCTATCGGCTGCAATCATGTATTATACATCGATGCAGGGCATGGGTGAGGGGGGGGGGGGGGTTTCTGCAGCGAAGGAAAAAGAAAACACGTTTCCAAGGGAAGGTTTAGCGATGGTAAAGGAGAGGAAACATACATTTAATGCAACTTCCACCAGAGGGCGCGCGGTTCCCTTGTGGGAGAAGAGGGAAGCTGCGTTGTGGTGATAAAAATCGAGCTAAAAGTGAAGCCCGTCGCGTTCGGCACCAATCGGCGATCGAAATCACGAGCCTCGGCCAGGGGTTTTTCCTGCATTTTCTTGTACATATGTATGTTTTTTTTTGTTTTGTTTCGTTTTCTTTCCCGGTAGTGTGCCGCTATGTGCTGTGCATTTTTCCCGCGAGCAATTTCTTTCGCTGCTTCGTCGCACGCATTTATTAGCGAGCTGTTTTTATTAAGTTTTTTCAAGACGGCCTTTATCGTGTCGTTTCTCTTTCTTTTTTCCGCCACGCAGTGAAGGAGGCATCCGCAGGCTGTGCGAATTCCGCGCTGGGCCTGGGCGTTCGCCGAACAATTAAAAGTAATTTTTTTCTGAATAAATTGAATCGGCATTCGCGTCTTCGGCCGACGCGTTTCGCGGAAAAGCCTTCCGACACCCGATCCCGAAAAGGATGGCGATCCCAAGGGTCCACCACCCCCTTGGGGATGAGGCGGGTGGGGCGGGATGGTTGAGGCTCTGGTAACAGTTTGGGTTTCCGAGAAAAGTGCCAAGGCGTCCCATGAGGGAGTGAGTAACTTTGGTGCCGAGATTCGTCACCAAAAATGGCAAACAGGGCCGATAAAGAATAACGCTGGAGGCAAAGCTACTTCGCAACACCCAAGCCTGGTGGACTTTTTACTCGCCAAGCCAAGCTGTTCACTTCTTTCCCGGGGCCAAGGGGTTGCATTGCTGCACGACGACGTTGCATCGCCGAGTGCAAGTGCATTCATCCGTTTTCATCCGGCAATCCGGCGGCGGCCGTTCGGGAATCAGGATTCCCGTGCCCCGGCACAACCCGTCCGGGCGCGATGGAATGGAGCTAATGAACACATTAAAAATACGTGCACGGTGACGATGGTTATGACGATGGTGACCGCATTGTCGCTGGCCGGTCGGTGATGGCCGGGACGGGACCGATGGCGATTGAAGCTCAATCATGCCCACTGCAGCTTAAGATGGGCAGCGGACGACTCTAGGAAAGTGGAACATGTTGCCCTTACCCACGAGAACGAAACATTCTTTGAGGTGGCTTTAAAACGTTTATGTTGCGAACATTATAGTTTGATGTGCTTCGTCAAAATTTATAAAATAATTCGTGAAAAATACGTGGAAATAAACTTATCGGTAGGTTTTATGTCATAAAAGTATAAATAAATTACTACAGGCCTTGCATTAAATTTCTACAATTATTTAAATATAAATCAATACTTGATAAATCAGTTATTAAAGGAGATAAACTAACTTTATCTCACGATTCTTTGGGATGATTTCATTAGAAGACTCCTAAACCAAGTTCCAAGAACTCTTCGGCTAAGCGACAAAGTAGCTTGTAGCTAAACATCGTCCATAAAAGACAGTCAAGATCGTCGCCGACACGGAACGGAGGCAAACACGAAAATCAAAGCCAAAGTGCACGGCCTAGTAATTAGACATGATGCATTTCCGCGCGCCCCGGTGCATGCAAGCAGCGCGGCGTTGCACTTAGCGCAGTCGCTTCTGGGTTTGCGCGAGCGGCTTTCTCGGGGCGCCAGAGCTAAGGGCGCCAAACCCAAGCTGCGCCCGCAGATCACCCTCAATCCATCATTTACCATTCATCTCCGCTGCACCCCGCTCCCCCGGACTCCGATCGTTCTTGCAAGTAAGCATCCAGGGCGTTTGCGAGTGAGTGAAAGCGAATTGAAACAGGAAAAGGAAGAGTGAGAAAAGGAACCTTGCAGGAGAAAAAACGGCCAGCGCTCCGGTTTCAAAGGGCTGCACCCAAAACGCGATCATCTGCGTAACGGGAGCGATTTGCGCAATCTCGTCGATCGTGTCGATCCGCTATCGGGCGGGAACCGTGCGGAGCTACCCAGCGGCGGTAGAGGGAATGGTTGCGGTCTTTCCGCCAGGACATGGGTGGTAAATTGGCGGTAAACTATAAAAAGATTGGCTGCTCCCTTTTGGAGTCGCCGCTGCGCTTTGCCACCCGGTCCGGCGGTATGACAGAATAGATGAATAATTTCGCTTAAAATCTTTATGATATATGCACATTTAAACGAGCATGTTTCACTGTGAAGAGAGTCTGGGGGGAGGGGGGGGGGAGGAGGATAGTACGTGGTAAGAAGATGAGTTTCGATAGCGCGCCGCAAGAAGCGGTCGTATTTCCGTCAAAGGGCTCCCCGAAGTCGGGCGGGGAAACGGGCTGAAATATTCCCATGGCGCTCCGATTGGGCGCCAGCGAGGATCATAATTTTCGGAGAACGAAGGCGGTAGATGCAAGCGGCGGCAAAGGCTTCCCTCTTTGCATTCCTTCATCGACAGGCACTTCCCACTGCAGGAAGGCGCAACGCAAAACTGTGGTTGAAAAAAAAACAAAAAGCAAAAACAGAAATTCTCAAAGCCGGCGCATCAAACATGGGTCCACATGTCGCGGCAAAACGGGAGAAATGTCAATCTCGGTCTTAATCGAGCTCGGGATTCCGCTACACCAGCTACATCATCCGGTGGCGGTAGATCATCTTGGCTTTCCCCATCGGCCGGCAACCACCAGGGGTCCAAGGGCTGCAGGGGATCCGCGCGACTGGAGTCTTTTAGCAGTTCATCATCACGTCAGCGATGAAGCTGGTGTCGATAGAAGGATCAGGTTCAAGGAAGCATTTACAGTAGGTCTTCCATTTTTTTATCACTTAAGAAAATCTATTTAAAGTTGCGATTCTAATTTGATGGAAATTTTCGGGAAAATAGATCAAATCAAAAGAAAATAACTAATTGCTTAATGAAATTGAAAAATGAAATTGAACAAAATAGTGAAGACTTCCGGGGTTTCAGGATAGCCCGCCGCAGCGTTGGTTCAAGTACAGACCGGACCGGACCTCCCCCCGAAAGATGTTAAAGATGGAAAAAGTCTCTTAAACGCTCAGAAATCAGTAGGCTTGACGAAATGACAATCGTTACGTGAAAAAGAATGAAATGAACATAAGAATTAAACCTGTCGGTTTTTGGATCTACTGTGTGTTGCTCTACTTTCCCAAAAATTGCAACACACTGTACGGACTCGATGAACTGACAGCGAGCAACTTTCCTGCTGCCTTTCCCGAAAGATGATTATCACGCGCCGCAAAATCATAAGCGCCGGCTTTGAGTTTCGCGATTTGTTTTTTTTTCTCCGTTTATTTTATGCATGCTTTTTTTTCTGTTGCTTCTTTATCTCCCCGTCTTTCTCCGCAAATGAGCAATTTCTCGTGATCCGTTGATGCGCCGCCACGCGGCCGCCCGTATCTTTGACATGTCATCGCTCGGCTCGCTGCACTTTGGCGTCCCGGAGCGCGCCGGAAAGTGTCGGGTGCGCTTTGAAGGCACATTTTTCATGTGTCGATTTGGTTGCGTGATTGCGGTTCCTTGGATCCAGAGAGAGAGGGGGTGGGGGTGGAACAGTTGCAGTCGCAATCGGGACGGATTATTCGGGAGGATGATCTTTTCCGCCCAACTGTGCCCAACACAGCGCGGAACTGGGCCAGCGAAATGGTTCCTAGAAATTGGCGCTAACCCTTTTTCGCCTTCTCCACTCCAACCTGTGTTGTGTGGGAAAAAAGGGATTCTCTGTTCCCTGCGTTGCATATGAGCGATAATTAATTCCAGTTGCAGTGATTTCTGAGAATTCAGTACTACGCACGTGAGAAAATGTACTCGAGCTACTTCTTGAAACCGAGCAGAGAATCATTCTTGATGGCTGATGTAACAAAAAACATGGAGGATTTTTTTCTTATTTTTTTCATTTATTTATTGTAGAAACCAACCTGAACTGATCACATGGTCCTATTGAATACTTATAAACTTCTTCCTCTTTCTTCCTTTTCTTGACGTAACGATCGTCCCATTTTAGGGCTAACGGCTTTCTTCGCCTTAAAACGTGCGTGGATTGTCAGTCTAGAATCGAACCCACGCCATCGTGGGTCGTGCTCCAGCAGGCGTAGGGGACCGGCTATCTCCGACTCCTTCAACTTCTCCTATGTATGCAGCAATATAAAAGCTTTGATCAAGTTGAACATATCCACATTTGTGTTTTATTTGCTATTTTTGGTCTGTACTCGAACCGTTTTCAATCTTGGGAAAACTCCTCCAGATTTTACAACTAAAAGGCTGAAAGAAAGGAAAGAAACCACGAGACACAAACGCCTAAAGGAACGGCTTCAGAAGCAACGATACAAAAGGTACGTTTTCTCAGGAGCGCCGAAAACTGTAAAGCCAAAAAAAAAAACCAAAGCAAAGTGCAACGGCACAAACAATATGTTACGAATTAAATGGAACAGCTCAAGAACACAGATTCCGCGGGTGTGGCTGCGGGGTGGCGGAATCGGCGGCTCCGGGGACGGCAATCGGCGCGCGATGAGAAGATTTGATCATTTAACTCCGCAGTCCAAGCGCCGAATGCAGATGCAGCACGGCGCCTCCATAAAACTCGGCCCGCTTCCCGTGCAAGGTTGCCATTTGACTCTGCCCTGCTTTGTGTCGGCCGTTCGGTCGTTCCCTTGCAAGGCTCATTTTAATTCCAGCGCTAACAATCGGCATGACAGACGGCGGGCGGCCCGTCGAGGGAAAGCAAAGGAAGCCGTGCTTTGAAGGCGTCTTTTTTTTCCTGCTTCATTTGGTCGGATTTGCCGGAATCTCTACAGGCTCCATTCGGGTGCGCGGCTTTCGGAAGCTGTTTCGGTCGGTGGGGCTTCCTTACCTTGCGATCTCCTCGCTCTGTCTCTCACTCTCTCTCTTGCGGAGACGCACGCATACGAGCATTTGGCGCGACTGTCCTGGGAGTTGCAGTTGCATCTTGGAATCGAAACGGAAACGTTGTCGAGCTGGTTCGCACAGGTTACAGAATGCGATCACATGTCGCCCATCGGGACACGGAAACAGACGATCGCGACGCAGTCGCCCTTGTGCCGCTGGTGGCTGCCGGCGGCATTTCAGCAAAAGAGAGGAGTTTTTTTTTATTTCTTACTAAAGGGAATCACTGATGAAAAAAAATCGTCTCTCCAAGACGCCCGGGAAACACGCTCGGCTCGAGCCAAAGGATCCGCGAAACGGGGCGAACGGAGGAAAAGTGAACGTTAAACTCCACCCGAGAGGAAGACGGCGAGCGGCCCTTACGATCCCCGCGATCCTCGGCGGCGGCGGCCGAAAAACATCCAAAGAAGAAATATGTAGCGCCGGCGCCAGGCGCCATTCCTTCCCGGCCTACTTGCCGGGAAGGCGCTTCCTTCGCTTTGGTGGTCGCGTTTGGGCCTTCCACTATTTGTTCATGTTTGTTTCGTGTCGAAGGCGGAATGTTTTTCTGGTTTTTTTTATTTTTTTAAATTCTGTTCACCTCTCATCTCTGCTCTTCACCCAGCAGCAGTGCACGGCGGCGCGGGCACGATGCAACGAACGCTCATTATGCATTCATTTTTTATGTTGATCCATGTGTGGGTACCGCCGTTGGGGCGGCATTTTTTTTCCCCCCGTACCTCCGTTGATTTGTGCCGTCGTTTGCACGGTTTCGCTTATTAAATGAGACGCGCCATTGAGCGTCAGATTGAGCGGCTTTTGCTCGGTGATTTAAGGTTCTTTTTCCCCAATGTGTGCATCGCCGAGGAAACTGAAGGAAGGTTAGAACACACAGGCTGCTGGAAGCTGCAGGACCCCTTTCTGACGGTCTTCGCAAGTTATAGATCGGTGAAAGTGACAAAAGGTCTTTCAGAATGTCATGAGAAACCGTCTTTTGATGATCAATCAAATTAGAAACACACAAATCATTTCTTGTTGAATGTTTGGTGATTCTGGAGCTACGTATTGCACATTTTATTTGTAGTTTTAAATGTTTCGCAAGTTTTTTTTAATTTTTATGATTTTTATAAAGTATTCTGGGGGCCTTGTCAATATGAAGCGAAAACACACTTTTGGCAACCCCGTAATGTAAACAGTTTTACCTGATTTCCTGATGTCAACCCTGAAATGTCAAAATTGTTTATGTTTATGTTTATGCGAAAAAAAATTCGTGTTGTTGATTACGGACGAGGGCAGATCTACAGCGGCAGAAGTGTTTTTCATTTGTTTGATGAAAAGACATTCAATACGAACATTTAATAATTTCTGGAATTTATATAAATAATAAAAAAACAAAATAAAATAAACACTACCTCTCTGCTATTTCTTTACAATTCATTCGTTCCGGCTCAAGAATATGCGGTATCTGACATCTTCATGTCAAGCAGCATTTCGAATATATATATCTACAATAAATTTAATATGACATTTCAGTGTACGTCTAGTATCCAGCACTTATTTCACGACGGATTTGACAGGTGTCCATTTTTACCCAAACTTGCCACATTTGTTAATGGTAGTTTTAAAAAAATATAAAAAAAGTAAACGTCATTAAAAACCAATTACGTTTGTTGTTATCGAAATAATTTTAAACGTACTTTAAGGGTAAATACGAGCACAATTTTACCGAAATTTTCCCCATTACCTTCGCGGGCAATTTCTTCTCATGCCGCGTTGCAATCCCCCGTTGTAACCAGGAGAAACTTTCCGCCGCCACACGGTTTTGAGGTGGCCAATTCGACCACGATTAGCATGCCATGAGATGGTCACGAAGCGAAAGGAACGGGTTAAAAACGATTCTATCGACGACATCCGAAATTGTGTGCAATGCAGAGGGCGCGGAGTCCGAGGAAGTAGGGTGTTTGTTGCTGCCTGACGACATCAGATGGCGGAGAATTTTATTTCGTGACGCAAATCGTTAATTGATCGTCCGGCTCGCCTTGTGGCCAGAGCGTGGGTAATTATGGTAAGAAACAATTAAAATCATCGGATTGGATTACCGGTGATCTGGAAAATTGCGCACATACCGTAGAATTTAACACAAGGGCTAAGGTGAACAATGGCGTTGGTGGAATTTCATTCGTTGGTGTAATTGCAGAGAAAAATATTTTTCTTTAAACATATAAAAACCAATTTACATTTAACAGCTTTGTTCAAAGAGACTTACAATTTTTTCTGAGTTCTTGGGATTGGTTGTAAATAACATCCCAATAGATTTACTTCTAATTGCTATGATATATAATGATACTTCATGTTAGCTGCACATTATCAACTTTTAAACCGACTAACAAACTTGATGTTCCTTTATTCTTCAACTATCAAGCTTCTTGTTTAAATTTCAGTTAATTGCACTTTTCAATTTAACTTAAAACGTACAAAAACCAAAACACAGACATTGCACTAATTTAACTTCAGCTGGTACCTGAAATTCTTCCAAATCCTAACGGGTGGTAGCAACGTCTCCAAAACCATGACAATCGGAAAATCTTGGCGTGGATCCACCCCGCGGTGAATGTGTCCACGGTCCAAGAAATGGCGCCTGCTAGCGGCGTCTCGGAACGCAGCTAATAGCATCGGTTTTGATCTCGCAAGCGTTCGTCGTCCGTGCAGCTCTCTTACGCCATCCTTCGCCGTTCTCGACGGCGTTATCTTCCCGTTCTCTTCCGTATCTCCATCGACACTGGCGGAGCATCCGCGAAAAGCCCTCATTAGCAACGTTTTTCTGCGACTCATCCGGCGCATCAGGGTAGCCTCCTGGCCGTGGTTTCCACGGTTTCACGGTTGGTTTCCGAAGCGGCAAGATTATCGTGTTCTAATGATTGTTGTCTCCTGTTCCTCCCACCAGACCGTGCGTCGGTGTACGTTGGAGCGAACTATTTGCCCGGTAGTTTGGTCCGGTTTCGAATGTCGTCGTTCACGGCCTGCGCGAGAGTGTAGCCATGTGCGTTGTGGGACTCAAATCAAGCCGGATATAAGGTCTCGCGAGCGGCTCAGGTTTCCCTGTCTGCGATCCATATTTCCGTGGCGGGAAAAAGGATCTGCAACCTCAGTCAACCAGTCAATCGGTCGAATCAATTCGTTTGATTTAATCGGTTCCCAACATGGCCAGGCTCCGTGGGAGATCTTTCTCAAACTCGCAAAAACAAAAAACATATTGAAGCGGTTCGCGTCTCCGGAAGCGGATCTGCGGATTCGGAACTTAGGTTGGAAAATGTTGCGAAGAAACATCCATGCGGATCGAGGGAACGTAATTGAAACGTCTTCATTTCATCTGAATGGGTGGCAATGAAGATTCTTTAAGCGAAGCGTTACTTGCAAATTATTTGAAGTTAAGAAAAATGAATCTTCTTCGTTTAACTTTTCCATTTCTTTTCGGTTTTCAGCGACTTGAGCGTCTTTGCATAACCGCTGAATAAATGGGGAAAAAAATAGTGATAAGATAAAGTTTGAGACTCGTAAGAACAGAGCTGGATGAGTTGGAAGGAGTAAACATGAAATTAGCATTTGCTAAAAATCCTTATCCCAACAAGACTTTTATCTTGGGATAGGTTTGTACAATCTTTATAGGCAAGGAAATTGCGTGCGAAGTTTAGGCGTGTTTAAATGACTTTTCGTGACCTTTTCCTTGCACCAGCCGATCATGCTCTTTGTGGGTGAAAAAGTGTTCGTCCTTCAAAAGAAAAGAATTAGAGGCAGAGAGGGTGAACGGTAAAATTAGATTCCTGTAAAAAAAAAAAACCACGCTAAGTAGTTCCATGGTGGTTTGGGCCGCGAAAAGGAGAGCCAAAATCCTTGTCACCGTGGCCGACATCGCCATTGGTTGCCGAATTGGGTGGGGTATCATAGAGAGGGGTTTTTTTTTATATTCATTTCGTTCATCCGATCACACGCATAACGGTTCAAGAAAGCATAAAAGAGGCGCCTCTAGAGCTAGAGGGATTCCAAAAGCGTGGCATAAGAAAGAAAGCGCCTGAAGAGTTTGCTGAAAGGACATAAAGAAAAGAGTGCTCGAGTAGGCGAGTGAAGAATGTAGGATTTCTTCGCTTACTTGGCACGTGTGAACCTTCCCCTAGAGCGTCTTGGGGAGGCCACGTTGCGCCTGTGGTAAGGTAATAAGCAAAGAATCCAAAGCGGCACAATCTGGAGAGCGACAAAGTGGTAGGGAACAAAAAAAAAAAGATCTTTTCCTTTTCGACCACAGTAGAAAGCTCAAGTTCGTGGCGCCGATAGAAAGCACGGAACAGTTTTCGTTGGCCTCCCATTTGACACCTAGTTCTACTTCAACTCCCTTCACGGCTCCATTCATTTCGACAGGCTTCGTTTTTCGCTTCACAGCAAGTTGCGAGTCTCGTCCTTTCTTTGCGTGATGAAAAGATCTAACACATCCTCCTGCTTACCCGGGGCGCCCGCTTTTTGGCGCCCTCTATGCTTCGCGGAATCTCCACGTTAGGTTCCTTCGCTTCCCCATCGCGCTCTCCTCTACGCGACCTTGTCACCGAAACACTTTGATCCTGCGATATCCGTGATGAGGGTTTTTATTTCTTTACTTGCCGAAAAAATAAAATGCAGTACAGACGAATCTCGCGCCTTTTGAAATCGCTTTTGGGTGGGAAACCTATGAAAGGAACTCAGGAAATGCTCGGCAACCGTTGTCAGTTGCCGCTTCGACTGCCAAAATGACATGCCGTGCGATTTTTCCGACGTGTTCAAGTTCCCGTTGTGTAGATTTCCTTAGGAGGCAAATTTTCTATTCAGAATAAAATTGTACCCTCGGTGAGAATAGAAGGAAAACTGTCAGGCAAATTTACGATTACCAACCATTGTGGGTTTTAAGCGAGTTTTCGCGGGAAAATCACACTTAATCGTATTTGAGGGTTTTCCCTTTCGTGTGAACAAACATCCGTGAAATGAAAAAAATAATCACATACCATAATAACAATTAAGCCAATTGCAACATAAAAAGAGATTTTAAACATCCCTGCGTTTGTTTACGTTTTCTGTGTTGATATAGAATGTTTAATGTGATTTCTTCCTTTAATAAAAAAAATCGATTTCTTAATTGAAAACATTGTAAACGTAAGAATCATATATTTTAAATATTTTTTTTTATCAACGCGGAGCCTTGTCGCTTTTCTTGTTAATCGTGAGTTGAACAGCTCAGGTATAGAAGAATTTTGTTCGAATTATGAGGTAAAATTAATTGCTCTGCTTAAATTTGTCTGTTTTAAAAACATTTTGTTCAATGATACACACCGCTTCATCTGGAGCAGAAATTGAATCTAAAGGGTAATAATTTCATTTTTTTTTTCTGCTCCACTTAATCTCCAGCGCACCGAACCATAGCTGAATTGTACCCTTTGTCACCGGCAATAGCTGGAAGCATCTTGCCCGGTCCCCAAGTCGGAGCTGTCGGAGAAAGAGGCCACTTGAACGGAGGAGCACACGACTCCTTCGAGAAAACCACCACCGGAACTGAAAGACAACTGCCGAGGGCAAATACAAATTGGCATGTAATTAATGGAACCGTAACACCGGTCGCATCTCGTGACCATTTCATGCGACCGCAGAAGTTTTTGTGTTTTTTGGTTTTTTCGAACGCGGTTAATAATCGGGTTTGAAAGTATGTCGAATGTTAGGAAGCGTCTTGCCAGAGGATGGAATAATTCTCTCCCACGCGTTGCTGTGTGTCTTTTTTTTTTATTTTTTCTTGGATGTAACTGGATGTAACCGTTGACTTTATTTGTAAAATGAATATATTGCGCAGTGTTACAACAATTAAAATTATTAAAAGGATTAAATAAATCAAATATTATGAAAAGGTTTTGCGACAAATTTGATTTTTTTTATTGAACGAGTTCCAAGTCACAGATTGATATCGTTTTCCATTAATTAAAAAAAGTTATTTATTCAAATTTTATAAAAAAAAAAATCTACATTAACCTGTTTCTATAATGCTTTCTCTCCTATTTTACCCACAAGAATCCTACTATATGATTTTACAGCTTGGAATGGGGGAAGAAATAAAAGGAACGTGATTGTCTTCTCCCACCAATCTTGATCCTTCTAGGAAACTTCTCGCGTGTGGTGAATTGAGGGTCTCGAAATCAAGCACTGTGACACTCACACGGCTTTCGCTTCTGGCAATTTATGTGTCATTTCTCGATCCGGCAACCAAAAGCGGCGAAGGTGTGCGTTGAAGCCCGCGGCGATACTTCGCGTCACGTACGTGTGGCCGATTTTCTCGCTCTCCCCGTCAAGGCGAGCCCCATCCGAGAGGCATTTTCCACACCCCATATTTATGTCCATCCTCGCACCAGCCGCACCTCCCGCCGAGACAGCCGTTGCAAACGCATCGATGCACGGGAGGAGTACAAAAATGAAACTGTTTCGCAACCGGGCAGACACTTGCCGTCCGAGATGCGGTTGTGGTGAAATTGAAACGGAAACAGAAGCAGAAAGGGGGTTTGTATTCGTTTCTGTTCTTCCTTATTATCTTCCCAACCGTGCCCTCGCAAGGAACTAACACGAAATAATAGCAATAAGAACCATTTCATTAGCCTGACTGACGAAACGTATCATTGGAAGGTGCGTGAAAAGACATTTCCAGCTCGATCCGCTGATGGATCGAGGCGGACTGGGGAGGTTTGTGCAAACGGAAACTAAATGAAAATAATGCTTCAGCAAAAGGGTGAAGTAAAAACATAGTGGACCGCAGCAGAAGCACACGTGGAATCCGAACAATTCGCCTTGGAGCCCTGGTTGGGGGGGGGGCTACAACCATAAAGCTGTCGTTGTTGAACCGGAGACGAGGTACAATCGAGGCTCCTTCTAGGATGCGGTTTGGGGAAAGAGGAGAGTGCAAAAATGTCTCCATCCCTTCATCGTCCTGTGTCCATCTTTCGACCATCTCGTCCCGTTCGGGTTTTAATTATACACGATTGAAGTGGCCAATTAAAATGGTCTCAATTCAATGGTGGTGTTTTCCTAGAAATTGGTGACAATTGGCCACAGTCGGCACAGTTTTGGCCTTCGGAATATTTGCTCCCGCCCCGCTTCACGCTCGTCCCTTCCGTTGCGGGGCCCTCCGCACATAAGAACCCGCCCCAATCGAGCCTTCTGTCGCTCGCGGCTCGGTTTTCTCTCCGGCTCTCAAGACCACACCGTCCAAGCTAACGAAAAGCTGATGCTTCTGATGCCCCGCGATCCTGCACAGAATGCAGTGAAAAGCATCCGAAGTCATATGGCTGGGGACCAGCGCCGGATTGTGTTGACTTTGTTGCTCGTATCGACGGACGAAGAAATATTTTATGGTCGATCCACGGAATGCGCACACGTTCCCTTTTCATCGTGCGCGCTTATGGTCTATCACTACTTCATCCGATCGGGACTCGGGAGGGAGATGTGAGGGGAAATTCCTGGGGCATAGTTAAGCGTACAAAGAAGTGGATAATCCAGTTCACAGTGACACGGTCTCCGGATAAGTACTCGAGCAGCGGTAGTCAGTTGTGGTTGTCTTTTTTTTTCAAACCTAACAAATTCATTGAACACATTGAACTACGAGCTTACAAACAAACAAGTCTATTCAATAAAAGCAGTGGTACTAAAACAGTTAATAATATTCTGAGTTTCACTCTTTAACATAACTGTTCCAAAATTAATCGCAAAGTTTACTCAAAGGTTCATTTAAAATCATCGATTCAGGTAGAGTCAGGATAATTTAGGGTCTTAATTTATCTATTATCTAGGCAAACTTTGTCATTGCTAGTATAAACACCGACATTAATCAATGTACCACTAATGGAACGATGGACATTTCCTAATCCTCGATAGCCATTTAAAGGGATGTCCAACAAATTTGGAAAAAAAACTAAGTTCTTAATACGCATTGCACAAACCGTAGCAGTACGATAAAACCTTCGATGTCCTTTGGCTGTTGCCACTCAACTTTCTTCCTCCTGTGAACGAAGAACCATAATTATGCAAGTTTTCCCAACGCCACGTTCTCAATTGGCATCATCGCCGAGGGTGTACAGGAAACAACGCTCAGGTTAAAAAGATCCTAGCTAGAATAATGGCTGAAGAAGATGGTGTTGGAGAGCCACAAATAGGGCAAGATGTTTGTATGTTTGTAGCGTTCGGAAGGAGGCTCTTCGGCAGCTTGCCTTTCATTTCATGCCGGAACGGTGCACGAATGCACAGAATTACGTGTCGCGAATGCAAATGCACCAAGTCCGACAGAAGGGTGAAGGGTGTACCGATGTGACGGTTGGCGACAGCGAGTCGTCCGCTTGCGCCTGAAGACGCCGACAGCGAGCGGCAGGTTTGTGCAGGTTTGTGCATTATTGTCGTCAACGTCGTGCAGGAGTCGCCGCTGTACGGATCGGTGGAAATAATGGCAAAGTAATGAGCTACCTGTTTCCCGGTAGGACGCCATTGGGGAGAGAAAAAAAAGGGAAGTGGCGTTTGGTTCCGGTACTTCGCATCCAGTTGCGCCCGAGCAACATCAGCTCCCTTGGTCCTAACATACCTGTACGATGTATGTTTCTCCACGTCACGGAATAAACTTTTCTGCGAGTCCTTTCAACTTTCCACCCGCGATGCACCTTTTTCCACCACACATATGGTCACGTACACAACCCCACAAAGAAACTCCACGTTCGTCTGTTTCTAAAACAAGCCGCATCCGTGCTGCGTTTCCCTTTTGCGAAAGCACCCGAGCGCCAATGCAACTGCACTGCACCGCGTCACATCAAAACTTGCCCATCGCGCTGGTTGGGGATGCACACCGCCGACAGGATCCGGCACCTGGGGAGTGTTAGTAGTGGTGGTAGTAGTAGTAGTTGTCGTTTCCTGATGACTGGCGCCATCTTGTGTCACATCGTTTGCACAATGGCTGACGGGCTCCTTCATAATCGGGATTCGTTTCGCCGTGCGGTTTCAATTTGCTTTGCGTTGATTTTTCCCCCTTTTTTCGTCCCGTGCAACTGCAACAGCGCTGGGTGAGGATATCGGTGCGAAGGCAAACACGCAAAGAATAAAGAACGAAAACCATGCTTCGCACAAGGCTCTCATGTTACTCCATTTGTGATTGGTTGATTAAGCAAGGAAATGTTTGTAGAAACATATTCATTTTGGCTTCTTTATGTGATGTAAAGATGTTCAATTTAATAATAAACATTTGATTAAATATTATTCAATCTCTCTGCAATCCATAAATCTCTCTCTGAACTATCTTCTCATGGTCAGACACAATTTTTGAGTCTTCAAACATATTGCTGTCATTTGTCAGCTTCATGCTTTTCACAACAATTTATGTGAACGATTGATACTCAGATTGTTTTTCTGTAGTTTAAAAATAACATGATGCGTCCAATCGGAAATTCAATAACAGGAAATAAGTATAAAAAATGTACAACGCGCGTCGCTTTTTAATGAATGGAAAACACAACTGATTACCGTAGTCAATAAAACATGCAAAAAGACAAAATTTAAGTGTTCTGCTGCAACAACAACAACATTAATCTGCATCGTACGATTTTGTTTTTAATGAAGGTCATTGCTCTGAACAACCCTCTGCAGGATCCATTTCATTGAGCAAATGGCGGATTATGAAAGAAAAAAAACTTGAACCCATCAACACTAGGTATTTCTTTTGTTTCCTCGGATCATAGGATCGAGTCATGTTGTGATGCTAGGCAAAATTGTGCTTATACCGGCAGAACCTATCAATTTCCATTCTCAAGTGAGCGAAATCTGCACGCTAAGGAGCAAAAACACAGATGGCCTGATCTAATTAGTGCGACTCTTACACGCGCTCGGTGAGTCTCTCATATTTTGTGCGACAAAAAGGTCGTAGATCATATTTCTACGATGTTTTCTACGATCGTGTGCTGGCGATTGATGCAGACTTGCTAGGTTTCAGCACGTGCTGTCTGGCACTAGTTTTTGCCCGTTCATGGCAAGATTACATCGGAGGCATCGCGGCACGTCGAGCACTGTCATCCGTCGTCACGAGTGCCACACTTCCAGCGATGATAGAGATTTTGGGCCTTTTTTGGGGGGATTTCAGCCCATCGGTAAACAGCTAGCGCTGCTTAGGACCGCAAACATCGCTACGGCGGTAAAGATTAAAGGCGACCCCATCGGCAAGACTACCCGGAATGTCCCTTCATGTTAATTTAATCTTCTCGCTATGAGGGTTTTTCTTACGGAGCCGGCCTGCGAGACGAGACGATGGTGAAGTTAAACCCAAAGTAAGCAGTTCAAGCAACGAGAAACAACCTGTTTGAAACTAATCTGCGCCCACCGAATAGGAGGACCGGCCTGGAATTGCCGCTAGACAATAAGGGGTTTTCCGTGCTGCTTTCGAGGTGAATTCTGCAGCACTTTACCGGGGAGCGGTTCCAGGGACAGGACCAGTTTGAAGGACTGCCAAGGGATGAAAGCAACAGGATGATGTCTGGCAAAAAAAAAAAACTGGAGTGAAGCGCGCACCGTCTGAAATTTGATAGGCTTGTCGTGGACCCGCTGTGACGAATTCTTGCGTGGACAAGAACAGCCCACCTGTAATGAAAGGTTGCGTCTAGAAGCACTTGTTTTAAACCATTTATTTTGTTTAATAGTTTTTTCCTACGATGTTCTTAATCCTCATAATATTACAGCTGATAACCGATGGTTGTGCCTTGAATTTTTCCATAGAATTCTCTGCTCAAATAAATTGTAATGTCGATGCCTTCAATTATTTTAAAAAAAATTAAAATTGACACGAAAAAGATTTGTTGATTTGTTTATCTTGATTTAAAATGGACCATTTGGACCCTAAAATAAGCTGACTTCTATGTGCTCGCTATGCATCGAGGAAACTTAAGTTTGCTTTGCGTTGTTTGTAGCCGTCGAAACCTAGCTCCAATCGTTATTATCTTTAAGCAGGCCCAACAAATCTTTTGTAGTCCTATTAAAGGTCCTTAAGCGATTCGGTTTTCCGTTCTTGCTCCACTTGAAGTACGTCCAGGAAGCGGTGTTTCTTTAATCTTCAAAATCAGCACCGCCAACCCGCGTTCTTGTGCCACTGGGCTACTGATTTTGCGGTTTTCCCATCGATTCATTCATTACCGGTAAAGTGAACAATACAAATAAAGGACGCAGAGAATGAAATGAGAGGAGCAAAAAAAAAAACTTTTGCTAAATAAATAAACATAAGACCAAAAGCGAAGCGTCCACCGCCGCCGCCGCCGCCACAAGAAGCTGGCCGGCGAAGAAGTGCATCCGCAGACAAAGAAGCTCGGACAGCATTTGTCTCCGTGTTTACCCTGCAGCGCTGCACCGAATTTGCAACCGACCCTCGATGGCCGTTCCGAGACCTTTGTCCGATGCCCGGAGCGCCGACATCCACCGAGTCCCGAGCGTTGCGGTGCGGTTGAGGATTGAGGAGTCGCTCGGGCGAAGGAATCGTTTAGTTCCCGGTTAGCGTTCGGTTCTTTCCCCGTGCGAGACGTAACGTTGTGTGGTCGCACGGTGGTGGTTTCCTTTTTCGCTTGCGCGGGCTCGATTAATCTTCCAACGGCAGCGGGCCCGGGGACCCGGGGGTGGGGTAGATCCGGTGGCGGCTCCGGCATTACTTCCGTCGGCCAGCCGTCGTGCGCCGTCCGAAACCCTAATCCGTTTCATTAGCGTCTCGTCGTGCGGAAACTGGACCAGCCAGCTTCGTTGCGTGCGTTCTTTGGCAAAGGGAAGCTGCGTGTGTTTGAGTGTCTGCGCGCTGGGGGCAAACGGAGATGGCTAGGGGATTGTGCGCGGGATTAATAAAGTACGAAATAAGACGCATCGAAGCCACACGCGCAACGAAACACAACTTTTTGTGTGTGTCCGAAGCGTATCAAGAACGAACATTAAAGACAAGCAAAGAAGGAGGGCGTGAAAGGGATGGAACGAGGGAGAGAAAAACTGGCGATCATATGAAATCCGTAAAGCCGCACATGGGCCTACGAAGAATGAGTGCTAGGAAGAGAGAGAGAGCCATATGCCAAGCCCTTTTGCGTACTTGCCGCGCAAGACTCGCCAGCGCAAGGTGGGACGCTCGATGCACGAAGGAGTCGCCCGGGATGGGAGTGCAGACTAAGCGAAGGAGGGGTAAGAAAAAAAACACACAAACTCCCCGCAGGAACATGAAAAGAAACCGCCCGCTCCGTTCGGCAATCGGTGGCGACGGCGGCGAGGACTCCCGGGAGACTTTGCGTAAACTGCTCCAAGCCTCTTGTTAAAAAAAAAACAGCTTCCTTTCCTTCTTCCGCGACTGCCAAACGGGAAGATCGTTCCGATTTCGTAACGTAACCCGCCCCTACAGTCCCTTACTTTGCCCTTTTGTCTCTCATTAGTGTCACCGGAATCAGACAACAAAAAAAAAAAACGGTGAAAAAAAGATCTCTGGAATCGTTTCAAGACCCACTTTCCGCAATCAACACGGTACGATCAATCTGCTGCAACACTCCCGCGACCTCGGCAGCGTTTCGCCAGTTCGTCCAAGGAGCACTCGATTTGTTTGCCATGTACTTGTTTAGCAGCTGTCAAAATTTTCAATTAGTCCACTCAATCCTTCCGGTGGAGGTGGATTGAGACGCCTACTATACCCGTAGGCACACGGTAACCAGGTGGGAACCGGTGGGAAACTTCCCATTCAGCTTAATTAATTCGTTTACTATTAGATTATGTCTATCGCAGTCAAAACGTGAGGCATTGTTGAGCGTCCGCGAGGCTTAGGGCTGAGGGTAAGTGTGAGTATTCGCAGGGCGGTCTATTGAGCCGTTTGGTTTTCAAATAATAAAACACGTGTCACTACCGCCATCGATCGTTCCAGTTGTGCTTGCGATCTTGCCGAGGTTCTCGAGCAGGATTGCTTTTGTACAGCTGTACGTTGTTGCGATGTTGTGGCACGCAGCTCAGTATTTCCGAGCAAAGAGTGCCGATGTTTTTTGTCGATAAAATTTGGAACATTTGAAAAATCCCCCTTGATGTGATCCTCGAGATCACTAGCGATGTTTGCGCTCATGTGTTGAAGAGCTTTTTATTAAACAGTCAACTGAACCTTTGCCAGCTATGAATCCCGATTAAAAAACGGAAAACGATACTTGATCGTCCACTCGAGGCACTCTTTATAAGAATGTTAAATTTAAGCCTAAAGAAGTCTTTTTTGGTGTTTAAAGATAATTTTCCTTTAATTATTTGAGGCTAAAAAGGGCTGGAATGGAGGTCAGTGATGAAAACTAATGTTTGCAATCCTTTGTAAAATCCTTTTTTCTTCAAATTTTTACTACGATTTTTGTTCCAAAATTGAAATGTTGCGCGTCTTAATTTAATTGGCTTTGGTTTAAATTAGATTTTGAAATGCAGGCATGAACATACATTTTAAGCAAACTAATTATTCTCTCCATGTTCCTAGAAGTTAAAATTTTTAATGTACCGCGATTCTGCCAAAACCGTTATTTTGCAATACGTTGTAGGGTTGTGTCCCTTGAACTTCGAAAACAAACCTCGCACGTCGGCAATCAAATCGATTTTCCGACCGTGGCGACATTCTCGGGAACGGAAAGAACCGCAGGCGAAGGAAGCATAAACGAGGAGAAGGAAGCAGAAGAGACCTTCGCCTTCTGCATTCCGGAATCATCGATTCAAATCGACGCGGGGTTCATAAGCATAACGTTCGCCTCAAGAAAGCCACCCACGTGCTGTTGTGTCCGCCATCCATCGCAATCTAGGGCTTCGGCCGACCGTTCTTCCTTTTGCACGGATGGTTTTCGGTCAGCATTGTCCGCAAGAAGCTTGTGTTCGAGAGGGGGGGGGGTTTATTATTTCATAC
The DNA here is from genome assembly GCA_914969975.1 of Anopheles atroparvus. Lineage (NCBI taxonomy): Eukaryota > Metazoa > Arthropoda > Insecta > Diptera > Culicidae > Anopheles > Anopheles atroparvus. The sequence goes on from CAJZCY010000004.1 coordinate 15,482,256, forward strand.
TGCAATGAACCCAAGGCTGCAGCTGCAGCCGACTCCGGACGTCACGCGGTTGCGGTTTTGGCCCACACCGAAGGCGATTGCGTTCGGGAAAAGAAGAGTTCGGAAAATTGTACCACCACCCCTGGAAGGCCGAACCAAATTGGACCCCGGAGTAGCGAAACGGCAAATGCGCCCCGAAATTACAATTATTATAATCACCTTCTCGTCCTCACCGCTGTCGGTGAGCGTGGCAAATTAGTTGGCTACTTCTGGTGCCATCAACTTCGAAGGGTCATCTGCGTTTTCGAATAGAAAAATAGCACTCCGCAACGATGGGCAGGCATGGGTAGTTCCGAAGCGAACACGGATGCGTTTGATCGTTGCATTAACGAACGCTTCGGCCACGAATTGTGGTTTACGGTTTCTTTGGTTCGAGGCACGCAAGAAGGTCAAGACATCTGCCAAGTTTACCCTTGAAACCCAAAGGTGGCATCCGATGCAGGCCTTTCATTTATCGAATTGCAACTGTCGTTGTTCCTCACAAGTTTTTGTTTTTTTAAATGCAAAGGATACCCAATGTCAAACCTTTCTTTGGAATAGTCACATAATCTCGTCGTCGAGGCAATTGGAATGTCTAAAATACATTTTAAAAGACCCAGGGCTTACACAATTGATAGTGTAATATTTCTAACCGTTTTCACAACGTATGAGATTCTGTTTAAGAAACAAAAAATTACTTTTCAAATGAAACTACCCACCCTCTTGCATCGATTACAAGGGAAGGTTCGCGTTGGAGACCTGTACGAGCTGGCACGTTTGCCACGTTCTCCGAACGGGAGTGACAGCGCGTGAGGCGCCCAGCTCATCAAATCGACTGCAACTAATGCAATATTGCACACACGATTTGCTTTTTAATTATTGACGGCCACTTCCGAGGCCTTCCCGGCCTAGCCGCAGCGGCTCCGTGGGCGGCGATTTTATGCTAAAACCCGGGCGAGAATCGATCGACCGACGTTCAATATTCCCCGCGTGACTCCATCGACCGGACCTCCATGCGGTGCCAGCTCGAGAGCTGCGCTGCGTCGTCACCTGCGGGCACAATTTGTAGCACTAAATTAGCTTCCGTTTGGTCCCGGCTCCCGGGATGAACAGGATCGGGTCGCCCGGATTCGAGTGCGTACGTTTGGTTGGAAAGTTAGTTTACCTTCACGGTGCTCTCCCCCGCCAGTCGGTGCGACGCACTTGGCCATGGAAAACAGCCGACAAGCCGATCCCGGCGAAGGTTCGATGTTGCAATGCCATGTTCCGGAAGTTGATGGGGGGCTTGGCGACCGGGGCGGGGTGATTACATTTCGCTAGATGCCACTGCACTTTCTGCCCGGTTCCGGTTCCGTGGGATGTGGGACGTCCCGGGAGTGTGCAGCCAGTGTCCCGGCTGGTACCTTCGGCCGCAGACGGGGGCGCACGGTAGGTGAAGACGCAGCGACACGGCAAACGGCAAAAGTGATTAAAATTGCACGAAGCTAAATGCACCCGCGTCGAGTGTTTAGCCATGGTGCGTTTTAGCAGCGGTCCGGCGTTGTTGCTCTTTGCCGTCCCGGGTGGCTTTTTGGCCGGGCCCGTGGCGTTCAAATTGGTTCTTTATTGGCGTCGGTTCTGGGCGCACTTGTTTACTGTTGCTTGCCCGATACATTGTAGCGTTTCTGGCAAGCATGCATTTGCACGTCTAGTCAGTTCGGGATGAATTAGCTCAACATTGCATTCTGTATTTGTTTTTAGTTGCAATTTGTGCGGAGCAAATGTTTCAAAGCGTTCGCACCCTTTCTACGAACGCAATGTGTGGTTTGATATTCGTTTTACTTTATATTGAAACCCCGTAGTTGCAGAACAGTTTAATGGCTAAATAAACAATATGTATCATCTATATGAGGGGGTCGGGATAGCTTAGCGCGTACGCCTGCTTGAACACGACCCACGATGGCGTCGGTTCGAATCCAGACCGTGCCTCCCACGCATGTTAAATGGGGGAAAAAGTGTAGTAATTTGTCCTTACGCCAGGAAGAAGAAGAATAAGATCATATAGACAAGTATTGCAGACAAGTCTAACGATTGGTTTGCGATTTTGATTGGTTTGCTTTCTTAAATATCACTTCGCTGATCACACCGTTTCGAAAGGGTCATACACAAATTAAACTGACTCGGTAGATTGCATAGACAAATCTAGACCAGCCAAACCAAAGGAAGGAAATACAACAGCAAAGACAAACATGCTTTTTGTCCTACGTTCGCATAAATCGATACCCACCACTTGTCCATTATCTGAAGTCTTGTGGTTCGCCCAAATCCGCGGCCGATGGTTCGAGATCGATCGTATCCGCGGCTGCCGTCGTGGGCAGTTGATTCAGGGAAACCATACTGTGCACCATGTCGGTATCCTCGGGAAAAGTTGCATAGAATCAAAGAGCGCACACAAGAAGTAAAAACTGCACTTCCGCTGGTCCGCTAGGCAAATTGGTGTATGTTGGTCGTTGGTCTGTCAAAAAACATGACAGACGACTGGTTGCACTGTGTGCTGATGCAATTCGGTGCCAATGAACACTTTTGATTGCCTCCGGAGGCAATTCTCCCAGGGACTATGAGTTCTTGTTTCCCGGCCAACGTTAGGTGCAAGCTACGAGTTGTGAGAGATTTTTAAAGCACTCATTCATCGTAGAAATAGATGCCCTAATCTTAGAAAATTTGTCTGCAAGTTTTTTTTCTCCATTATAAAACAAATCAACTGATTCATTCTGAACCCTGCTTTTTCTGGTTTTGGTTATTTTGAGGCCAAGGTGTTAATGTAAAAAGGTATATAATGTTTTCATTAAAAAAGTTTGATTCATAAAAACACTTTCTACACACTACATTCTAACAACAAAGTTTCTGCTAGCACAGCATCGCACGGATTCGGTGTCCTATGTTCTGTTGCCATAATGCATGATCTGAAAGGAACGTCCAGAGCTGTGTCTACCCGTTTGCAAACATGGCCCCCAACGTCAAAAGCAAACAGTCGATGCTGCCACCCTTTTCCTCCACTTTCGGTGCGGTTCGGTTAGCCGCAAAACGATAGCTCGAAAATCGGCACCTTCGGGTAGCGGATCGCGTGAAAACTGTGGCAAAGCCTTTCGGAAAAGCGCCACCCGCGCCGAACTCGGACTTCCGCGGGCAAAAACTCAACACGCGCGGACGGAGACGGTAAGAAAAATTGAAACACGGTTGGACCACTGGAAAAGCAGAAACCAGGAGCAGAGAAAAAAAAAATAGTGCCGTTTGATTTCCGCCGCTTCCGGGATGCAATGCGTGCAGCTTCTGCGGGATGCATTTGCATCGACGGCACCATATCGGTCATTCTCTGCCGACCGCAGAAGGTGGCCAGTGTTCGGGAAACCAAACCGGTTGGAACGGGCTCGCCTAGGGAATGCTTGCGTCCGCGGTGTTGATGCACGTCCGAGGTACCGAAATAGATTTCCCGATGCAGCTGCAACGCAGATGATGCACCATTGAGCGTACGGGAGGAGAGCAAACAAAAAAATACAAAACCAAAGGACGGAAACACCCCACCGAAACACGGATGGTGCGAAAATCAAGGCGCTTCGCGAACGTAGCCTTTCCGGGTTGTCGGGAAACTCGGGACGGGAAAAAAAAGTCGTCTAACCGCCAGAGAAGTCCTTGGGCGCAATTTTGCGCTCGCGCTCCATCAACTGTTCGGCCATTCGCGAGTGGTCCGGTGTTGGTGGGCTCCTGGCCGGTGTGATTTGTCTAGGTGTCTGTCGGAAACCAAAGGGATAACTTCGACATGGAACGATGTTTTTCGAACGGAATGATATGCGTCATTCGGTTTAGGGATTCGCGCTCATCCGACAATGTCACCTATTGCAACGTGGCGTAACGAAGGCTTAGCTGGACGAAAATGGAATCCATTGGTCTAGAGTTCTTATGGACAATTGAAATAGTGAACAGATCCATGAAAATGATGGAAGAAATTGAACATTATAATGTTGCTTCAGATTATGAGCCGATTTGTCTCTTGATTTTCTCGCAAAATTTGTATTGAAGGATGCCTCGTAAAAAGTATTTTGATAAAAAAAGGTTTTAAAATAATCAAAATGTCCTCTTCTTTTCCTCCTTTGAATAAGATTTTAACTGACTGACGGAAAAAATAATGTTGGAAGTTTGTAAAGAAACATTTCCTTAAACATGATCTGCCAATAAACCTTTACCCACAGTGCAGTACCGTCTATGTTCAGGGTCCTCCTCTAGCCAATGAAGCATTTTTAGACCTTTGAATCATAGCGCAGTCCTAGTATACGGACGAAATGCCAACGTAGCCGACGCGCATCGGAGCGCCAGTTTCCATCAGTTTCTCCGGCGGAAGAAGAACCGTGTCCGGTTTCGACTCACGACCAAGGATAACCGCGCCCGGTTGCTCCTGGTAAGCCGTGTTGATTTTGCCGCCCTCGGATAATCGAACCGTGGCAACTTTCACCCGTGGATCGATTGACCGAACGCGAAAAAAAAAAAACATCACACCGGAAGTCCGACGCATACCGAACAGGAGGGAACACACGACGTCTGATTGTATTTGCCATCGAGTCGCCTAGTTGGCCGCAGGTGCCGTCTGCAATGCATCGTTGCACTTGCACAAATACGCACGATAAGGACGTTGCCGATGCGATTGATTTTGCATGCCTCCGTCCCCAATTCCCCGGCAACCCGGCCGTTAGGTTTGGCGCTGTTTGTTTCCGGCGATGGTGTGAAAGATTCGCCGGACGCGGAATCTCCCGGAGCCTGGAGTGGTTTTCTGTCTGTTTGCGATTCGAAATATGCCACCTGCGCTGGTTCTTCGACGCTCTAAGCTATGGGACGGCCTTTTGAAAGGCTTCCATTTCGATCGAAGGTGTTCGTGATAGCCTGTGGGGTGTTGCTGGGGTGTTAGTACATTCTCGCTGGTGGTGAACGCGAGACAGCGTGTTGAAAGTCCGTCTTTTGATAAGCGAGCTCACTCAGATATCAAATTAATGGTAAATAGTACACAACAGGTTAATAATGTTATCATTTCGGTTGATCCACCGATTACGCTTACCATGTATATCCCTTTATCCGTTTATCTGGTAGCGTTCGTATCTTTGATATATTTTTTGTTGTATTTAGCAAAACATTAAAAAAAACATTTTAAACCCATCAACCATCTCATGAATGGCGAATACATCTTAGACAAATAACGTTTATTGTAGTAACCTGTTTTTTAGGACTGTGTTTGGTCTACATATAGTTCAATTTTTGTTTCCTTCTTAAATTTTCAGTGACAACCAAATTTTCAGCTGTAACAGTAGTTTAATATATGTTACTTTGTTATACTTGTCAGTTTGAATGCGGGATTTAAATAATCATAAGATTGATTATAATATTTAGCCAAAATACAATCACCTAGACTGAGTTTTCCCTGCTCTTATTTTCTTTCGAGGCCTTGTAATTTTAAATCACATTCAAATACACGCGATTCAATTGAGGATGATTCAATTGCGTCCTGATTCCCAGCTATATTAATCTCTAGCACATTGGCATAAAGGATTTAAAAATCTCTAAGGCAATTTACAAACAATTAAAGCTCCCCATTCGCTACCATTTGTAGGGAAAAAGTTCTGAAAAGGATCAAACTATTGCATCGATTTCTTGATGGGCAGAAGACAACATGTTGAACAGCGGAGTAGGAAACTCTACATTAGAAATGGGTTAATGCGTTTGAAAGTTGGATGACAAATGAAACGGTGGAAAATAAAGAAGGGAAAAGTATGAGACACGACACCAACACGAACGGGGAGTTGTAACGTACAAACCCGAACCTATAATCGCCATAATTACACTTTAATAACCCATTTTTTCTCCGCTCTCGTTAAGAGACACAACCCGTTTGCGAGTGTGTGTGTGTGTATGCATTCAAGCTGTGTGCGGAGTTTTGCGTTATTTATGGGGTGTGCAAATGACAATCGACTGAATCGGATCGCGGACCAGCTGGAAACCGTTCGCCATTGAATGGCCATCCACTCCGGTGTGTCATCGTTTTCCACCAAAGCTCATCACCCTTCCCGCGTCCTCCTCTCTCTCTCTCTCTCTCTCTCTTTCTCTCTCTATTTCTGTCAACCATTTCCACCCACCGGGGGTCAACTGAGGTTCGGACGCAGCGCAACCTACGCCAATGGTGCTCGGAAGGCGCTTTTAATGAACCATAATCATCCCTGGTGCGGTGCTCGAGTGTAGGACGGAAGTTGGATGGGAGCAGGGGGGGAATGGTTGGGAGAATTGGGACCCCCCACACAAAACCAACCCGTTCCCCGTCGTGCCCACCCCCCTTCGGGCACAATGGCTGACGAGAAAATCGGTCGAGCTGTAATTTGTCACACAACAGCGACGCTTTCGAGTCCCAAAGTGCACAGGTTGTTCACGCGCGGATTCGCTGAAACAATGTGGGTGTGGGTGGGTGGCTGGAAGGGAGAAGAACATGATGGAGGTTGCCCCTTAAACCGACGCACCCGGGAGAGGGGGAAGGAAGTGCCGGATGGATGGGCTCGGAAGCGAACGCAACCGAACATAAAACCGTAATCACAGCCTGCCTACTTCTGCTCGTAACGCACGTAACGGTCCCTTCTGGTGGCTTTTTTCCTTCTCCCAACCTCCTCCTCCTCCTCCTGCACACATGTTTGCGGCGTGTGTCAAACAATCGCAAGAAAAACCTTCCTGTTGATGCCAAACTCACGTCACACGCTATCTCTTATGGTGATAATGGTGCTGCGTTTGTGTGTATGTCCGTCCACCACAAAAAAAGAGAAAGAAATGGTGGACATCGTATGATTAGCAGCAACTCTGCACATTAAAAACAGTCAAAGCCAGAGTTTCGATGGTGGACATTGTGCGATGTTAATTACAAGGCACTTCAGTTCAAAATTACAGGCGTCTTTGCTGCAGAACGGTTTGTCGGTTTATGTGACTTTCTTGACAGCGGCTCATGTTTGCAACACCAAAAGGATCGATAATGTGTTTTTTTTGTGATCTAGAATTATTTTTCCACATGTGATTACACAGTAAGGTTTTTCCTCTTACAATACATATTATCCACATTTTGCCACCAAATATATCAATGGATAAAAAATCTCATTCAAACTGAAATAAAATTAGCATAAAACGCAAGAAAGAGAGTTCGATATTTGTTTGGAAAAAGTTTTCTTTAAAATTGTGTGCCCTCAAGTTAAACAAATACATACTTTGTGTAAAAGAAAGCCGAAAGGCAACCTCTTTCGCATCAAACCTATTCTTGTAGGGATGCAATTGTCCCCGGTACGCTGCAATTAGTGTTAATAGTATTTAAATTACAACTCGCGACGTTTCGTATCGGTGGACTTCCCAAAAGAAAAGCTAACGCAAACACATACTACTAAAAGACCCCCTTCGGTGGAAAACGAACCGGGCCGTTCGGTGGCGTTTTTCCCGACACTGAGGCCCTCTCGCAAGGTAAGGTCCGTGGCGTATGTCACGCTAAATGGACCGAGAAGAGTAGCACACCACACCCACACTACCCCCGGCGAGCGACGGCCTTACACACAATCGCACAGCTAGCCTCCACGCCATTTTGTTCCACTCGGAAGGCCTCCGGGTTGGGGGGAAATCACGCTGGCACGGTGAGTTGGGCGCTGGAAGGTAGCTGAAGCAAACCGAACTGTCTCGGATAGCTGAAGTAATAATAATATACGATCCGCACGGAAAGAATTTAAGCCCAAGGGTTGCTAGAGCAAGCAAGGGTGAGAGAAAGATGAAGGATGAGCTGAGCGTAAAAACTGGCTATACTTTTGTGCAATACGCGCCTGGGTGAGTTCAGTCTGTCTTAATATTTTTCTTTGTTTTTCCGTGGTAGGAAAAAAAAGCTTGTCCAACAAGCTGCATTTTATGTTTTACATCATACCACTGTGATTGTGCGATGCAAAGAGGGAAAGCTTCCTTGTCTAGAAATACATACATGACAGGCCAAGATTGAAGATGAATTGAAGTTGAAGATGTATGCAACATTACATGCTGCAAACATATTCCAATAAAATGTTCCACCAAGTTTTACAATCTTAATTATGTTTTCAATCTTTTTTTAGAGAAAATTATGTTGAAAAAGAAAAATTTACAAAACAGAAGTTTTTTTTGAAAATGTAAGTAAATTCCCTACACAAAGTATCCCATTAAAGTAATGCCATTTGCTCCATCTTTCAACGAGCGTCTTAAAGCAGTTCCCTTTTTCCTGGCTGTAGAAAATGGCGTAGCAGGCAATTGATTTTCCTTCCCAGGGTTCGCAAAGATGCTTCTGAGGATGGAAAGGAAACCCAAAACGCAGCAAAACTTATGAATGATTCAAACATCAAGCCGACGATGATGACGACGATGATGGCGCTGGGCATGAAACTGCAGGCTTCCGAGTAGACAATAAATCGTGCGCCCAATGGGAGTGCGAGGGCTGGAGTGGGCCGACCGGAAGAAAAATGGAACGTCCTTCCCAAAACTAACACATTGTGTCACACATTGCGAACAATTTATCATCGGACCACCGGTCTCGCTTTACTGTCCGGGAATTTTCCCGGGGGGGTGGAGGGCCGAACAAAGACGTTGGAGAGCTCGAGGGAGAAAGGAGACGTGGTGTTCTTCGACCGACACCACACCACGAAGTCCAGTGTCCTTTAGGCGCCTTTCCGCTCTGCCAAACTCCGGTTCCATTACCCAAGTGCTTGCGTTACGCAGTGTGTTTTCTGTATAATAAAGTAATGAAAATGATTTCTTGACCCAAGGCCACACCGCGACCCATCGCTGCTCGAAATCTTGCCCGAAACCCCCCCGTCTTACTTCGAGATAGGGAAAAGCCAAAGTTCTTTGTCACTTTGTGTGGACGAAAAATCACGTCCTTTGGCAGGGCTCCTCTTCTCACCCTCAACGTGCGATGGTTTTCTTTGCAAGCAAAAGTGACTGTGCTGGAGGTGGTTTTATCCAACGACCCCTCTTTCGCTGCCTTCCCCCATGGCATCGGGTACCCTGTCACAAGCAGGACTTGGGTAGCAAATATCTCCCCTCGAGCTAATCCTCTGCGTCCTCTCCAGGCAGAAGTCATTTCGGGGCCCGCAAGCTTCGAAGCTTGGTGACCAGAGTGTACCCTGCCTGTATCTTGCTAACTTCTCCTCCACCGCCAACGGTCCATGTCCCTTCCGTGGCCGGCGAACGTGAGAGTATTTTTCCAGCGAAGCCAAGAAAAGCGTCCTTCTGGTTTTCCACCGTCCCTGTTTTCCGCCGGAGCGCAGAGAAAATTCCATTCTGGCAGACGAAGGAAACGGTCACTGCGGCGAAGAATAAAGGACTGCTGAAAGGAAGCGGTTCGAGGATGGAGGGGGGGGGGGGGGAGACTGCGGGGAACGGCAGAGTAAATTGAAGTGAAGCGATAAAAGCCAAATTTGTTCAGCCACTTCGACGGAGCGGACACCATTGCGCCGGGCAAACAGAAGTCCCCGTAGTGGGCGAAAGCTGGGAACGGAGAAAAACGTGGAGGATGGGAGTTTTTGGGGGGGAGGGGACATTAGGAAAATGTCGCTCTGTTCAAATAAGCACCCTTGCGAAGCGTCACATGCGCCACACGCTGGACAGAGCTGGCGGGGTTGGGGGGAAAGATCACGTCCAACGGTGTGGGAGTAAAAAGGAAAAATAGTTTATCTCGAGATGTGTTTTCGAGGAACAATCGAGAAAGAAAAAGTTTACCGTCCACAGCGATATCGTGCGCAATCCAGCGTGGAATGGAGTCCCAAAAACTTGAGGAAAAAAAAACAAACACACACACACGCAAAGCCACATGAAAGGAAGCGGGAAAGTCTCCCAAATCCGGCCCACTGCTGTTGGCTGGTGTTTTTGTGCAAACCGATGAAGCTGATAAATTTTCCCCTCGGTAGCTCCCCCGTTTCCCCGGAGTTGAGCTCCATTTTTCGACTCTTATTTGTTTGAATTTTGGTTATCAGATTTTTCTTCCCGAAATGTGCAGCATTTTCCTGCACAAATTTAAAAAGGGGAAGAGAAACCGACGACGGATGGAACGTGAAATGCGATAAGACCACCAGATTCGGGTGTGCAGCAGAAACACTCACACTAAACCGAGTGCGCGATGGCTGTGTTTATGTTGCTCGTCCAATCGTTCTGTTTTTCGATACTGTTGTACATCAAACAAAAGAAACAAAAACTTCGCCAGCTGGGAATTCATGTAAAGCTGGGAAGTTTCGCTTCATTATCACTTCGGGGAAAATGATGGGCACGTGGGGAAAGTTGGATAAACAGTTGAGTGAGAAGAATTATTACGATGGTGTTAATAACATCAACAAGTTGAAGAAAGTGAAATTTGTGGTAAACAAAATAAGCCGCATTATCTTGTACCGCACGAAAAGCAATTTACGATAGAATCGCTTATAATGCCATTTGTTGAACAAAAGTCAATTAAAAAATTGCCAAACATGATTGTTTTTTTGAGAAAAGGTGTGTTTGCTAATTTAAAATATCCAGTTTTGTATACTTTAATCAAATTCCAATCAAATCTCTCTCCGGCTTGGAAAATCTAACTCACAGCTCACCTTAAAAACTGACAGCATTGCTAATGACAGCTGCTAGCTCATCTCACCATCCACCGCTCATCTCACTCTCACTTGCTCGGCTTTATCGTTTCCCCTCCGGCTTCCAAGGGATGGCGATTCCTTTTGTGCCTGCTTTGCCTGCGTGTCGTGAATTTTCCATCTCCCTCATCGCTCATTATCCATCGCCGCGAAAAGACTTTCGGTAAGGGTAATTTCCCCTCATCTTTCCAACGCGTGTGTTTTTGTGTAGGTTGCTGCGGCAAAAGATGAAACTTTCCCCCCACTCCCACCGAAAGGGGAGCAGCGTGGCAGGCTTCGACCGTGGACAGGGCTCGATCGTTTCCCATTCCATCGCAAAACCACACCCCTTTGGCCGAAGACACGCCACCAGCGGGATGGCTGTGTGTGTGACAAAAACATGAAAGAACATATGCGAACCGTGAAAAACGGCAACGTTGCACACGAAGGCAACCATTGTGCCTTCTCCAACCGATGAGGAAAACGCGCGCAGCCGGCGGAAAACGGTGACCTATCGCTGTCCTTTTCCGTTCGTGTAAGGATTTCCAGCCGGCCGTGGTGTGTGCGCACACTCGGCGCTGCTAGTGTGAGTGCCGTTTTTCCCCTTCTGCAGCATTGCCCTAGAGAAATGCACACCACTGTTCGGTTCCTTCGCGGCGAGTTAATTTCATTTTGCAATCCGATCAAGAATGATTACAAACTTCAGTTTTCCACCGTTTTGAAGCGTTGTGTTTTCCAATGAAACATTCGCAAAACTGCTTCATTCGTTCAGTTGTTGCTTTCTGCACCAGTAGACAGCGCGAAATTTATCATCTCTTTAGTAAAGTGTGTTTTCCTCTTGATCGAATGATTTCTTTTGTGTTAAACACTCGAACCTTTCATTAGTACAAGATACCAAGAAAACCATTTAAATTTTATTTGTTTAATAATTTCATTTTTTTTTTGCTGTGTTTCCTTGGATTAATATGTTTGAGGGAAAACAGGCATTCTCTACAGCTGTTTATGGCTTTTTTTTAGGTTCCACAAAATCTATTCACAACAAAGAAAAGTTTTCTTCCTTTTTAACGCATATACACAAACCAGACCTACGCACAATGGCAACGCTGCCGAACCGTACCAGCTACCAGCTGCTAATCGATAATTTCCTTTCGGAAACTAACATCCTAACATCCTCCCCCACGACCGCATTCCGGGCTCTCCGCTTCTTCCGCCATAAAGAAAAGGAACAAATATCCTCTCGTAAAACTCGGTGAAACACACACTCTCTCTCTCTCTCTTTCTCCCTCTCTATCCCCCTTTTGCTAACTGATTTGTTGGGATTATTCTCCTCCCTCCAACGCCTGCCAGCTCGAGGATATTCAGGACATCGAACAGAATTGGACTTTTTGTTTTGCTTTCTCAAAAGAGATGGAATTTCGGCACGCTGCCATCGCCTCCACAACGAGCGAGGGTGTACGCAGGGTGTTTGCCCAAACTTTGGCTCTAACTACTCGGAATTTCCTGCATTACTTGCAAGCAGATTCGGTACTTTGTAAGCCATTAGCAGTTACACAGCAGCATGCTGGATGCTGTTTCATTTTAGTTTTTTAGATCAAATGACAAAAATGACGTTATTTTCACATTCATCTGAGAAGATGCGATGTTAATCTAACATGCATCGTGATTTACTGAAACCTAACTGGGAACGCTAAAGACATAGCAAATTTGTAGTAAGGAATTTTTTTTAACTGATATTCAATAAAATTGGTCCATGGTTGTTTTTGCAAAGTAAATTTAATCGAGTTCAAACTATTGGTCATGATAGAAAACAATAACCAGTAAAGTGCTTCAAACAACTCCAAGTCATTTACGTCTTTGCTTCAAATCGTTCCTCTCCGACGGAATATAAGTAATTGCTCATTTCTTCTCATCAAAAACAGTTGACTCATTGCTCGGCGCTGAGTTTGTAGACATGTTTCTACTCAAGTTTGCCATTTTGTAATTGTTGATGTTTTAAGCATATTTCCGAGACCTTCAGAAAGATCCAGGAACAATCATGACGTTGGGGGTAAACTGTCAGTGCAACTCCTGGCAATGCTGATGTGTGTAGTAATTCCTCCGTTTTTCGTAAGGGTGCAGGTTAAACTTTGCCGGACAATCTTTCGATTAACCCGTTGGCTTGTTTAAACAGTCAAAAATCTCCTCAAACCTAGCATGTATATTGTATGGTTCATTTTGCTACAAAATGTTTCCCGACTGTACAAAATGTTTGGCAAACAACGAGTTGGAATTGGAAATGGTAATAAATGGTACGATAAAATGATTGATTCCCAAATTGCCAAACTTCTAAAAGCAAAACTCCTCAGCGGGTCAACACTTCCAAAGGCATCCATATTTGCCACGCCGTTGACTCTACGATTCGTACGTACGATCCGGGGCCGTCAACTCTTTGCCCACGTACGCCAGCAACGATCACCCTGCTGCTCCCGGCGTTGGCCGCTGTTTGAGGGTTTAATTGAGCTTCAACTCGAGCTAAATTGGCCGACCAAGTGCAAAGTGTTCGGCCACAGCGGTCCCGGATATTTGTGTTTGTATCCCGCTGCAAGCCGAACCGGGTACGGCCCGATGCGATGGACCGTTTTGATAAATAAGCATTAATATAGTTGTTGTTCATCATCATCATCATCATCGACCGAAGGCGGGCTGTGGCGGCGGGAAGTGTGGCCTCGATTGATACTTCCCTAACCTCACTTTCCATCAGCACCATCAGGCGTACGGGTGGGGAAATCATCACTCCGCAAGTGCATCCTGTTCCGGAGTCCATTTTAAACAGCTTTCGGTTGCCAGCGCCACGGCTTAGCATTGCCCAGGGTGCATCCTGTTGTTCGCACACCGAAGGCAAGCAAGCGATTTACGGGCAGAAAAGGCCATTGATGATGGAAAACCAGAATCTTTGCACTCACTTGATTGGGGAATCGGTTTGAGCCTAAGGTAACCGTGAGTGTGAAGAAAGATGTAGGCTTACTTTAGGAGATTCAGCAGCGAGAAAAAGCTGGTTACCGAGCCGAGCCGATCGATCAGGGCGGTATTTGCTCTGTGGTCCATAAACGATGTTGTGTATAGCATTTTATAATCAATAATCATGTTGACAAAATTTAAAACAAACTAACACATCTTACAACTCCTTCAATGACGCTTCTCAATTTGCTATGAATACAATACGGATCACGTTTTGGTCATTTTTATCGATTTTCCCTGTGACTTCCTTACATCCATACTAGCATTTGTCGGAGATTTCCCTTCAGCACGTTGAATGCATTGCAAAGAAGTTTATCCAGCCTCGCTCCTCTGTCTCCATCTTCTAGCTATCTCTGGAACCTCCAGCCGTTCCTGCCATCGTTCGCATTGATCCCGGAAAGCAAACAGCATCGGGATACGAACTAAACGTCCAGCAGGACCTTCAACGCACTCCTTTTCCGCAAGGGGGAACGGCTTGCGTGTGTGTTTCGCTTGCTGTTTACTTTAGCCGCTGTTTTGCTACTGTTTATTTGTATTTCTGTTCGAATATCTATGCTCTGCTGATGCACACCGTTTCGTTCAAATTTCCCGCTCGCTACTTCACCGTCTCCATATACCTTCCTCGTGACCTGCTGTCTTCGGCAATTCGTGCCAGCTTAAAATGCTCAACCATTTTCCCCGCATTGCTCGCTGCCAGCGCGTTTCCATCCTCTTTCTTTCGTGGCCCTTTATCTACCGAGCGAGAAATTCGAAAACAGTTCGTCTGCATGTTCCTGATGATGATGATGATGATGCCGATGACCATGGGAGGCATATTTTCACCGACAACGTTGGTTGCAATAATTGTACCATCCTGACGCTGACCTCTCCTCTCCCTGGTGCTTCCCATCCTGTCGGTAAACATTTCGACTGACAGTTTTGGGTTTAGGCACTATCAGACGCATGGTTTGTTGTGCATAATTTTTGCTCCCGCGTTTCCAATTTTAAATGTCATAATGGTTCCCTTTTTTGGAGCCACAATTGGTCACGTCCAACGAAAACAAACTATTCCTTTGTTCGAACATGCCTCCATACGCAATAGGTGATAACGAACAAAAACCAAATTGTAACAATGCATTGGTGCATTTCATTTAGAAATCAATAAGCGACCGCAGAAAGAAAAAAGACTAACTCGTCGACAGTATCGTTTAAACACACAGCATTTGACGTTTGAGTGACACCTGTCCCGATGTGACGGGTCAAATGGTAGGAAATTATTTGTGCGACGGGAACCAAACACAAATCCAAATGCACGCAAGTACATTTCATAGATTTTTTTTAATTATTTCCATTTGTGCTTTAGCTGTATTAAACCGCACGACAGAAACATACAGATTGATAAGATTGACATATTTGTTTAAAAATTCATGTGAATAAATCACCCAAATAAGGAACTGTTTTATTTTTGTAAAAAAATGTTGAACCAAAAATGAGTAGGGTTTTTCCAACACAAATAAACAACACCAGTTTATGTTAGTTTATTTATTTAAGCGCTAAACATGAAGGTATTCGTGATGTTACAATTATTTTTAGCAAACGTTTGTCAACCACTTTTCAATTGAAAATTTTAAAATTTGTAAAGCCTCGATCAAGAGAGTGTAACTTTATATTGAGTTTCTTTTGTTCTGTGATAAATTATGGGACTAAATTACTCGTGCAAAGAGATACACTCTATGAACAGTAATTCCATTCATTCCAAGTGGATTATGTTTCATTATAATTTAACGTAGATGTGTTCTTCCGGTTTTTGACTTATTCCCCTTGTTCGCACTAGTTGGTGGACTGTTTCACGATAGATAAATCTGTCAATATTTTCATGCCAAGAAACTGCACACACACACAAAAAAACAAAAGTAGCCTTCAGTCATTCAGGTCCATTCAACCGTTAAAGTATGGACTTGTGAAAATCGTCCGTTGGGCTCAGTTTCGGACGATTTCATTGCCCTCCCCCGGCAAAAACCAGTGGAAATCGATATCTTTGCCAAGCTGTAGGACTGATCTGTGGCAGCTGGTGGTGATGCCCGAACGAGACATCGGTGAGTGTGAGGATCGCTTCTGTTTCGAAATCGCTTTCAGAAGCTTCAAAAGTTGATCTGTGCAGGCTTACAGAAGCAATTATATATCTTGGGTTTGGTCTGCATGTAACACAGGACATTGTGCCTTTGTCCATTGATTCAAAAGAAAAAAAGATAGAAGGTTGCATTTCTCTGAAGGTGTTGCATATTATGTTGATATTTCAAATGTAAGTAATGCCACCAACTTAATTCAAGTGTCGGCAAATAACAATGCCCGTCGAAAGCCTCAATGACCGTTTTAAGTTCGTTTATTGTTATTTCACGTACTTCCTAGAAGATAATGAATACATTTGCTCGAACGTAAAAACATGAAAGAACGAAGAAGAACTATATATTCTGCGGAATAAAACTGATCCGATTGGTTCTCCGAAAACCGACAATATACACCACGCAGGAGTAACGTGAGAACGTTTTACACGTCCATTTCTGTTTTTCCTCCTTTCTGTGTTTTGTGCCTTTTTAGGCGGAATGCAAAAAAAAAAAAATCACATACACACATACACGAACGAGATAATGTTACTTACCCGACCGAATGCTGGTACAACTGCTACCGGTATGAGAATACCTCGTGTTTCGTTTCGTTCTCGAAACTCGCGAAGAAGTGAGCCCTCGTTGGAAAGGAGCTACGGGTGATTTTTTGGTTCTTTATTCCATCACTTTTGAGCCCTTTTTCCTGACATGTCCTAGGCTAGACCTATCCGTTCCATTCGCCACTTCAGCTGCTAGCATCCTTGCAAACGAGCCATCCCAAAAGGCTACCCGTAGATTTTGGGAACGCAGCGCTGTATGTGAGCAGGCACACTTACGTTGCCTAGATGACCGTGTTTTCGATCGATTGTTCATGGTTCGGACGGGAGTTCGGAGTAAGAGCATAAGGTTGAACATGGGGGATGCGTTTGCTCGGATCTGGATGAGGTTTTGCTGCGGGTATTTAAAAAAATTACTATCTAGCGATGGGAATTAAACCCGGCCGACCAATATGAAGAGTGAGAGAAGGAGATGAAATGGTTAAGAAGATTCTACAGTCTTACAATTGGTGAGAACTATCTATTTAATATTCTTGTTAGTTCCAACGAGGCAACATCATTTTTTTATATAAAATGTGTTTAAATTAATATATTGAAACATCAGGCAGTACTACATAAATGCCATTGCGACGAAAAATGAAGTGCAATATCTTGAGAACCAGATGATTTAGCGGTGAAACCTGGAATCGCAAATTACCACTCCAACTAATGTGCTCTAATTCGTGTTCGTGATTCCCCCAGGAAATGGGCCCGCGAGCACGTATTGTCCCTAAACTACACTACACTAGACATTTGGCTCATCTTCCCGCTCATGAAGCTCGGGAACTTGTTCCACCAACAAATAGCGTTTGCGTGTGGGCGCTTGAGGCATTTGAGATACGCGCGTAGAACGCCCTTGTCTTGCATTGATTTTTGTTTTCCAGCTTGTTCGTTCGAACGCGAGCTTTAGTGTAGAAGGATGGTTTACGCGAGTTCGTCAGTTTTCCTGCGGGCTTTTTGTTTGCCCTGATATTTTAAGCCACTCCGTGCTCCGCGGTCGACGCGAGTCGTGCGTAAATCACATCCAGCGCCATTTTTCTCACCCATCAAGAGCGCATACAGCACGGGAAACGAAGGGACGGGGCATATGGGGGAGGTGGGAACTGGAAGGGCAGGGAAGTTAGGAAAGCACAAGACACGATCCATAGTTTGATGTGATTATGGGGAGAGCATTTTGAAGCGCAAATTCAACGCCCGGCGCCATCGGAGCGCGTCTGGCCGGAGGGGTTTTCCGAGTGCGTCCGAACTGCGCCAGAAGAGACACCTCACCGTGGCACAGCACGCCTCTGCACCCATCATAATCAGCTCTTTGTGTGCCCATCATCAACGCCAGCATGGAGGATTTCTAAGAAACTTTGCATTCCTTGCCTTCGCTTGATCATATTTGCGTTTTACAGCGTGACAGGAGCCGGGAAAGATTTAATCATTGAGTTTTTTATTTTATCATTTGGTAGGAAGTAAAATGACGGTAGGATTAAATTAGCGGTGTCTATTTTCCAGCACATTTTTACGTCACATGGATGTTGGGAAGCCGAAAGAGCTATCTTTAATTTTTGGTTTTGTTAAGTTACATTCTCTTATTTGATACAAGTCATTCATTATAGACACATTAAAATTCAAGAAAGTAAATCAAAAAGCTCTTAAAATGCAGACACGTATGGTGGCGACTTTTCAATCCGCTTTAACGTTTCCCGGTTCGCGAACACATGGCATCCTCTTGATATGCTTTTCCCGTCGTACAGCATGCTGAAACTCATCCCCCGCCGAAAGCAAGGCAGCACCGTGATGTTCCTGCTTCCGTCACGGGGTTTGTTCGTTCGCCCGCTGACCCGGATGGGTTGAAACGGGTGCCTTTGCCTTTTCAGTTAGCCTCCGGTTGCCATTCCAAATCCCCCCTCCCCCGTCCCGCTCGTGGAATCTCACGGTTGCTTCAAAAAGGAAAACCCGTCACATCACGCGGTTATGGCGCATTCCGGGCGCTACTCTGCACAACTTCACCGTCCATGATTTGTGGCCGGCCGTCAGTGAAGTGTCGCAATTTTCGAGCATATAACGAGCCTTCTTTAAGAAGAGCTCGCGCTTACTCCTGCAGGGGCACTGGCGTTGTTAACATAAGGATTATTATGTGTTTGAATATTAGGTTCAACACCAGCAAGTGAGTGAGCTGCGGTGTATTATTTAACTGATACTCTATGGTGGTTATGAAATCAAACTAAACGGTTTAAGTGAGAGTGGAATGTGTGTTAGGAGTGTTTATAAAAGAATTGTAAAGAAGAGTTTTTAAGAAGTTGATGACTTCTCCGTGGTGATGTATGCGACGGTGAATACTATTAAAATTGTGACATCAGATTGATTGGTATGATTGGTTTGAAGAAACAATTTAATATCAATTCAAATGTTCATTCTCCTAAATAATTTATAGTTTCAAGAAAGTAAGCTCCCTTCGTTTCGGAAGACAGAGACCTACAGAACTTGAATAAGTTCTTACATCGGGGAAAGGTTTTCCACTCGGAATAAAATCTGCTTGCACCGAAAATCACCGAAAACGTTCTACCATCAACCTCGAGCAAAGTATCAACAAGAATCAACAGGATTCACCCCGTTCTTTTGAACTGCTTTCAAATAGTTCAGCCCTTTGGCATTGTGGAAAACTTCGACATCCTCCGCAGCATTCGTCGTGCGGTGCGTTGTGGTTTGCTGCAAATATCGTCGGGCAACGTTCGAAGAGCCGCCCCAGCATCACTCGACGGCATTCGCAAGTAAACTGTTCCGAAAACCGACGGCCGTGTTTCTGTTCGAATTTCCGGCCAGTCCATATCGATGGATGGCATCGCGGCGCTGCAGTCAAAACCTCCAGTTGTCTCGCTTACTCCCGCGTGCGAGAGACGGTGGAGGAGCCACCGAGGGGTTTCATTATTTTCTCCTCCATCGCCCGCTTCGCTCGTGCTACGAAGGCGTGTCGAATCGCGTACAGTAGGAGCCTCGAGGGTCGACGTTTGCGACGCTGCTTTCGATCATTTTTCCTCACACGTTCTTCGCTCCCGTGACGTGCTGGACGCGTTTCGGACCGTTTGCGTACCCCCCCATACTTCCTGCGCTAGCTACCCGCTCGTGTTTGCATGTGTATTTTGGGTGTGATTGTGAGGGTTCAACGGCGAGAAAGCGAATGGTAATTCGAAAAAACAATATGTATGTCCGGAGAGCAAAGGACGTTGCACTTTGCTTTCATTATTTGCTCACATTCGAGCCACCTGCGAGTAAACCTACTCAGAATCACGTACATGAACGCGTACGTATGCGGGCTCTGGTTTCCAAACAAGAAACCCTTGCAATGGTGTTTTTTTTTTTGTTTTTGTCGGGAAAAACTGAACGAAAACAGTTCCAAACAACGGAAACGTAATGAAGATCAAACATCTATAATTCTGCAAAATTATTTGCTGTAAGCGAATTTTCCCGGTAAAGACAATTTGTTTTAACAATTTAAGAACGAAGCACCTTCCAAGAATTTTGAAGGAGTAATAATTCCATTTTATCTTTCATTTCTTTCAGTTAATTCTCAATTGGACTTGGATAGAGGTACTGCCCCTGCTCTCTTTCGTAGTAGTTTAAAATCGACACTTTTCCCACCACACCGCCCGGCGGGGTGATCGCTGAAAGTTCCCCCGACAGTGCGGGAAGCTTGTTTTCAAACAAATTTTAACACTCTCGAGAACGGCATGGCTGTGACTCCGGAAAAGAAGGGGAAGCCGTATGGTGTGCCAGTTGGATGCAGGATGCGGCCGGCCCGTACTGTCTACGGATGAAGGATTTTCCGGCGGTTTTCGGTTCGGCTCATCAACCGGGCGCCTCCATCCGTCGTAAAGTGTGGTCATTTTCTTTTCGCCCTCTGGGAGGATGAGACGGTGGGATGGATATTGTTTGGTTGGAGGTGATGAAGCGCGGGGGGGGGGGGGGGGCGGTTCGGGTGCGGAGGTTATCCACCACACCTACACCAACACCCACCATCGACACCCGCGAAAGCCTGCGATGCGCGCGAAAGGGAAAGGGAGGCTTCTCGGGTGCGCCGTTCTGCTCTCGGTCCGTGTGCGAGCATGCGAGAGACGGTGGCGAGTGAGAAAATGAGTTTGTGCACCCCCCTTTTTGCTTGTTTTTCCTTCCTAACAGTGTGTCGTGCCACTGTTTTTTTGGTTTTTGTTTTACGTTAGGATGATGAGAGTGTGAAGCTGTGATGAGGGAGAGCGCGAGAATTAGTGGCAGAGCGGGCGAAAAAGAGGGAGAGAGGGCGATTGCGAGTGTGAGTGAGAAAGGGCACGTGATCCGAGAAATTGCGAGTGAGTGTGCGCACACGCGCTAATATCAGCACCAAACGACCCTTCACCCTTCTTCGCGGCTTCACTCCGCGCGTTTCTCCCCAAGTGTGTGTCAGTCCAGCTCTAAACCCCAATCTTCAGCAAACCCCCCACAGGAACGACGCATTTCATCAGCTCCGCTCTCTCGCTCTCGCTCCTGCTCTGGCTCGCCTCGTCTCGCTCACACCCTATTTTCATCCTCTCCATCGTGACGCGTCACCTTCGGGGCTCGAAAACCAACACCAGAAAAGTGCGCGCCTTCGCTTCACACTCGTCGTGACCATGTTTTGCTCGGTGGGTGAAAGAAGCAGGGTGGTTGCTAGCGGTGGGTTGGGTGGAGGGCTGTGCAGGTCGCTCGTGATGATGGCGCTGGTGGGCCGCATATGCGGGGGCAGGAAGCGCGGAGGGCGCGTTTTGGACGCGGCGCGTTAGGGCCGCCGCGTTTTGCGACAAAACGGCGACGATGACGAGCTGCGGCCGAGACTGAGTGAATCAGTGAGAAAAACTCGTTCATCGAGCGCGGATGACGAACACGTCGACGACGACGACGACCACGGCGGTGAAAATTTTCGACGGCGAGGGCGTACGGACGATTGCGGTGGCGAGAGTTTTCTTTAACCAGTGCGGACGGATTTCTTGGAAAGTTGCGCGGAATGTTGAGCCTGAAACCGTTTCCCTGCGAGCAGCCGACCTCAACGCGCTATCGCCTTGCACGCGGGACAGTTCTCGGAAGATCGAAGTAAATTGTTGTGATTTCCGGAGGGAGGAGTGGCAAGATTCACGGGAAATTTCGTGCGGTTTTGTGGAAGTTAAAACGTACAACCGTTGCGGGTAACGAGCGGGTGATAAACAAAAAGGTTATGGTTTCCACAAACACAACAAACGCGCATAATAAAGTGTCCATCGAGCCAGCGAAAACGTGTCGGAAAACAACCAACAAACAACATTCAGAAAACGGTTAATTGGTTTCAACAGTGTGTAGTGAATTTAAAGGATCGTTCATGCACGTCGAACAGCTACGGGCTTTTTGTACAATTGATTTATGTTTAAGTAAAGCCGTGACATTGACGTTAAAAAACATCAGAGTGCCACTGGAAATGTGCCTGAGGAAATGAGCGAACATGCAAATGCTGAGTGATACGAAATCAAAGGAAATACATTTCTTCAAATGTGGAAAATCTCGTAGTGACGGTGAATGTGAAAGCATTGCTGGAAAATGCGTGGAATTGTAACAACATCCCACTGCCAGTGATGGAAATGATGAATAAGCTAGAACATGGGCCAGTAGCGAAGTCCTTCACCCAGCTTCGTCTAGTTTTCTAAGTGTTTCCAACAGAAAGAAAACCAAACAGTATGCATTAGATTTCGACATGACGGGGTTTTATTTTGCAGTACAAAAAAGGTAAAACATTATCCAATTTCTTCTGAAATTTTATTGAAGCTTTGGTCGTCGACGATCGCTCGATTCAATCTAAACATGTCCACATATTTTCTAATATGGCGCTGCACGTTTTTCGCTAAATGTTTTACCACCAGTGGTCGCATAAAGAAATTGGATCTTATCTCACCGATTTATCTGGGGGCAGGATATAAGCAAGATCCATTGCAATACCTTCCGTCCATCCGTTGTAAAAGTTTGTGGTATGATGTTCCCTTTTTTTTGTTAAACATTACAACGAGCACAATTAAACACAGGAATCGATGAGAAGATAGACAGTCGAGTACATATGTTCAACACAGGCGAGAAAGGACACGAAATTAGAAACCCACAAAAATATACCGTATCCCTAGAGTCATCAAATGCGGGCAGAAAGGCAAAGCAAAAGGATCCATTTCGGGCATCGCGTGTGGATTCTGCGTGATGATAAAATGTTTTAAAAATCAGGCGAAGCTGGAGATAGAAATGTTAAAGAACCAAAACTAAAAATCTCTGTGGAATACCATGAGGATAAGATCGGCAATGCACAATGTTTAGATAAACGTGAGGAAAAAAGAGCACGCTTCTGGCATTTTAGGCCACGTGCGGAAATTTCATTAAAATTTTCATCAAAATAAAAAAAAAACTAGTTAAGGGTCACTTTAAAAAATCTGAATCTATTCGAAAGCGAAATATTTGTTGGCTCAAACATTAAAATCGACTGTAAAATGTAACTTTTACTCCAAAAAAAGCTTGGAAACACACTTCAACGGTTCCTCTTGGAAGCTTCAAAAACAGGCTTACGTACACCATTTTGCCGTCGGTGTTGCCTAGGCATCCTTGTTGTTGTTTTTCAATTGTTGTACTATGTTTAGTGCTCCTGTTTCATTAAACCTTTTTTTTATTTCGATCGTTTGCGTGAGTTGTGTCCTGCATTGCGAAATAGTTTCTGTGATTTCACTGCAAATCATTCCACAACTCTCTGGCTTTCTTCAACATACATATAACAGATGATAAGTTGCTCAAACGTTGAATTACAGATTAGTTACTACAATTTGCAAACCTTGTACCAAGTGCTGCGTTGAGTACCACATGCAATCGATGACACCTCGATTCGACTGGCATTCAGTTAATTTTGAAAAATTAAGAGGCAAACAAATTAGACTAGCCCTCGATAATCAACTAACGTGATATGGTGACTAATTGTTTCCATTTTCTGTGTGAAGAGTCTGAACATGATCCTTTTTCCTGCTACATCCAATGGCACTTCTATAAGGGAAGTTTTTCGTGCTGAATAATCTGATACTTGAGAGATCAAGAGCAATAAAACATAGAAAAAAAGACAAGAAGGAACAAATAAAAAAAAATCTTGTAGAAATACACTAGAAAATTTGGAAATAAGAGAAAATGATAACACAGCTTCGTTTACGGCTAGTAAGACCGACTGATGGGAAACCTACCACAAGGGGTGAGTGTAAAGTAGTGACCGACACAGGCCAGAGGCAAGAAACACGCAATGGGGCGGGGGGAGAAATAAACAGAAAGGAAATAAAAGCTCAGCCAACACGGAGAAAAGCGTCGCCTCCCCCGATAAGGCGAAAGATAAATAACCCGACAACCCAAAGGCGAACCACAGGGAGAGGCATCGGAGTTTGCACCAACACCAGCCCGCACCCAAGTGTCGGTGTCGGACGGCCAGCTCCACTTATATACACAAACACCATCAGCAAGCCCTTCGGACGGTTGACACCATCGGTGTACTTTTTCCTTTTGCAAAGCCCCGCAGTTTTCCGCGCTGCACATCTCGGCTCTCTCTCTCTCACCACCCTACGCCGGAGGGGATGAACGATGATGGGAAAGGGTAGGGTTGCGCGGTAGTAAATATGGTTTCCCTCTTTCTTCTCACCCAGGATCGAACGTCTTCGAGATCACGACTTCTTGGAAATGGGAAGAGTGAGACCGAAGGAACAAACACACCAATAAACTCCCCTATGGACCTATGTGTGGGTGCGTGAATGTTGAAAGAGACAGTGGCCAAAAAGAGAAAAATGGAAAACCGGTGTGAGGGGAAAATGGTACACCACTTCACACACCCCGCCGTCCCGTGCCCGTTCGCTTCCAGCAAGTCAAGCATTGGTGAGGGTTGGAGATGGAAAATAAATAGAATCTGCCCTTCGTGAGGGGGAGGGGGGGGGGGGGGTTGAGTTGGCAATCAATGGAGGCGGTTGGTGTTGGAAAACTCACTTGCTTCACTTGACCAGGGACAGTGAAGGGGGTGTGAGAGCGCTGTAGTGCGGGTTTGAGGCGAAGTGTTAGTGTCACCTAAAGCTTAACGCGCTCTCGGTGTTTTTCTTTGCTGACGAAAAACCCCTCGTTTGCTCCCTACTCCACCACCAGATTGCCCGTTGCCGTAAGATGCCGTAATGGGAATCCAGGGGGAGTTCCTACTGGCAGTTTGCTCAAGCAAAACGGGTTGCGAGGATAACATTTTGCACCGAGTGAGAAAGATGAACGCCTTTTCTGCTTGCCTTGCTGGATGGAGGTGAAAAACCTTCCTCTGGTCACCTCAGACACCTTGTCCGGGGGAAGCGGAGGGTGGGTAGCGGTCTTACATACAAAACCACACACAAACACACACCATACGCATACAGTGCAGAAAATCAGCCACCTTTCCCGACGACGAAGGCGACGATGGCCCCGGTGCCGATGATGTGTTTTTCCTCTGACGCCTTTTTGACTCACACGTCCTTCGTGCGCTGCGACATCAAGGTGGTGCCGCTGACGGTGTTGGTGGTGGTGGTAGTGGTGGTGATTGGTTATGCTAAGGCCCAAGATGGAACGGAAGAATCGAACTCCACCATAGTTTACTTACCCGAAGGGTGCTGGAAGAGCCATCTCGCTCCGTCTCGAGTTCCCTTTCTTTCACGCGCCACTTTGCGAGCCTTTTTGTCGCGATTGTCACCCTAAAGGGCTCCCCTTCTCGGAATTGTGGCTCTCTTTTCAACCACTTTTCGCCCATTACTTTGCAGGCGACGGTACTGATCTCGTCCTCTTTCTCTTTAGTTTATTTTTTTGTTCCCCCCATCGAGGATAACTTTTTGTGTTGAATGCTGGTGACATTTCTGTCGCTCGCTT